>OY728135.1:718533125-719810625 GCA_963277665.1 Viscum album
ACAAACGATGTGACATTGATCAATGTGGCTACATCAAGTCTTTTGGTGATGAATATATTATACTGCTTCTATACGAGGATGACATGCTTATTACATGATCATGTATGTAGAGAATTGATGAGCTGAAAGGACAACTGACTAAGGAGTTCGAAATGAAAGATCTTGAAAAAACTGACAAGATTTTGGGGATGAAAATCAAGAGAGACCGCGCAGCTGGAACCTTGATGTTATCACAGGCTGACTAGATTGAAAAGGTTCTGAGAAGATTTAGTATGCTGGAAGCAAAAACGGTCTTTATTGCCCTGACGGACCATTTCAAACTGTTAAAGGAGCAATCAACGAAGATGGCAGAAGAGGTTGAGTACATGACAAAGGTTTCATATGCATCAACTGTTGGAAGCCTGATGTATGTCATGATCTACACTCGACCTAACAGTGTTCATGGAGTGAGAGTTGTGAGCAGGTACATGGCTAACCCTGAAAAGTAATATTGGGAAGCTGTGAAGTGGATATTGAGGTGTTTAAAGGGCAGCAAGGAGGTATCTCTGTGTTTTGGGAAAAGAAATTCATAGCAGGGGTATGTGGATGCTAATCTTGGAGGCGACGTCGATAACAGGAGGTGTACCACATGTTATGTATTTACTTATGGAGAAACTGCAATAATCTAGATATCACAACTGCAAAAGGTGGTGACTTTATCCACCACAGAGGCAAAATATATTGTTGTAACAGAAGCTGGGAAGGAGATGGTTTGGCTGAAGAACTTATTGGATGAGTCGGGCTAGGGTTTCTGTGTGTTGTGTGAAGCTCTAATACTCCCTGTAATTTATGTTCCCGACTATAGTGAATTTTCTGACTCTTCGTGGCATAGGGATCATTTACCGAACTGCGTAAATCTCTGTGTTCAAGATCTTCTTCTTCTTTTGTTTTTTTTCTCTTTTACTGTTCTGTGAATCGTTTCTTTCTGTCGTTGCGACTCCCGACGTTCTCGCAACAGTTTTGCACATCGGGTTTTCTGGAGTTGCTCCGAAAACGAGCAACAAGCTGTTTTGAGCAGTGTGGAGCACGTTGTTTTGCCTGGGAATCATTTATGCCATGGTCCGGCGTGTTTTGCGCCATTGTGGGGGTCAGATTTGAAAATTTGAAGTTTGGAAATGACGAAATTTGCAGGATAGTTGGAGATTTGAAGACTGTGGTTTGCGCGGCTAAAGGTTGACCTGGACTTCAAAACGCCCATGGTGAGTTTGTCTATGCCGTGGTGGATCAAGCCGCAATGAATATGCCTATTTTGAAATTCCTATCTTTTAGGAAATATTAAATGACCCAATTCAAATACAATTTAATTTGCAGCTCTTTGAAATATATTTTCACAAATCTCTGCTTTGGAAAATAAAATGCATGTCTTATTCTATCACATGGTGCTCCTATTCCTTGGTCATTGATCTGACCACATGTTTGTCAATCCCAAACAATGCCTAAATTTCGACAATGCAACAACCTTAGTCAAAACATCGGTTCGATTGTCCTCAATATATATTTTGTTTACACATACTTGCTCAGATTCAATTACATCCCTAACAAAATGCTATCAGATATCAATATGCTTAGACCTATCATGACATACATGATTTTTAGACAAATGCAAAGCTAACCGACGGTCACAAAATGCATCATTATGACAAGAAAATGTTGAAAGCTTGTTTATTAGACCTTTCCACCATTTAACTTCTTTTTATTGATTATGTTAATGCTATATACTTGGCTTCACTATTAAATTTAATTTGAAGTCATTTTTTTACACAATATATTATATTTCATGGTTAATCAGTCCTGAATTTTTTTGCACGATTGATTTGTGTACAATCTGTCCAACTTATATTATAATATTATATCATATTGTTTCTGTTGGAGTTCGTGACATTGTATGAATTTCCACATGTTGTGCATTTCAATCTTATTAATTGCATGATTGGATTTTGCTTGTTAGATTATGATCTTAATTATGTTTTATCAGAAAAATATGCGTAATTGGTGAGATTTGTTTTATAGATTTTCTTTATAAAAAATTTGAAGTCGTACTCAACTTGGGGAGCAATGTGGCTGCTCCCCAAACCCTTGCAAACGGGAACGTGCAATTACTTTTTCCAATTTGGAACCGTGGGTTTTATTTTCCTGCTGGGGGCAATAATGTCATTTGTCGATATTTTTTTGTATGTTTTTTTAGTAATCAAAATTCCTATTTCTTTTATGCTCGTACCAAACGGAAATATGGAAATTAACTTCCATCACCCTTTCTCCTTCCATTTGCTTTTCCATTTCCATCAAAAACCTTCCCAGCATGCCAAATGAGAACTTTGTTGCCCTTTGGCTGAAGCCCAGCTGCAGTACAACTAAAGAGTGATGAGAGTGAATGTTTTTCAATTAAGTCTTAGCCATATATATATATTCATGTTTTGATTGATGAAAGATTTTCGTGTACATTTTTTTGGAGCTTACCCTGATGGACTTTATATTGTTTGAAATGAAAAATTTTCTTCTGGAAAGCTGCATGCTTTCTTTTTAAACTTTCAACTAATTTTTAGGGGACTGTTTGTTTGTCCAAATGGAAAATAATCTTGAAATCTAGGAAGGTCTTATGCAAGTGCAGATTGATGTTTTGGTTTTAGGGTAGGCAGATTTGGTTAATTATGGTGAAACAATGGTGATGCAAATGGTGGATTAAGTCATAAAGTCCGTACTACTATATCAATTATAGAAGTGAAGGTTTTAACTCAAGTCAACAATGATTTGAATAATGTGTGTAGAATGATAAAGAGAGGTGTGCCGAATTCCCCTTACCTCAATGTGAGGCGGATACATTCTTTTATAGATGGGTAATATAGATTACAAAGTGGGATATTCCGATGTGGGACTCGGAAACACCCATTATAATAAAATGGGGTTCAACACTCCCTCTCAAACTGGACATGCCCAGCTTGGTCCAAGAGTCCCTCAAAAAGGATGACATCGAACAAGACCATACACACTCCCCCTCAAGCTGGGTCGCTGATGCTGTGGATACCCAACTTGGTACTGAGAGAGTCCAGACGAGCTCCTAGGAGGCCTTTAGTGAAGATGTCAGCAAGCTGATCTGCTGTCGGAATGTGGCCGAAACTGATATTGTCTTGCTCAAGGTGATGACGAAGAAAATGGCAGTCCACCTCGATATGCTTCGTTCATTCATGGAAGACGGGATTCGAAGCAATCATCGTGGCTGCTTGATGGTCACACCAGATATGAGCGGACGTCTGCGACGAGAAGCCAAACTCATGGAGGAGATGACGAAGCCAAATGATCTCATTAGTGACCGTGGCCATGAAACGGTATTCAGACTCCGCACTAGATCTCGAGATGACAGTCCGCTTATTACTGCACCAAGAGATGAGGTTACCTGCCAAGCAAACGGCAAACCCAGAAGTATACTTTCGGGTAGCAAGACAATCGCCATAGTCAACATCACAGAAGGCCTCAACTTTCAGATGAGCGTGATGTGAGTACCGAAGACCACGGGCAGGGTCTTTCTTGATGTACTTGGCAATGCGGAGGATAGCATCCCACTGAGATTTGGTCGGATGCTCCATGAATTGGCTAACTTTGCCAACGGTGCAGACAATGTTCGGTCGTGTCATAGTGAGGTAATTGAGTTTGCCCACAAGACAACGGTAGCTCTCTGGGTGAGGAAAGGGTGTCGTGTCGTCATAGAGAGAACGTTCCCCAAGCTCAAGAGGAGTGTCCATGACAGTTGCCTGACTCAAACCCGCATCCTGCAAGAGATCCATGACATATTGTCTTTGGCAGAGAAAGATGGTGTCCGTAGAACGGGAGACCTCGATGCCAAAGAAGTATGTGAGATGACCGAGATCTTTGGTGTGGAAGTGGTGGTGAAGATGCCCCTTGAGTTGAGTGATTCCAGTGGAGTCGCTCCTGGTGATGAGTTAAAGGGAGCGACGTTCATGCTAGCCCTTAGGAGGTTCTCGATCATGGGGACGGACCAGGATGCCGGGCCCAAGGTGCAGACGATCTTTGTAATGGGTATTGGATGAAGGGGGACCGCCTTGCGGGTGAGTCGATGACGGAGCATGGGACAGTTGCTCAGTTGGGTGCACAAACGCACGGATGAAGCATGGGGCTGCCGTGCGGGAAGGCCGACAACGGTTGTGAGGGGGCGGCTGTGCAAGAACGCTGGCGATCGGAGGTTGTGCTGGAGGGCCATGGGCGGTTGAGCCAACCAGTGAGGAGTCAGTGGGCTGGGAAGCACCGAGGCATGGCGGGTCGGGAATCACTGAGTAGGGTGGGGGTCGGGATGTCACCGTAGGAGGCGGGCTGGGAAACCACGAGGGAGGCGAGGGCCGGGAGACCGCGGGAGGCGAGGGCCGGGCGGGATACTGCCGTCGAGAAGGACGGAGGGCCGCGGCGGGACCGGGAGACGCCGGGAGATGCAGTCAGTCGTCGCAAGGGAGGCCGCAGGGAAGGCGGGCCGAACGTCGCGAGGGAGGCCGCGGGAAGGCAGGCCAGTCCTCGCGAGGGAGGCCGCGTGAGGGCAGGCCGGGAGTCGCGTCGAGAGACCATTGTAGGGCAGGCCAGGAGTCGCGTCGGGAGGCCACTGGAGAGCGGGCCGGGAGTCGCGTTGGGATGGAGAGGCGCTGGGAGAGTCAAGCCGATCGTCTTGAGGGAGGTCGTAGGGCAGGCTTGGAGACACGAAGGAGGTGGGGGCCAGTCGCGTCGGGAGTCCGCTGGTAGGCGGGGGCCGATCGTGAAGCCGGGAGGGGCGTCGAAGGCGAGCAACGCCGTAGGAGGGTGCGAGCGGGCGAGGATTGGGAAGCCGCATGTGGGCGGGCGGTGGACGGTCGTGAAGCTGGGAGGGGCGGCGTCGAGCGGGAGTCGCACGCAGAGGTGGAGCGGAGGGTTCTACCTAGAGCCAGGGGGCGCCGGGAGAGGCGTCAGGACCGGGAGACGCCTGCGCAAGGAGCAGACGGGGAGGGCAGGGCCGGATAGAACCGGGAGTCCTCAGGGAGCCGATGGGAGGGCGGGGCCGAACAAAACCGGGAGACCGCGGGAGAGGGCGGGGCAAAGGCGGGGCAAAGAGCGCCACACATGAGGGATTCTCCAGGAGAAGGGAGGGCAGCGGAAATTATCGGGATTTTCCCTCTGATACCATGTAAAATGATAAAGAGAGGTGTGCCGAATTCCCAACTCAATGTGAGGCGGAAACATTCTTTTATAGATGAGTAATATAGATTACAAAGTGGGATATTCTGATGTGGGACTCGGAAACACCCGTTATAATAAAATGGGGTTCAACCATGTGAAATAAAAAATAAGAGCTCAATCGCCTAACAAAATAGTCAGAACATTTCTGAAGTCATATGTTTGAGCAGGTAGTGGGCAAGAGAGTTTGGTCTGTGTTAGATAATCATGTTTTAGTCTTGTTTTTTATGGATTAGATATTTTCTTGGATTTTCATGAAGTTGTGCTTTAATTTTCCTAATGAGGCTTGCATTTGCTTATCTCGAGGGATGAAGGTGAAGCTTTTACTTGTATGCTTTGCCATTGCATATCTATCATACTGGTTGCCGGAAGACCAATTTTCTGTGTAAATTTGCTTTCAGGAACTTATGCTCGCTAAGATTACCTGAGAGCTACATAGGACGGAACTTTGCAGCAATGGTTTTTAGTACCCTTCTTCATGCTTCATCTGGCCTGACTGTCCTTGATCTTTCCGAAAACAATGTATGAAAACTATTCAATGATCATACTTCTGTAATTCTTATATCACCTTGCTGGCACCACCCATTTCTTGCAGATTGCAGGTTGGTTATCTAATTTTAAACGAAAATCTTCAAATAGTTCCTCATCATCTTTAGGAATGGATAATACATTCCGATCATTATGTGTGCTCAATTTAAGGTACCGCTCTACGGTGTTCTATTTAATTTTTTATTTTCTAAATTTTTTAATCTTTAATTCTAGTTTTATAAAAACACAGCGTGGGCATATATAAAGGTGTTTTTCAAACAACAATTATACAAATCTTTTCATGGTATATTTGAAGTTTCAATACCTTTTATGGAAATCTGAAATCAGATACTAAAGAGCATCAATTTGTTGTTTTACAAAAATGGCATTGTCTTCAAATTTTATGTGATGTCATTTAGGTATTTAGTACCTGCCGATGTTCATGTTTGTTAAATGGAAAGACTGTGTTAAATGGAAAGCTTGCCTCACAACGAGGCAGAACACTTTACTTATAGATAAGCAAAGAAGTACAATGGAGGTGTGAAACCGATGTGAGACAAAATATTAAAAATATCTAAAGAAACATTTAATACTCTTAACACTCCCCCTCAAACTGGGATATGTATATTTATCATGCCTAGCTTGTTACACAAAAATTGGACACGCGGACCAGACACCCATTTTGTAAGAATATCTGCAAGTTGATTAGAGGTGTGAACATTGCCGGAGATGATCTTCTTCTTCTCAAAGTTTTCTCGAATAAAGTGACAATCGACTTCAATGTGCTTTGTCCGCTCATGAAAGACTGGATTCGTGACTGTTGGACCCCATTTTTAGTATAATGGGTATTTTTGAGTCTCACATCGGAATATCCCGCCTTATAATTATTTTTACTCATTTATAAACGAATATCTTCGCCTCACATTGAGATAAGGGGAATTTTCCATCAACATGGTCAAATGGTACTTTCTAACCCGATCCCTCTTTTTTTTTCTCTCCCATCTAGGGTTTCGAGAAATCCCCTGCGGTTTCCCGGTTCTGTCCGGCCCCGCCTCTTCCCTAACCCTACTGTTCTTCCTCGGCGCGGCTCTCCTCGGCGCGACTCTCCTCGGCGCAACTCTCCTCGGCGCAGGTCTCCTCTGTCCAGGCGCATGTCTCCTCTGTCCAGGGCCTTCGTCTGGCGCCCCTCTTCCCGGCGACGACGCCCTGCGACCCCCCGCGCGACGACCCTCTCTCCAGCGGCTGCGCTCCCTGCGCCCCTTTGCGAACCTCTATCGTGACGAAGGCACGCGACCCCCCCCGGCTTCGCTCCACCCCGACGGCATCCCGCCCTTCCCACCGGCTTCACTCCGCCCTGACAAAGGTCGTAGCCTCTCTTCCCGGCCGCGTCCCGCCCTTCCCGCGACCCCTCTTTCCGGCCGTGTCCCGCCCTTCCCAGCGGGTGCACTCCGCCACGACGGCCTGCCCTTCCGGCTTTGTCCAGGCGCAACCCCCGACGGCCTGCCCTCTCGGCTCTGTCCAGGCGCAACCCCGATGGCCTGCCCTCCTGGCCTGCCCTCCTGGCGCCACCCCCAACCTCCCGCTCGGTGCCCTTCCTGCGGGCTGCCGGCATCCGGCGTTGAATGCCGAGTTAATCAGCAACTCCCGACGACCTCCCTCCGATGGCCGCCTCAGTCCTCCCTCCACTTATCACCGCCTCCACTCGCTTGGTCGATGAGCGACTCGACTTCACAAATTTCTCCGTTTGGCGGAAGACCGTGCTGATGTCACTAACCGGCATGGACCTCGATTCCCATCTCGAGGATCCACCACCACTACTTACCGACCCGAGATATCGTCCGTGGAAACTTGCAGACATCAAAATCTTTGCCTTGCTGGTCAATTCTATGGACCGCTCTGTCAAAGACGTCACCCGGACAACCAACACAGTCAAGGAACACTGGGATTCCTTGACTCTCATGTACTCCGAGACCAATAATTTGGCTCGGGTATCTGATCTTCTCCAGCGGCTGTCCCTCCTCCGCCAGCAGGCCCGTCCATTTCCAGCATACTTCATGGAATGGAAGGCTCTATGGGATGAACTTCTTGAGTTTTGGCCCATTTCGCAGACACCTGCGGAAGCGTTAGCCCAGCGGGACCGGCTCTGTCTTTTCAGCCTACTCCATGGCCTCGACCCAGAATATGCGACGACGACTATGGAGATGCTAGCCAACCCCTCGTCCCTCGATATTCTGCAGGTCTATCATCGTCTTGGGAAGGCTCATCGGGCCCTTGCCCCACCCATCCCTAGCCTCGATCACACTGCTCTTTTGGGTCGCGACAGTAGCCGCCCTACCGGACCTCGTGGACGCGGACGTGGAGAAAGCTGACCTCGGCCACTCTGTCAGCACTGTGGCAAGCTCGGCCACCTGGTTGACCGTTGCTAGGTCCTTCATGGCCGTCCCGCTTAGTACCCACGACAGGGCCAGACTGCGGTCCAGGATGCATCCCCGCCTGCTACCGCTTTTCCTTCATCTTTGGATCTCTCCATGGCTGAGATCCAGATGATTCACGATCATAGGACCACCTCACTATCGGGCTCTTCATCAGCATCTCTTGCCCACTCAGGTGGTTTCACTGCGTTTGTCAGTCATTGCTCCCCTGCCTGGATGCTTGACTCAGGTGCGTCCGACCATCTTACCGATGATGCAGGTATGCTCTTCAATTACAGTCCCTATACTGGTTCCTTAGCCATCACTGTCGCTAATGGTTCCACTCTGTTCATTGCCGACTTTGGTACATGCTTCCTGACCTTATTTCTTAACCTATCATCGGTGGCTCATGTACCACGCGGTCCTTTTAACCTTCTCTCCATTAGTAAGTTGACCAAGGATTTCAATTGTAATGCTATCTTTACATCGTCTACTGTTATGTTTCAGGAGCGGACGACGAACCGGGAACTTGGTAGAGGTCAGCTTCGAGATGGGGTGTACATGTTCAATGGCCCGACATTCATCGCCTGCACGTCTGTCTTTGCTCGTGCCTTGGACCTTCATTCTCTGTTGGACCACCCCTCCGCCTCCGCCCTTCATCAGCTCTATCCAGATATGAGTCAGCATTTATCTTTTCATTGTGAGTTTTGTACCTTTGCGAAACACCATCGCACTTCATATATTCCTCGAGTAGACGCACGGGTTGCCAAACCCTTTGATTTGGTTCATTCTGATGTATGGGGTCCCTGTGCCACCTCGAGTCAATCAGGGTATAAATACTATATCTCTTTCATTGATGATTTTTCCCGTATGATGTGGTTGTACCTTATTCGTGATCGGACATAAGTATTTTTCACCTTTCAGACATTTTACCATGAGATTCAGACACAGTTTTCCATCTCTGTAAAATGTCTACGCTCCGACAATGGGCGAGAGTACTTGTCCACTCCATTTCAGCAGTTTCTACAGGCACACGACATCATCCATCAGACCTCCTGTCCTGATACCCCTCAGCAGAATGGAGTGACCGAGCGAAAACACCGGCATATCTTGGAGACTGCCCGTGCCCTCCTCTTCCACCGAAAGATGCCTCTTTTCTTCTGGGGGGATGCCATTCTCACTGCTACTTATATCCTCAATCGCCTTTCTTCTTCCATCCTTCAGGGGAAGACTCCTTTTCATACTCTGTTCCCCTCTCTCCCTCCTCACTCACTTCCACTCTGAGTCTTCGGATGTCTCTGCTATGTCCGGGACACTCGCCCCAACCTCTTTAAAATTTCTTCCAAATCCCTCTGGTGTATTTTTCTCGAATATTCCCGCACCCAACATAGATACCGGTGTTTTTCTCCAGACTTACGACGCTATATCATCTCTGTCGATGTGTCGTTTGTTGAAAGCTCTTCTTTCACTCTGCCCTCTTCTCATCCAGACACTACCATCGATGAGTGTCTTCCTCTCATCATTCACCCTCCTCTGGTGTCTTCCCCTACTGGTCATCGCTTTGGGACGGTCTACTCTCGTCGCCCATCGACTGTACCCCTGTCCAGGCCGAGGACAACATCGTTCCAACTCATCTAATGCTCCTGTCACAACACCAGATGACTTGCCTATTGCACTCCAGAAAGGTATTCGCTCTTGTCAGACTACTCTTTTTACATGTTCATACAGTGGTTTGTCAGCACTGGAGACGATATCTATCCCCCACACGGTTGGCGATGTCAAATCACACCCGGGGTGGCTACAGGCTATGTGGGATGAACTGCAGGCTCTGGATGACAACCATACATGAGATCTAGTCCTTCTTCCTGCGGGCAAACAGGCAGTCGATTGCAAATGGATCTATACGATCCGTCTCAATGTCGATGGCACTCTTCATCGCCTCAAAGATCGTCTTGTGGCGAAGGGATTTGCTCAGACATATGACATCGACTACTTTGAGACCTTCTCTTCGGTTGCCAAGATGACCTCTGTCCGTCTATCCATATCACTCGCCGCTCATCATCACTGGCCGCTTCATTTGCTGGATGTCAAGAACGTCTTTCTCTATGGTTTTCTTGACGAAGAAGTTTACCTGCAACAACCCCCTGGATTTCGTGCCTCTGGAGCCGACTCTCATGTCTGTCGCCTCCGTCGATCTCTCTATGGCCTCAAGCAGTCTTCTCGTGCTTGGTTTGGCCGCTTCAGCACTGTCGTCGCAACCTTTGGCCTCTCTCGCAGTATGAAGGATCACACCGTCTTCTTCCGTACGACGTCAAATGGTTGTATTTTGCTGGTGGTATATGTTGATGATATCATCATCACAGGGAGTGACTCCACTGACATCGCCCAACTCAAGGCGCATATTCACCACCACTTCCACACCAAAGATCTTGGTTCTCTCACCTACTTCCTTGACATCGAGGTCTCCCATTCTGAGAACGCTATCTCTCTCTGCCAACGCAAATATGCCTTTGATATCTTACAGGATGCAGGGTTGAGCCAGACGACTGCCGTGGACACTCCTCTTGAGCCTGGGGAACGCTCTCTCCATATCGACTTGACTCCCTTTCCTCACCCAGAGCGCTATCATCGTCTGGTCGACAAACTCAACTACCTCACCATGACACGACCAAACATTGCCTGCACAGTTAGCAAAGTGAGTCAGTTCATGGAGCATCCAACCAGATTTCAGTGGGATGTTGTCCTCCGCATTGCCAGATACATAAAGAGAGACCCTTCACGTGGCATTCGGTACTCCCATCATGCTCATTTGGATGTTTAGGCCTTCTGTGATGCGAACTATGCAGGTTGTCTTGCTATCCGCAAGTCTACTTCTGGATTTGCCGTGTTCTTGGCCGGTAACTTCATCTCATGGCGCAACAAGAAGCAGACTGTCGTCTCCCGATCTAGTGCAGAGGCAGAATACCGCACCATGGCCACGATCATCACTGAGATCATCTGGCTTCGCCATCTCCTCCATGAGCTTGGTTTCCCTGCACAGATATCTGCTCATATTTGGTGTGACAATCAGGCAGCTATGAAGATTGCATCCAATCCCGTCTTCCATGAACGGAAAGCATATCGAGTTGGACTGCCACTTTCTTCGCTACCATTTGGAGCAGAATCATATTAGTTTTGGCCATATTCCGACGGCGGATCAGCTTGCCGATATCTTCACCAAAGGCCTCTCAGGAGCTCGTCTTGATTCTCTCACTACCAAGCTGGGAATTCACCGCCCCCACGGCCCAGTTTGAGGGGGAGTATGGATGACCTTGTTCGATGTCGTCTTTTTTCTTTGTGGGACTCTCAGTCCAAGTTGGACATGTCCAGCTTGAGGACCCCATTTTTAGTATAATGGGTATTTCCGAGTCCCACATCAGAATATCCCGCCTTGTAATTATTTTTACTCATCTATAAAAGAATATCTCCGCCTCACATTGAGGTAAAGGGAATTCGTCATCAACAGTGACAATCTTAATAGCAGCTTGATTGTCACACCAGATATGTGCTGGTTTCTCGATAGTATAGTCAATCTTCTGTAGAATTTGTTGTGCCCAAATAATCTCTGCAATCACATATGCCATGACACGATACTCCGACTTTGCATTTGATCGAGAGATAACTGTCTACTTCTTACTTCGATATGAGATCAAATTTCCTTCAACAAACATAGCAAAACTAGATGTAGATCTCCTAAAAAAGAGACTTCTAGCATAATCTGCATCACAAAATGCCTCAATATCTGTATGTCCATGATCAGAATATCGAAGACCCAAACCTGGTTCCTTTTTCACATATCTAACAATGCGAAGAACAGCCTCCCACTGCGTCTTTGTTGGAGATTCCATGAATTGTCTCACTTTGCTAACCGCACAAGTAATATCAGGTCGATTCATCGTCAAGTAGTTGAGATTCCTAACAAGTCGTTGGTATCTGTCAGGTGAAGAAAACATCTCACTGTCAGAATGAAATGACTTTTCTCCAGGCTCGAGAGGTGAGCCAACTGAGTCGGCTTGAGTTATTTCAGTCTCTTGCAGAAGATCAAGAACATATTTTCTCTGAGATAGAAAAATTCATTTGGTACATCTGGAGACATCAATCCCCAAGGCGGACCCAAATCCTTCGTATGAAAATTGTAAACTCAGAAACCCCCCCACCCTTTCAAGGTGAGGAGAGAGCCTTCATTTATAGAAAATATAGGGAAGTTACAAAGAGAGGTTACAAAAGAAGTGGGGCTGGAAGTTACAAAGTTAGTGGGGCTGGAAGTTACCCATACTCCAACACTCCCCCTCAAGCTAGGTGTACCTAGCTTGGACACATAATGAAAAACAACGCAAGCAACAAGCTGCAAACACTCCCCCTCAAGCTGGACATACCCAGCTTGATGACAAAACAAGATGAAAAAAAAACGGAAGATACAAAAAGAATAAAATCGTTGATGATGCTGCTCCCCCGCAAGATTGTAATGTGATGCCGCTGAAAATGATGGGTCATCGCCGGAAAAGTGCGGGGCCGGACAACAGAGCGCCGGGAAATCCACACTGGCGGGTGCCGGTCGTCAGAGCGTCGGGAAAATCCGCACTACGGGCTGGTCGTCAGAGCGCCGGTAAACCGTAATGTCGGGCCGATCGTCAAAGCGCCGAGAAATCCGCTCGGGGGGTGGGGGGGCGGTCGTCAAAGTGCCAAGGAAATCCGCAATGGCGGGTGCCGGTCGTCGAAGCGCCGGGAAATCCGCAGGAGGAGGCCGACGATGAGATGCGGTGATTCCGCAGGAGATGTCGGGCAGAGAGGCGGGGATTCCGCAGGAGGTCGGCATGGAGGGAGCAATTGAGCAGAGGTGGCACGGGAGGCCGGCAGGGCGGTAGGCCGACTGCTGGAGGAGCCGGCGGGAATGAAGGCCAATCGTCAAAGGAGCCGGCGGGAGATCGCACAGGAGGCGGGCTGCAGAAAAGAGCCGCAAGCCGGGAAGGGAGGTCCGCCGGGAAGAACAAGGCGGGAAAGGCGCGACCGGCCAACCGGAAGGGTCGCCGGGAAATCCGCAGGAGAGCTGCCGGGAGAAGGATCTGGCCGAATAATCCAGGAAGGGCCGGGAGAGCGCGCGGAGGGCCGGCCGGGAGGCGCGCGAAGGGCCGCTGGACAGGAGGAGCGCCGCGGGAAGAACACCGCCGGACTGAGGCGGAGCAGGGAGGCTGCCTGGATTCACCGCGTCGGGAGGGAAGACGGGTGTGCGCCGCCGGGAGGGAGAGCCGCTGCGATTGAGGATCCACACTGGATCCGGTCGTCGCCGGGAAGAGCCGCGAAGGACTGACGACGGGAAGGCGGGAGAACCGTCGGGCAAGGAAGCCTGTCGCCGGGAGGAGTCGCGCGCAGGAGCGGGCGCCGGGATGAGCGCGCAGCGGGACCGCGAGGGGCGACGGGAGGCGTCGCGGGCAGCAGCGGGAGGCGCGGGAGCCTGAAGGGAAAGCCACAGTGGGGCAACGCAGAAGGCGGGGCCGGCGGGAGCCGGGAAGCCGCAACAGGAGGCGGGGTCGGAAGTCCGCCCGGGAGCCGCGCATGAGGAGCGGGCGCTGTTGAGGGAAGGCGCACCGGGGAAGGAGGGCGGGGGCCGTCGCGCGCAGCGGGGATGGGAAGCGCGCCGGGAGACCCGCGCTGGAATCGCCGGATCGCGGGGGAAGGGTGCCGAGGGAAGCCGCAAGAGGAGGTGGGGCCTTCGCGCAGGGAGCCGCGAGGGCGAGGGCGCGGGAGCCGGGCGGAGGCCCGCTGGGACGAGGGCGCACCGCTGGAGGACGGCATGGAGGGCCGCCGAGGGAGAGATGCGCTGGCATGGAGGGCCGCCGAGGGAAGGAGCCGCAATGGGAGGCTGGGCCGTCGCGCGCTGGAGGAAGAGCCGGCGGGAGGCGCGCCGGGAGAGAGGGCCGCCGTGCGCTGGAGGGCTGCGTGACCGGGAGCCGGCAGGGAAGAGGCGGACGGGAGAAAGGGCCTGCCGGGAGGGAGGGCCGCCGCGCGCAGCGGGGAAGCAGGCGCCGGCAAGGGAGGCCGCTGGGACGAGGGCGCACCGCTGGAGGACGGCATGGAGGGCCGCCGAGGGAGAGATGCGCCGACATGGAGGGCCGCCGAGGGAAGGAGCTGCAACGGGAGGCTGGGCCGTCGCGCGCTGGAGGAAGAGCCGGCGGGAGGCGCGCCGGGAGAGAGGGCCGCCGTGCGCTGGAGGGCTGCGCGACCGGGAGCCGGCAGGGAAGAGGCGGACGGGAGAAAGGGCCTGCCGGGAGGGAGGGCCGCCGCGCGCAGCGGGGAAGCAGGCGCCGGCAAGGGAGGCCGCCGGCAGCGGTAGGCCGCCGGGAGAAGCGGGAGGCCGGCGGGAGCAGTCGGGAGGCGCCGGGAGCAGCGGGAGGCCGCTGGCGGGGCGCTCGGGTGATGGCGTCGGGAGCAGCGGGAGACCGCCGGGAGCAGCCGGGAGTCGCGGCGACGGGATGCGCGCGCAGGAGAGGAGCAGCGGGAGGAGCCGGGAGCCGGGGAGCCGCGTCGCGCCGGGAGGAGCCGGGAGCCGCGTCGCGGGAGGGACGAGCCGGGAAGCCGCGTCGCGCCGGGAGGAGCCGGGAGCCGCGTCGCGGGAGGGACGAGCCGGGAGCCGGGGAGCCGCGTCGCGCCGGGAGGAGCCGGGAGCCGCGTCGCGGGAGGGACGAGCCGGGAAGCCGCGTCGCGCCGGGAGGAGCCGGGAGCCGCGTCGCGGGAGGGACGAGCCGGGAAGCCGCGTCGCGCCGGGAGGAGCCGGGAGCCGGGGAGCCGCGTCGCGCCGGGAGGAGCCGGGAGCCGCGTCGCGGGAGGGACGAGCCGGGAGCCGGGGAGCCGCGTCGCGCCGGGAGCCGGGAAGCCGGGGAAGAGGCCAGGCCGAGGCCTCGGGAGGGAGGGGTGAGCCGCCGGGAAATCGCGCAGGGCAGAGGCGGAGGGGCGGCGGCGGTAACCCTACGGGGCTTTGAGGCCGCCGCCCCCTCGGACGGGAAAAAAAAAATGAGTAAACCCTAGAGCAAAATAAAAAAAGATGGGAGGGAGGGTCGGGAAGATCCCTCTGATACCATGTAAACTCAGAAATCCCCCCACCCTTTCAAGGTGAGGAGAGAGCCTTCATTTATAGAAAATATAGGGAAGTTACAAAGAGAGGTTACAAAAGAAGTGGGGCTGGAAGTTACAAAGTTAGTGGGGCTGGAAGTTACCCATACTCCAACAAAAATGTTGATGAAGGATTTGAGTCTATCAATGCCATCAGTATCACTACCAATAATGACAATGTCATCCACATAATCAATCAAGAGAATGTCGCATGTTGTAGACTGATAATAGAAAACAAAAGAATCTTTCATGCTTTGACACATGCCAAAGCTAAACACAACGGTGCAAAAGCGCCCTAACCAAGCACGGGGTGACTGCTTTAGGCCATACAACGATCGACGGAGGCGACAAACCTTGGAAGACTCCCCCTGAGCAACAAACCCAACTGGTTGCTCCATATAAACATCTTCATCAAGAAAACCACAAAGAAAAACATTTTTCACATCCAGCTGATGGAGAGACCAGTGATAAGAGACGACAAACGAGATAAATAAGCGGACCGTTGCCCTTTTGGCCACGGGAGAGAAGGTGTCAAAGTAATCAATGTCATACGTCTACGCATAACCCTTAGCAACTAGTTGCGCTTTGAGATGATTTAGAAAACCATTGGCATTGACGCGCACAGTATAGATCCACTTGCACTCAACAACCTGTTTATCCGTAGGGAGGGGGACAAGATCTCATGTATGGTTGGGAAACAACGACCATTGTCAGAGCGTAAACAACGAATTTTAGTGGAAAACTGAGTTTGGATTTCATTATAATAGGAGCGAAACTCAGGAAAAAATTTCAAAGCGATCTTTTAACAAATAGATCCATATCATTCTCGAAAAATCATCGATGAAGGTGACAAAATAACAATAACCCAGTTTACAAGGACTAGGACTAGGGCCCCATGCATTAGAATGAACTAAGTGAAAATGACTAGATGCCCAAGTAATCGCCTGGGGTACATAGGTGACCCAATAATGCTTAGCATAATGACAAGATTCACAATCAAAAGGAGAGACATGTCCTGGATCCGGACAAAGTGACTGAAGAACGGGTGCAGGTGGATAGCCAAGGCGATAATGAAGCTGCAGGAGACGATCAAAGGTTGCAGGACAAGCAAGAGCGGGGTCGAGTCAAACACGTACACACCACCCTGAAGTCGTCCACTACTAAGAACCCGAGTCGTCAAAAGCTCTTGAAATACAACCGAAGTAGATGAGAAGATGACTCGGCACTGTAAGTCAGTTGTAAGTTTACTAATAGATAGTAAGTTGAAAGGACAGTGTGGAATAAGAGCAAATGTAGAGAGTGTCAAGCTAGGTGTAAGCGATCAACTCCCGTAACCAGTAATCCGTACCGTCTTACCGTTAGTCACTATGATATTTCCCCCAACTGAAGTTGAGCTATAGGACTGAAGAATACCTGCATGACCAGTGATATGCTATGAGGCGCCATAGTCAAGAACCCAGGAGGTGGATCGTTGGGATAAGCAATAGGTGCATCGTCATGAGCAATAGTGGCACTGGATGAAATACCAGCACGTTGAGACTGGAGAGACCGATACTCATCGTCAGAAAGATCAACAGTATGATGGGTGTCATCTAGAGGTACTGGGGCATGTATTGCAGCCTGTGCAGAGCGAGAGTGACCGGGAAGCGGAGAACCATTCAGACGTCCATGCAAATGTCAACACATATCAATCGTGTGATAGTCTCTGCCACAATGCATGTAGTGTTTGCGGGCAGTAGGGCAACCACGGCCTCCGAAACGGCCACCACCTCTATTGGGACCGTGAGAGACCATAACAGCACGATCAGAATGGTCAGTGCTGAGTGCCGGCGGAGGACGACTTGCACGAACAAGACAATTATAAACCAGGGAGGGATGTAATGTTTTGGGGCTGACCAACATGTCGGTAACGATGGTAAAGAACTCGACATTGAACCCATGCAGGAGGGAGAACAGGAACAACTGATCGCGTTGAGTGTGAGCGTTATCAGGAGTCTGTAATAAGAGGGAATCAAGCGAGTTCCTTGTTGAAGAATAAAGAACTACTGAAAAGAGCAGATATACGAGCAAAATTGTTTGTCTCAGAAAACATAAGCAATAACGAATCTTGTAAGTCTTGCAAGTATTAGCAGACTTGAAAACATGTTTAACCGAGCAATCTATGGAGTTAAGCATCATGGAAAAAATCTTGTTGTCCCGTTGTTCCCATTGTCTTAATGTGACATCTTTGGAATCAGGAAAGGATGCAACAAGATGGGAATAATACCCCATGCCCTTCAAGGCGACAATAACAGTCTTCTTCCAAATGATGAAATTGATGAAATCTAGACGTTCATCCACAAGTCGTGTGGGAGCGGTGATAGTATCGGGTAAGGGTGATGACGTTGCCATAGATGATTAGAAGAGTGTTGAAATTGCACGATATGCAAAGATAAGGCGCTGAAAATTGTTGGATTGGTGTAGGCCGATCTGGTTGGGCCGAATGCTTGTGGCCCGCAACTGTCGCGGGTCAAGTTGGGTCAACTGTGCTGTAGCCCGATCCGGTTGGGCCGAACGCTTTTCGGGACTGTAGCATCTCTGACATTGTAGCAAAGCTGACCGACCGACACCGATAGGCACTGTAGCAGTGCGGACTTCGGAGTCAACTGTACTGTAGCACTTTTGACAAAGATGGCGGCCTTTCACTGTAGTGACGCAGACTTCCTGTGCAAACAGTGGATCGTCTTCTCCATTTTATAGCTCATTTTGGGGCTAGGGTTACTATTGCAAAACTCTGTAATTGTGCTCCCAATATAGTGAATATTCTGCCTCTCCGTGGACGTATGGATTATTCCTGAACCACGTAAATCGTTGTGTTCCGTGTGTTTTCATTCATTCTGCATTTTTCTTTCATTTCTTGTTTCTGTCATTGCGACTCCCGATGATTTCGCAACAAAAATGCGCAACGGGTAGGAAATTAGGTGCTGAAGGTGCACAACCAAAACATCGGGTACGAATTAGGTCATAGAGGAAAGATTTTCACAGAAGGTTGCAGGGAGATTCTTTGCTGGGTGGGGCGTCGCATAGGGGAGGGGTGTCCGGCTGTAAGGAGGGGCGGTGGGCAGAGGGAAGGGGTGAGCGGCTGCTAGGAAGGGTGTCGTGCAGAGGGGATCCATTGCGTATGGCTGGTCGCTGTAGGAGGGGCGCACAAGGGGCTAGGTGTTATAGGAGGGGCGTCACGCAGGGTGGCGCAGGTTGGCGGAGGGAGGGGGCTGCGCGAATGAGGCCGTAGCGGAGGGAGGGGACTTCGCGACGGGAGTGGGGTAACGGAGGGTGGGGGTTCGTGACCGAAGGGGGGCTACGGAATGGCTGATGAGAGGAGGGCAACAAAATGGGTGAGGGGATTAAAAATCCTTTGATACCATGTTAAATGGAAAGATTGTGTTGAATGGAAAACTTGCCTCACAACGAGACAAACACTTTATTTATAGATAAGCAAAGAAGTACAATGGAGGTGTGAAACCGATGTGGGACAAAATATTAAAAATATCTAAAGAAACATCTAATACTCTTAACAGTGTTCATTCTATATGACTAGGTCCATCCTATCATTTTGTCACATGTGTTTAAGTTTGGAATCTTCTAGCTATCTTGAGTCATGTATCTCTCATTGTGATCTCACAGTTTTTTGTTCTATTCATTCTGCATGATATGAGAGTCAAACCTTAGCCAGCTTCTCTAGAGCCTTCCCCTCTTTGCCAGAACCCTAACCTCTCTATGTCCCCTCTCTTTGGTGGCACCCTTGCGGAGCAAGAAGCAAACTGTAGTATCCTGCGCGAGGGCCAAGTCAGACTATCGTGCCATTACTCATGTGATTGCTATGATTTTATGGGCACATCAACTTTTGAAAGAGAGAGACTCGGAAAAGTCGTACATGTTTGGTGTGATAATTAGATGACTATCACGATTGTTACCAACTCATTCTTTATGACTGAACAAAACACATTGAGATAGATTGTTATTTTGAAAGGGCTTTCGGGACCATGGGTAAAATTCTCACGTAACCAATTGAACATAATAAATATACACTGATAAGAGTCTAGAAATGTGAGAGAGAAAACATAAACTTCCATTGATTCCAACTTCAAGGAGAACAAGAATTAGAGAAGAAAAAGGAAGAAAAAGGAATGAAGATATAGAAGAATCCCGTGGAGTTGCTGTACCACTGGGCGAAGGCCTAACCCTCTTGCTGCTTACACTGGAAGCCTGATTGCCAAAATACCTGTAATTCCCCCCAACCCTCTGATTCCCTTATTTAATACCTCCCAACAAACCCTCAACAACCCCAACAACTCTTATTCAGTAATTACTTATCTACCCCTGACAGTTACGACCACTCCTATTGCATTTTACAATATTACCCCTGACAATTATTAAATCCTTATCATAGTGCCCAAGAGCCTCCCAGCCCCTGTCCTATCATACATGTTCCAATTCCTGAGGGTGGTGGTTATGTATTTAGTATGTAGGTATGGCTGGGTTCTTTCTTTTTTATTAGATCCATCCCATCCCTTTATCTCGCATGTTTAAATTTTGAACCTCTCACCTATCTTGACTCGTGTATCTCTTTTTATGGAAACACTGGAGGTTCAACGACAAATAATTCTCGAAATGAGAGAAAACAAGAAAAAAGGAATGAACACAACGATTTACGTGGTTCCAGAAGAATTCTTATGCCTATGAATATGCAGAATGATTTTCACTATGTTTGGGAGCAAATTACAGGACAAACATACAGTACAAAAACTCTAACATGAAATGAGCTGATAAAGCAATACAGTGCTACTGTAACCCGCATTGCTACAGTACCCAGATTCGCACAGTGGTCCACAAGGCTACGTACGCTGTGTTGGTGTGGTCAATTCTGTTACAACATTCGCTATTAGTGTCGTCGGTTAGTTTTGCTATGGTGGTTAGACTTGCTTCAGTGCTTCCAAAATTTGGATCGGGGGCCAAAGTCCCCTATAACCCTTGACAAGGGGCGCTGCCCCCGAAACCCCCAATGATCTCGCTGCAGAGGTCGAACTGCGAAAGGTGCTGGAATAGTGTTCAGAACAGGCCTCTAGCATTAAAGTCAACTCCATCCAATGGACCAGGCTTCACAGTTCCTATATCTCTCGCTGCGATCTATAAATAAAGGGATTTGACCCTAGTTGGGAGACTCTTTCTGGCTTTATTTCTTCTATGCATGGCAATTCACTAATTGTTGACACCACCAAAAAATGACCAATGAATACACCTATTAAATAGGGTTGACTTAGTGATGAATACAAAAGTAAAGAAATACCAAGGACACTAAAACAAGTAATCCAAAATGATCTTGTTGTTAATGATCTCAATAAAAATATGGTCTTTGATAGAGCTAATTGATGATGTTTCATTCATGTAGGTGGTTTCA
This sequence comes from Viscum album, assembly GCA_963277665.1. Classification (NCBI taxonomy): domain Eukaryota; kingdom Viridiplantae; phylum Streptophyta; class Magnoliopsida; order Santalales; family Viscaceae; genus Viscum; species Viscum album. Next base: position 718,553,895 of record OY728135.1, read on the forward strand.
TTTAAATGTGTTGAAAGTGTCTTTGTTTTGTTTTGCTTTGATTTGTTTTCTTTAATTATGTATCCAAACTAGGTAGACCTAGCTTGAGGGGGAGTGTTGGAGTCTGTGTCCCACATTGGATTGCAGATCCCGATCCAAGCTTTGTCGCGCTCTGTGCACGACTCCCATATCTAGTGAAAGGGTCTTCATCTGCAACTTTGGATTCAGATTCAGCCAACGCGTGTTGTTTGTGCACTTCTTTCTGATTGAGGCTTTTCTTACTCGTGCCATTCTTGAAGGCAATTTACAGATCTACAAGGGCTCCTTGTGCGGCTTTCCCGGCGCCCCGTCGTCCGGCCCCGTCTGTGCGGCTTTCTCGGTGTGCCCCTTCTCTGTTCGTCGCGACTGGACGTCGACCACCCCCACCCGTAACACATCCCTGCGACGACACCGCTTCCACGTCTGCGCCCTGCACGACTGTCTCTTTTCACCCGGAGCTCCTGTGCATCGCGGTGGATCTGAAATCCGGGTGATTCCTCGCCCGATCCCTGCTGGATCTCCTTGGAGAATTTTCAGCGCCTCCGTCTCCGCCACACCGGAGCTTTGTTCGTCTTCCCCGACCTCCGCTCCTTATGTCAGGCCACACCATTGATGCAATCCAACTATTCATGTTGGACATCCGACCAGTGACCCGTCGCGTGCTGTTTTTGCATGCCTAGATGCTTTTGACCCGACTATTCCTGCTGAGGCAAGCTCCGGATATTCCTGCCGGTGCATCCTCTTTCCGGCTATTCCTGCTGGTTCCGCATGGCGGGTGTTGGTCCAGGTTTGACACATCTTTTTCAACATCTTCCATCATCCATCATTTTCATCTCGAGGGGGAGTTGCGATTTGTGGATGATTTTTTTTTTGTTTAGTCTTGTTTTGTCATCAAGATGGATATGTTCAGCTTGAGGGGGAGTGTTGAAAATGTCTTTGCTTTGGTTTGTTTTCTTTCATTATGTATCGAAGCTAGGTAGACCTAGTTGTTGAATTGGTGTAAGTCGATCCGTTCTGAATAATGATTGGGCCGAATTGCTTTCGGCCCATACTGCGCACCAGGTTGTAACTTCCACGTGTCGAGCTCCGCGGTGAGCTCGTTGAGGGTTGCAGAGGGCAACGCGCCCCTGCTTCGGGGGTCGAAGATCCCCGACCCTATTTTTGAGGCACTGTAACAACTATTGTTGGAGTCTGCATCCTACATCGGACTTGAGGTCCGGTGTGGTTTTAATTATTCATTATAAAATAACCCCAATGGCTCCTTTAGAGAGGACACCTTAGGGGTTTGGTTTCTCCTATTTTACCTTTCTACATGGTATTAGAGGGAAATTAATCCAGAACCCTCCTCCCATTTTATTTCTTTTTTTTTTCCGTCGGCCTCTAGGGTTTCTCCCGGTTGGGGGGCGGTGGCCTCCATGGCCTGCAAGCCCTAGGTATCTCCCCCCCCCCTGCCGGCTATCCCTCCCATCCTGCGGAATCCCCGCCTCCTGTGCGGACTTCCAGCCCCGCCTCCCTCCTTCTCGGCGGATCTCCCCCCTGCCGGCATCTCCTTTCACGGCGTCCCGACAGCCAGCCCTACGCGGCACCCTTCCCGGCTCCTGGCCTCCCGATCTCGCCTCCCGCGGCTCTTCCCGGCAACCCGCCTCCTGCGGCTTTTCCCGGCAGCCCGCCTCTCGCGGCTCCTGACTGTGCGGATCCCCTCCCGCGCGACGGCCGTCGAAATGCCCTCTCCGGGCTCTTCCCAGGCGACGGATCTCCCCCCTGCCGGCGCCTGATCCCCCCCCCCCCAGCTTCCAGGGCGGCGCGTCTCGTCGCCCTCCTCCCACTGTCCGCTCCCGTCTGCCATGCACCGCTCCCGCGCGACGACTCTCCTTTGCCGATCCCGGCCAACAGAACCTCTCCCGCTCGCTGCACCTCCGGCGTCTCCTCCCATGCGCGAGACCCGACACTCCCTATCCCATCGTGCCTGCTTCCTCGGCACCCCTCCCCTGTGGCGGACCTCTATCCGACTGGATTCATCTGCTCCACTCCGGCGAATCTCATCATCCGACACTTCCATGTCAGCCTCCTCCTAGCGGTTGCCCTGCTTCTAGATCCGGATCTCCGGCCCCTCCTGTGGAATCCCCGCCTCCCGTCGCCGGCATCTTCCTGGCAGCCGCCTCCCTTTCCACCGGCACGACTTCGCACTTCCTCCACCGTGGCGCCATCTCCAGTCGCCGGCCCCGCAAGTGCGGCTTTCCTGGTGCTAGTGTGGATTTCTTGGCGTATCATCGTCCGGCCCCACTAGTGCGGATTTCCTAACGCTCTGTCAACCGGCCCAGTCTGTGTGGTTCTTCTGCTGCACCCGTGACATCATCCATCCATCATCCTGAGGGGGAGCTGCGATTTTGAGGGGGAGTTACAAACGTCATTGTTTCTTTTATTTCATCTTGTTTTGTAATCAAGCTGGGTATGTCCAGCTTGAGGGGGAATGTTTGCAGCGTATATTGCTTGCTTTATTTTTCTTTATGTGTCCAAGCTAGGTACACTTAGCTTGAGGGGGAGTGTTGGAGTCTGCATCCCACATTGGACTTGAGGTCCGGTGTGGTTTTAATTATTCATTATAAAATAACCCCAAGGGCTCCTTTAGAGAGGACACCTTGGGGGTTTGGTTTCTCTTATTTTACCTTTCTACAACTATGATCATTGTAGCAGAGCTGACCGACCGACATCGACAAGGCACTGTAGCAGTGCAGACTTTTGACATAACTACTAAAGCAGGTCGGACTTTAGAGTCAACAATACTGCAGCGACGTGAACTTCCAGCCGCCGTCCACTGTAGCATCTTGGACTTGGGTGGCCGCGACACTATAGCGATGCAGACTTCTTGCAGTTGGTGGAATAGTACTTCGTCCTCATTAACCCATTTTGGGCTATGGTTTTGTATGTGATTGAGAACCCTGAAACTTTCTGTAATTCTATGCTCCCAAATCATGGTGAAATTCCGTCTCTTCATGGACGTAAGGATCATTTCCCGAACTACGTAAATCTCTGTGTCCAGGTTCTTCTTCTTCTGTTTTTTTTTTGTTTTACTTCTGTGAATCGTTTCTTTCTGTCGTTGCGACTCCCGACGCTTCCGCATCACTAGTTTGAGGGTAAGTGTTGGAGTATGTGTCCCACATTGGATTTGGGTGTTTTGTTATCATTATATTTCCCTATAAATAAACTTCAAGGTCTCTCTTAAGAGACATTTTGGGTATTGGGTCCACACTCTATCATTCTACAAAATGGATTTAATAATTTGTTGTTTTTTTCTTTTTTCTTAGAAAGGAAGTCCCCATAGGGTCCCTCTCTCTAGGGTCTGTTCTCCTGGTAAGGCCGGTCCTCAGTCCACAATTTTTGCCCTAATTTCTCAAGAGAGAGAGATCTTGTGCCAATATGCCCTATTATTCTCTAAAACTCTGGTCTCGGGCTGCCAACCTTGGGACTTGTGATGCGAAAACGTCGTGAGCAACGAAGCGTAAAACGATTCACAGAAAAATAAAAAGAAAAAAACAAAAGAAGAAGAAGAAAAAGATCTTGGACAAAGAGATTTGCATGGTTTGGGAAATGATCCCTACGTCTACGGAGAGGCAGAATTTCACTATGATTCGGGAGCACAATTTACAGGGAGATTTCAGAGTTTCAAGCACATAAAAACCCTAGCCCGAAATGGGCTAATAAGCAAGGTGAAGTACTATTCCACCAACCACACAAGAAGTCCACATCGCTACAGTGAAAAGGTGGCAAGAAGTATGCATCGTTACAGTGTCGCGACCACTCAAGTCTAAAGTGATACAGTGGCTAGCGGCTGGATATATTTATTTATGTTAACCACAGCTGAATTCTGTTAGTATTTCTGGATTCACCAATTCTTTTAATGGCAGTAACTCAAAACTCAAATTTTAGTTTTACCAATTATTTGGCCATGGAAGGCCATGTTTTCCATTAAAGTACCGTGAACCAATTTATATCCTCTATAAAATAAGGGGTGAACTTGAACCAGAACAAACCAACTTGAGCCAGTATCAAGCCTCGTTTACTTTTATTGGGGATAATCATTACACGTGCTCTATGTAAAGACATTATGTAAATCGTTTTTTTGGGGACCTTTTTAATGAGTTTATGCATGATACGATTCTATGATTTCAGGGGAAACAATTTACATTCGTCTGATGTAATCAGTCTTGAGGATGCTCTGTCTTGCATGCCTAACTTGGAGACTCTGGATTTAAGTGATAATCCTATAGAAGATAATGGAATCAAGTCAGTCAGATTTCAAATCCATGCACATTTAAAATGCCTCTCACCTTTTGTTCCACTCATTTTGACCTATTTTTTTCAGAAATTTATTTCCTTTTTTGGTTGGGGCCTCGGAAAGAAACTCTCATTTTGCTGATCTGAAGTTGGAAAATTGTGATCTTTCCTGCAATGGGGTGACTCAGCTTTTCAAGATACTCGAAACGTTTACAAAACCTCTATCTTCTCTTTCTATCGCAGATAATGACCTTGGCAGGTTAGAGCTTGTTTGTTTCAGTTTAAAAAACAAGCGATTTAAAAAAACAAAAAACAAAAAAACAAAAATCAGAAAATTTGTATTTGTGTTATGATAAAAAAACACTCCACTTTCGATGGCTGAGTCAATTTTTAAAAAGCTAATCACAATTGGTTTTCAAAAAATGCTGAAAAGCGACTTTTTTAGGTTCTGTGTTATTGAAAAAACCTTAAACAACCAACCCAAATTTTAGAAAATTATTATTATTATTTTGAATAAAAAAGCGCTGTTCAAAAAATCTTGAACAATTGGGCTCTTAATTTGGTTGATGCTCTGGTGGCACGTGCTAATGCATTACTCTTGATATCACTGCCATCCAGCGGAATAGCAGCGCCCCTTGGAAAATATTTGGGCAATTTCATTAAAGCACTCAATATCAAGGAAATCGGACTCGGCTCATATGGCTTCTCCGAACTAAAAAATACAGTGACCGGGGATGTGAAGCTCGTTCGCATTAACATGAGGTTTTGTATTTGAGCTTAAGAATTTGTTTACTTTAGCCGAAGCAATAAAACCAGCAACTGTGTCTCTCAAGTGAGGTTGGACCCCTTTATTTATAGATCATGACACGGGAGACGTATTTAAACAGAATGAACCTGGACACACCCACATACGACATACATAACTGGTCTAACTACTTTTATCATAGTTTCTGCGTGTAAAATTAATATTTTTTATGCTATTTTTTATTTATTTTTTTATATTTTTTGTAGCAACAACCGTGGTGGCATTGCGGCTGCAATTTTCTTGTCAAAGCTCCTTTTTCAGTCTCCGAATCTCGTTGAAGTCAATGCAGGATTTAATCTAATGCCTACCGAATGCATGGCAACCATATTTCGTGCCATGGAAGCTGCAAAAGGTATGCTAATACTGGACAAAGTGATTTATGAACTGATTGGGGTGTGGCATTTGAATTCTGTGTTCATGGAATGGGTTATTACCATGGCAGGTAAACTGGAGCGGCTGGACTTGAGGGGGAACTTGTGGCAGAAGCAAGAAGTAGAAGAAGCGAATCTTGCGAAATTTCAGCACGATGGGAAGCCGGTTGTGCTGGTTTCAGCGTTGAATGTGGCGCCATATGATGACGATCCTTAGTTATGTGTATCTTCCCTTCCTGACATGTTGCTTATTTATAAACTTCCAGTCAAATTTGATTCATTAATATGATATTAATAGACGATTTTCGTAATTGTAGTTCCCAGGAAAATTGAATATTAATTTTTATTTTCTATTTGAGTATCAAATAATTTATAATGTCACTAACGGTGCTACACACTATTACGAATGGTGCTACACGTTATATGTCATGAAGCATGAATGAGGTTTACCTTTCCATGTTATGAGGGCATCACACTTCCATGAGGGCGAAGCAGGAAGCGTGAACCTCGTTCATGCTTTCTTTGCAATGAATACACACAGGTGGCACTAGAAGTCCCCCCCTCCATGTTTTGATTGGTTTATCAAATAATGAAAAACCAATTCATAGAAAAAGTCTAACTCACAGTTATTTAATCATAACTAATTAAAACATGATAATCATTTGATGATGTAATATAAATATATATAACGTTTTATTAAATTTTCTTTTTAGATAATCATGTTTGCGCCAAAATACTTCAATGGTGAAATTATTTATACTGATCATGGTTTAACTATAGTTTGCCACCTACAAGAGTGACAAATCTTCATGAATGTGTGATATTGGATGAAGTTTATAGGAAGATTCATAATCACTTAAAAAGTGAGGGTTGACCGAGTAATTACTTCAATTACATATCGACATTGTCAATATGTTGGTTGTCTATGGCACAGTGAGTATCCTCTGCTTGATGATGGGGATTGGCTGGAGGCGTCATCTTTGTTCAGGCAACGATGCAGTACTGGTTTGCTGAAATTATATGTGGTTATTTTATGTTATTGATGAGGTGCAACCTACTACTACAAAAGCATGTTATGGGAGATATGTTGAAGTCGATCCTTCACAACATTCTCAATCATTTTCTTCTCACATGACTCTGGTAGCATAAACGGATTATGAAGAAACTGATCAGAATATGGAAAGAACTATAGGGGACATCCCCATCGATACTCCTGATTTAATGATTGAGACTATTTGACGATGAAGTATCTAATGATGTAACATGAGATGATGTGGGTGAGGATGATGTGGAGAATGAACCTTCTGAGGTTCCTTTGATAGATAGACAACAACTAGTTAGCAGCAATCATCATACATTATTGACTTCTTTAGTCCAGGAAATGTCGCGTGCACAACATTTTGATTGGGGTGTCATTACAACTACTATTGAATAGGCAACACATCTGCATCCACTGATAACACCATATATGTTGGACATGATTTTGAAACTAAAAGTTCATTGAAAAATGTGCTAAAACAATACTGCATAAAGTGACATTTTTCATTTGGGGTTGATGAGTCTAAGAAGGAAAATGCCTAATTTGATGTAACAAATACGGGTCAGAATTCAAATTTCAAATGCGGGCAATATATGATATTTTTTTGCATGTTGGAAGATAACTAACTTGGAAGACCCGCATACTTGTGTACATCTTGTTTGTTGTAGGATCACTCTTCACTTTAGATATACAAACATGTCAGGACATTCCTATGTCCCTTATCCAATAACGAATACAACAATTGTTCAAATACGAGATATCCCAGGATAAAGATTGAAATACAAAATAGAAGGCAATTGTGAAAATATATGGTGATTGAGATTGTCACGAACCAGGATGAGTTTCCATCCAACCCGGCCCGAGACAAGGCCTGAGGGGCGTTCCCGATCCTCTTGGGCTGATGACTAGTGCCAGACATCAAAGATAATCCAAATGGGAACAATTTCTGCCCAAAGACAACTAGGATCAAATAACCAAGCAGAGCACGCAACAAAACCAACAATAACAGAACATCAATAATTATACAAACCAATCTAGATACAACAGTTGCCGAACAAAATAGAAACTGAATACAAAACTAAAACCGAACCACGCTACATGATCTCAATGTGACCTCTTAGTCACCACCAACCACAAGACCAACCTTCTCCAAAAGCAAACCGAACCAACAACTTGAACCTGCAAAACAGCTCGGGTCTATCGAAACCGAGTGACACAAATAGTGTGTGAGCATAAACAGCTTAGTAGGCAATCACCATGGAGTCCATGCATTTTCTTTCCAGAAATAGTCCATAAACATTGGTTTGAAATACATTTATGAAAATAGGGTTTTACCATTTTAAAAGAACCAACACAGCTTTCCATTTTAAAACAACACACACACACCACTTTCCTCCTTCCAAAACGGATTTCCATTTCATAAACTAGCTTACAAAATTAAAGCCTAAGTAAATAACCATACTAGGTAAAAATGGGGTTATGTTGCTAATGAAGGAAAAAAATAAGCAGGCAGACACTAGAAGAACAAATAACAAAAAAACAACAAAGTAAACAGGCATATACAGATAGATAATCATGGGTATTTTCTAAACATCTCTAGAAGCAATCCCTAGACATACTCAGTTTGGACTCACCTGTCGACATATGATGCACCTCCATAGTCAATAACCAACTGGCCGCTCTAAACTAGTCAATCAAGTGGCACATCCCACCTGGCCTCTCAGCAAATCCAGGGGGTACCAACCCGTCTAATCGGGGTTGATAAGCAACCGTCACTCGACCCTCTAGATGATGCCTAGGAATCCTGTGATAATAGTATGTGGGGAGTGGGGAGGTCCTCACACGCATGACTTAATCTGAAACCCATAGCCACCATGCTTGCCTGACCCAAACACTAACACCACCTACGCGATGGCCCTCTCCTCAGAGGATCCACCATAGAGGTGTCGTCTCACAACAAGTCATTCACAAGTGCCAACCAGGTCGTCACACCATACGAGTTTCAAAACCACTTTCTCCAAACATTATAAAATACCAATGAGGCCTTCACACCATATAAGCTTTTAAATAATTTTTCAAAACCAAGTAAAAAACATACAACATTCACGAAAGGTGCCAAACGAGCCTTTATCTCATTTAGATACCAAACCACCTTACAAAGTTACAAACAGGACGAGCACTAAGGGACACATTTGAAACCACATTCTGATATCAGTTTGAAACCAAGAAACCATTTAGAAAAAATATGAGTTTTAGAAGAGCCATTGGGGAAGGGAAGGGATAAAGAAAGGAAGAAGGCAAAGGAAAGGGCTCTTTTGAAATTCAGGGTTCAGGGGAAACATTTTTGAAGCAAGACATTATCATTTGTGTGCCTATCCATGTGTGAACACCATGCACACATGGATATACCCACATACAATGGAACATCCTTAGAAAACCATAGAGGAAATCAAAAACCAATTTAAAGAAACACCACTTTCATTACACATATAACACGAAAGTCACCATAACTCGCACACAAGGCTCAAATCACAAATCAACCAAGCTACCACAACACAACCAAGGCCAAACACACCCTCAAAATGTAACACCCCAGGTAAATAAAGAATATGACATTTTTATATTTATCCCTATTTGTGAATAAAATGTCAATATTAACTTAAAGGGAACGCTATGCTCGATGGCTTACCCAATACACAACAATGAGTTCCTTTGAAATCTTACGTTGCACTCTAATAATAAAATAATATTATCTTAAATGGTAGTTAACGCCTAGCCGTTGTAATGGAGGGAATGAACATAACTAACTACAAAATGATTATATATATTTGTCAAATATTTTTACTTTTTGCAATAAATGTTAGAGGATTAAAAATGTGAATGAATCCAATTTTTAAGTATAAACATTCTAATATTCTTTAAAAGGTCGATTAACCGCCTTTTGATGGCGAACCTCTTTTAAATCCACTTTTTGACAATTTTATGTGTTATATTTGACAAAATAAAATTCTTCTTTAGAATCGGGACATCAAAATTTACATTGTGTAAATTTTTTGGTATTTTTCCGATAAAGTTCATTTTTTAATGAACAGTGAAAATGTTGTATTTTAATTCAAAAACTCTTTTTAATCTAATTTATTTATATGATTAGATTATCTTTTGAATTGGTTTTAAAGTTCAATTAGAATATATTTTTACCATTTAATCCAATAGTGGTCGTTGGAATTAATTTCATCTTGAAATTGGACTTAAACTAGAGTCAATCTTTTGATACTTATTGTTTCTTAAAAACACGCTATTTGTTTTGACAGCGGGAATTAATTATTAAATTAATTAATGCAACTTATATGTTTTGAATTTTTTAAAATAGACTTCATTTTTGAATTCGTAATATCAAATATAGCTTAGGGTGAATTTTTGGTATTTTTCTGAAAAACTTCAATTTTTGATGAATAGTGAAACCACTAAGTGGTAGTTAAAGAAACTGATTTTTCGTTTAAATGAAACTTTGTCACCTCTGTGTTTTGAAATTCAAAAATCCGACATACATGGTTGTCATTAGGAAGTAAAATGTGGTTCAATGGGATTAAAATAATTTTTTGGTGAATAGTAACTTTTATGTTCTAAATCGCGATTAGAGGTAATTAGTATAATTTAAGGTAAAAATAATGTTTTAATAATGTGAAATGACCTAGACACATGTCCTACCCTCATTGGATGTGTCATGGCCAACCAAGACAATCCATGGGTCAACTTGGGGACCCCACGGAGCCACTTTGGTTGGAAAATGACATAAATAACTTTTTATTTAAAGTTAAAATAAAAATGTCACAAGCATGAGATGTTTCACTAAAACAATTTTTAAATGGGGTTCTACAAGTTATATTTTTGACTATAAATATTCATTAGAAATCTAAAAAGATTTCCTACATCATGATATTTTTTTTATAATTTTTATACATTAAATAAATAAAATTATTTATGACATCATGATGATGCAGCGATTACCTCATTATTTAACGATTTAAATAAAATGAAAAGATAATGTAAAAACTAAAACCTACACTTGTCAAAAACCTATTGGATGAGTATATTTCGAACCCTTACCACCTTATACTCGAAATACATCAATTTGGGACCTTTAAAATCCGAAACTCATTTGAAAATAAAGTAACATTTCTTTACTTTCCAAGAGTGCCCCTCCTCTCCTCTTATAAAAGGCCCCCACCTCTACCTCCTTACCCACACTTCCAAAGCCTTTGGCTCGGCCAAACCCTGCTCATTTTGCCTCTCAACATCCCTCTCTTACTCCTAGAAGTCTCACTTTGGGCAGAAGTCTTCCCAAGGAAGCCTTTGAGCTCAAATAAAAAAGAGTTACCCGATTTTAAGGTAATGTCTTCACTTGTGTTATTTTGTTTTATTTTGCTTCTCCAACCTCCTAAACTCTTTTTATTCATTTCTTTTGTAACAACTCAAGTATCTTCAATATACTAGGATGTTGTTATAAGAAGCATTCGAGCTACACTTACACACACCTACATCAAATGGTTAAAGAACATACTGTTTCTGTGCATGACGAGTTTCTGGCTCACGAAACGATGATTGTTCAACACTCATATAACACCTTAAAAGGTGGCCATTAAGATGTCACTGCACTTATATATGATATATAATATGTTTATGTTTTACTTAAGCTTCTGTATTTTTCTTTTGTGGCATACCTTTATGGTTTCCATTGTGGGTAAACACGATAATTTCATTTTAGGAAGTGCGGACTACCGCCCCCTCAAAGTGATTTGATTCGTTAATGCCATATGTGGGATGTATAAAGGATGGATTTAAAGTTATTATATATGATGTATGTTACATATAAATGATGAATATAATTCTGGAATTAAAATATACATACCTCTCATTTAGTTTTAATTCCATTAATATGACATAGAAATGAAAGTAGCGTTCATGCGTACGTACGACTTACCGTCTCCATGAACGGTGCATTTCATTTCTTACCTCTAAATGATTATGTAATAATATAAATACATTTATATTCTGGATATATATGATATATATGATATCCAAATCATGAATATCATTCTGGATATAATGAACCTTTGACCACACGAACAACATGTAATTGTAAGAAGTCCACTTTCGACTTAAGAACCAAATATCGACAAAACAAACATTATTAACTTAAATGATTACATAATGTTTATAACATGGCAATAAGTTATATAAAAGGAATAATGAACTTGAAAAAGGTTCTTAATCAAGTATAAATTAACTCAAGTTTATTATTCAGGACGTTAAAGAACGATCGAGTCAAGTCGGACCTGAGGTAAGAGATCCTACTCCTCTCTTTCTTTTTAAGTACACTCTTTTATGTCATTCCTTTTAAGCTCATCTTTATTGTGATTGGGCTGTTCTTTTATATTACTCTTATTGTAATTTTTATGTTCATATGATGAGAGACCCTATTCTCTCTCATCAATCCATTTTGGAAGTTTTGAGTGGCGCCGTTAGGCTGCCGAATTTTCGTAAGAGATCTAACCTCTCTCTTTCTTTTTAAGTACTATCCTTTATGTCACTTCTTTTAAGCTCCTCCTTGTTATGATGAAGGATGTTCTTTTATATACCTCTTGATGTACATTTTATTGTAATATGATGAGAGACCCTATTTGACCTCATCAATCCATTTTTGGATGTTTTAAGTGGCGTCGTTAGGCTACCGAGTTTTCATAAGGGATTTTTCATCTCACTTTTATTCCCATGAGATTTATGCTACATTTGCCACAATTTCCTTTGAGTGGTGTATGTAATGACCATTATTTTACTCATTGTGTAATATACTTTCATTTACGAGTATTTACATCAATGTTGTATTGTCCTTCTTTCACGGGGTATATGTTTCGAAAGATACCCATGTCGGTAAGGGAACCTTTCACCATCCTCTTTTTAAAAGACTTCTTTTGTTATGTCTTTTAATTCACATAACATTATGTTGGGATATGTTCTTCTATATCCTTAGTGATTTAAATTTTATGTCCAAGTGATGAGATACCCTTTTTATCTCTCATCAACTCATTTTCTGAATTTTGTAGTGACGCCGTTAGGCTGTCAAATTTTTGCAAGGGAACTTCTTAACCAAATTTTGATTCTTTGGGATAAGCTTGTACTCCTTGAATATGTCATTCTATGAATATGTTTGAATAACCGCTGATTTTTTTACACTTAATATCCACTTATATTTGGTGTATTAGTTTGTCACACATAATTATGTAATTGATTTATCCTTAATCCAAGGATATCGTCTTTGTAAGAGACTTCGTCTCAATCTCCATTCATTGAGGAATATTTTGTTTTATACACAACCTTCTTTTATACGGTGTATAAACCCCTTTGACTTCTACGTTTATCCAAAAGGAATCTTTTTTATACGAAGCGTTTTACTAAATGACAAAAGGGAATGTTTTTGTCGTACGTATGCAGCGACAACGACTTCTCCGCCGCCGTGACCATTAATTGAGTTTCGGCTTCCTCGACAAGCCATACCTTTTTTTTAAAAGAAAAATAAGTACCATGTTTTACTTTTCTTTTATTTTGGTATTGAAAATGGTTTTCATAATATTTTTATATCAATGTGTTGTATTGATATCTTGTGATTGAAAAGTGGAAATGTTATGTTTCCTTTATGCATGTTTTATGTGATACGATTATGTTATGGTTCTTGGGAATTATTATGAAGATGGATGGTTCCGTGATAAACTAAGGGCGGGTGAGCCCGATATAGCTCTCCAATGCATTGGGTAACGCGAAGGGGTTAAACGTTAAGGTTTCTCCGAAGAGATTTAGGGAATATACTGTGATGGGTATTCCAAACATAACCAAGAGGGTTACTCCCTACGTAAGAATGTTATGAATGCCACAAGTTACCTTTATGTCTTATGATTTCTATGATTTATTCATGATTTTATGAGGTATGTTAAAGTGCTTATGTTTTATGGGTAAAGTATGATTTCATTCTTTTGTATACATGTACTCATGTTTCCTTTCCATATTTTTATATCCCTTACTGAGCTTTTTATGCTCATCCCAAGTTTTTGAAATGTTTTTCACAGGTCAAGAGAAGGGTATATGATATGATGATAGTGTCAAGGAAGTGTCAAGAAAGAATCCATGTTTTATTTTAAATATGTTTCCGTTGATGGGAAAAATGAATACTATCTTTTATGTAACCACTTTGTTTAAATGTGGAATGTAATGCAAGTTTTATGATCTAATTCTATAAAACTCTAAACCTGAAAAGATCCTCAATGTGTAATCTTGTAATAACTCAAGATTAAGTAAGGTTTAAGGCTGGGGCATTATAGTTGGTATCAGAGGTCGGTTTAGATAACTTTATAGGTTAGGGTATTCTTTAAGTATAAGTGAAATTACCATAATGGTTAGGATTTTAGAAAGAGTCATAGTTTTTTGATAAAGTGAATGAGTAAGTATATCTTCCTCATTAGTACATGATGGTTTTGTTGATATACTCACACTGACATTTCTATTTTTAGTGAATGGATAGATCTAGCAGGCACCAAAGTGACAATAGGTTTGAAGGAAACTGTGGTGGTTCTCTGATTAAGAGACTGGAGGAAATGGGGGATTCAATGAGGAATCTCGTGGTTGTGCTAAACCAACTATCAAGGAGTCATGATCAACCACTTGAACCTTGGTATGATCTGTAATGCATCATGTACGAGATGACCAACTCGATGTGAAAGTTCAGGTAATAATTATAAAGGTAACCATTAGAGTTTATATGATCCTTACTTTTGAGGTAATTATGGGTCACTATATGTTATGATGGAAGTGAAAGGCATGAGATAAAATTGAGGTTAAATTATGTTATGGTTATTTTTGATGATTTTATCTCTTTTTGGGGAATTATTTTAAGAATTATATAGTTTTGAAAAAAGGACAACACGCAGACCGTGTGACAACCCGTCGCGTCGGACAAAGCTGTGGGAATCGAACCCACAACCAAAGTGCGACTGGTATTTATCGCCTACCACTGGACTACGTGAATTCCCTGGTTAGTTTGACTAATTCTTTTTAGTTAGATTATTTTAGGAATCAAGAGTAAGTTTATTTTGGGTTATCTATGGAAATGATTAACCTATCATCGAGGATATGTGATTAGGTTAATTACTTTTCAATATGATAATTTAAGAGCAACTGATGTTATTTGGAGATAAAAGTTAATTTGTACCTTGGAAGACTATGTGACTAAATCCTTCAAATATTTGGGTTTCAATCTTAGTTTGGTTTACTTTGAAGAATTTTATGGACAAATTGTTTATCAAATGGTCCTCGTTGAACTTTGGGTTTTTTTGGACAAATTTTGGAGATTAAGAATAGATTTTCTTTTTATAAAGGATTATACTTTTGTGGATTCTCTGACCTCATACTAACAATTTTGGTTTTGGATTTTTTCTAAAGACATGGGAAATATATAGTTCTCTTTTGTGGATTAGGTGATTCTCAAGAAGTTGATTATGGTACTCTTAATGTGAACAAGTCATCCTAAATACTCATCTTTTGGAGAAAATATGAGTTCGTGTAAGAAATCTAGTAAAATTTGAAAGTCAACATGACAAGTAAGTATGTTTCCTTATGTTTTAGTTAATCTCAAAAATAAATTCCTCAATGAAAAGTAACTAAAAAAAATGTTGTCCATTAACTTTTCCTACTGGGGAATCCAATACCGTTTAACCCATCACAAGTTTGCGATTTTCTTATGGTTAAATTTCTCCTACACATGTTTACTATCACTCTCCATCAGAACATGACCCTTTGTTTTCTCCTCCATATCCATATTTTCATACTTGGAATCCTAGTATGGGTTAACTCGGGTGACATTTGTACTTCTCTCCCATTCTTTTAAAGTGATTGTTTTACCGACTCTTGTTCCGATGTGGGACTTTCAAGGATGTTTCCGAGCCCAATTTTGAAATTGCGAGGACGCAATTCCCAAAAGGGGGGAAGAATGTAACACCCCAGGTAAATAAAGAATATGACATTTTTATATTTATCCCTATTTGTGAATAAAATTTCAATATTAATTTAAAGGGAACGCTATGCTCGATGGCTTACCCAATACACAACAACGAGTTCCTTTGAAATCTTACGTTGCACTCTAATAATAAAATAATATTATCTTAAATGGTAGTTAACGCCTAGCCGTTGTAATGGAGGGAATGAACAGAACTAACTACAAAATGATTATATATGTTTTTCAAATATTTTTACTTTTTACAATAAATGTTAGAGGATTAAAAATGTGAATGAATCCAATTTTTAAGCATAAACATTCTAATATTCTTTAAAAGGTCGATTAACCGCCTTTTGATGGCGAACCTCTTTTAAATCCACTTTTTGACAATTTTATGTGTCATATTTGACAAAATAAAATTCTTCTTCAGAATCTGGGCATCAAAATTTACATTGTGTAAATTTTTGGTATTTTTCCGATAAAGTTCATTTTTTAATGAACAGTGAAAAATGTTGTATTTTAATTCAAAACCTCTTTTTAATCTAATTTATTTATATGATTATATTATCTTTTGAATTGGTTTTAAAGTTCAATTAGAATATATTTTTACCATTTAATCCAATAGTGGTTGTTGGAATTAATTTCATCTTGAAATTGGACTTAAACTAGAGTCAATCTTTTGATACTTATTGTTTCTTAAAAACACGCTATTTGTTTTGACAGCGGGAATTAATTATTAAATTAATTAATGAAACTTATATGTTTTGAATTTTGTAAAATAGACTTCATTTTTGAATTCGTAATATCAAATATAGCTTAGGGTGAATTTTTGGTATTTTTCTGAAAAACTTCAATTTTTGATGAATAGTGAAACCACTAAGTGGTAGTTAAAGAAACTGATTTTTCATTTAAATGAAACTTTGCCACCTCTGTGTTTTGAATTTCAAAAATCCGACATACATGGTTGTCATTAGGAAGTAAAATGTGGTTCAATGAGATTAAAATAATTTTTTTGGTGAATAGTAACTTTTATGTTCTTAATCGCGATTAGAGGTAATTAGTGTAATTTAAGGTAAAAATAATGTTTTAATAATGTGAAATGAACTAGACACATGTCCTACCCTCATTGGATGTGTCATGGCCGACCAATACAATCCATGGGTCAACTTGGGGACCCCATGGAGCCACTTTGGTTGGAAAATGACATAAATAACTTTTTATTTAAAGTTAAAATAAAAATGTCACAAGCATGAAATGTTTCACTAAAACAATTTTTAAATGGGGTTATACAAGTCATATTTTTGACTATAAATATTCATTAGAAAGATAAAAAGATTTCCTACATTATTATATATTTTTTTATAATTTTTAGACATTAAATAAATTAAATTATTTATGACATCATGATGATGCAGCGATTACCTCATTATTTAACGATTTAAATAAAATGAAAAGATATTGTAAAAACTAAAACCTACACTTGTAAAAAACCTATTGGATGAGTATATTTAAAACCCTTACCACCTTATCCTCGAAATACATCAATGTGGGACCTTTAAAATCCGAAACTCATTTGAAAATAAAGTAACATTTCTTTACTTTCCAAGAGTGCCCCTCCTCTCCTCTTATAAAAGGCCCCCACCTCTACCTCCTTACCCACACTTCCAAAGCCTTTGGATCGGCCAACCCCTTCTCATTTTGCCTCTACACATCCCTCTCTTACTCTTATAATCCTCACTTTGGGCAGAAGTCTTCCCAAGGAAGCCTTTAAGATCAAATAAAAAAGAGTTACCCGATTTTAAGGTAATGTCTTCACTTGTGTTATTTTGTTTTATTTTGCTTCTCCAACCTCCTAAACTCTTTTTATTAATTTCCTTTGTAAAAACTCCAGTATATTCAATATACTAGGATTTTTTTATAAGAAGAATTCGAGCTACACTTACACACACCAACATAAAATGGTTAAAGAACATATTGTTTCTGTGGATGGCGAGTTTCTGGCTCACGAAACAATGATTGTTCAACACTCATATAACACCTTAAAAGGTGGCCATTAAGATGTAAATACACTTATATATGATATATAATATGTTTATGTTTTACTTAAGCTTCTGTATTTTTCTTTTGTGGCATACCTTTATGGTTTCCATTGTGGGTAAACATGATAATTTCATTTTAGGAAGTGCGGACTACCGCCCCCTCAAAGTGATTTGATTCGTTAATGCCATATGTGGGATGTATAAAGGATGGATTTAAAGTTATTATATATGATGTATGTTACATATAAATGATGAATATAATTCTGGAATTAAAATATACATACCTCTCATTTAGTTTTAATTCCATTAATATGACATAGAAATGAAAGTAGCGTTCATGCGTACGTACGGCTTACCGTCTCCATGAACGGTGAATTTCATTTCTTACCTCTAAATGATTATGTAATATTATAAATACATGTATATTCTGGATATGTACGATATATATGATATCCAAATCATGAATATCATTCTGGATATAATGAAACTTTGACCACACGAACAACATGTAATTGTAAGAAGTCCACTTTCGACTTAAGAACCAAATATCGACAAAACAAACATTATTAACTTAAATGAATACATAATGTTCATAACATGGAAATAAGTGATATAAAATTAATAATGAACTTGAAAAATGTTCTTAATAAAGTATAAATTAACTCAAGTTTATTATTCAGGACGTTAAATAACGATCGAGTCAAGTCGGACCCGAGGTAAGGGATCCTACTCCTCTCTTTCTTTTTAAGTACACTCTTTTATGTCATTCCTTTTAAGCTCATATTTCTTGTGATTGTGATGTTATTTTATATTACTCTTATTTTAATTTTTATGTTCATATGATGAGAGACCCGATTCTCTCTCATCAATCCATTTTGGAAGTTTTGAGTGGCGCCGTTAGGCTGCCGAATTTTCGTAAGAGATCTAACCTCTCTCTTTCTTTTTAAGTACTATCCTTTATGTCACTTATTTTAAGCTCCTCGATGTTATGATGGAGGATGTTATTTTATATCCCTATTTCTATACATTTTATTTTAATATTATGAGAGACCCTATTTGATCTCATCAATCCATTTTTTGGATGTTTTAAGTGGCGCCGTTAGGCTGCTGAGTTTTCGTAAGGAATTTTTCATCTCACTTTTATTCCTGTGAGATTTATGCTACATTTGCCAAAATTTTCTTTGAGTGGTGTATGTACTGATCATTATTTTACTCATTGTGTAATATACTTTCATTTATGAGTATTTACATCAATGTTGTATTATCCTTCTTTCACGGGGTGTGTGTTTCGAAAGATACCCATGTCGGTAAGGGAACCTTTCACCCTCCTCTTTTTAAAAGAATTCTTTTGTTATGTCTTTTAATTCACATAACATTATGTTGGGATATGTTCTTCTATATCCTTAGTGATTTAAATTTTATTTCCATGTGATGAGATGCCCTTTTTATCTCTCATCAACTCATTTTCTGAATTTTGTAGTGACGCTGTTAGGCTGACAAATTTTTGCAAGGGAACTTCTTAACCCAATTTTGATTATTTGGGATAAGCTTGTACTCCTTGAATATGTAATTCTATGAATATGTGTGAATAACCTCTGATTTTTTTACACTTAATATCCACTTATATTTGGTGTATTAGTTTGTCACACATAATTATGTAATTGATTTATCCTTAATCCAAGGATACTGTCTTTGTAAGGGACTTCGTCTCAATCTTCATTCATTGAGGCATATTTTGTTTTATACACAACCTTCTTTTATACGGTGTATAAACCCATTTGACTTCTACGTTTATCCAAAAGGAATCTTTTTTATACAAAGTGTTTTACTAAACGACAAAAGGGAATGTTTTTGTCGTACGTATGCGGCGACAACGACTTCTCCGCCGCCGTGACCATTAATTGAGTTTCGACTTCCTCGACAAGCAATGCCTTTTTTTAAAAAGAAAAATAAATACCATGTTTTACTTTTCTTTTATTTTGGTATTGAAAATGGTTTTCATAATTTTTTTATATCAATGTGTTGTATTGATATCTTGTGATTGAAAAGTGGAAATGTTATGTTTCCTTTATGCATGTTTTATGTGATACGATTATGTTATGGTTCTTGGGAATTATTATGAATACGGGTGGTTTCGTGATAAACTAAGGGCGGGTGAACCCGATATAGCTCTCCAATGCATTGGGTAACGTGAAGGGGTTAAACGTTAAGGTTTCTCCGAAGAGATTTAGGGAATATACTGTGATGGGAATTCCAAACGTAACCAAGAGGGTTACTCCCTACGTAAGAATGTTATGAATTCCACAAGTTACCTTTATGTCTTATGATTTCTATGATTTATTCATGATTTTATGAGGTATGTTAAAGTGCTTATGTTTTATGGGTAAAGTATGATTTCATTCTTATGTATACATGTACTCATGTTTCCTTTCCATATTTTTATATCCCTTACTGATCTTTTTATGATCATCCCAAGTTTTTGAAATGTTTTTCACAGGTCAAGGGAAGGGTACATGATATGATGATAGTGTCAAGGAAGTGTCAAGAAATAATCCATGTTTTATTTTAAATATGTTTCCGTTGATGGGAAAAATGAATAATATCTTTTATGTAACCACTTTGTTTAAATGTGGAATGTAATGCAAGTTTTATGATCTAATTCTCTAAAAATCTAAACCTGAAAAGATCCTCAATGTGTAATCTTGTAATAACTCAAGATTAAGTAAGGTTTAAGGCTGGGGCCTTATAAAAAATACCCAAATTCATTTCTAATGATCAATTGGCATTTTTTCAAACACTTTTCATGCATATACACATAGGCTTAATTTAAGAGATCCTTGAAAATTCATTTTTCACCAAGTTACCAACATCAAACCACCACTACAATTCACACCAACACATCACAAGCATTCAAAACACATTGATAAATCATTTAGAAACACACAAGCATCAAATTGAATGTACTGAAAGGGAAATGAATGGAAACACTTACCTCAATGATGTGCGAATGCAATGAAACTTCGAGAGAAGGAAGAACCGAGCCCAATGGACAAACTGAATCAAAGAAATCAAACCAAACATCAACCCTAGCCTCTAGGGTTTGGCCAAGAAGGAACCAACCCAAGGAAAACCAAAGAACCAAAAGAGGAGAGGAGGAGGAAGATAAAAATGGCTAAAAACCACGAGGAACTCGCCTTAGAACCTTGATGATGCATCCATGGAAGGAGGAGGGCCAATGGAGGGAATCTTGGGAGCTCCCATGGTGCACCTAGGTTGAACAATGGAGGAAAATCCCAAATTGGGGTTAAAACATGAGAGGGGAAAGATTGAAATTTCAAACTTTTTAATGATCTGTGTAACTTTCATGGTTAGACCGTACAATTTGACAAACCGCATGACAACTGTGCACACCTTACTGGAGAGAAGGGGCACCCCGCACGGTTTGGAAGAACAATTAGGGAAACCAGGCACCAACTATGAAAAATTGAACTGTCAAATTGCAGATCCTCCCTACATACTTGTTGCATGGTTTATCGTAACAGTGTGGAAGCCGTGCGTCATGCCCCATTCACCAACCCCTAAGCCGCACAGTTTCTCCTAGGATTTACATGGTTTGGTCTTAACCATGCTCAAACAATGTCAGACAAACCGTGCAAGAAGAAATTGAATTGGAAAAGACCTCATCCTCAACAAGTTGCACGGTTAACCCCCAAGACGTGCATAAAAACCATGTAAAAGCCAAAAAGACACATAGAAACTCCAAAACTCAAAAATTCAAACTTGAAACTCAGCCCGAACCTCAACCAAAAGAACCTGGGCTAAGAAAAGAATAAAATAAAAGAAAATCCATGGTTGGGTTGTGACATAGATGAATCATATCCAGTGTTTCCATAACTAATCAGATTATTATCTCTCAAAAATCAGGTTATTTATTATCCGGATTATGTTGAGTATGTCTCCCCAGATCATCAAGTTGATCAAACAAAATTGAAGTTTCATAGGTTGTTTTGGGCATTCATCCCATGTATCATTACTTTTCCTTATCATAAAAAATTCATTTGAGTCGATGAAACTTTTCTTTATGACAAGTATGTAGGTGTTGTACTTATTGCTTCCACACTAGATGGTAATCATGCTCTTATCCCACTTGCATTTTCCATTGTTGAAAGGGATAATTTCGAATCATGGAGTTGGCTTTTGGTATGTATACACATTCATGTTACACAAAGCCAAAGAGTATGTCTAATATCTGATTTTCATCAAGTGATTATAGTGGTCATTAATAGTGATGAAGTTTCATGGAGATAATCGAATGCTTATCATTGATATTGCATCAAAAATATTGCTAATAATGTGTTTAATCATTTTAGAGATGAGTCAATAAAGAAGACGATCATCAAGTTGGGTATGTTTTCTTAAACTTATATTTTTTGGAAAAAAATTAATATCCTTTTAAATACATTTTTTTCTTCTAATTTCAGTATATGATCCCCAACAAGGAAAGTTTGATCAGTGACTTAAAGAAATTCTAAGGGATAATCAAGTTTTATATGATTATATGATGAAGTTTTTGAAGGAGAAATGATTATTAACACATGATAGTGGTAGGAGATATGTTCATATGACCACCAATATTATAGAGTGCATAAATAAGGTCTTCAAGGGTGTTCGTAAACTATCGATCACAGGTTTAGTACATAAGACATTTTATAGATGTGTGAAGTACTTTGTTGAATGGTCCTAGCAGACCAATTAGAAGATGCAACATGGAATGCGTTTTGGTCAGAACTTCCAAAGAGACATTGATAAGATACTACATGACACATCATCATTTTGTGTTTGAACCTTTGACCGAGTAGGGAGATGTTAGAGTGCTAGTGGTCTTATTGGAAAACAAATGTTGTGATTGTGGCTCTTTCCAGACATTGAGATATCCCTGTGCACATGTCGTTGCAGCTCGTATACCCGTGAACTTATCATGAGAACCCTATGTTGACCTAGTGTATCATGTGAGCACTTGGTTAACTATTATAGTGCACCTTGGATGCATGTTGGTGATTTTCATACTTTTACCTTGCATGCAGATCAGCCGATTGTGGTCACTAATATTACTAGGTTGCGCCCTTGAGGATTACCAAGGTCTATTCATGTAAAAATTAGATAAAATGACCTCAAGAACATGGATTAGGACTATGATACATCATTTGTCACATAGAAGGGTATGCTCATAAAAAATTTCCCAAAGTGGCAGAAAGGGTCTCCACGCACTACTACAAATTTGATTTTATATAGCGCTAGTTAAAAGAGATGAAAGGGGGACTTTATTAGCACTAAAAAAAGCACGGATAGAGGGGGGGGGGGACTTTATCAATGTTAAAAAAACATTGATGAAGGGGGTCTTTTATCAGCATTAATAAAAAAAGCACTGATAAAGGGACGCCCTTTATGAGTGTTAAAAAAAGCGCTGATAAAAAGGCGACCTTTATGAGTGATAATAAAAAAGCACTGATAAAGGGGCCCTTTATAAGCGCTAGTAAAAAAGCGCTGATGGGGGGGATTTATTAGTGCTTTTTTCCAGCTCTCATAAAGGGTATATTTCATAAAATAGAATATGTTTCATTAAAAATAATATATTAATATATAAATATATTTATATTGATATAAATATAATATATTTTTTAAATATGATTTAGATAAGGCTAAATACGCATTTACACTTAATCTATGACATATTTAGTGAAAATAGATTATAAAATAAATAAAAAATCACTATTGGAAATTAAAGGTATACCAACAGTTGAAAACCATTGGTATAGGGTGGAGAACTGTTGGTATAAATTATACCAACGGTTTTAGAAATCGTATCCCAGTAAGCCGTGACAATAGACATATACCAATAGTTTGAGATAAACCATTGGTATATGTGAATAAATCTACTCTATACCAACAATTTTATAAAACCATTGTCATATAGTTCTTATAAAACACATTTTCCAATGGTTTCAAAACCATTGGAATATCTTTTTTAGTCCTCCATTCATCCCTATACCAACAGTTTACATTGGTAGAGTTTTTTTTACCAATGGTCTAGAACTGTTGGTAAAAAAAATACATACAGAACCTATACCAACGGTTTAAAACCGTTGGTATAGGTTTTGTTGTACAATTCACACAGCAACCTGCTCTGTGTGCTGCTATGTGAATTGTAAAGAATACATACAATACAATACATAATAAGGATACATAATTATAAACTGATAATTATAAGGATACATAATTTAATAATCAATTATGAATACAATACATTAAAAATTGAATACGTAATTATATGTGATACAGAATTAAGAATACATACAAAATTGCATTTTTTATAACACATACACGATTGAATTTAGAAATTAGAACCTAATAACCCAAAATAAGGAAATGAATAAATGAATTAAACCAAAAAAAATATAATGTCATGGTTTGGGGCGGGTGTATTTGAACTTAGTGATGATGATAATGGGTGTGTATCAATGAGTTTGTGCGACTTAGGGAATATAGTTGTCCTTGGTGTATTAAATGTCACGTGTTTTAGAATATGGGTAGGAGTTCCTCACATGAGAATTGGATTGCGTGAGGCTAGACCATGGATCGTTGTGCTAAAGTATCAACACAATCCAAATACGTTTGATCGGTTTTCCGTATGCCAGTTGTTTTTACTTAAAATGATGTTCATTTTAAACAAAAGAGAGAAAGTTAGAGTGATACCAGCCACACCGTGCCTCAGATTGAGGTGGGGTTAACTTGTACACGTCACATATGACCCATGGATCATTTTCCTAAAGTGTCAATATAATCTAAATGCATTTTCTTGGTTTTCCGTATGCCAGTTGTTGTTTTCACTTAAAATGTTGTCCATTTCAAATAAAAGTGAGACACTTTGAGTGGTACCAACCACACCGGGCCTCAGATTGAGGCTTGGTTAACTCTTACACATCATAAATGACCCATGGATTTTTTTTCTAAAGTATCAACACAATCCGAATATGTTTGGTCAGTTTTCCTTATGTTAGTTGTTTTTACTTAAAACATTGTCCATTTTAAACAAAAGAGAGACACTTAGAGTGCTACTGGCCACACCGTGCCTCATATTGAGGCGGGGTTGAATCTTAAACGTCAAAAATGACCAATGGATCATTGTACTAATGTATCAACACAATCCAAATGCGTTTGGTCAATTTTCCGTATGCCAGTTGTTGTTTTCATTTAAAATGTTGATCATTTCAAATAAAGGTGAGACACTTTGAGCGGTACCGGCCACACCGTGCCTCGGATTGAGGTGGGGTTGACTTGTACACATCAAAAATGAACCATGGATCGTTTTCAAAAAGTATCAATAGAACCCGAATACATTTGGTCCGTTTTCTGTATGCTAGTTGTTTTTTTCCACTTAAAATGATGTCCATTTTAAACAAAAGAGAGACATTTAGAGTGGTACCAGACACACTGTGCCTCAGATTGATGCGGGGTTGACTCGTACACATCAAAAATGTCCCATGGATCATTTTTCTAAAGTATCAACACAATACGAATGCGTTTGGTTTGTTTTCCGTATGCCAGTTGTTGTTTTCACTTAAAATGTTGTCCATTTCAAATAAAAGTGAGACACTTTGAGTGGTACCAGCCACACTGCGCCTTGGATTGATGAGGGGTTGAGTTTTACACGTCACATATGATCAATGAAACATTTTCCTAAAGTATCAACACAATGAGAATACATTTGGTTTCCTTATTCCAGTTGTTTTTACTTAAAATAGTGTCCATTTTAAACAAAAGAGAGACACTTTGAGTGATACCGGCCACACCGTGCCTCAGATTGAGGCAGGGTTGACTCGTATACGTCACATATAACTCATGGATCAATTTCCTAAAGTATCAACACAATCCAAATACTTTTGGTCAGTTTTCCGTATGCTAGTTGTTGTTTTCACTTAAAATGATGTCTATTTTAAACAAAAGAGATAAATTTAGAGTGGTACCAGCCACACCGTACCTCAAATTGATGCAGGGTTGACTCGTACACGTCAAAAATGTCCCATGGATAGTTTTCCTAAAGTATCAACACAATCCGAATGTGTATGGTTGGTTTTCCGTATGAGAGTTGTTGTTTTCACTTAAAATGTTGATCATTTCAAATAAAGGTGAGACACTTTTAGTGGTACCGGCCACACCATGCCTCAAATTGATGCGGGGTTGACTCCTACACATCAAAAATTTTTCATGGTTTTTTTTGATAAATTATCAACATAATCCGAATATGTTTGTTCCATTTTCTGTATGTAAGTTGTTTTTACTTAAAATAGTGTCCATTTCAAATTAAAGTGAGACACTTTGAGTGGTACCAGCCACACCGTGCCTCATATTGAGGCGGGGTTAAGTCATACACGTCACATATGACCCATGGATTGTTTTCCTAAAGTATCAACACAATCAAAATACGTTTGGTCGTTTTTTCGTATTCCAGTTGTTTTTACTTAAAAGGGTGTCCATTTTAAACAAAAGAGAGACACTTTGAGTGGTACCGGCCACACCGTGCCTCGTATTGAGGCGGGGTTGACTCGTACACATCAAAAATTTTACATGGATAATTTTCCTAAAGTATCAACACAATCTAAATGTGTTTGGTCCGTTTTCCGTATGCCGGTTGTTTTCACTTAAAATGTTTTCCATTTCAAATAAAAGTGAGACACTTTGAGTGGTACCGGCCACACCGTGCCTCAGATTGAGGTGGGGTTGAGTCGTACACATCACATATGACCCATGGATCTTTTTCCTAAAGTATAAACACAATACAAATACGTTTGGTCAGTTTTCCATATGGGAGTTGTTTTTACTTAAAAGGGTGTCCATTTTAAACAAAAGAGAGACACTTTGAGTGATACCGGCTAGACCGTGCCTCAAATTGAGGTGGTGTTGACTCATACACATCAAATATGACTCATGGATCATTTTCCTAAAGTATAAACACAATAAGAATGAGTTTGGTCGGTTTTCCGTATGCCAATTAGGCAAATTGTGCCACAACAGTGATAATATCTTATACTAAAACTATAGACATTGTGCATGATGTGCATCCCCTGGTGCATGGTTAGGGAAAATCATGCACATTGATTCTAATATATAGCCCTATATGGTTGGTAAATACCTTGTGGGATGGACTTAAATTTTTTACTAACTGTGAGGCATAGTGTTTTTCTACGCCGACCGGGGTTCCGAGCTTCGAACAAGCCCCAAAAGCCCCATAAACCATTATAACATCATTAGGCTTCCATATTTGCTCAAAAATAAAGAGTTTTACTGAATTCAAAAATATCCATACCAGAGTGAAAAACCAGGTTCTTATAGTCTTCCCATTTAAAGGAACTCATCCTGAAGTTCACCTTCAATGGGTGGTAAAAATTTATTTGAGAACAATTCTGTCCGGGGGGTTGTCCGGGGTCCAGGGGGGCTGTTGGGGGGGATTTCCGGGGGGCTATCTAGGGGGCCGTCTGGGGTCCAAGGAGGAGGGTGGGGGGAAGGGGGGTGGGGGGGCTATTCGGGGGGCTTTCAGGGGGCTGTTCGGGGGGTTGTCCGGGGTCCAGGGTGAAGGGTGGGGGTGATGTCTGGGGAGCTCTCTGGGGGGCTGTCTGGGGGGCTGTCCGGGGTCCAGGGATGAGGGTGGGGGGGGGGATATGATGGGTGTGTGCAAGGTGTTCTAGGATTTGAAGTAGAACGACACATCCATATTAAATCAAAAATAAAATGTCATAAACATCAGTCAAAAATGTATTGGATCAATCTGCCCCTGATCACCATCACCATCACCACTGTCATCATCAACCTAATCCTCGCCGCCATCTTTGTCCTCATTGTTGTCCTCATAATCGTCCTCGTTCTCATACTCAACCCCATCCTCACCCTCATCCTCATCCTCATCCCCGCCCTCGCCCTCACCTTCATCCTCTCCCTTGATCTCGTCATTATCATCATCCACAACATATTCCTCTCCAGCATCCTCGTCATCACCAGGAATGTCATCATCTTGACCACCACTAGAATTGTCGCCTGGTGAATTGGATAATGCACCCATCAATGAAATTTATGTATGACAAGCCGCGCTGGCCTCTAGTGGAAGTGATGAAGATAAAGCTTCGATCAGTTTCATAAATTCTTTCTCCCTCATTTGAACCTGTTCTTCAAACTCTGTGACCCTTTTATCAGACTGTCTAGCATGCTCATTTACCTGTTCCAACTCGGTGGTACTAGAATGGGTACCTGGAGAGGACCAATACCTCGTCGGGACTATATTCTTACTAGGTCGACAGCGTACTCGACCAGAGTGGTCATCTCCCAAAACCTGATATAAATGATCATGTGGCCCAAAATTGTCAGGCTCCTGGGAATCAAGGGCCTCTAAATCAGCCTGTTAAAAATATTAATAGATTATTAAATTTCAAAAGCGATATTAAACTTTGGAATAAACAAATTAAAACTTACAATCTTTTCTTGTGTCGGTTCATTAACCACAGTTCCATCTTTTTTCCTTCTATTCGAGCAAAACAATTTTGCTCGAGGGAGACGTCTTTCAATATTCAATTTGTGCTTCTGTAATTACATTGAAACAATATAAAATGAAAGTATAATAATATATTCAATATTCAATAAATCACATAATTTAAGTAGGAAACAATAAAAAGGGAAAGTCCTAAAGAAAAATTATAAACAACTATATCGTACCAGCTACCTCTCATGATCTAACATAGTAGTGCGCCCCAAAGTGTGGAGGTATTGCTTTGAATCAATGTTTTTTTTAGAATATTCCTAAATAATGTTTAATAATAAATAAGATAATATTAATGCAAAATATGAAAACTTTCATTTAAATACCTCAAATGGGATTAATACCTTAAATTTGGCAGTCGCCCAATGGGTAATCATTTGGCGATATTTCTCTATCGGGTAGTCATACATGATAGGTACTGTCTCCAACTCTGTGTCCACTCTATCACACTAGCCAACATATAACTCGTGCTTATAAGATCTCCAAAGCTCTCCTAGATTCTTTAAACGTGCTGGTCGTGCACCCTCACCATCACGGAAGTTAAACCGAAGCTGACACCCAATAGATTAATTCATATAAATAAACAAAATACTACATTAAATCCAATAGATTTTTTACCCATATTTGTGCCCATTCATTATCCTTGACTTAGTGTGGCAGATGTCTCCAAGAGAGAGGGCTGACCAGAATGATGTCAGAGTATTTGGATAGCGTCGCCAAAAAACCCCAACATTGCTGCCCAGGTTTATCAATCATCTGTCCATCATCATTGTATTCAACCATCAACTGTGTCTGGTAGTTCCATACCACACGCAAGTGAGTACGACCCCTCCCCAACCTCCTATCAGTAGATGAATCTCTTATTAAAAAAAATATCAGTACAAGTTATAATAAAAATAAATTTTGGTATAAAAATTTGTTAGAGTTATATAAATATACATGTGATAGTCAGATCAATGGGTGTCACTGGATGTGAAGAAGCTGAAGGAATATCTTGTACAGGTGGAGTGTCCCTCAGTGTACGCTCCTCAGCCACATACTGTGTCGGAGCAGGAGTCGAATAAGGTGGAATATAATATCTCGGAGATAATGAACCATAAGAAAAAGATGATGGCACATACGTCTGGCCAACTGGTAGTGTAAACATCGGAGGCCTAAATATACCATGTGTCCCTAAAGACACACCATGATCAAAATGGGGCGTAGAAGATACGTCTGTGGTAGGGGCATAGTCCAATCAGGTATGACCAGTGGATCATCTAACTCTCGCACCACGAGCCCTCGTACCACTAGCCTCAGTACCGGGACCACCATATGATCATCTAACTCTAACACCACCCCCTCCTACCACCAGCCTCTGTACTGGGAGAAATATTAGGCTCCTCATCAGATATCTCTCATCTAGGGGGTGGATCCTAAAAAAAAGTTTAACACAAAATTAAACACATGCTATTATAAGTTATTGAAATATATATATTTGAAATAAAATAATCACAACAGGGATGAGTGGAGGAACACCCATCTGTGTCATGCAACAATTATTTTCTATCATCTTTTTCCACCTCATCTCTTCAATGGGTGTCATTTCCTACAATGAAAACAAATATGGAAGTAATTAAAAACAGATAACTAATGTTTAACCCAAAAAACAAAATATAGAAAAACCATTCTGATAAAAAAACATAAAAAATAGAAGATTTATGGTGGTTTGAAGGTAATTACTAGGATACACACTCTGAATGATGTAAGTGAAACATGTAGGTGAGAACACGGCTGTATGATTCTATATATTTCCCACCACAACTTTGGGTTCACAATCAACTCTGAAAATTGAGCTATTGGATTCATCATAAGTAATAAACGGATTGCTTCCAATTGCAGCAAGGATAGTGTCAACTTCATCATCACCATCATCAAAAACTTGTTTGAGATTTACTTCAATAATTACACTGAATTTAGGATGATGATGATCTTTGACATAAAAAACTTGTTTCACCATTGATGCTAATACATATGGTTCATCGGTGGCAAGAGTGAGATTCATGTCAATAACTCGAAATCCACAATCATCAATAAAGGTTCATTGAATCATCATTGAATCAAACCATTGAAATTCCATCATCGTGACTCAACCATGCGAGTAATAATCCAAAATTATTATTTTATCCATGACTCCATAATAAGCTACATTTTCATAATGAGGTCTATTATCCGATGAACTAGAATAACAGTCTGTTGTGGCAGTTAGCATAACACCATCATGCTGTGTTCTCATGTTCCTTGCTCATTCAGTGATAATAAATTTGTATCCATTGATCACAAGTGATTTACCAGCACGAACCATGGTATTAGGACCAAAAGCCAAAGATCTTATTTCCTAAAAAACAGAGTCTACAGGAAAACTCGATACCTGTAATATAAACAGATAGTAAACTTAATTAAATATTATTTTTATTTAGTTATTACATAAATATTTTTACCTTCAATTTCAACCAAGCAGAAAACCCTTTGCCATGCAAAGTCTCTTTCCTTCTCAAAGATAAAGAACGATGCTTTATATATATCAATTCTCTATGTTCCCTGTAGATAAAAATAATAATAGTTTAACAAATATTTAAAATTACAAGAGATAAGATAAGAGATACATGTACAATTTACTTACTTGATATACTCATCAAACAAATCACAATTGAACAACACTGCGCGATGTGCCATCTCTCGCTCTTCAAGGCTTAATGTTGTCAATGTATATTATCCAGGAATTCCTCCTGTCTGAGGAAGTGATGGAAAAATGGGTTCAATTTTCTCATACTATTATTCTTTATTTCTCATTGGTTTGTTTATTCTCGTAGTAAGATCAGACAAATACATTGAGCATAAATCCATACATTCTTGATCCAAGTAACCGTTCACAATAGAACCTTCAGGATAATTCATCTTCCGAACATATGATTTCAATGTGTACATGTTTCTTTCAGTTGGATACATCCAATGGAAAACAACGGGTCCTCCAAGAAGTATTTCGGTCAGAATATGGACAGTCAGATGCAACATGCATGTAAAAAATGATGGAGGGAATATTTTCTCTAACTCACACAAAATTAATGGTGTCTTTTCCAATAGTTTTTTCAAGAAGGATTTGAACAACTTATTAGCACAAATATCTCTAAAAAAATAGAAAAACCGAATAACTGAGACTCTTACATTATTGGACAAGATATGATAGATTGCTATTGAAATCAACTCAT
The DNA here is from genome assembly GCA_963277665.1 of Viscum album. Lineage (NCBI taxonomy): Eukaryota > Viridiplantae > Streptophyta > Magnoliopsida > Santalales > Viscaceae > Viscum > Viscum album. Next base: position 718,585,318 of record OY728135.1, read on the forward strand.
GCAAAAGGACGTGATAATCACGAGTCTTCAAAGATTTCAGCTTCAACTCTTTTCTGTTGACCCGTTTTGATATATTTCTTGAATAGCCATCAAGAACTTTAATAGTCTCTAGCACTTCCATAAATTGATTTTTTTCAGCAGGTTTCATCACATAAGAAGCACATGGAACTTGCCATTTATTTTCACTAATACAGACAAGATGCAATTCTGGTCTGATCCCCCAATCTACCAAGTCACGCCGAGATCATAAATCATCTTTTGTCTTCCCCTTGACATTTAGAAGAATCGAAAGCAACATTTCACATATATTCTTTTCGATGTGCATTACGTTTAAGCAATGCTGTAACAAGTTGGTTGACCAATACGACAACTCAAAGAATATACTCTTCTTATTCCAATTGTAACAGGTATCATTGGAAACATTTTTCCTCTTTATAGATTTCATTACATCCTTCCCAAATGAATAACTGAAATCTTTCAATTCATTAAGCACATCAGTTCCAGACATACGCTGAGGTGGATCGTCAGTCTCCATGGTATTGTCAAATCTTCGACGATTGTTTTTATATGGATGGTTCATTGGAAAGAATCTTCGATGTCCCATAAAACTAAAACTACGATGATATTTTAGTCTTCTCGATCAATTATTCTTCATAAAAATAGGACATGACAATTTTCCTTTTGTTCTCCATCCAGACATCATTGCATAAGCAGGAAAATCATTGATTGTCCACATAAGCGCAACACACATCTGAAATATGTCTTTCGAACATGCATCGTATGTGGGAACACCCACATCCCAAATAAGTTTCAACTATTTTATTAAAGTTTTCATGTATACATATATATTATTGACGGGATCAGGAGGTCCAGATATCAGTATACTCAAGAAAGTGTAAGGCTTTTTTATACACAACCATGGGGGAAGGTTATAAATGTGTATGAAAACCGGCCATGTGTTGTGCGAAGTAATCATCTACCCAAATGGATTAAAACTGTCACATGAAATACCTAGTCTCACATTACACACATCAACTGCAAATTCAAGATATTTAGTATCAAATCTCTTCCATGAAAATCCATCTGCAGGGTGAACCAACTCTTCATTATTCTTTTTTCTCTCGGTGTCATGACATCTCATTTTTACTGATATTTCATCAGACATTAAAAGGTTCTATAATATGGGGATCAATGGAAAGTGCCACATTACTTTTTGTGGCACAAGAGATGGTGTTCCATTATCTTTTGGCTTCCATCGGGAGGTTCCACATTTGATACAATCATTTCTTTCAGCATTTTCCTCCCAAAATAAGCTGCAATCATTCGGGCAAGCATGATTTTTTTTGAGAATCCAAGTTCATCAACTAACTTCCATGCCATATAGTGGTTTGAGGGAATATCTACATCATCTGGAAGCAAGTCCTTCATGAAGGTAAGAATGTAATCGATTGCAGTATTTGAAATCCCATACATAGTTTTCCCATAAAACAATTGGATTAATAATTCCAACTTTTTCATTTTACCACATTGCCGATATACTGGAGTCATTGTAGCATCATTTAATTTTTTCACCCTATCAACATCATCATTATCATTGGACACATCATGTGTGCTTGTATCAAAATCTTGTTGGCTGGAAATCCTTTCCTTCTCATGATGCTGAATAAATGGAAACCGATCATATATCAAACTCTGCAATTCAGTCCTATCATTTGGATCATCAACATTTTGATATTCCATTTTCTCTCCATTGTGATACCACAAATAATAGTTTGTTTAGAAACCATATTTGGTTATATGATAGCTAACTTTCTCATGACTCAACCAAGGTCTTCCAACACAATTAGAACATGGTCAGTGTATGCGACCACTTTCTGAAGCCTTTTCAAATGCAAAATCTAAAAAGATGTTCAAATTATTTTGAAAATCGGTTGAAATATGATCAGTTTAGTACATCCAACTTCTATCAATTCTATAAAAAAATTGAAATAAGTCATTTCAAAGCAATTCAATAATATTGAAGTTCAAGTAGTTGGGGTTTGTCTTAGTGGTAAGCACCCCTTAATCCTACATGAAAAATGGGGGTTCAAAACCCATTGGGTGCAGGTATTGTAGCAGTACTGTACCGTACTATAGCAGTGGCGACACTGTAGCAACGACGGGCACTGTAGTGGCGGCATGTCACTGTAGCGGCGGCAGAGTACTGTAGCAGTGACGGGTACTGTGCGGTACTGTAGCAGCATGGGTACTATAGTAGTACTATTCACAAAATGGGCTTTGGGGAAACAAATTGGGCCTATGGTCCATGTAATGGGATAAATGCCTACTAGGCCTTCGGGCTATGTAATGGGTCTCCCTCTACCCAGTTAAATAGGTCTTTTCTTTGATTTAATAATAAATGAGGCTTCAGCCCCAACCTTAAAAAAAAAAATAATATTGAAGTTCAATCAAAAAAATATTTAGGTAAATGAAAATTGTTTACTTTATATAAATGCATAACTGACACATTACTCTATATGAGAATCATATTAAGAAACACAAAAAAAATACAGTGTATATAAGAAAATAAGATACAGAATTTCTAATGCCTATATTCAAGGATTTCCCAGTAAGATATTGGAAGTGGATCAAAGAATACATAATCCTTAAGGGTCTTGTTGGGAGTACATGAGTTTTATACTTTAACTTATTCAGGAAGATCAGGATGAGGAGTAGGATGAGGATCACATCAAAAGTAGTTATGGCCTCATCAAATTTCACCTTAACCATGGATTAGAGGATCCTAGGTTTGGGGCCATAGATCATAGGTTGGTAGGGTGTATTCATTTAATCATGTCCCAATTGATTTTGGAGAGGGAACTTTGATAGTTATAGGAATGGATTTGATTAGAAACACCTATAAAAAGGATATCCAGGAATTATGACATCCCAAACCAGGATTCCACTCATTAGTGACCCGAACCTAGATGGCCACTTGGCCTCAAGGACATCTACCAAAATTCCAGATGTTATTGACTAATAGTGAGAGCCTTTGGTGTGTCTGGGGGAGACTATTACCTCATTACCTAAGTTTCACAATTTTAATATTATCAGTTAAAAAGTGGAAAAAATATAAAAACGGGAAAATATTGGAAATGGATGAAAATAACCAAATCAGTAATACCAACTAATAACAGAATCATAAACCAAATGATGGTAATGTATGTCATGTATCAAGAAGAAAAACATAGATATAACTAGTAGGAAGTAGTACTATACAAGAGGCCCAATAAATTCTAAAATTCGACCTAGCTTCTTGAGCTACAACCCAATCATCTGCTACATGCTCCATCCTATGTCACGTGAGTAGTCATGCATCTGTAAAATGGTGATTCCCCTTATCTAAACATATAATCATGTAGTTTATCTGGGTACCTAATGACATCTTGAACAATGTGTGAGATACAATTCATGTAGGTGACCACCGAGAGGTCTATAACTATCTTGTCTATTTATATAACATTTTAATATAATGATATGATAAATTAAAGTGACAACTAAAAAATCTAAAAGGGTTTTCTATGGTTCCAGGTAAAAAATATAAAAGGGTTTTCTATGGTTCCAGGTAAAAAATCTAAAAGGGTTTTCTGTGAATTAGTTTCATGAAGAAGGAAGAAGTACTACATGGGAGGAGGAGAGGTCCCACCGAGAGTTCCCTTTGTAGATATTTTATTCATAAAGAACATTGGATTGTATGGTTAAGTATTTATTATTTATTCTGTGAAAAATAATTAGGGACCACAGACTATTTTGCAAAGTTGAAGAAGATACTCCATATGTTATATTGTGTAAAGGATAAGTGAACAGTGTGTCATTTTATATATATAAAGATTTTGATAGAAACATGATACATACTTGTTATGTAACACAAATAGTGTAAAAAAATTAAGATGAATAAGATCTTCATGTTTGACATGATCTTAATGAAAGGAGTGATTTCATGAAATACTATGAATAAATATTACAAACAATTTCTTATGAGTTCATATACATGAATCTGTAATATTTAGAGCATTGAGATTAAAAAAAGAACTATGAATCTTTAAAATTAGAACACAAGAAAGAGACCATGCCCTTATAAATGTATATGTGTAATGAAAACATTAATTGGAAAATGTGTACATTGATGTATTTATTTGAGTACACAATTCGTGAAGGGAGTAGTGAATCATAAAATTTTCCAAAATCCCTAGAAATAGGGAAAAATGACGTGATCTTTATAAATAGTGAAATAAATGGGGAAATGTTGAGAATAGAAGGATATCCTTAGCTAATATGAGAAGAGGTTGAAGGAGTCTAACCTGAATGGGGGAGTTGCAGCTGATCGGATGGAAGCGGTTCACTAGGGTGGGCACTTCTGGGAGTTGGGAATGTGCTTCTGGAAATGGGGCGCTTCTGGGAGTCGGGGGGTTCTGTTTCAGTGAATTTGGGTGGGTTTTTTTCCAAAGATTATTAAAAACCATTGGGAAAAGCATGGATTTTCCAACGGTTATTAAAAACCATTGGGAAAATCATGGATTTCCCAACGGTTTCTTCAAACCATTATGAAATACTTCCCTAACCTCAACTTTACCAACAGTTTTAATAAACCGTTGGTAAAGGACATCTATACCAACGGTTCTTTTGAACCATTGGTATAAAAGTGTTGGGAAAGCTAGCATTTCTAGTAGTGAATATTATTAATTAATAATTTTCTAATTATTATTGAGTAATAGTCATTTAATAATAATTAGATGACATAAAAATTAAATGAATTATTGAACGGTCAAAGATAAGTTGAAAACATGACTTGAACTTCAAACGACCATAATTTTTGATCTGAGTGTCTGTTTGGGCTCTAATACATATTAAATCAAAGTCTGCAAATATCTCTACACCATATAAATTGGTGAAATCCCTGTCACTATTTTTTTGAGGTCAAAAAAGACTTAGAAGACCTCCAAAATTGATTTTTTTACTTGGGATACCCTAATTTTTTCATATTTGACAGTATTTAATCTACGTTTAAGAGAGTATAACTGTCCATTTTCAATGGGAACTAAATTGATTATCATTTCTTACATTCATATAGATATTATGGTTTTGAAATTTTATCATTTTTATAAGGTAGTTTTATATGAAACAGGTTGGGGACAAAACCCTTTATTAAAAAAAAGAAAAAAAAAAGAAACCCCTTTTGAACTGGGTTAAAGGAAAAATCATTACAAGCCCAAAGACCCAGAGACACATATCCTAGAATTCAGTAGACCAAGAGCCTAATGGTACAAAACCATAACAACAAACAATTATTTAGAGGTCCCATGCAATACTGACCCGAAGGTCCATAGGCTCGAAGGCCAAGGAAATAGTGGCTGAAAGGCCTAAGGGTTTTGAAAACCCTAAATGATCCACCAGCCTTGAGATAACACTAGACTTCACTGCCCATCCTAACAACCTCCTATTGTTTCATCACCACTCAAAGTTGCACCATGCCTCCTGAATCTACAGACACCACTACTAACCCTGGTGCCATCCAACACCGAAACTATTGTTGTCACTGCCTGAACACCGCAGCCGCCGCCTTCTCTGACACACTCATGCACTAAAGCATGCCACTGTCACCAACCAAAGCGTGTCATCAATTATTCTCAAAGCATGCCATCCTCACCACCAGGGATCAGCTCTACCGATCAAAGTGACCTCCCACTGTAGCAACATACTGCAGATCGTAAGACAATGTTGTCACCCAAATCCTGTACGTGCTTCGAAAAAGATGAGACATATCAGGCGTGAGCAAGGCCGACTCATCATCAAAGAAAACCCCTTTATCACATCGAACACGCATGCCTCTATCGATGAAAAGTTACTTAAGAAGTCGAAGATCCATGGGTCAAAACCCTAAATGAAGTAGAGAGATCTCGACCAAAGTCGAGAGCCCCTTTCTATATCCTCTATAAGGTAGTTTTATTTATAATTAAATATATGAATATTTTCTTATATTTACTTTTATAAATCAATTGTTTCAACACATATTTACATAAAAATGTATTTTTAAATATATAAACCATATGGAAATAATTATTTATCATTCATTTATTTTAAAATAAATAATTATCCATTTTATTTACCTTATAAAGGTCCATTAATATTTATATATATACCTATACAAGAAATATTTTATATTTAAACATGTGTGTGTTAGTAAAAAAATTTATATTTATGCGTATATTCTAATATATGTAAATAAATAAATAAATAAATATATGTAAATATTTATGTGTATGTTAGAAATATATATGTGTACTTGTGTGTGTAAATATGTGCGTATGTGCGTGTGTGTATCAATATTATTTGTATACATCATATATAAATGTATTTTTATATAAATATATAGTTATCGTTAAATATAGTATATAAATGAATTTACTATAAAACTATATGAATATATATATATATATATATATAATATTTCTATATACATATGCGTGTGTATTGATAAACAAATATATATTTATATTTACATTCTAATATATGTAAATGAATATTAATATATAATATATTTAAATAAATTTAAGTATATATATATATATATCATACATGCATTCACACTCACAAAAACATATATTTTATAAATTTATTTAAAAATAATTATATATATAAATAATAAAGATGCATGTGTATATATATATATATAAATAAAAATTATATCATAATATACAATAAAATAATGTAGGGTAGTGGTAAAGAGGTTCGCTTTACACATGAAGGTCATGAGATCAAATCCAGGAAGGCACGTAAGTGGGTGAGCAGCTATATACTGCTTAGGGAGGGGGTTTCTAGTGTTGAGGAAGGGGGTGGGTGTGAGGCAGTTAGTTGGAGCACTGAGAAAGGGTATATGATTTTTTTCAATTTTTATCAGTGCTAGAAAAAAGCGTTGATAAAGACACCTTTTACGAGTGTTAGAAAAAATCGCTGATAAATGGTACCTTTATCAATGCTTTTTTAGCGATAAAAAAGTGTGTCTTTATCAGCGCTAAAGAAAATCACTGATAAAGGCCCCCTATATCAGTGTTTTTTTCTATCACTGATAAAGGTCATCTTTTAACCTCACTTTGGTAGTTAGTGTTTTTTAAGCGGCGATAAAGCCTATTTCTAGCACTGTTAAATGTGTGTTTTGTAGTAATAACATCACAAAATCTTTGATTGAGTATATTTATTTTATCACTACTGTGTATTTTTTCATATTCAGGCTCTTTAATCTATGGATTCTTTCATTTATAGCTTGTTTCATTTCTATCTTATTTCATTTATGGATTGAATTAGAAAGAATTTTGTGACATTTTAACTACTAAGAAATTAAACACATAATAGAAATGAATAACAAGAGGTTCAACCTATAAATTATTTTTCTTTAAATCCATCCTTGATATCACATGAAGCGATCTCATGAAGCTATTTTAGAAGTTTGTGATTTGTGAGAAAAAATAGAGTATTGTTGATTATTTGAAACAAAGTGTTAGTACATAGAATATCCACTTCCCTTATGACATTGTCAGTTGAAGATATCATGCAGTTTCTTATACTAAGTGAAATTTCCATCACGATCAATATATCAATCACACAATTACTTCAAGACTCAGAACAGTTTTCATAATTCTCTAGAAAATAACTTACTTCCACACATACACAAAATTATTTATAAATAAATTAAATATGATTAGAGATCATTAAAACAAGAAATTGTTGGACTAAGAAAACAACATTAGTCACATATATTTGTTTGCCTAATTTCTCATCACAATTCTTAATTATGAATGCTAATTGTCTACCTTATTTTTATTCTTGTGGTTTTTAAAAAAATATTTTACAAATTGTATTAAATTAACTACAAAAAGTAATGATGATATACAATGTAGAGATGACAAGACTTTCATTTATCACATTCCAGGACCTATATGTTTCACACCTAGTCATAGTGGGACGTCAGGTTCTTGATCTAAGCATACATAGGTCACATCATTTCCATCATGTTGCACCACCTTCTTCCATAGTCCCTCATCTTCACCATGCTGAGTTCTATAGTGTAACTATGTGTGGATTCACATTTTTTGATCATCATATCATTGTTGTCCTAGTAGAGATATGGATGCCATAGACTCATACATTTCATTTTCATGTGTATATTCTCATGACCTGAACCAAGTCGGGGCTCGAGCCGCACAACCCCAAGACCGCCTCCATAGTCCAGGGGTGGAAACAAGCGCCAAAGGCACAACTGAATTGGGGAGGGCTTTGAATAAGTACCTGTATGAACACACATATTTATCTCAATGAAAAAGTGAATAGGGAAAGAGTAAACAGATGAGAGAGCCCAACTCTTAAATGGAGGGTATCGCTTGATAGGCCAATGAGGAACTCAACTGTCCAACCCTACTGAAGGGCACTGCTTGGAAAAGGTCATTGAGGAACTCCACTACCCAGACCTTATGAAGGATACCGCTCAAAAAATACATCAAGGAAATCCACTGCCCAGCCCTGTTGAAGAGAATTTCTTAGAAAAGTCATCGAGGAACTCCACTGCTCAGCCTTGCTTGAGGGTACCACTCAGAAAAAATAATTGAGGAACTCCATTACCCAGCCCTACTGGAGGGTACTTCTCAGAAAAGGTCACCGAGGAACTCAACTACCTTGCCCTGATGAAGGGTACCCCACATAAAATGTCATTGAGGAACTCCACTATATAGCCCTGTTGGAGGGTACCACTCAGAAAAGGTCATCGAGGAACTCCACTTCTCAGCCCCACTAGAGGGTACCACTCAGAAAATTCATCGAGAAACTCCACTTCCCAGCCCTGATGGAGGGTACCACTTGAAAAAGTTATCGAGGAACTTCATTTCACAACCCTGATGGAGGGTACCTCTTAGAAAAGGTCACTAGTGATTCTACCTAATCACATCCATCATCAAGCGTCTCATAATAAGCACTATGCTCGAAACATATTATATCACATCTCTAAAGACACAATTGAGAGCACCATCAAATTATACTTGAAAAAAACTAAGGATATGCTATTTGTGCTCCAAAATCAAAGTCCAAACGAAGGAGATACAAAACATTGAAGTTTCCTCAAAAGAGATCAAGGGGTATATGGTGTGTGGGGGACCACAAGACATGTGGTCCTGCTCCACCGTTTGGATATTTCTCTAGTTGGCACATTACTCCCATCCCATGTAGTAGTACATGCTATGTAGGTGGAATACATAGTGTATCCAAACTAACTGAGACCAGGCCGTGTCCTGTTCACTGTGTCTATGTACCGAACCCCGTGTCTGTGTACTCTAGTACATAGTTGTGTGCCAGGCCATATACTTCCACATGGTTTTATTCCTATGTGATCCATCACACGGGTTCCTATTTGGGGAATGGGTACAGAACATGTGAGGAGGACTACATGTCGTGTCATATTTATTTATTCCAAAACCATAACCGCCACCACTATTGAGGGGGCTATACGTCATGTGTTCATCCTTATACATGGTGTGTAGTTGTGTTTTTTACAGATTCTCAGATCTGATCCTTGTACCTCAAAATAGGTTGTGCTGCCAAAGATCTTTCCTCAAATCCATATGGGATGAGTGTATCTGGCCGTGATTTGCGCTTTCCGGCCATTGTTCACTGGAAATCCACTCCTATTTGAGTTCATGAAAACCTATACACCTCCATACATATTTAGTCCTTCCTTCATCAATTAATTGACAACTGATCATCCTTGCATCATAAAAATCCCAGATCCGGTCTTAGTTCTCTGATTCGTGCCTCTTTCATCGACCCTTCATAGTTCTAGGGGACCGGTCGGGTACAGTACCGCCCAATAATGTCGAATCGGGACCGTGGGGTACTACCGGTGAGGAACATGAAGTGGAAAGGGATAAAATCACCACAAAAGGTTAAATAATCGATGCTAAATTTTATTGGCCAATCAATCAAGAACAGGGAACCTAGGGTTAGAAAACAATTGAAATTAAACACGATTTCAATACTCAGGTACATATAAAGGCTGAAAAAGGACACAGATTGAATAATGATGATAGATCTTCTTAATATATTTAATCAAAAGGGAATAAAAACACCAATTTATGAGTTTTAACTCAATTATGGATTGTATTTTGTGTCTACCAATGCTCGAGAGAAGTCGTCGCACACGTTGCATCTTGATCTAATTCGATCCGGCATTGCATCGTCACTCAAGGAGATTAACTAATAGAGGGATGAAGAGATCTATATTTAACCCAGGGTTTATATGACTAACCCTAGAGAAATCATCCTGGAAATGATCTTATAGATCATTTTGCTACGTTGTAAAAAATTAATTAATTAATTTAATAATTAATTAACTTATTGAATGTACCAACAATGAGAGAGGAGTCTGAATGCCCCATGTCGACTCATTTTATGTCATGCTTAGGGTAAACACTAAGTTCTGAACTCACCTGTAGTCCCAGATTTCTGATCCGAGCTTCTGTTTAAGATTTATCCTATTTTCTTTAAGAAGTTTCATGTGTAAAATATAAAATATATTTAATATTATTATAAAGTTAATTTTGGGCACACCAAGTCTATAAATTTCATGTTGTCTCAACACCTAGATCTGGAAATATATGTAGAAATATTTCGAAGTCTTACAAGGAAAAAAAATGGGTCTCTACATCATTCCATCCTTTAATATTTTCATCTCTGAAAAGTAAAAAATAAGAAAACCACTTGAGATATTGATCCCGCACTTGGCTCTCCCTCTCCTTAGAACTCTCTTGCACATTCTTGTGATGCCCCAACATGTGGACCGGGGGGATGGTCCGTCCACATAGATTCCCCTTCTTTCAATCCTTGATTTCCACCAGGTGATCTGTAAAAGTGACTCCATCCTCTATGTCCATATCACCCAGTAGATGACGTGCATGAGGTCATGTATGTATCACCTCAGCTATGATACATGGAAGAAATCGTGCACCCACTCCAGCTGTGGGGGTAGGATGAAGTGGTAAGAAAACTCACTAACCCTTTGCACAATCTTGAATAGCCCAATGAACCTTGGGGATAGCTTGCCTCCCCATCCAAAAATCTATAATACTTGTCATGGGGAGACTCTCAGGAAAACATGGTCCCCCAGCTCGAATTCCAAGGGCCAATGATAGTGATCTGTGTAGGATTTCTGTCTGCTATGGGCCATCCTCATCTGCTCCTGAATGACTTGGACTTTCTCCATCATCACCTTCACCATCTCTAGGCCCATAAGAGATGTCTCACCAATCTATGTACAACACAAGGGTGACCTGTAGGATCTCCCATATAGGGCCTCAAAAGGTAACATGCTGATGGTAGAGTAGTAGTAGTTGTTGTATACAAACTATTCTAAGGGTAGGTGATCCTCCCAGCTCTGGCCGAAGTCTAACATGCACTCCCTCAGCATATTCTACAACATGTGTACAATGCGCTCGATTTTACCATTAATATGGGGGTGAAAGGATGTACTCATCCTCATCTGGGTCCTGAATACCTCATGCAATCCTATCCACAATCATGATGTAAACTACACATCACGATCAGAGACAATTATCGAGGTCACCCCATGAAGGTGAAAAATATCCCATAAATACAATTTCCTGAAACTCTCCACTGAACTCTACCCATGATATCAAGGAAGTGTGTCGACATTATGAGTTGGTCAACTATCACCTAGATGGTTCCATGAACCTTCACTGTGTGCATTAGCCCTGTGATACAGTCCATGGATATTCCATCCCATTTCTACTTTGGGATCTCAGGGGGCTGCAACAAATATTCTAGAACATGGTGATCAGCCTTCACCTGCTGAAATATGAGACACTATGAGATAAACTCATATATGATTCATCTCATTTTAGACCACCAAAACTACTACTGAAGGTATCTGTAAATATTTCCCACACTGGGATATAAAACTAGGGGATAAGTGTGGAAATCTCACATCACCTCCTCCTGCAACGTAACTAGAACCACTGTCTACCCCTGGAACAAGATGACATGATCCCCTCCTTCATAATATCCATCCAGTGAGTCTCCTATGGATATATGATCACATAAGACCTCATAGTTTATATCTCTTGTACCAAGTGATCCTGGGAATTCCTACTAAGGGAATCTGTTACAATGTTTCCCTTCCCTAGAGTATAAAATATATCGAAGTCATAGTTCTATAGGAACTCCAACAAGCATCACTGTCTTAGGTTCAAGTCTCTCTATGTGAAGATATACCTGAGAATCGAGTGTCTTGATTAAACCAAAAAGAACTCCCCCAAAAGGTAATGCCTCCATATCCTCAGGGTGAAGACTACTGCTACCAACTCTAGGTCATTAATCACATAGTTTTGCTCGTGGGGTATCAACTGACTTGACCTGTATGTGATAACTTTTTACCGCTTCATCAACACGCAGTCGATCCAAGATCCCAAGGCATCACAATACACCATAAACTCCACACCTTCCTCTTCTAGTCTCAACATCGGATCACTCTTCAGCCTCAACCTCAACTCCTCAAAGGCCCTCTAACACTTCTTAGAACAGGTAAACGAATTCCCTTTCTACATTAGGGTGGTCAAAGGGGCTGTGATTATAGAGAATTATTCCAAAAATCTCCTATATTTCCCCACCAAACCAAGAAAGTTATGCACCCCCAACATGCTCTTGAGTGGATCCCAAGCAAGAATTGTATCAATATTTGCTATGTCCATAGCTAAACCATGCTTAGAAATGGCATGCCCCAAAAATTAAACCTCATATATCTACAACTGGAACTTCAATAGATTTCTGTAAAGCTAGTGATCTTAAATAAAATCTAGGACCATCCTCAAGTGCTTTGTGTAACAACCCAAACTTTCATTAATGGAAATACCTCTTGATCTAATTAAATGTCTCTTTATGTAAAATGTTTATATAAAATTTCAACTTCTTTGGTTTTATTTTAAGAATTGTGATCGTTTCTAATATAGCCGTTGAATAGTGATCACATGATTAGTATAAATATAGGTATTTAACAATTAATTTACTCAGACAAAGGAAGTGATGGCCTCATCCAGTAGAATTTCTCCATACGAAGCCCATTTGTCGGACCTCAGAAAAGAGGTGTCATTATTGGGATTTAATCTTGAACAATCCCAAGCCAATCTTCATTATGTTAAGCTTGAGCGGGATCTCTTATGAGAAAAGTGGAAGTTGATAGAGATTACCACCCGAGCAATGTTATCCGAGCCACCCCAAGAGTCTGTCACCATCGAACACCTTACTCTTCGGTCTTATGCGGGTGTTATAAAGGGTTATGTAACAAGACCATAGTACTATGGTTATGTACAATATTTTTTTATATAATAATGAATATACTTTCATTTTATTATTGTTACCTTGTAAATAGTTTTTAAAGCACAAATAGTATTTTTAGTTAATGTTCAACTAAGAAATCTATTTTGATGAATTATTGTATTTTTGAGTTAAATAATATTTTAATAAAATATTATTGTTATTATTAAATTAATTTTTATTAAATATAAATGATCATATAATTTTATTAATGCAATTGTAATTTTTATTAAGGTTTTAAATCCATTTTTGTCAAAACCCATGAATTTTCGATAAATGTCGGCTTTTATTTTAAAATTTAAAATTAAAATATTTAGAAAATTATTTAGATAAAATGAATATTATTTTTGGAATATGGACGTCAAAATTATCCAACGGTGAATTTTTCATAATTTTCTGAGACAGTCAAATATTTGGGTAAAAATTAAATATTGTTTAAATATATAATGTGTTTTATGACATCATAATAACCCAATAGTGATGTAATAAAATACTATAAGACTTATTTTTGTCCAATATATGTTTACCATTAAAATAATGTGATTTTGGGTTTGTTTTACTTATTTTACAAAGTATTAATGGACCCTTCAAAACTTATTAAACATCTTGTATTTTTAAATTGTTTTCCTTGGGAGTGTGACTCACCTACACATAAGCAACCCCATTATTTTAAGAAGTTCAGACTTTGTATTTATAAAATATTGTTTCATACTTCCCTTTTCTAAAAATCCTGGGCAAAAACTATGTGCTGGTTTGTGGTTTGGATTAGTTTAATGTGAGGGTCCCAAACCTAAATAATAAAGAATTCCCTCACCTTTCCTATATAAACCCACCCAAGATCCCACTTCCTCCTCACTCAAAGCCTTTATAGTTCGTCCAACCTATGATATCCTCTATCTAGAATCCTCCCAAGGTTCCCCAAGCTCCCAAGAAGCCTCTCTCAAGCCTCTCTCAAGCCTTTGGAAGAACACTTCCAAGTAAGGGTTTTTCTTCGTTTCTCATTTTTGTCCAATATTCTTTAAGTTTTTATGACCTTTTAATTTCAATTATAAATGTTGGGGTATGGCTTCACTCCTCCCCCATACTTCCCTCTTTATGTTTTAATTATGGGATACCCCTTTCTCTCTCATTAAATGCCTCCCATGTACACCCATTACTATGATGAAATTCTGAATGAAATTTCTCTCTCCTCATTAACATTCAAGCAATTTTTTTGTATCATGAATCTAAATTCCATTACATTTGATATGACATGTATCTATATGACCACCTTACTATACATGTCATTTAAATATGATGATACATCCTTTTATCTCTCATCAACCATTTTTATGAGTTTTTATGTCATGCCGTTATGCTGTTGAAATTGCACCGTGTTTTTCCAAGCCAAAGTCATTGTGTAGTGAATACCATGAACATTTATCTATCAAGGTATTAAAATTTATGCACATTTACTTATTGATTATAAAGTTCATGTATGAATTCCACATTCCTTCATTGTGGAATAAATGATGATGTTTTATGAATCCATGTTATATGACCCATGTGACACACTTATACATGAAATGAAAGGTTTAAGAAGGGTGCACCCTTATAGCGCTCCAATGCATTTGGTAAAGTATAGTATCATGATACGTCATGTGCAATGGGTTTTGAATCATGCTAATTCAAGTGCAACGAGATTTTACTCGTGCTTCATGTGCAATGAGGATTTACTCATGCTCCACGTGTAATGAGCCTTGAATTATGCTAATTCCATGTTAAGTATTGTTGCCACATTTCCATGTTATGATTATCATGATTTATCATTACTTTATGTTTATGTTTCTCTTATGATATATTGATATGCCTATTTTCTAACATGTATTGTATTCCTCATGTTATTCCATGATTATTCCCTTACTGGGCTTTATAGCTCACCCTTTTTTTATGCATGTCCTCAGGTTATCCCATGAAATGCTAAGTACGAGGGAATGTAGTGGTCATGTAAATGATGTTTTAAATAAAGATGTTATTTTTTCATGTTTTAAGTGGTTATGTAATGATCCTAATCCCCAAATACACTAGACCTCTCGATATTCTATGTTGTATAAAGTGAAGTTTATGTAATAAATTATGTTTAATTGTGTAATAAAAGAGTAGGGTTGTGATGCTTTGCATGATCCTCCCATGATGCATAGTAAAAGAGTGTTTTACTGATGAAGACCACAAAAAACTAGTCCAAGTACATCTGGAAGACATGGTTTATCAAATTCATAAACACAGTAGGGGAATTCATCACACCAAAGGACATCCCTAGAAATTCAGTGTCCATAGTGACATCATAAATCCAACTTTGGAATATCAGCCTCGTGAACCCTCAACCGATGGTATCCAAACCTAAGATCGATCTTTGAGAACTATATCGCACCTCATAACTGGTCAAAGAGGTCATCAATCCCTTGAAATGGGTACTTTTTTATTTATCATGTCCTGGTTCAGGCGATGATAATCCATGCAAATCTGCAAGCTCCCACTAACAATTTTCACAAACAACACTTGAGTTACCCAGGGGGACACATTGGGTCTGATGAAACCCTTATCTAAAAGGTCCTCCAACTATAAATGATATTCCCGAAGATCAATAGAGGCTATCCGATGTGTCATAGAAGATATCATATTGGTGTTGGGATGAAAATAAATACAAAATTATATCTCTCACCTTAGAGTTATCCCTAGAATGTCCTTGGGGAAGACTTCCATATAATCTTCCACAACTAAAGGAATATAGATTCTTGAAGAGCCTACTACACCAAGGGATATACTCACTAACTAATGGGTTATGGGTTGTAGCCTCCTGCTCACAGAACCTACTTTACCAGCCATTATATCTCTCTCACGAGAAAAGGAGAATCTTGTCCCATCAGCACGTATGCATCTAACTTGTCTGCGGTGATAGTCAATATGGGCTTGGACCATGGAAAACGAATCCATACCTAAGATGACGTCATAGGGTTCCATAGTGATGACTAAAAGGTCCCATGTGAACCTCTTTCCACCAAGTGATATCTCGTACTACCGGTAGATAAAAGATACAGAAGAAGCACACCCTATAGGAACCTCAAGACAAATCTACTGGGCTAGCGACTCAACTGGGAGATTTAGCTCTTACACTAGGAGTATAGAGATAAAGGAATGACTGGTAACTATATTTAATAATACTAAATTAAGATTATAACACACATAGATTTTACCTATTATCATCTCATGAACTGTGGGATCATAAGCCTCCAAAGATTGCAGATGTTTGTGACCCCAACCGCCAACTCCCTAAGATAGACATGAGCCACCTAGTGGTAGTGGTGGAAGGATATCATAACATTTACCACCACCCATAGCTCATCCTACTCCTCTTACAGCTTTGCCTCCCTGGGGACCACCCTATCCTTGCCTAGGAGATCCCTGATCACAGTGATGTCTTTTTCATGATAGTCCATAAGCTATCTATCTACATTCCTCAAAAAATATGGTTAGATAGTCATGAACCATATGACCTCACCCATCAAAAGTAAAGCACCACCCCTCTTTGGGAAGCTATGGTACTCTGTATTGTCTCTATACTGTGCGACCACATGCCTGATTCTAATCATGGGGAGGTCCCCTACACTAAGATCCTAGTGCCTGGTGTCTGCTAGTTTCTATAGATGACTCAGCCCTTTGGTGACCACTTCTAGATCTAGTTGTCTAGAATCCCTCTAATAAAAAGTTCTCTGTCACTAGTGCCCGCTCGAGCACCCCAACATAGGTGGGGATGCACATGAGCATAATGTTGGCTCAGAACTCTCTACAAAGTCCTTGCTCAAACTTTTGTGCTCAGAATTAGCTATCCTAGATCATATCAAGATATTACCACATACGGTATGTGAACCTAACTACATACTCAACCACCTTCATCCCTCCCTATCACAACTCCAAAAGCTCCTGGACCCAGACTGAGCACAAAAAGAGGGGTAGTGCTCCTCATGGAAAAACTACTGGAAGCCAGTCCACGAGAGTGTCGAATCATCATGTATCTGTATAACAAGTCTCCACCAGCACCTAGATACTCCATGGAAAAGGATATATGCCAATGAAACCACATGATCCTTCAGGGTCCAAACAAGCCTGAAGATGCGGACCACCGACTCTAGCCAATCCTATACTACCTGAGGATCTAACTCACCATAGAACATCAGCGGTATCTGATGTTGGAACTCACAGAGCGTGCTAAGATTGCATGCATCCTCAAACTACTCTGCTATAAGGATCTGTTGCTCAATATATTGTGGTACAACTACCTTCCCACTTGGAAGAAAGGGGTTGTGGGATAGACCCTAAACTAAGGCCTCATCATTTATCAGATCATCATCATGAACCAAAAATATTATCCTGGATGGATATCATTGTGGTGGAATCATAAAATTTATCAAGACATACCATGGTCTAATGAGCATATATTTATATATCAACAAAAATAGGTAGATTAATCAAGAAGGACAGTTAATGATTCAATCCTATATGATGCATGTACCAATAATCCCTACAAAAAAATATTGAAATGTTGAGTTGACAAGCAGGTAATTGGGGCCCTGGTAAATGGATACGTCAGTTGCTACACCATCACTAGATTCCCTAGACTGAGATCTACACTCGAGATACTTTGACACTATTTCCCTAAACCCAAAAAAATCATCTTAAGGGTGATAGTCTGAAAAACGTCCCAAGGAATGAACTTACTCTGATACCAATCTGTCACGAACTAACCCAATTCGAGGCTCAAGATGTAACTACCCCAAGCCTACCTCCATAGGATAGGGGGTAGAGACAATCTCTAAAGGCACAACTAACTCGGGGATGCCTTTTCCTAAGTACCTATACGTGTACACACATCCATATCGATGTAAAAGTGCAGAGGGAAAGAGTAAAGATGAAACACGTCTATAAATTAAACCAAGCATGCATGAAATTCCAGATAGTACAAAACTAAGGTAGTGTAAACTAAAAAGTAAAGGGGAAAAAATACATTCCCAAACAGAACAACCTGAAAAAATTGGAAAACTAAACAGATGAGAGATCCCAACTCCTGAACCCTAATCTATGACCACCGTAAGCGGTCCAAGCACCAAGTATCCCTAAGATCCTCTATTGTCACAATTGACCTATCTGTCTTCTACATAAGAAACAACATGTATGGGAAAATACCATGTAGTGATGAGTATATACATACCCAATAGTACACCTAGAAAACTAAAGGGGGAGCAATAAGAGATACAACTGGAAAAGAAAGATGGTAGATACAAGATACAGTTAAAGAGAACAACTCCACCCAACAAAGAGTGAAAGTAAGCTCATAAAAACACAAGGGGATAAATATAATGAGTAGATGAACTACCTATAGAGTCTTTTCCACCTATAACAGGAGAGTATAATCATCCAACCATGAGAAGCTAGATATAAAAAAACACATGACATGCCCCACATGTCTTCGCCTCTCTTGGAAAGAGAGTAATCTAATCCAAGGTGTGGATATAGAAGGATATATATATATATATATATATATATATATTATAAGTCAAAATAAGACCAAATGAGAGAGTAGGAGGATCTCCATCTCATAGCTCAGCCCTGGAAGAAGAGTAGTCAAAAGTTCTAAAAGTCCAACAACGATGCTTGACATCTCACGCATCTTCCTAGAAGTATCCATCCAAGTCCATCCATGCCTCTTCATTATGTCTCACATTTGAGGAGCCATAAAATATAGGTAAGGAACCCATGAATTGATACGATAGGAGGGTACCACTCTAATAGTCGCTTAGGAACTCCACTTACCAGCCCTGCTGGAGGGTACTGCTCGATGGGTCTCTGAGGAAATCCACTGCCCAACCCTGCTGGAGGGTACTGCTTGGAAAATGACATCAAGGAACTCAACTAACCAGCCCTGCTAGAGGTTACCACTTGAAAAAGGTCATTGAGGAAATCTACTACCTAGACTTGCTGGAGGGTATCGCTCAGAAAAGTCATCGAGGAAATCCACTGACTATCCCTATTAGAGGGAACTGCTTGAAAAAGGTCATTTAGGAACTCCACTTCCTATCCCTTCTTGAGGGAACCACTTGGAAAAGGTCATCAAGGAACTCCACTTCACAACCCTACTGGAGGGTACCGGTCGGAAAAGGTCATTGAGGAACTCCACTTCCCTGCCCTACTAAGGGGTACCACTCATAAAATGTCATTGATGAACTCCACTGCCCAACCTTGCTGGAGGGTACCGCTCGAGAAAGTTAACTGGTGATTCTGTATGATCACTATCATCATCAAGCATCTCATAATAAGTGTTGTGCCTAGAACATATAACATCACACCTAAAAATCCTCAACTGAGGGAACCATTGCGTTTTACATGAAATAACACTCAGGATAGTCTACTCACATGCCAAAATATGAGCCTAAATGAAGGAGATATGGAATATTGAAGTTTTATCAAAAGAGATCAAGGGGTACATAGCGTGTGAGGGGACACACATAGTGTGTGGTCCCACTCCACCATCCATCAATGTTCCTGATCGTCACATGGCTCCCATCCCATGTAGTAGTACACGCCATGTAGGTGGACCACATGATGTGTACAGACTAACTGGGACCAGGTCGTGTCCTACTCATCGTGTCCATGTACCGGACCCTGTGTCCATGTACTGGACCTTGTGTCTGTGTACTCTAGTACATAGCCGTGTGGCTAGCCGTATAATTCCACATGGTTTCCCACCCATGTGATCCATAAAATGGGTTCCCATTTGGGGAAGGGGTACATGGCATGTGAGGAGGAATACACAGTGTGTCATCCATATCTTTTCAAAAACCCTAGCCGCCAACACTGAGGGGGTTACACACTGTGTGTTCATCCTTGTACATGGTGTGTAGTTAGGTTTTTTCCAGATTCTCATATCTGATCATGTTGCCTCAAATTAGTCCATGCCTCCACAAATATCACCTTGAATCTATCCAAGATGAGCAGATCTGGCCGTGCTTTGCGCTTTCTAGTCATCGTTTGCTGGAAATCAACACCGGTTTGAGTTTATGAAAAACCGTATGCCGTTGTACATCCCAAATCCTTCTATCATTGATTAATAAACAATAGATAAACCAAACAATCATCCTCACCTCACAATAATACCAGATCTGGTATTAGTTCACAGGTCTGTGCCTCTTTCATTGATCCGTCGCGATTATGGGGGACTGACCAGGCTCGGTACCTCTTGACAATGTCGAACCAGGACCGCAGGGGCCAACCAGTGACGAACATGAAGTAGGAAGAGATAGATGAACCACAAAAAGGTTAAATGATCGATTCCAAGAGTTCTTGGACAATCGATCAAGAACTGGGAACCCATAGTTAGAAAACAATTGAAATTAAACAATATTTCAATGCTCGGAAAAATGTAAAGGCTACAAAAGGATTCATATCAAAGAACAATGATCGATATGATCAATCTATTTTATCAAAAGGGCATAAAAACACCAATTGATGAGTCCTACCTTGATTATGGAACATTCATTGATGAATAATGCGTCATCCAATGTTTGAGTGTAGCACCCCAAACATTTTATGGTATGTTTCCATTAAATAAATTATATTCATCACTATGTTCCTTTGAAACAACAATATTTTATTTAGGAGGTAGTCAAAACCTAGCCATTAAATATAAATTTTCCACTTCTATGTTTTGAATTTCGAAAATGGTCATCTAGAGTTGTGATTAGTAAGTCATTTGGAGTCTGATAGAACAAACTTGATTTTTGGTGAATAGTAACATACCCTTATGAATAGTAATATGAATAGTAATATGACCCTTATGAATAGTAAATAATAATATTATTTTATTTTCTTAGGGCAATATGATAATGGGATCTTAATTAATTTTTCAATCTCACATAAAACTAACTGCACTTCAAGATTGTTATTTTTCGAATTAACTATGACCTTATTTAAAAATTAAATTAATAATATTTAGAAAATTATTTTTGGAAAATGGATTTCACTTTTGAATTCTACACGTTGAAAAATGGTAGGGGTGAATTTTTGGGATTTTTATGAAATTCTTGAATTTTTGATGAATAGTGAAATATGGTAAAATACCGTATATTCAATTTATCAGTTAAATACACTATTTATGACATCATAAGTGATTTAAGGCCACTTGGTTCGAACTCACATTCCATTATTAATATTAGGGGTCACATGAAACAATAATGTTGGTTGTCTTGATGGAAATAATAAAATAATGAAATTAAATATTCAAAATTTACCCCTCTCCTCCACTATAAAACCCTCCCACCACTACCTCTTCTCTTCACTCCTATAAGCCTTGAAATCTCCTCAAAGTTCTGCCCAATAATCTTCCAAAGTCTCTTTCCCATGTCCTAGAGCTTCTGGTCTCACCAAAAGACCAAAACCAAAGCCCTTAAGAAGGATCTCAAAGAGAAGAGATCAAGAGGTAAACAACCTCTTTTATTTTCTTTCTTTTCTTTCATTTTATGTTATTCTCTTCCATTAACTTTGGCTTGTGTTGGGATATTTCATTAAATATTCCCCATTAATATCCGTATTATTTATTAACGATGAGATATTCCATTCCTCTCATCAAACTATTTTTATGAAATTTTAAGAGACGTTGTTAGGCTGCCCAATTTTCGTGAGAAATTTATCAAGTTTTCTTTCATTTTTAGATTCCTTTCTTTTCTTCTTCTTTCCTCACCACCTCTTAAACAAGAGGCATGGAAGATCCAGAATCTTGTATATTCTGGATTTTATCATGTTTATGGAAAATTCCACATCATTATTCTTCTCCTATCCCACTTATTTAAGGAATAAAAAACATTGTCTGTGATGTGTCGAATTGCCGACATCATGGACGATGTAATTTCAATTTCCATTAATTCTTTCAAGTCTGGTCATGAAACCAAATATATGGTTGAAAATTGTAATAATATATGTGTTTTATTCTTTATTAATGTTCTGTAATCTTTATACGTTCATAATATGGAATAATAATACAAAACAAGTTTATTGAGCACAAAACTACCAAGCCAAATTCAAGTGTTTATTTTTAACTCATCAAATGAGCCATCCTCATGGTATATAAACAGAATAACTATAAGATTATTTATGTCTCTTTAATTTCACTAATAATATATATTAACAATTATGTATGTTTAACCATATTTCAATCCAACTTCCATTCATGAATACAAGTAAACAAAGCATGAAACCAAGTAAGAAAATGCTTCCAAAACAATAAAATTGAATCTCTTAAATCCAAAAAAAGTCCATTAATGAACTTAACAAGGTTATAACATATCAATTACATATAAACGATGTTTTGTAATTATGAATTAATAATCCTAATTTTTTTATTCAGGTCTTTAATAACAAGTCAAGAACACCTTCAAGCATAAGGTAAGGGGTTTCTCATCTCACTTTCATTTCTGTGAGATTTCCATTGTTCACCAATTATTCCTTATATTTGGTATATGTGTACTTAAATTTGATATATAATAATGTTATTCTATTTATATTCATGTTATTCAACGATTCACTTGATTTTCATTAAGTTCTGGTCATTTGATTCGACGGATTACATTGTGGTAAGGGACTTTTTCTCAACTACCTTTTCGTTGTAACTAACTTTGTATTGTGCACCTAATAATCCTTATGTAGTGTACCTACTATCCATTTTGAGATCAATTTTCATTTGAAATTTTATTAATTTTAAATATCCATAATATCATGCCATGGATATGTTTTTTTTCTAAACCGTATACCTTTTTACATACGGTGTTTATTTAGAAAGTTATTTTAGTTATGGAAATATTGATGAATTTGTATACTCTACTCTATACGGATATTGAAAAGGAATATTTATCTTGTATTGAATCAATTTATAAAGAATTATTTGGAAATACAGTGGTGGGTGGGGCCCGCTATAGCCCCTCGATGCATCGGTAGGTCTCATGAGACAAAACAGTTTGGCGACAAACCCTTCGAGTTTGTTTCCAAAAAATCAGACGGGTTTCTACCCACAGAACTAAACCGTTTCAATGGTATTATGGTTTCATGTTCTAGATACATGACGTCCAATTAATAAGCATTATATTTATTTATTATCAATTACTATTATTATCCATGAGGTTTTCTCTATGACAAAATCTATGGATACAGATTAATTTTCAGTTTATTAATGGCATTAGTTATTCATTTATTCACCATGCCATATTGAATATGTCAGCTTGATTATGATTCAATTATTATTGTACCCATGATTCCACTTTTTTAACCCTTAATGAGTGTTTTAGCTCACCCCTTTCATTTTCTATCTTCAATAGGTGATGAAGAGAAGGCCTTTTATTGAGTTCCTATAGATGCAATTTTTAGTTTTTATTATGTATTGTTTTTTGTTACCTTTTCCAATGTAATGTGAGTTACATCAGTGTATCTAGTTTCTTCAAGACTACTAAACTAATCGTTCCTTTGGGATTTTAATTCCTTCTAACCATTCCAATATCAAAATTAATGCACCGGATCTAGCCTAAAGGGGTCGGGGTGTTACAGTTGGTATCAGAAGAAGTTTAGTAGAAAACTTGGAAACTAGAGTAGGAAATGTATAGTAAGGAACAAAGCCCTAAGGTAGTATCTGAGGATTAACATACAAGAACATCCTGGTATTTTGGTAAGGAATAGATTATGTGGATATTTTAAGCAATACATCCCTGTCTGGATACGAGCAGGTAAAGGCGGCTTTGGCACAGATGTATCTAGGGGTAAAACCCGAAAACACCACTTTGAGCTAGACTCAAACGGGAACCGGTGCACGACAACGGGCCTTGCTGCACTCTTTGTTACAACACTCCCAGGGGATATACTTAGGATAATTCATGTTTTTATTACAATCCATTATGAAGGAGTTAATGTAAATTTTTCCTTAGAGTAACCACGCTTATAAGATTAGATATGCATAGAATTTCAATCTATGTTAAGTGATTTTCTATTTGAGATTCATAAACTAATCTAGTGTATCCCATTATTTAGAAATGGCATCTAATGGAAGAAGGGGAATCAATACTCGTGGGAAAGGTAGGGATCTCCCTACTGAGCAAGTCAACACAGTCAACATTGGAGCATATCAGATCATGACTATATTGGGACAGTTTACTCAAGTTGTAACGAATAACCATTCAACACCTATGTTGGATCGTTTCATGTAGCAAAATCCCCCATATTTCAGTGGGACTACTAATCCAGTGGTTGCTGAGCAATGGATCAAGTCCCTTGAAAATATATTTATGGCGTTAAGATGCAATGAAAATGAAAAGGTAGTACTGGCAGTATACTGTCTCAAGGGAGACGCTGATCAATGGTGGTCCCTAATTCAAAATACCACGGAGGAAGAAGAAATAGAAGATATGGAATGGAGGACTTTTAAGGAAATTTTATACAAAAAATATTTCCCTCGTGAGCAACGAGCTGAAATGAAGAGTAAATTCCTTGGCTTGAAACAAAGGGAATAAGAAAATGTTGCAGAGTATGAGGATACCTTCACAAGGCTATCCAGGTATGTCGTGGATTACATTCGTGACTCAGCAGACAAGATTGATCATTTCTTTGAAGGTCTTAATTAAAGTCTTCTAAGGGCACTGTCTTCTCAAAAAATTTCATCATATGATGAAATTGTATCAAGTTCCATCAAAACAGAGAAGGAATTTGTAACACCCCAAGATTTCATAGTGTGTTATTTCTTCAAAATAATTCAATAACTTGCACTACACGCAACACCGAGTTAAATTGCACCATGACTTACCAAAAAAAAAGCCATTAAAAGAGGTCATGAATATAATTAACTACATTTTTAACTTTATATAATACTTATAATTTTAGAATCCATATTATGAGTTTCTTAGTCATAATGCAAGAACAGATTCATTTTCAGTATTTCACTTTTATCAACTTTTGATAGTGAAACCTTTTTAAATACAATATTTTAAACTTTTTGACTAAATGGAGACATCAAAAAATTTAAAATGAAACATCCCAAGCTTCTACGGTACGCTTCTCTTTGAATAATGTGATAGCGTGTGTTGTATGCAACACCGAGTTCTAACACACCATAACTAATCAAACTAGCCGTTATGAATAGTAATACATACTTTTTGAAATTATATATATTTTATATTTGAAAATGGACTTCATTTTTGGATTCGGAATATCGAATTTAGCCTAAGGTGAAATTTTGGTACATTTCGGATAACTTTCATATTTTGATGAATAGTGAAAATTACTAAATTTTAATTAAAAACAACTTTTTTAATCAAAATAATTAATAGTGATAAATTATGAATTTGAGTGGTTTTAAAGTATATTTAGAATATATTTTTACCATTTAATATAATGTTGGTCATTGGACATAATTTTACAATTAAACCGAACATAAACGAGTGTCAATCTTTTGATAGTTATTATCTCTTAAAAACACGCTTTTTGTTTTGACAGCGGGAATTAATTTTAAATTAATTTCTGCCACTTCTGTGTTTTGAATTTAGGAAAATGGATTCCATATTTGGAATCAGGATGTTCAAATTGTGTAAATAGGTAACTTTTATTTTTAGACATTTTGAATAATTACTGCGGTAAATATTTTATTTACCATGGTTAAGGGTAAATCCGGTAAATAAGAGTTAAAAAATAATATTATAATAATACCAAATTACCCTAAAACGTGTCTTAACCCTATTGGTTGATACATGGTCGACCATGGGAATCTTTGGGTCTATTTTGGGACCCCATGGATCCACTTTTAAGTGATAATGACACTTTATTTTAATTAAGTTAAAATGAATACAAAAATGACACAAGCATATATCTTTTAGAAAAACAATTGTTACATAGGGTTATATATGTTGGATTTTAGATTATAAATATTCATTAGAAAGATAAAAATATTTCCTACATAATGATATTTTATTTATAATTTTTAGACATTAAATAATTTATTTTATTTATGACACAATGATGATGTAGTAATTACTATAATAGTGAAAAATTAAAATAATTGATATTATAAATACCCAAATAAATATAATATGAACCTTTTAATGAATTAAACTAATTTTATAGGATAATATGATATATTAGGATTGATTCAATTGACTTTGTTCGAAGTAATCAATCTGTTATGAGTTTCAAAAAAATCAACTATTGAATAGTGTCAAAATTGACATAAAAGAGTTCTTAAAACAAATATTATATTATTAATTGATATTAAATTCCTAAAAATCTAAAGTTCGGCCAAGAGACTTATATCATGATAGTTTCATCATTAATGTACCACTTGGGGGTCGCTTGTATGTATATACTAAGTTTATTAACCATATTATATAAAAATACAAAGAGACATTGTAAAAGTGAAACTAATTAACTTAGAGTTAATACTTAAAGATAAGGTTAATATAAGTACCCAAACCTGTCTAAATTCTATTGGTTGAGTGGTTTTCGACCTATCCCCACCTTAGCCTTTTAATAGTCAACTTTGGAGCCATTGTAAACCGAATATGAATTTATTATAAATTAATATTTCTAGCTTTTCCAAAGGTGCCCCTCACCCCTCTTATAAAAGGGCACTCCTCCTTCTCATTTCTTCACACCTTCAAAGACTTTTGGTTCGGCCAAACTCTGCCCAAATACTCTCCCAACATCCCTCACTACAACCTAGAGGCCTTAGTTTGATCATAAAGCCAACCTAAGGATCCCTTTTGATCAAATCAAAAGGAAGAACCCGAAGAAGAGGTAATGATTTCACCACCCTTCTCCAAGTTCATTTCTTCTTCCACTTCTTCTTCCTTTGTTCTTACCATTCTAAAATAATAACTCCAGTATCTTACATATACTGTGATGTTATTATAAATATGGTACAACCATATTCAGTATTCTATCCACCCTTTGAATAACATGTCACCATACGTGCGTACGTACGGCTTACCGTCTCCACGTCGTGGTGTAATTGTTATTCAATATATTATTATTTGGATGGGTATAATAATGATGTGTAACTCATGTAAATAATAAATATAACATGTTAATGATTCTGTATATATGATATACCATCCATTTATATATTATTTTAATATCAAAAGAATGATATTGTCGCTCGTGCGTACGTACGGACTACCGTCTCCACGAACGCGATGATATTCATTCTCCATCGTATCCATTCAAGTATAATTATCATTTGATGATTTAAAAATGATGTTTAAGGACTTGATATCATTCTGGATATGAATAATATACAACCTATCCTTTACAAACATGTCTTACGTAACAAAACATATAAAAGAAAACAAGTAAGTTAACACCCGATATAATGATAATACTAAGATATTATTAACAAATCAATGTTAAAAGATCATATATGATATCATATTATTATATATGATTCTTGTATAATTTAATAACAACTATTTCACCATTATACAGGAGGTTAACCTACCCCAACCAAAGAAAAGTACAAGGTAAGGGTTATTTCACAATCTCTTCATTATCTGAGGTTGTTTATATGTAATAATCTACTGGGATCTCTTTATCATCCACATCCATGTTTCTTAAAAATGCATTTCAAAACATTTTTACTATTTACTAGAATATGAGTTAAAGTCATTTATACCCTTTTTGACTTTTATAAGTGGTTTATAAAGGAATCTTTCCGTCGTTTTCAAAACAAGGTCCCTTTTTAACCTTTTCGACAGAATTAAGGTAAGAATGTTTTTTTAACTTATACGGCGGATGCGGCTAATTTCCGCCGTTATAAAATCTTCAAAACATCCCTTACAAGCTTATAAGAATATTTTCAAAGAAAATGTTTTATTTTATATGGATCTTAAATGATTTCAAAATAAAAAGAGATATTTCTTTAAAAAGAATTTTGATTTCATCTATGTCAACATCCTTTGATGGATTTTACGCTTATTTGAAGTTGATTTATTGTAATACAAAGCTTCTATATTGTATTGAAGGTTTTGTGATATGTTTGACTGTGGATGTGCTATTTTTATACCATTCATAGTTTATGGTGAAAGTATTGACATTTCATATGCTAGTTTTAATATGAATGTTTATGTTATGTTTAAACCTTTTCATATGGGAATGCATTGGACTTAATATGTGATGGGTGGAGCCTGCTATAGCTCCTCGATGCATCGGTAGGTCTCATGAGACAAACTAGTGTCTTGGCACAAGGCCTTGACAAAATCTTATTTGTAGTCTTGGCACGAGGCCTTGGCTATGTGGTTATGATAGTCTGGCATTATGCATTCCAACATTATGAAAGTGGTTATTGATTTTTGCATGTGATTATTCGATTAGTAGAATATCCATGTGAATAAGTAAATGGAATTATTTCATTTTATTTATGCCATACCATGTTGAAAGTTCATATTTAAAAGGCTTTTGTTTTAGTTATACATTGCCTTAAATGTTTATTCTTATTTATGAAAGTTTCCGCTATATTGTTATCCTTACTGGGAATTTGAGCTCACCCCTTTTCTATGTTTTATTTTTCCCAGGATGTGAAGAAGTAAGTTATGAATGACCTGCAGGGATTTTATGTGGGGTTAATAGTGTGGATTGTGGAAACATTATGTTGTTGTAGTAGTTTTTCATTTTATGATGTAATGTAAAACTTATGAATATATCTAGTGTTTCCAAGGCTACTAAACCAATCGGTCTTTCGAGATTTGATCTTTCTTGTGATCATGCCAATGTTATGTAATAATGCACCGACTCTGGGTAACTGGGGTCGGGGCGTTACAGTTGGTATCAGAGGAAGTTTAGTACAAACCTTGGAAGCTAGATTTAGATAAACTCTGATTAGAGCACGTAGACCTAAGATGAAATTTGAGGATTAGTATAGAAGAACTTCCTAGAATTTTGGTATTGTAGAGATTTTGTGAGTTTTCTGAGCAATACATCCCTGTCTGGATACGAGCAGGTAGAGGCGGCTCTGGCACAGATGTACCTAGGGGTAAAACTCGAAAACACCGCTTTGAGCTAGACTCGAACGGGAACTGGTGCACGACAACGGGCCTTGCTGCACTCTTGGTTACGACACTCCCGGGGGATATGCTTAGGATAACTCTCATTTTCTTTACAAATCATTTTGAAGGGATTATGAGTATATACTTACTCAAAGAAAACATTCTTATGATTATGGATTATATCCATAAATAGTTCAATTTATGTTAAGTGTTTTATAAGTATGGGATTATGTATTTTGATTCATAAACTGATCTAGTTTATGCCATTGTTTAGAAATGGCGCCCAGTAGAAGGAATGAGAACTCCAGAAATGCACATGATTCAAAGAGAAGGAAGGATCATATCTTTCATGGTCTTAAGCTAGAATTTATAAGAGAAATAGTCTCCCATGTATTATCATCATATGAAGAAATAATATCATGTGTTGATAAGATAAGTAAAGAGTTTACTGAGTCCTATGGCTTTGAAGGGAAGCAAGAGAAGAAAAGGATAGAAGAGAGAAAGATAGATAAAGGGAAGAGGGAAAAGAAGAATTTTCCCATATGTGGTAACTGTGGAAAGAAACACCCTGGAACTTGCCTGAAAGGAATGGGAGTTTGTTATAAGTGTGGATGAAAAGGGAACAAAGTACATGACTGCAAGGGTAAGAAAATGGTTTCAAATGTATAATGCTTCATTTGCAAGGAGTTTGGACACTACGCGAACCTATGTCCCAGTCATCAGACTATGCCGCAAATGATGCTATTGGATAATAATCAATTTATGATACTACCACAGATGAAGAGGAATGATTAGAGTTATTATGTTGATTATATCAATTGAGTGTTGTATCAACAATGTACTTGTTATAATAATTATGGAGTATATAAGGATTGTATTGCAGTACTATTTCATTAAGGACTTGAGATGGTGTGGAACAAAGAAAAGTGACTCAGTAGCAGGTTAAATGTTTGGAAAATATATGGTTGAGAGAAAGATAAACCATAATATGGTTCAGATACCGAGGTGGTGATTTTAGAATAATACATGATTGATTTGGATAAATTATATTGGATATTATTGACTACCTTGAAGCTGATTAATGATTTGTATATTCCATCATTTTTGGGGTTTAAAACATTTTTGGATTAATGAAGTATATCCAGCATTCTATATGGAATAAGGGAACATGAATGTAATCAATAAGGAATATGGTAATACATGATGAAGGTATTCATATGCTATTACGGGGTAAAAAGGATCTATATTATGTTTACCTTCCTTATAAATGTTGGACTGTGAGTTTGGATAGAAGTATTTTGGATAGTTCTAGTTTGGATTATTTTGGATTTCCATAAAAGGACAACCCGGAGGTCGGGCGACAACCCGTCGCGTCCGGCAAGGCTGCGAGACTTGAACCCACAACCAAAGGGCGACAAGGGTGTATCACCTACCACTGGCCCACGAGATGTCCTGGATTAAATAATGTAGTTTTTATTAAAAGATCTTGTAGATGAATTATAAATTCCTTTATTTTGGAACCCTATAAGAATAGTGTAAATAGAATTTTTTTTACATTCTATTATCTTTTAGAGTGAAATATGAGTTTGTGGTAGAAATTTATTAATGGATAAAACTCTAATTATAAAGTAAGTATATCTCCTTATGATATTAGCCAATCTCATAAATAAATTCCTCAATATTAAGAAAAGCAACTTAGAACAAAAATGTTTTCCTATATGGTACCTTAAATCATCACTAATTTATGGCTTTAGGATTGTTGGTCTTTTCATAGCCATGTTCTCTACCACTCTCCATCAGATAATTGATGGTTAGATTTCTCTTCCATATCCATATTTTCCTACATGGAACCCTAGTATGTGTTATTTTCGGTAATCTTCATACTTTCCACTCTTTATTTTAAATAGAGGCCTCATTAATTCATTTTTCGATGTGGGATTTCAACTAAGATATTTTGAAACGTCAAAAATGTGTTATCCTAATACCCTATGTTTTGTTGAACCGATGGTATTTCAAATCATCATAGATTGATGAATTTAAGGACCTCAATTATACACTTGTTTGTGATTGATGACCTCAATCACTACCTATAAATATTTACGTTTTTCCTCCGATTATATGTCTCTAATTGCCACCAATGTTCTCCTAATCAAGATCATAATTTGGTGGTGACCGTTTCATTTCTCTTTTCCTCATATTAAGACTAAATTTTAGTAACCCAATTTCCGATGTGGGTTTTCCCACAAATATATTATCTATTTTCAACCTTTTATTTTCTAAGAACAATTTCAAATTGCGAGGACGCAATTTATTGAAGGAGGGGAGAATGTAACACCCCAAGATTTCATAGTGTGTTATTTCTTCAAAATAATTCAATAACTTGCACTACACGCAACACCGAGTTCAATTGCACCATGACTTACCAAAAAAAAAGCCATTAAAAGAGGTCATGAATAGCATTAACTACATTTTTAACTTTATATAATCCTTATAATTTTAGAATCCATATTATGAGTTTCTTAGTCATAATGCAAGAACAGATTCATTTTCAGTATTGCACTTTTATCAACTTTTGATAGTGAAACCTTTTTAAATACAATATTTTAAACTTTTTGACTAAATGGAGACATCAAAAAATTTAAAATGAAACATCCCAAGCTTCTACGGTACGCTTCTCTTTGAATAATGTGATAGCGTGTGTTGTACGCAACACCGAGTTCTAACACACCATAACTAATCAAAATAGCAGTTATGAATAGTAATACCTACTTTTTGAAATTATATATATTTTATATTTGAAAATGGACTTCATTTTTGGATTCGTAATATCGAATTTAGCCTAAGGTTAAATTTTGGTACATTTCGGATAACTTTCATATTTTGATGAATAGTGAAAATTACTAAATTTTAATTAAAAACAACTTTTTTAATCAAAATAATTAATAGTGATAAATTATGAATTTGAGTGGTTTTAAAGTATATTTAGAATATATTTTTACCATTTAATATAATTTTGGTCATTGGACATAATTTTACAATTAAACCGAACATAAACGAGTGTCAATCTTTTGATAGTTATTATCTCTTAAAAACACGCTTTTTGTTTTGACAACAGGAATTAATTTTAAATTAATTTCTGCCACTTCTGTGTTTTGAATTTAGGAAAATGGATTCCATATTTGGAATCAGGATGTTCAAATTGTGTAAATAGGTAACTTTTATTTTTAGACATTTTGAATAATTACTGCGGTAAATATTTTATTTACCATGGTTAAGGGTAAATCCGGTAAATAAGGGTTAAAAAATAATATTATAATAATACTAAATTACCCTAAAACGTGTCTTAACCCTATTGGTTGATACATGGTCGACCATGGGAATCTTTGGGTCTATTTTGGGACCCCATGGATCCACTTGTAAGTGATAATGACACTTTATTTTAATTAAGTTAAAATGAATACAAAAATGACACAAGCATATATCTTTTAGAAAAACAATTGTTACATAGGGTTATATATGTTGGATTTTAGATTATAAATATTCATTAGAAAGATAAAAAGATTTGCTACATAATTATATTTTATTTATAATTTTTATACATTAAATAATTTATTTTATTTATGACACAATGATGATGCAATAATTACTATAATAGTAAAAAATTAAAATAATTGATATTATAAATACCCAAATAAATATAATATGAAACTTTTAATGAATTAAAATAATTTTCTAGGATAATATGATATATTAGGATTGATTTAATTGACTTTTTTCGAAGTAATCAATCTGTTATGAGTTTCACAAAAATCAACTATTGAATAGTGTCAAAATTGACATAAAAGAGTTCTTAAAACAAATATTATATTATTAATTGATATTAAATTCATAAAAATCTAAGGTTCGGCCAAGAGACTTATATCATGATAGTTTCATCATTAATGTACCACTTGGGGGTCGCTTGGATGTATATAGTAAGTTTATTAACCATATTATATAAAAATACAAAGAGACATTGTAAAAGTGAAACTAATTAACTTAGAGTTAATACTTAAAGATAAGGTTAATATAAGTACCCAAACCTATCTAAATTCTATTGGTTGAGTGGTTTTCGACCTATCCCCACCTTAGACTTTGAATAGTCAACTTTGGAGCCATTGTAAACCGAATATGAATTTATTATAAATTAATATTTCTAGATTTTCCAAAGGTGCCCCTCACCCCTCTTATAAAAGGGCACTCCTCCTCATTTCTTCACACCTTCAAAGCCTTTTGGTTCGGAAAAACTCTGCCAAAATACTCTCCCAACATCCCTCACTACAACCTAGAGGCCTTAGTTTGATCAGAAAGCCAACCTAAGGAGCCCTTTTGATCA
The DNA here is from genome assembly GCA_963277665.1 of Viscum album. NCBI lineage: Eukaryota > Viridiplantae > Streptophyta > Magnoliopsida > Santalales > Viscaceae > Viscum > Viscum album. Next base: position 718,619,194 of record OY728135.1, read on the forward strand.
AATCAAAAGGAAGAACCCGAAGAAGAGGTAATGATTTCACCACCCTTCTCCAAGTTCATTTCTTCTTCCACTTCTTCTTCCTTTGTTCTTACCATTCTAAAATAATAACTCCAGTATCTTACATATACTGTGATGTTATTATAAATATGGTACAACCATATTCAGTATTCTATCCACCCTTTGAATAACATGTCACCATACGTGCGTACGTACGGCTTACCGTCTCCACGTCGTGGTGTAATTGTTATTCAATATATTATTATTTGGATGGGTATAATAATGATGTGTAACTCATGTAAATAATAAATATAACATGTTAATGATTCTGTATATATGATATACCATCCATTTATATATTATTTTAATATCAAAAGAATGATATTGTCGCTCGTGCGTACGTACGGACTACCGTCTCCACGAACGCGATGAGATTCATTCTCCATCGTATCCATTCAAGTATAATTATCATTTGATGATTTAAAAATGATGTTTAAGGACTTGATATCATTCTGGATATTAATAATATAAAACCTATCCTTTACAAACATGTCTTACGTAACAAAACATATAAAAGAAAACAAGTAAGTTAACACCCGATATAATGATAATACTGAGATATTATTAACAAATCAATGTTAAAAGATCATATATGATATCATATTATTATATATGATTCTTGTATAATTTAATAACAACTATTTCACCATTATACAGGAGGTTAACCTACCCCAACCAAGGAAAAGTACAAGGTTAGGGTTATTTCACAATCTCTTCATTATCTGAGGTTGTTTATATGTAATAATCTACTGGGATCTCTTTATCATCCACATCCATGTTTCTTAAAAATGCATTTCAAAACATTTTTACTATTTACTAGAATATGAGTTAAAGTAATTTATACCCTTTTTGACTTTTATAAGTGTTTTATAAAGGAATCTTTCCGTCGTTTTCAAAACAAGGTCCCTTTTTAACCTTTTCGACAGAATTAAGGTAAGAATGTTTTTTTAACTTATACGGCGGGTGCGGCTAATTTCCGCCGTTATAAAATCTTCAAAACATCCCTTACAAGCTTATAAGAATATTTTCAAAGAAAATGTTTTATTTTATATGGATCTTAAATGATTTCAAAATAAAAAGAGATATTTCTTTAAAAAGAATTTTGATTTCATCTATGTCAACATCCTTTGATGGATTTTACGCTTATTTGAAGTTGATTTATTGTAATACAAAGCTTCTATATTGTATTGGAGGTTTTGTGATATGTTTGACTGTGGATGTGCTATTTTTATACCATTCATAGTTTATGGTGAAAGTATTGACATTTCATATGCTAGTTTTAATATGAATGTTTATGTTATGTTTAAACCTTTTCATATGGGAATGCATTGGACTTAATATGTGACGGGTGGAGCCCGCTATAGCTCCTCGATGCATCGGTAGGTCTCATGAGACAAACTAGTGTCTTGGCACAAGGCCTTGACAAAATCTTATTTGTAGTCTTGGCACGAGGCCTTGGCTATGTGGTTATGATAGTCTGGCATTATGCATTCCAACATTATGAAAGTGGTTATTGATTTTTGCATGTGATTATTCGATTAGTAGAATATCCATGTGAATAAGTAAATGGCATTATTTCATTTTATTTATGCCATACCATGTTGAAAGTTCATATTTAAAAGGATTTTGTTTTAGTTATACATTGCCTTAAATGTTTATTCTTATTTATGAAAGTTTACGCTATATTGTTATCCTTACTGGGCATTTGAGCTCACCCCTTTTCTATGTTTTATTTTTCCCAGGATGTGAAGAAGTAAGTTATGAATGACCTGCAGGGATTTTATGAGGGGTTAATAGTGTGGATTGTGGAAACATTATGTTGTTGTAGTAGTTTTTCATTTTATGATGTAATGTAAAACTTATGAATATATCTAGTGTTTCCAAGGCTACTAAACCAATCAGTCTTTCGAGATTTGATCTTTCTTGTGATCTTGCCAATGTTATGTAATAATGCACCGACTCTGGGTAACTGGGGTCGGGGCGTTACAGAATTTGCTAGATCAAATTTTTTCAAAGGAAACCAAGATAAGAAGCGGCATTATGATAACAAAGGAAAAGGATAAGCACCAAAGAAGAGAAAGGCAATGAATAGTTTCCCATTATGCGAGAACTGTGGAAAGAATCATCCCAGGAAATGCTTGAAAGGCAAGGGAGTCTGTTATAACTTCCGAGAAAAGGGTCATCGATCAGATGAATGCAAGGGGCAGAAACAATTCAATGATGTTAAATGTTACAATTTCAGAGAGATGGGACACTATGCAAATGAGTGTCCTAAGAACCAAGTAAACATGCCTCAGAAAAATCCAAGAGAGCAAGGGAGAGCTTATGCGATTACAACCATAGAGGTTGAAGTTCATAGTGACGTGGTGGCAGGTACTTTAATTGTTTCCTCAAACTTATCCAACACTTTATTTGATTCTGGATCATCTCATTCATTTATATCCTCTCGGTTTTCCAAGAAAATTAGATATGTCCAATTTGATTTAAGAAATGAGTTGTCAGTCAAAACTCCCATGGGATGTATCATTGCAACAAAGGCATGTCGACTAGTCCCCCTCCAAACACCAAAACGTGATTTAGTTGCTAGCCTTATCATCATACCCATGACTAAATTTGATATAATTCTTGGTATGGATTGGCTATCAAATTATGATGTGGGGATTTATTGCAAGAAAAATGAAGTTACAATATTTGAAAATGGTGTAGAATCCCTTGTCTTTAGGGAAGAAACTTCACCACCTGATTCTTATCTAGAACCACCCCTAGTAGTTCTATTGAATGTAATACTTGGAGAGGAAGATAAACCAATATCTATGAGAGAGGAAATAAATATTCAAATTGAATATGTGTACATAGTGAAAGAGTACATTGATATATTTCCAGAGGATTTACCTGGACATCCTCCAGAGCAAGAAGTTGAGTTCTCTATTGATTTAATTCCTGATGCAAGACCTATATCAAAGACCCCATATAGAATGGACACTGTGGAGTTAGTGGAGCTGAAGAAACAACTAGAAGAGTTGAGTGAAAAAGGATTTATTCGACCTAGTGTTTCTCCATAGGGATCCCCAATCTTGTTTGTAAAGAATAAATATGGATCCATGAGGCTTTGCATTGATTACTAGGAAATCAATGATATTACAATAAAGAATAAGTATCATCTGCCCTGGATTGATAATTTATTTGGCCAACTTCGTGGGGCTCAATACTTTTTGAAGATTGAACTTCGATACGGATATCATCAACTACGTGTGAGGAAGGAAGATATTCTAAAGATAGCATTTCGAACAAGGTATGAACATTACGAGTTTACAGTGATGCCTTTTGGACTGACAAATGCACCCTCTGTTTTCATGGATTTAATGAATAGATTTTTCAAGGAATATCTTGATAACTTTGTTTTAGTATTCATCGATGATATCCTGGTATACTCAAAAATCTATGAAGACCATGAGGATCATTTTTGAACTATTCTGAAAACTCTGAGAAGAAATCAATTATATGGGAAGTTTAGCAAGTGCGAATTCTGGCTTCAGTCGGTTTCTTTTCTAGTCCATATTGTCTCTAAGGTTGGAATCCTAGTTGATCCTATAAATAAAAAGGCAATCCAAGAATGGACCATGCCAACAAACATAACTTAGGTACGTAGTTTTATTGGATTAGCAAGTTATTATCGACGTTTCGTTCAGAATTTTGCTCGACTGGCTAACCCGGTAACCAAGCTCACACGTAAAGGAGTTAAGTTTTTGTGGAAAAATGAATGTACAGAATACTTCAATGAATTGAAAAGAAGTTTGGTCAATGCTCCAATTTTGACTCTTCCATCTGGAAGTGATGGATTTGTAATATACAGCGATGCATCAAAGAATGGACTGGGTTGCGTCCTTATGCAAAATGATAAAGTTATTGCTTACGCATCAAGGCAGTTTAAGACTCATGAGAAAAATTATCCAACTCATGATCTTGAGTTAGCAGCCTTAATCTTTTCTCAGAAAATATGAAGGAATTATCTCTACGGAGAGAGATTTGAGATTTATACGGACCACAAGAGTTTGAAATATATTTTCACACAAAAAGAACTCAATATGAGTCAAAGAAGATGGCTCGAGTTACTCAAAGATTACGATTGTTCAATACACTACCACCCAGAAAAAGCGAATAAGGTGGCAGATGCATTAAGCAGGAAAGATCATGGCCTTCTGACTCAAATGAGGATTTAAAGAGATCCTATGTTTATGGATCTACTGAAGATGGATATGGGAATTTTTAAGGAAGGGGAAGCATCACTCCTCTTTCAAATGATTGCTAAACCATCTTTACTAGAGAAGATAAAATTTTCTCAATCTGATGATGAGAATCTGCACAAGAAAATTAATGCAGTTAAGGATAGAAGACTGGATAACTTCATGTATGAAGAAGGAGTTCTGAAGTTTGGGAAGAGGTTATGCATTCCATCAGTACCTGAGCTAAAAAGGGAACTATTAGATGATGCTCATAGCTCAAATTTCTCTATACACCCGGGTAGCACTAAGATGTATAGAGATCTGAAGAAATATTTTTGGTGGGATAATATGAAGCGACAAATTGCTGACTACGTGTCAAGGTGTCTAGTTTGTCAACAAGTGAAGGCGGAGAGACAACATCCCAAAGGAGTGCTGCAACCTCTACCTATTCCTATGTGGAAGTGGGGTAACATTACGATGGATTTTGTCACCGTACTACCGAGGAAACCTATAAGTAATGATGCAATATGGGTAATTGTTGATCGTCTCACTAAAACATAACATTTCCTTTCAATAAGATAGGATTTACCACTTGAGCGCCTGGAAAGACTTTATATTAATGAAGTTGTGAGACTTCATGGTGCACCTCTATCAATTTTCTCTGATCGAGATCCCCAGTTTACGTCAAAATTCTGGAAAAGTCTCCAGAAGGCTTTGAATACTGAGCTTCATATGAGTACTGCATATCACCCCCAAACTGACAGACAATCTGAAAGGAATATTCAAACTCTAGAAGATATGATGAGGTCATGTTATCTTGACTTCCAAGGTATGTGGGATCAATACTTGCCTTTGGTGGAATTTTCATACAACAATAGTTTCCATTCTAGTATTCAAATGTCTCCATATGAAGCATTATATGGAAAGAGATGTCGAACTCCAACTTGTTGGGATGGAGTTGGTGAGAGGAAACTTATAGGCCCAAAACATATTGAAGAGACCACGACAAAGGTGAAGAAAATACAAGCCCATATTAAAGCATCCCAAAGTAGGCAGAAGAGTTATGCTGACAACCGGAGAAAGGAATTGGAATTTCAAGTGGGAGATAATGTATTTCTGAAAATATCTCCATGGAAGGGCATGTTTGGTAAGAAAGGGAAACTGAGCCCCAGGTACATAGGACCATTTGAAATTTTGGGAAGAATCAGAGCTATAACTTACTGTTTAGAGATGCCGCCAAATCTCTCCAGAGTTCATGATGTGTTCCATGTATCGTTGTTAAAGAAGTACATGCCAGACCCAACACATGTACTCACATATGAAGAAATAGAACTAGAACCTAATTTATCATACTGTGAAAATCCTATCAGGATTCTTGACACAAGGGAGAAGGTATTGAGAAATCGAACAACTCATCTAGTAAAGGTTATTTGGAGAAATCAGAATATGGAGGAAGCAACATGGGAACCAGAGGATTTCATGAAGAAGAACCAACCACATCTTTTTAGTGGGATTTATTCATAAAATTTCAAGGATGAAATTTCCGGAGGGAATAATGTAGCACCCCAAAAATTTTATGGTATGTTTCAATTAAATACATTCTATTCATCACTGTTTTACTTTGAAACAACACTATGTTATTTAGGAGTTAGTCAAAACCTATCCATTAAATATAAATTTTCCACTTCTATGTTAAGAATTTTGAAAAATGGTCATCTAGAGTTGTGATCAGTAAGTCATTTGGAGTCTGATAGAACAAACTTGATTTTTGGTGAATAGTAACATACCCTTATGAATAGTAATATGAATAGTAATATGACCCTTATGAATAGTAAATAATAATATTATTTTATTTTCTTAAGGAAATATGATAATGGGATCTTAATTAATTTTTCAATGTCACATAAAACTAACTGCACTTCAAGATTGTTATTTTTCGAATTAACTATGACCTTATTTAAAAATTAAATTAATAATATTTAGAAAATTATTTTTGAAAAATGGATTTCACTTTTTAATTATACACATCGAAAAATTATAGGGGTGAATTTTTGGGATTTTTCTGAAATTCTTGAATTTTCGATGAATAGTGAAATATGGTAAAATACTGTATATTCAATTTATCAGTTAAATACACTATTTATGACATCATAAGTGATGTAAGGCCACTTGGTTCGAACTCACATGTCATTATTACTATTAGGGGTCACATGAAACAATACTGTTGGTTGTCTTGATGGAAATAATAAAATAATGAAATTAAATATTCAAAATTTACCCCTCTCCTCCACTATAAAACCCGCCCACCACTACCTCTTCTCTTCACTCCTCTAAGCCTTGAAATCTCCTCAAATTTCTGCCCAATAATCTTCCCAAGTCTCTTTCCCATGTCCTAGAGCTTCTGGTCTCACCAAAACACCAAAACCAAAGCCCTTAAGAAGGATCTCAAAGAGAAGAGATCAAGAGGTAAACAACCTCTTTTATTTTCTTTCTTTTCTTTCATTTTATGTTATTCTCTTCCATTACCTTTGGCTTGTGTTGGGATATTTCATTAAATATTCCCCCTTACTGTCCATATTATGTATGAATGATGATACATTCCATTCCTCTCATCAAACTATTTTTTGAAATTTTAAGAGACGTCGTTAGGCTGCCGAATTTTCGTGAGAAATTTATCAAGTTTTCTTTCATTTTAAGATTACTTTATTTTATTATTCTTTACTCACCACCTCTTAACCAATAGGAATGGAAGCTCCATAATATTGTATATTCTTGATTTTATCATGTTTATGGAAAATTTCACATCATTATTCTTCTCCTCTCCCACTTACTTAAGGAATAAAAAACATTGTTCGTGTTGTGTCGAATTACCGACATCGTGGAAGATGTAATTTCAATTTCCATTAATTATTTCAAGTGTGGTCATGAAACCAAATATATGGTTGAACAGGGTCATAATATATTTTTTATCTTGATTAATTTTCTGGAATCTTTACACATTCATAATATGGAATAATAATACAAAACAAGTTTATTGAGCACAAAAATACCAAGCCAAATTCAAGTGTTTATTTTTAACTCATCAAATGAGTCATCCTCATGGTATATAACCAGAATCAACATAAGATCATTTATGTCTATTTAATTTCACTAATAATCTATATTAACAATTCTGGATGTTTAACCATATTTCAATCCAACTTCCATCCAAGAATACAAGTAAACAAAGCATGAAACCAAGTAAGAAAATGCTTCCAAAACAATAAAATTGAATCTCTTAAATCCAAAAAAAAGGACATTAATGAACTTAAAAAGGTTATACCATATCAATTAAATATAAAATTGGTTATGTATTTATGAATTAATAATCCTAATTTGTTTATTCAGGTCTTTAATAACAAGTCAAGAACACCTTCAAGCATAAGGTAAGGGGTTTCTCATCTCACTTTCATTTCTGTGAGATTTCCATTGTTCGCCAATTATTCCTTATATTTGGTATATGCGTACTGTAAATTGATATATAATAATATGATTCTATTTATATTCATGTTATTCAATGATTCACTTGATGTTCATTAAGTTCTGGTCATTTGATTTGACTGATTACATTATGGTAAGGAACTTTGTCTCAACTACCTTTTTGTTGTGATTAACTTTGTATTGTGCACCTAATAATCCTTATGTGGTGTACCTACTACCCATTTTGAGATCACTTTTAATTTTTAATTGTATTTATTTTAAATATCCATAATCTAATTCCATGGATATGTTTTTTGTGTAAACCGTATACCATTTTACATACGATGTTTATTTGGAAAGTTATTTTAGTTATGGAAATATTGATGAATCTGTATACTCTACTCTATACAGATATTGAAAAGGCATATTAATCTTGTATTGAATCAATGTATAAAGAATTATTTGGACATGAAGTGGCGGGTGGGGCCCGCTACAGCCCCTCGATGCATCGGTAGGTCTCATGAGACAACAGTTTGGCGACAAACCCTTCGAGTTTGTTTCCAAAAAATCAGACAGGTTTCTACCCACGGAACTAAACCGTTTCAACAGTATTATGGTTTCATGTGCCAAATACATGACATCAAATTAATAAGAATTCTATTTATTCATTATCAGTTACTATTATTATCCATGAAGTTTTCTCTATGAAAAAATCTATGGATGCAGATTCATTTTCATTTTATTAATGGCATTAGTTATTCATTTATTCACTATGCCATATTGAATATGTCAGCTTGATTATGATTAACTTATTATTGTACTCATAATTCCACTTTTGTAACCCTTACTGAGCATTTGAGCTCACCCCTTTCATTGTCTATCTTCAACAGTTGATGAAGATAAGGCCTTTTATTGAGTTCCTGTGGATGCATTTTTTAGTTTTTATTATATATTGTATTTGTTTACCTTTTCCAATGTAATGTGAGTTACATCAGTGTATCTAGTTTCTTCAAGAATACTAAACTGAGTGTTCCTTCGGGATTTTCATTCCTTCTAACCATGCCAATATCACAAGTAATTCACCGGCTCCAACCTAGAGGGGTCGGGGTGTTATATTGAGAGAATCCATTGCACTCGTTGTGTCCTGATCTGATCTGTTCCGGTGTTTTGTTGTTGTTCAAGGAGATTCACCAATGGAGAAGGGAGGAAGAACTGTGTATTTATCCTAGGGTTTATGCGGCTAACCCTAGAGAAATTAGTCTAGTAGGGATTTTATTGATCATTTCGCTGTGTCACAACAAATTAATTGATTAATTTAATAATTAATTAACTCACTAAACATATCACCAATGATTAAGGAGTTCGAACACCCCGAGCTAACTCATTTTATGTCACACTTAGGGAAAAAACCATGTTCTGAACTCAACTATGGTCTCATATTTCTAATCTTAGATTCTGTTTAAGAGTTATACCATTTTATTTAAGAAGATGCATGCGAGCAATATAAAATATATTTAATATTATTATAAAATTAATTTTGGGCACACCGAGCCTTGGTTTCATGTCGTCACAACGATAAACTCTTAAAATATATATAGAAATATTTCAAAGTATTATAAGTTAAAAACTAGGTCTCTACATGTACATTCTAAGTATTATTATCATCATTATCTTTATTGATCATTCCACTATATTTTTCAACTTGATTTATTTACTGTTACTTGAGGGCTTGGGCCAGGTAGGGAGGTGTAGTCGGGGGCATGCATGTCTTACTTAGCTCCATATTTTCCACATGCCATTTCCTACTGATATTTTGTGGGAGTCCCCACATGGATAATGATATGTTTTTCCTTTATTCTTATGTGAAAATAAAATGTATAAATTTATATTACAAAATATAAGTATAATAATGTTATCTACATGTGGGATCATACATATCGATATTCAGATACCGCCAGACATGATGTCCACGCTAACAGACTTATGTTGGATAGTCTTCGATTGGATGATGTACACGATTATTAATTATATAGTTAAATTATTATTGTGTATTGTACATGCTTCATTTATTAATTTTTTTATATATTTCAGGTTTCATGGATTCTATATATTGATCTTATCATTTAGAGACTCCCACTTTACTATACGATGATGCTTGATTCCAACTCATGCATCATACCTATGATTCATTTTCATATTATTGAGTGACATAATATTGATAGAGTTATGATGCAGTTCAGCTTATATATGTCTGTTCTTTCATCACCCAATCAGTTTTCTTCACTTCATTCCCTGCAGATGTCAGGGAAGCAAGACTTCGACTAGATGCGATATCATGCATGCTATATTGAGATGTAAGACTGGCGTCACAAGTCTCAATTATGAAGGGAAGACATAATACACATGCATTCATCAGATTGATTAGATTATGGGCCCTAGTACCACATGTTCATATTGATACATCTTACACGAAACAGATGAGGGTATCATCAGTTGATAATAATTATTCCTTTCAGTTTTGAACAATTTTTTTTATTAACTTTAGTTTACTGCATAATTTGTTTTTACAAGATGCTTGTATTGCACACCTCATTCACATCTCTGATCCCATAGATGGAGACACATTTGACCAAAACTATTTTCATGGACCAATAATAGAGTTGTTTCTTCCCATGGATGAGATTTATCATGATATTTTCTCTGATGTGTCAGGTGATGCTGAGGGTGATGAGTCTAATATAGATCTATTAGAGGGTGATAAACATGTTATAGATGAAGCACATGATGATGTGGCATGGGAGGAGTATGTTATAAACCAAATTCTCCTCCACTTCCTGTTTCATACGAATCACAACCACAACCCCATAAATAGGCACACACACAAACACAACCACATCCACAGGCACAAGTTATTCTTTCAAAGGGACCCGACGCATATGCTACTAATTCTGCTACACAGCCTATTATCGTGTCAGTTTTGTTGCAACGATAGAGGCTGACTGGTTTGTGTTGCAGTCTTTATTTTCCTCTAATTTGTAAATACCCACTACACAACAACTATCTTCTTCACATGTTGGAGAGAGTTCCAAGTAGCTGCCACTTTACTTACAACTAGGACAGGGTACGGGTGAGGAGATTATAGATCTGCCGCCTACCACATAGGATGATGTGGAGGTAGGTACCCGAGATGCTACATAATCGGTGAGTACACCAAATCATAGACATCGATAGACATAATGTGAACACATTATTTATACACCAAGTTGTAGATCAGAGGATCACCTGAGACACCGAGACCGACACAGATTGGATTGATACATGTTATATGTTTTTTAAATCATTAGTTGTACATTATTTAAAAGCCTACTAATATATTACATTTTGTTACATTAAAAAAATTGATATCGTTAAAAATTAATACAAATGTTTACGAATGATTAATAAATATTAATATTAATAACTATATTGGTAATTATAATAATAATTAATATTTTTTAATAACTATATTTTTAATAATAATAATAATAATTAATATTTTTTAATTATTTTAATACTTTTTATAATTATCTATATTATGCTTAATTAATAATAATATTAAATCTATTATTAAATATTAAGAATAATATTAATTATGAATTCTATTAATTATATTAACAAAATAATAATATATTATTAATTAATAATAAATAATACATTTGATAATTAATAAATATATTACCAATTAATAAATTACAAATAATTATATCAACAAAAATTTCACAAAATTTTTTACATTGGTAATAATAATAATAATTAATAATATTAATAATTTGTAATAATATTAATGAATGATCAAGAAAAATTAATATTAATAACTATATTAGTAATAATAATAATGAATATTTGTTAATTATATCAACACTTCTTATTATAATTATCCATATTACATTTAATTAATAATCATATTAAAGCTATCATTAAATATTAATAATATTATTAATTATGACTTCTATTAATTATATTAATAACATAATAATATATTATTAATTAATAATAAATAATATAATTGATAATAAAAAAATATATTACCAACTAATAAATTAAAAATAATTATATCAACAAAAATTTCACAAAAATATCTAATTTTTCAATTACTCTAATAAATTAATAAGAAAAAATATATTATATATTATATAAATTATGAAATTTTCATTTAGTAATTACATTATTAGTAAATTATTAATAAATATTTATATTAAATATATTATGTATTACTTATTAAAAATTATTAAACTATAAATTAACTATTAATAATTTAATAATATATACAAAAAAATTAAAAAAATCAAAAAAAAATCATGTGGCACTAACTGTGTTCACGCTTCTTGTATAGATTTCATAAAGGAGGTGTGAACTTGGTTCATGTCTTCTTTTGGGCTCCCAGGAAGCATGAAAATCATCCACACTTCTTGTCCAAAAAGGGAAGCATGAATGACATTCACACTTCTCCAAACCCCTTTTTAAATTTATATAAAACCCTATCCCTATTTTTTATTTTTTTTAAAACCCATAAAAATTTACTCCTTTTTAAAAGTCATTTGAATAGAAAGAATCTTTAAAAAATTATTTATTTCTTCAGCGAATATAGTTCAAATAATTTTCAACTTTTAATTATTCCTTGAAATTCTCCATAAAATCATCAATAGATTTATAACATTGACCACCTTTATTTATTTCCAATTATTTTTAATAGACATATTATATTTCATTGTAGATTTAAACTTGTTTTCCAAACTTTTATATTTATTAGTGAGATTCAAAACTTATTACTCTAATTCATCATAACTTCCATTTAATTAATAAAGGAAAATCATTATAATTACAGGTGGAAGAGTTAGTTAGTTATATCTTAGTTGTATTTTTCATTAAAAATAAATATGAATTTGGTACTTCTCCCTCAGATTTAGCATAGGTTGAGTCATCCTAAAGAAATTCATGAAGATATTATTACTAATTTCTTATCATCATTATCATTCATTTTTAATTTCCTTAGTCAAATACAATCAAATTTCACATGTCTTACTTTTATGCACTCATAAAAAGTAATTTCTCCAAAGAATCCATATTTATTAGTTTTACCTTTATTTGAATTTGTGAATTTCTTTTCTTTCAGGCCTGTCATTTTTAAGAGCTTATTCATTATCTTTACAATTCTAGGTAACTCCCTGTCACTGTTGTAACGTATCGAGTCCGAAGCCCCTCTACTGGTGCCCCGTACCCGGTTCGCCACATGACCTCAAGCGCATTTCCCGAACGCTAGAGGCTGCCGACTAGCAGCGAGGGCCTTGGTGAGTCGGTGGGGAAACTATGCCCTCATTCGGTAAGGTACCCAAGGTAAGAAAACAACAATAAACAACGGAAGCAGTAAACTACATGCACAACAACAAAAACCAAACAACGGAAGCAATGTAGATATATAACTATGATGAAAATGATGCAGTAGGTACAAGTATCTAAGGAAAACAGAAAACAAAACAACGTGCTGAAATAAAACTGAAACCAAGTGTAAAAGAAAAACATATAGTCTCCTCAGCATCACGAGCCACGGCTCGGTCCCATGCTCCCCAGCTCCTGATGCAGTCAAGACCCTGAAGTAGAAGGGCGCTTGCCCTTGTCTATAACTGCAGCAACATAGTCTGCTTGGGCCCAAAATCATGGCCCAAACAGGGTGTGAGATTCAAATCCCAGTAGGCAACCACCCAAAGATTTGTGCCTAACAGTCAATGAATATACGACAGTACCAAAACAAGAAGCAGTAGACAGAAAAGTACAAACAGATACAATCTACAGTTCTAACAAGTATAACACACAAGTAAACAACCAACAACAAGAAGAAAATAGGTAACCCTCTGGGTAGCTCTCATAGTCTAACCCCCACAGTTCAACCACTAAGTACTAGCAACCCATTGGGAGGCACACACAGTCTCACCCCTCTGGTTCAGCTATATAAATTAAGCAGACTCTCTGGGGAATCACTCACCGTCAATTCCCCCTATAGTCTCGTATCGTTCTAAAGGCTCTCTGGGGAAGCACTCAACATCAATTCCCCCTATGGCCCATGTCGTAGTTAAAAGACTCTCTAGAGAATCCCTTCCGTCAATTCTCCACTTGGTCTCGCATCGTGATTTAAAAGACACTCTGGAGAAGCCCTTCCGTCAATTCTCCCTTTGGTCTACTACTACAGGTTCTCACAGTCCTGAGTAACTAAACATGATCAACGCGTGTGTATCGTCCAAGTAAACCCCAAGAACTACTTGGCTATTGACTAAGGCTCAACAGAAAAATAAACAACAGTTCCACTATCCTACGACTAGGCATGGCAACTAGAAAAATGCGAAACAGGCAGAGTAAGCATGGAAAAGAAATCTGAGCAAAAAGAAATTACTTTAATCATAAGCAATAACCTCTACTAAAGCAGTAAAGCAAAGAAGGCAAGCAACAAGGGCAAAACAGGAAACATGCAATACCCCGTTCAAGGGTATTGGTGAAAATTGCGCAAAATATCCATCAACTTTCTACGGGATGGCACAAACCACCTACCTCGATCCTAGGAGATCGATATATGTGAACCTCACAGATTCCCATTAGAACGACGTAGATCTGAGAAAACGCACAAAACGTTCATCCCATGATAACTTGAAAACAAGGAGGAATCAAGAAACAAGGCTCAAGAAGAAGGAATAACTCACCGCTGCGATTCCAACGCAATCAACCGTACTTGAATCGGAGAACGAACGGCGAGGCAGGACTCCGTCGAAGATCTGGTCGTACGGACACTCCCGGAAGGTCGAAAACTGGAGAAGAAGACATATTTGGGGATTAGGCGCGACCCCGGTCTGTTTAATGAAAAAAAGAAAGTACACGGCGTGTACTTTTAGAGTACACGACGTGTACTTCGAATTTTCCGTACTCCGAACTAAACGGCCTCCACCTCAGCCTTACACACCGTGTGTGTGGCCCAGACACGGCCATCACACAGCTTTGAGCCGGAACAGAGTACACGGTGTGTACTCAGAAAGTACACGGCGTGTACTTTGAAAATTTCCAAAAAAACCATTTTTATTAAAAACTCCAGAAAAACGGAAAAACATACCTGAACGAAGGTATGGGTTCTTAAAAACTTCCCCCCTTAAAGAAATTCATCCCCGAATTTCCCTAACGAGGTGGAGAAGAAGGATCCCCGAACAGCTCCGACCATTGCGATCATACATCGGCCCCCCTCTCCCAGGTCTCGTCCTGTACTCGCCCGTGCTGCCAGAGCACTCATACTAGAGGAACAGACCGCCCATGGAGAACCTTTGTACTACGATCGACAATCAGGATAGGATGCTCCTCGAACGATGCATCCGCTTCAAGCTCGACTTCCTCAGGCTGAAAGACGTGAGACGTGTCTGAAAAGTAATGTTGGATCTGAGAAACATGGAAGACGTCATGCATGGCCCGATACCTCTGAGGTAGCTGCAACCGATAGGCGACTGGCCCCACTCTCTCCAAAACCTCAAACGGCCCGACGTACTGTGGCGAAAGCTTACCCTATCTCCAAATCCTCTTGTGTCCCAACCTAGGTGCGACACGTAGGAAAACCCGATCAAGTAGCGTGGAGGTAACAGCTACATAAGATAGAAAAGTCTGTCCCCGTCTGTCGTGCACCTCTAGATGCATCTCAGAGAATAGAGCCATCAGATGCCACTCACTACTGGTCTCCTGAACTGCTTGAATCTGAGTTCTCCTACTCAATGCATCTGCCACGGTGTTGCCCTTTCCCGGCGTATAGGCAAGATCGAAGTCAAAAGACTGTAGATACTCAACCCACCTATGCTGCCTCAGATTCAGATCACGCTGAGTGAAGATATACTTGAGACTCTTGTGGTTAGTGAAGACCACAAAGTTCTCTCCCAGAAGATAGTGTCTCCAATAGCGTAAGGTATGAACAACAGCTGCCAACTCCAAGTCGTGCGTAGGGTAGTTCCTCTCATGTGGCCTCAGCTGCAGAGACCCATACGCAATGAATCAATCTTCCTGTATAAGCACATCTCCCAGCCCGATACCTGAAGCATCACAGTAAACAGTGTAGCTCTTGCCTGGCTCTGGCAAGACTAGTATCAGTGCTGACGTCAACCTCCCTTTCAGCTCCTGAAAGGCTGACTCACAAGAATCAGACCATAAGAACTTCTCCCCCTTCTTGGTCAGACCTGTCAAGGGTGCTGCTAAACGAGAAAAGTCCCGAATGAAGCGTCTGTAGTATCCAGCCAGCCCTAGGAAGCTCCGTACCTCAAAAACGTTTATCGGTTGCTCCTAGGAAACTAAAACTCTCACTTTCTCTGGGTCCACAGATACTCCTATCTCTGAGATGACGTGACCCAAGAAGTGAATCGGATCCATCCAGAAGTGGAACTTCAAGAGTTTAGCATAAAGCCGATGATCTCTCAGTGTACTCAGAACGATCTCAATATGGGTGTCATGGTTGTGTCGAGTGTGAGAGTACACCAAGATATCATCCACGAAGACCACGATGAAGGAATCCAAGTAAGGATGGAACACTCGGTTCATCAGCGCCATGAAAACTGCAGGTGCGTTCGTGAGACCGAACAACATGACTGTATACTCGTAAAGACCGTACCTAGTTCTGAAGGCTGTCAGAGGTATACCTGATGGTCTAACGCGCAACTGATGATAACCGTAACTCAAGTAGATCTTCGAGAACACCCGGGCTCCTCAAAGATGATCGAAAAGGTCATCAATCCGCGACAAAGGATATCGGTTCTTGACTGTCAACTGGTTCAGCTTCCAATAATCCACACAAAGCCAAAGGGTACCATCTGCCTTCTTCGCAAACAGAACAGGCGAACCCCAAGGAGAAGTATTGGGTCGAATGAAACCCTTAGCCTGTAGCTCCTCCAACTGCTTCTTAAGCTCTTTCAACTCAGGTGTGGCCATCCTATAGGGAGGAATGGACACCAGTGTCACTCCTGGCACGAGCTCAATAGAAAATTCCACCTCACGCACCGGAGGCAAACCTGAAAAGTCCTCTGGGAAGATATCCCCGAAGCGATCCACCACTGGAGGAAAGTCCAACTGTGGAGTCCTCTGATCATCTAGATAAAGGCTAGCAATCTGGGCCGTCACTCCTCCTAGCCCAAGATGCTCGAGTCCCACCCGACTCTCCCGAACGTCACATTCACCTCTATGAAGGAAAGATTCACCTTATGGTGAGATGAAACTGACTCTACGGCGATAACAGTCGACGACTGCCCGGAAGGGAATCAACAAGTCCATGCCACGGATGACATCATAGCCTATCATCTCTAGGATATAGAGATCCCATAAGAAGTGATACCCTGCAACCTCGAGGTGGCACTCTCTACACAGGCGTACACTAGATGTTCTCATTCCCAAAGGTGTGTCCAGTGTCAACAAGTCGGTAGAAGAAAAGATGCAGAGTCCAAGGCTCTCCAAAACGGAAACAGAGATAAAGCTATGCATAGCACCAATATCGAAAAAGGGATGAAGATAAAACTGAGGCTACTAAAATCGTACCTCGAACAGTAGAAGGGCCGGGATCCTGCTCATGATAAGTCTGCTCCATGGCAAAAGACTGGCCTGCACCACGGCCCTGCGCCCCTGACCGACCGCTCTGAGCTGAACCTCCCTGCTGGTTCTGAGGGACTGGTGGCTGATCGCCACAGCCTCAACCTCCACCTCGGCCTGAACGACCAGAAGAACTCCAGTTCCATGACTGGTGAGAGGCCGGTGGGGCTGCTCCTGAACGAGGAGTCATGGAAGAACCCCGGTCACCTGCTGCTGGTGAGAAAACCTGGCAGAAATGCTGGAGGTGACCCATCTTGCTGCAAGATCGGCACTCCATAGGGTCTCTCTGGCACTGTGGCCTCGTGTGCCCTGTCCGGCCACACTGGTAGCATGTCACCTAGCTGCCTGATGATGCGTCTTGCTTCCTCGAATCACCGCGCGTAGGCTCCCTACGACACTTCTTACTGTCATCTGAAGGAAAGCTAGCTCTGGAAGCATAACCGACCTGACTCACAGGTCCAGATTCTCTCAGATTGCACTCCTCAATCAGTGCCTGGTTGACGATGGAAGTAATGGAAGTCAGCTGGAAGATGTTCACCTGTGAGCGAATCTCCCTACTGAGTCTATCCTCAAACTTCCTCGCCAAGAACATCCCACTCCCATCCCGAAGGGGTGTAAAATGATGCAGCTCAGTGAAACGAGAGGAATACTCCATGACAGATAGATTACCCTGCTCTAATCTCATGAACTCCCGGGCTCGATCGGCCCTCAGGGTCTCCGGGTAAAAGTAGTCGTAGAACACGCGCTGGAACTCCTCCCAAGTCATAGTCTGCTGCTGAACCGACTGTGAGATCACGTCCCACCACCTCTTGGCAGAGTCTCAGAGCATGTAGGTTGAAAGCTTGACCCGCCTCTCTGGAGGCGTCTCCAGATGCTCGAATATAGTTAGCATGGATTTCAGCAATGACTCTGCAGCCTGAGGTCCTCCCTCCCCCGGGAACGTGGGAGGATGCTGCTGCTGAAAGACCCGCGTCAAGTCTACCATAGACGAGGCAGAAGGCGGTGCTCCCAGGAAGACCTGCATCATCCTCATGAAACCTTCCCTGAACTGTGCATTAGTGCCTGTGACTGGTACAACAATCGGTGCCAACGCTGGCTCGGCTGGGGGATCGACAGGAAGTCCTTGATCAGCCCTATCTGGCATCTGATCACTGCCTGATGATAGATGTACGACCAGAGGACGTCTTAGAGGCATATCTCTAAAAGATCAAAAGCACACCTTAGATCAGGAAAACAAGGACAGAGAACACAAGAGTACAAAACGCGAACAGGGGAAAAAACACACATTATTGCAAAACACGACTACACGGCGTGTATAAAACTACATGGCGTGTCTACTTAAACCACTGACATGGGCGTGTACTCTCACCCTACAAGTCGTGTACACTTCAAACTACACAGCATGTTGACCCCCACACACGGAGTGTGCTTGAAAACTATTCCCCCACCCGAGTCTCCTTACATGGCTAACCCACACGGTCCGACTCAACCCGATACTACACGGCGTGTTCGAAACAAACACGGCGTTCATTAGACAAGGCTTTGGCGGTCTATGTTGTTGAGTACACGGCCTTCTACTTGGATGGAACTTACACGGCGTGCTCCGAACAAGCACGACATGCATAGGTGAAGGCGACACCGTCCCGTGTTGTTCGTGACACGGCCGGGTACCTGAGCAAGACTACATGGCGTGTTCCGAACAAACACGGCGTGTGGAAAAGAAGGTCACGCCGGCCCGTGTTGTTCGTGACACGGCCGGGCACCTGGACAGGACTACACGGCGTGTTCCCTATGGACACGGCGTGTTCTACCCGAGCTTCCCCAGCCCGTGTTGTTAGTGACACGGCTGGGTACACGACTCCAAACTCACACTGCGTGTACCAATGGTACACGACGTGTTCCCGAAGTTACACCCACGACACCGTGTTCTTCTCACACGGTCAGTGACATGGCCTGAAAACTACACGGCGTGTATCCAAAAAGTACATGCCGTGTATTCTGGGTTTTTCTAGGCAGTAGCTCAGAAACTGCGCAGAATTCCAGAAACACTAAAACAAGGGAAAAGGTGCCAAATTCTGATCCGTGAGGGCCCGTAACACCTCAAGAACCAAAATTTGGAGTTCATTTTAATCAAGGAACAAAGAAACAGTTTTCTAACACAATAGCAGAGAATCTATCAAACAACTATCACAACAGCATGCATAATCTACAAAAATTCTATCACAATAGCATGCAATCGCTAATGCACCCTAGATGGCATGGTAAGAATGCATGACATGTGATTTCAACAAGTGCCTATATGATGCATGAGATGTCATACCCTCATCTCATCGGGTTGTGACAGAAATAGAACCGAAATATCAAAACAATAACCGCACAAGTCATACGAATCACTCTAGGTGAAAACATACCAACCATAAAATCTCAAAACCAGAAAACTGCAATTAACGAGGTAGTATGGCTTTTCCCTGTACACGGGTTAGCTACGCCCGAGCACAACTTAATGCCAAGTACTGAATCCATCCTATCCCTGGCTAAGGTCTCCAAATAGTAAAGCAAGAGAAATGAACTCCTCTGATACCACTTTGTAACATCCCGAGTCTGGAGCCCCTCCACTGGTGCCCCATACCCGGTTCGCCACATGACCTCAAGCGTGTTTCCCAAATTCCAGAGGCTGCGGACTATCAGCGATGGCCTTGGTGAGTCGGTGGGGAAACTATGCCCTCATTCGGTAAGGTACACAAGGTAAGAAAACAACAATAAACAACGGAAGCAGTAAACGACATGCACAACAACAGAAACCAAACAACGGAAGTAATGTAGATATATAACTATGATGAAAATGATGCAGCAGGTACAAGTATCTAAGTAAAACAGCAAACACAACAACGTGCTGAAATACAACTAAAACCAAGTGCACAAGAAAAAAAAATAGTCTCCTCAGCATCGGGAGCCACGGCTCGGTCCCATGCTCCCCAGCTCCTGATGCAGTCAAGTCCCTGAAGTAGAAGGGTGCTTGCCCTTGTCTATACCTGCAGCAACATAGTCTTCTTGGGCCCAAAAGCATGGCCCAAACAGGGTGTGAGATACAAATCCCAGTAGGCAATCACCCAAATATTTGTTCCTAACAGTCAATGAAAATACGATAGTACTAAACAAGAAGCAGTAGACAGAGAATTACAAACAGCTACAATCCACAGTTGTAACAAGTATAACATACAAGTAAGCAGCCAACAACAAGAAGAAAACAGGTAACCCTCTAGGTAGCTCTCACAGTCTAACCCCCACGGTTCAACCTCTAAGTAATAGAAACCCACTGGGAGGCACACACAGTCTCACCCCTCTGGTTCAGCTACATAAATTAAGTAGACTCTCTGGGGAAGCACTCACCGTCAATTCCCCTTATAGTCTCGTATCGTGCTAAAGGCTCTCTGGGGAAGCACTCAACATCAATTCCCCCTGTGGCTCACATCATAGTTAAAAGACTATCTGGAGAAGCCCTTCCATCAATTCTCCACTTGGTCTCGCATCGTGATTTAAAAGAAACTCTGGAAAATACCTTCTGTCAATTCTCCCTTTGGTCTACTACTCTAGGTTCTCACAGTCCTGAGTAACTAAACATGCTCAACGCGTGTGTATCGTCCAAGTAAACCTCAAGAAATACTTGGCTATCGACTAAGGCTCAACAACAAAATAAACAACAGTTCCACTATCCTACGACTAGGCATGGCAACTGGCAAAACGCCAAACAGGAAGAGCAAGCATGGCAAAGCAATCTGAGCACCAACAAATTACTCTAATCACAAGAAATAACCTCTACTAAAGCATTCAAGAAAATCAGGCAAGCAAAAAGGGAAAAATAGGAAACACGCAATACCCCGTTCAAGGGTATTGGTGAAAATTGAACAAAATATCCATCAACTTTCTACAGGAAGGCACAAACCACCTACCTTGATCCTAGGAGATTGATATATGTGAACCTCGATGACAGATTCCCCTTAGAATGACGTAGATATGAGAAAATGCACAAAACATTCATCTCATGATAACTTGAAAACAAGGAGGAATCAAGAAAAAAGGCTCAAGCAGAAGGAAGAACTCACCGCTGCGATTCCAACACAATCAACCGTGCTCGAATCGGAGAACGGATGGTGAGGCAGGACTCCGTCGAAGATCCGGTCGTATGGACACTCTTGGACGGTTGAAAACTGGAGAAGAAGACGTATTTGGGGGTTAGGCGTGACCCCGATCAGTTTAATGAAAAAAAAATAAAGTACACGGTGTGTACTTCGAATTTTTCGTACTCCAAAATAATCGGCCTCCACCTCAGCCTTACACACCGTGTGTGTGGCCCAAACACGGCCAGCTCACGGCTTCGAGCTGGAACAGAGTACACGACGTGTACTTAGAAAGTACACAGCGTGTACTTTGAAAATTTCTAGAAAAACCATTTTTCTTAAAAACTCCAGAAAAATGGAAAAACATACCTGAACGAAGGTATGGGTTCTTACAACTGTCTTGTTAACTTTAATCACCATAGGAGTTATTCATTTTGAAACACACTCGAGTCTAACAATGTTTTTATTTCTCGCATTCCCATCAATCATATGATTTTTTAATCCTAGATCATATTATGGTAAAGAAATAATTATTTAATCAAAAAATTTATTAAAAATAAATCTTTGCTTAATCCTAAATTTCTTAGAATGAAAATTATTAGTTAATATTATGATATTTATTTCAATTATAATCGATTTTTCCATTATTTTTCCAAATACTCTCATTCCATTTAAAATTTTAATGAATCGACGATACATATTATTAAACAATTAACAATCAAGCATTTTAAAATTTTGATACTCACCCCTCAAAATGACACACTTAGTCCATCAATAATATCATATACCATAGATCAGTACTATAGATATTCCCTTTAACAGTATGCAAAAAGGATTTTAACAATACTGCTATTCTTAGCATTGTTAAAAGGGGGTCCCCTTTATCAGTGTTAAAAAAGCACTGATAAAGGGGGTCATTTATTAGCACTTAAAAAAGTGTTGATAAAGGCCACCCTTTATTCGGGATTTTAATAGCGTTGATAAAGGGTGGACTTTATCAGTTCTAGAAATAGCTCTGATAAAGGCTCTATTTGCTACAGTGTGCTATTTATATAATTTCACACTATAACAACCTTCTATAACTTGTAAAAAAATATATAATTTAATTGAAATAAATTGTATGTCACAAATACAAAAAAGAACTATTATATAAATTTTAAACAATATTTTGTATGATTACATTTATAATTACTATCCACAAAAAATTTAAAACATTAATTTTTCATTATCTTTAGAACCCGTGATCCCCTCTCAAAAAGGTTTTCCTATGGTATCTATTACCGAAAAAATCACCTCAACCCAAGAAAAATAATCCACCTATATAAGAAAAAAATCAAATGTATTTAATATTATAAATAAATAAATTAAACATTAATATGAATGAATACATTAAAAAAATGTCAACTTTAAATAAAAATACACACTTGGAGTTATACCAGTCACACCATGCATTTTATTAAGGTTCGGTTGATTCTAACACATCATAAATAAGGTATAGATCATTATACTAAAGTATAAAAAAAATTTAATTTGTTTTCTTGGTTTTAAGTATGTCAATTGTTCTTTTTAATGATTTTAATGTCAATTTTAAATAAAGACACATTTGGAGTTATACTGGTCATACCATGCATGGGATTGCGGTGCGTCTAATTCCTATACATCACAAATTACTTATGGATTGTTTTCATAAAGTATCAAAACAATATGAATGCATTTGATTAGTTTTTAGTACGTCACTTGTGTTTTTTTTACTAAAATGCATTTCAAACTAGAAACACACACTTTGAGTCATATGAGTCATATCGTGTGTCGGTTTGACATGAGACTACTTCCTACATGTCATAAATGACTTATGAATTTTTGTTCTAAATTATCAAGATAACCAGAGTTCATTTTCTTGGTTTTTAGTGAGTGACACATGTTTTTGAACTAAAATGTAAATTTTAAACTAATAATAGTCACTTTGAGTCATACCGGTCAAACCGTGTGTCGGATTGAGTTGCAGGTGATTCCTACATGTCATGAACCAACCCAGGTCAACCCCGAACTGGTCACCCAAGCTGGCCCACAACAAGGCCTAAGAGGCATTCCCAATACTCCTGGGCTGGTGACAAGTGCCAAGGGCATCAACAGGGTGATGATGAGAACAGTTTTTCCCAATATAAATAGACAAAATAGTGGAATAATAAAGGTACATACCAAAATAAATAACATTACCAAATGAAACCTCATCTAAACTTGAAATAAAAATAATAAAAAACTATAAAAAACTATATAAAGAAAACCCCAAAACCGAACTTGACAAGCATGACATCTCCATGTGATCCCAAGGGTTACTCTCCAATACATAACCAACCATCACCCAAAGTGATCAAACCTGATCTGAAACCTATAATAGAAACTAAAAATAAGAAATAACTATAGGTGTGAGTATTAAAACTTAGTAGGCATTCCCAAAAAAATCTATTCCCAATGTATTTTATTTAAATAAAGAAACATCAATTTCAAGTTTGAAATATATTATATAAATCTAGGTTTTCTACTCTTTTTATTTTAAAGAAAACAAATCACAATCCATTACCCTCATAATTTAAAATAATATTCCTTTCATATAGGATAGTTAAATTCCCAAGGAAAAAGGGAAAGTGATCCAAATGGGAAATGTTCATTTTTAATACAAGGTAAAAATGGGAAAACATTTAATCTTTCAAAAAATATTTCTTGAAACCTTTTTAATAAAAACCGTACATTCTATATTTACTAAGAAAACATCATAAACCATGAAAAAAGAATATGATCACACACAATGAGGGAAATGAGATAAAGGTGCTCAAGTAACCATACCAGGAGAGACATCTAAATCATCCACTAAAGATAATATAATGACATAGGAAACATGGGAACACCTAGTAACTCCTAGGAAAATCCAGAACATACTATACATCTGACTAATCCTATAGGCTTGCCTAACCTGATGACAGAAATCCACCCACACACTCGGTCTTACCCTACCTATCCTAACTGAGGGTCACAATTCCAAATTAGAGAAAAGTCCATACTAAGGGACACTAGCCAGTGCATAATCTAAACTAGTATAGCAAGCATTCTCAGAATTCATCATAAATATTCTAGGTTCTCATGTCATGTTCGTAATGGGGTGTGACAAAACAAGTCAAGAAACAAACAATACATACAAGATAACACATAAATCACACAAACTACCACCACCCCAAACACCCCAAGGAGTATTCCCTTGACTTTAAACCATCATCACACAATGGAAGTCCCAAACTGGGGAAAATCTCATCACTTTACAACCAACAAGGAAAGAGACTCATTCTGAGAAGGGTTTTCCAAAGAAACCATTTCAAAAGTGCCAATTGGACCTCATATAACCTTCACATATCAAACCATTTTCTTAAAGAACTACACACACCAATTTTAAATACAAAATAACATTCACACACCCATTTAGGAAACCCAAACCATCACTTACAATCCAAAAACACATTTTCAAGATCCAATCGAGCATTTCATCAAGCACTCGGTGTGAAGACTCCAATATAACCATTTAAAATAATTAAAAACAAGAATAAATCACCTGATTTCATATCAAACATAAATTATAAAAATTATTCATAACTAATTTATATTCATTGAGGGTTTATAAATCAAGAAATCAATGTATTATTGAATTTAAAATGGGAAATTCAAAGGGATCCTACCTCAAATCGCATCCGCTTCAATGACGCCCAACCAAAATGACTCCACAAAGGTTCCAGGAAGCAAGAACATCCCCAAGGAACCCTAATAAAGAAAAACCCCCAATTTCACACCACCCTAGGTATGAGAATAATCCAAACATATCCACTAGGGTTAGAGGAGATAGGGAAAATAGAAGGAAAGAAAAGTAGAAATAGAAGGGAGGTCTAACCTTTTGATCCGGGTGAATAATCACTAATAAACCACATCAAAATCACCTTGGAGGAGCTTGGAGGAGCCAAAATGCTCAAAGAAAGGCATCCAAGTCAATTTAAAATGAATGGGGTGTCCAAGGGAATAAAACCTATTTAAAAATAAGAAAAAAAAACTCCAAAATACACTTTCCTGAGTGGGTTTCATGGTTTTCTCACATGGTTTAACAAACCATGAAAAACCATGAAATTTCCCAATTTTTAGCGCTGCATAGGCTGCACACTTAGGATAAATGGTTAGTTAAACTGTGCAACCAATCTATGCCACCCTTGCACACTTTGGCTGCATGGTTAAACTAACCATGCACCTTAACTGTGCGACTTGGAGAAAAGCCCCCAAAACTCATCCTTTTCACCCCAAAACTCTTCTAACTTGAGGGGATAAACTATCCATCAAAAACATACCATAGATAAGTGACACTTGGGGTTTAAAAAACTCTCCACTAGACTATTTCCTTTCCACACCTTCACACTAACAATGGAAAAGGCCAAATACCACCCAAAACTTCCATGACTCAAAATTTAAATCAGTCACACCCGAAACATGAAATTTAAACCTGGAACACCTGAAACCCAAGAGAAAAACTAAGAATCACAAGAAAATTTGAAATAGGGGATGGAAATGAAAATCTAGGTGTGATAATTCTCCCCACTATTATGCTTTTTCCCCTAGAAAGCCACAAAATTTCCACTGCCTCACAGTTAAAAGTTGAAAAATTTCTGATTGGGACTCACAATTCAGAATTTTCCAAAACATGCTTCAATTAAAATAGAATTTCTCAAGGGGTTGAAAACCTCCATTATTAAAATTAAAAAAAATAAAACACCACAAAATACCACCATATAAAAATATTACAATAAAGAAACATTACATTGAGAGAAACTCTAAACTGAGCCCAAACAGTGCCATACTCTTGGAGACGGACCAGGGTGTCTTTTGAAGAGTTGGATCTAGATCCATGAAAATTCCTAAAAACACCCCAAAAAAACCATTTCAAGTGACACAATCATACAAATTTTTGGTAGGGTCTTGGATTACTCTGTCACGATGACTTCTTGTGATCTTTCTTACCACACTAATGACACATCAATATATTGTGCCCTGAAGAGTCTGATGAGAGTTATGAAGGTCTCTTAATTCCCCTACCAGCACCACCAGCTTCAGGATGCTTCCCATTCTTATTATTGGAATACACTTCACCACTTCCAAGGATTAGAGAAGGGTCATCCATCTCAAGAAAACCTACTAGAAAAACTTCAAAATGAATGACTTGCCTCACCACAATGGAAAAAGAGGTTAAGTTGATCTCTAACACCTTCGAATGTAGATCATGACAGATCCCATACTAAAAATGTAGAGCCTTCAAGGGATCATTCACAACATAACCCAGATCATATGGAACTAGATCTACAAAGCAACGATAGAACTCTAACACCGATCCAACACCCTGCTAAAGACAACACATCTTCATCCCCTTCCTTACCTTCTTCATCTCAAAAAAGTACTATTTTATGAACAAAGCCTTAAAGAAATCCCAGGTAAGATCTTCAAGAGGATTGTTTTAAGAAACTGACTTCCACCATTTCTAGGTTGGACCTTTGATCATAAAGGTAGAAAAATTTACCTTTAAAGACTTAGGAAACTTAACACAACTGTATTTTCTCTCAATCTTCTGCATCCACTCTTCCGCTTTGAGAGGATACACTTGACCATAAAAGAGAGGAGGATTCAACTTCTGAAATTAAAGAAGGTAGTCTATAGTTTGATCAACTGGGAAGTTTGCTAATGGTGCATCACCCACATCTTCACCTTGGGTATCCATCAAATCTTTTTAGGGAAAGACACTAAGAAACAAGGAAACAATGAACTCAATCAAGACCAATCTACCAACAAGAATTATCAATCTCAACACACTGTATAAGAAAAATCATTCAAAAAACATAATAATAGAAAATTCCAATCACAACTTCTTTTCCAATTTATAAATATAACATTAAAACCAAGTTTTTAAATTTTTAAGACACTTGGGAACTGTTCATTGTTAGGCCACATGGTCTACCAAACCATGCGACAACTGTTCACCCCTTACTATAAAACATGGGCACTCACATGGTTTGGCCACATGGTTTATGAACTGTGCGCTGACCGTGCATAATGGTTCTGCCCCAAGATATTGGCTTCCCATACACTTTAAACATATTTCAACTAACCATGCATAGGTTGTGAGACCTTAACCAAAAGAAAACCAAAGCTTGTATGGTTACCTGGAGAAAGTCACATAGTTTTCCCAAATCGTGTGTTGACCGTTCAGTAAGAGGAAACACCATAAAATTGAAAATTTAAATCATAATCACCCAAAACTCGAAAGAGAAATTGATAACAACAACACAAATCAAAATAAAACAAATTCATCTTATTCAATACATTTCCATCAATTCCAAAAATCTCATTTCATTAATATTTGTTTGATTAAAAACTCATTCATTCTTGTTTAGAATGAATTCGAAGAATCACTCTTCAAAATATATATATATTTTCCAAACAAATGATTTCAATAAATTCTATATTTTGATTATAAGAATCCAATCCCGTTAAACCGTTTCTGTTTCAACCCAAAAATAATTTTACAAAAACCCACATTTATAAAGCCTTCCTTAAAATAAATTATGAAAAACCATTTTTCACTTTCCAAAACAAAGTCATTACCACTTTAAATATATCTTTTCACAATTCCAAAACAAGAGTTTTCAAAATAATTTTCAGAATCAAGGAAGATCCAAAACAACTCACAAGGGGGAACTAGTGTTTATGGGTGACTTGACCTTATGGTTGGCGGCTATATGATAATCACGCCACTACCACAAGGAGTCCTTTAGGAACATTTCCTCAACTCCACATGGATTTATAGGCCTTTCGAGCTCATGGAGACCACTTTCCCAACTCCCTTTTCATTTCCCAACACCAAACAATCTACAAGAATCAAAGGAAATCAACAAAATCGGACTTCCCATGGAAACCTAAGGATAATAATGAGCAAGGTTTAATGATGTCCTTCCCATTCCTACCTCTTGAGTACAAATAGTCCTACTCCATCTACCTTGACATCCCCAAGTAACAAAGGGTACTCTGGGAAGCAAGGTCTTATAAATAGTCGATGATCTTTGATACCATTTTGTCACGAACTAACCCGGGTCAACCCCAAACCGGTCACCCGAGCCGACCCACGATAAGGCCCGAGAGGCATTCCTGATCCTCCCAGGATGGAAACAAGCACCAAGGAAATAAACATAGTGATGATGGGAATGGTTTCTCTAAATATAAATAGATAAAAACAACAGAATAATAAAAGTGCATCCCAAAATAAATATGATTACCAAACTGAACATCATTTACACTTGAAATGAAAATACAAAAATTAGAAAACAAAGCTACAAATAAAAAACTAAAATTGAAGCTAAAAACCACAAAATCTCTATGTGAACCTAAGGGTCACTCTCCAATCCATAACCAACCCTCTCCCAAAGTGATCAAACCCGAGTTGGAACCTATAGCAGAAACTAAAAACAAGAAAGAACTATATGTGTGTGTATTAAAACCCAGTAGGTGTGCCTGAATAAATCTATTCTCAATGCATTTCCTTTAAATAAAGAAACATAGATTTCATGTTCTAAATACATTATATAAATCTTGGTTTTTTACACTTTTCATTAAAAAAACAAATCATAATCCATTACCCTCATAATTTAAAACAAGATTCCTTTCATAGAGGAGATTTAAGTTCCTAGGGAAAAAGGGAAAGGGAACCAAATGGGAAATGTTCATTTTTAATACAACGAAAAATGGGGAAAACATTTATTCTTTCAAAAAATATTTCTTGAAACATTTGTAATAAAAACATCACATTCTCTATTTACCAAGAAAACACCGTAAACTATGAACAAAGAATATGATCACACAAAACAAGGGCAATGGGATAACGGTTCTCAAGAAACCATACCAGGAGAGACATCTAAATCATCCACCAAAGATAATCTAATGCTAGAGGAGATACAAGAACACCTAGGAACTCAGAGGAAAATCTAGAACATACTATACATCTGACTCATCCCATAGACATTCCTAGCCCGATAAAATTAATCCACCCACTCTCAGTCTTACCCTACCTAGCCTAACCTAGGGGAACAATCCCAAAGTAGATCAAAGTCCATAATAAGGGCCTCTAGATAGTGAGTAATCTAAACTAGTGAAATAAGATTTCTTAGAATCCCTCATAGCTATGCTAGGTTCCCATTTCATTTTCGTAATGGGGTGTGCCAATCCAAGTCAAGAAACAAATGATACATACAATCCATCACACAAATCACACTAACCGACACCACCCTATACACCCCAAGGAGTACTCACTTGACTTTAAACCACCATCACACAATGGAAGTCCCAAAGTGAGGACACTCCCATATCTTTGAAACCAATAAGGCAAGAGACTCATTCTAGGATGGTTTTTCCAAATAAACCATTTCAAAAGTGCCAATTGGGCCTCATATAACCTTCACATATCAAACCATTTTCTTAAAGAACTACGCACACCATTTTGAAATAAAAAAGAGCATCTGGAAACCCATTTAAGAAACTAAAACCATCAATTAAAATTCAAAAACACATTTATAAGAACCAAATGATCATTTTGTCAAGCACTTGGTATAAGGCCCCAGCCTTAAAACTTACTTAATCTTGAGTTATTACAAGATTACACATTGAGGATCTTTTCGGGATTAGAGTTTTAGAGAATTAGATCATAAAACTTGCATTACATTCCACATATAAACAAAGTGGTTACATAAAGATAGTATTCTTCATTCCCATCAATGGAAACATATTTAAAATAAACATGGATTCTTTCTTGACACTTCCTTGACACTATAATCATATCATGTACCGTTCCCTTGACTTGTGAAAAACATTTCAAAAAACTTGGGATGAGCATAAAAAGCTCAGTAAGGGATATAAAAATATGGAAAGGAAACATGGGTACATATATACATAAGGATGAGATCATACTTTACCCATAAAACTAAGCACTTTAACATACCTCATCAAATCATGAATAAATCATAGAAATCATAAGACATAAAGGTAACTTGAGGCATTCATAACATTCTTACGTAGGGAGTAACCCTCTTGGTTACGTTTGGAATACCCATCACAGTATATTCCCTAAATCTCTTCGGAGAAACCTTAACGTTTCACTCCTTCACGTTACCCAATGAATTGGAGAGCTATATCGGGATCACCCGCCCTTAGTTTATCACGGAACCACCCGTCTTCATAATAATGCCCAAGAACCTCAACATAATCATATCACATAAAACATGCATAAAGGAAACATAACATTTCCACCTTTCAATCACAAGATATCAATACAACACATTGATATAAAAACATTATGAAAACCATTTTCAATACCAAAATAAAAGAAAAGTAAAACATGGTATTTCTTTTTCTTTTAAAAACAAGTTATGGCTTGTAGAGGAAGCCGAAATTCAAATAACGGTCACGACGGCGGAGAAGTCGTTGTCGCCGCATACGTACGACAAAAACATTCCCTGTTGTCGTTTAGTAAAATGCTTTGTATAAAAAGATTCCTTTTGAGTGAACGTAAAATTCAAAGGGGTTTATACACCATATAAAAGAAGGTTGTGTATAAAACAAAATATGCCTCAATGAAAGGAGATTGAGACGAAGTCCCATACCTCGGGTCTGACTTGACTCGATCGTTCTTTAATGTCCTGAATAATAAACTTGAGTTAATTTCTACTTGATTAAGAACCTTTTTCAAGTTCATTATTCCTTTTATATCACTTATTACCATGTCATGAACACTATGTAATTATTTATGTTAATAACGGTCATTTTAACGATCATTGGTACTTGAGTCAAAAATAAGCCCTTTATAATTACATGTTGTTCATGTATCCATTATATCCAGAATGGTATTAATGATGTAGATATCATATATTTCATATATATCCAGTACATTCATTCATTTATAATATTACATAATCATTTAGAGGTAAGAAATGAAATGCACCGTTCATGGAGACGGTAAGTCGTACGTACGCATGAACGCTACTTTCATTTCTATTTCGTATTTTATAGAATGGAATCATAAGGATATAAAGGTATATTATAATTCCAGTATAATATAATATATAATATCATAGTTCCATCCTTTATACGTCCCACATATGGTATTTAACGAATCAACTCACTTTAAGGGGGCGGTAGTCCGCACTTCCTTAAATGAAGATATCGCGTTTACCCATAATGGAAACCATAAAGGTATACCCAAAATAAAAAATACAAAATCTTAAGTAAAACATAAACATATTATATATCATATATAAATATAGTGACACCTTAATGGCCACCTTTGAAGGTGTTAAAAGAATGTTGATCAATCATCGTTTCGGGAGGCATAAATTCACCATCCACGGAAACAGTATGTTCGTTAACCATTAGATGTAGGTGTGTGTAAGTGTAGATCAAATACTTATTATAACAACATCCTAGTATATTGAGGATACTGGAGTTTTTACAAAAGAAAAGAATAAAAAGAGTCTAGGGGGTTGGAGAAGCAAAATAAAACAAAAGGACTCAAAAGAAGACATTACCTTAAAATCAAGTAACTCCCTTTGGTTTGAGCTCAAAGGATTCCTTGGGAAGACTTCTGCCCAAAGTGAGGCTTCAAGGAGTAATAGAGGGAAGTGGAGAGACAAAATGGTCAGGGGTTGTCCAAGCCAAAGGCTTTGGTAGTGTGGGTAATGAGGTAGAGGTGGGGGCCTTTTATAAGAGGAGAGGAGGGGCACTCTTGGAAAGTAAAGAAATATTACTTTATTTGAAAATGAGTTTCGGATTTAAATGGTCCCAAATTGATATAATTCTAGGATAAGGTGATAAGGGTTATAAATCCACCCATACAATAGGTTTTTGACATGTTTAGGTCTTAGAGTTTACATTATCATTCCATTTTATTTAAATCGTTAAATAATGAGGTCATCGCTGCATCATCATGATGTCATAAATAATTTAATTTATTTAATATCTAAAAATTATAAAAAAAATACTATGATGTAGGAAATCTTTTTATCTTTCCAATTAATATTTATAATCAAAAATATGACTTGTATAACCCATTTAAAAATTGTTTTCGTAAAACATATTATGTTTGTGTCATTTTTACTTTTACATTAAATAAAAAGTTATTTATGTCATTTCCCAACCAAAGTGGCTCCATGGGGTCCCCAAGTTGACCCATGGCTTTTCTTGGTCGGCCATGACACAACAAATGATGGTAGGACATGTTTCAAGCTCATCTCATTTTATTAAAGCATTATTTTTACCTTAAACTACACTAATTACCACTAATCGCGACTAAAAACTTAATAAGTTATTATTCACCAAAAAATTATTTTAATCTCATTGAACCACATTTTAATTCTTAATGACAACCATGTATTTCGGATTTTTAAAATTCAAAATACAATGATGGCAAATTTTCATTTAAACAGAAAAATCAGTTTTTATAAGTACCACTTAGTGGCTTCACTATTCATCAAAAATTGAAGTTTTTCAGAAAATTACCAAAAATTCACCCTAAGCTATATTTGATATTACGAATTCAAAAATAAAGTCTATTTTACAAAATTCAAAACATATAAGTCACATTAATTAATTTAATAATTAATTCCCACTGTCATGACAAATAGCGTGTTTTTATGAAACAATAAGTATCAAAAGATTGACACCAGTTTAAGTCTAATTTCAAAGTGAAATTGATTCCAATGACCACCATTGGATTAAATGGTAAAAATATATTCAGATTACACATTAATACCAATTCAAAAGATAATCTAATCATATAAATAAATTAGATTAAAATGTAGTTTTGATGTAAAATGCAGTATTTTTCACTATTCATTAAAAAATGAACATTGTCAGAAAAATACCAAAAATTCACACAAAGTAAATTTTGATGTCCCAATCATAAGGAATAAGTTTATTTTGACAAAAATAGTTTATAAAATTGTCAAAAGATAGATTCAAAAATGGTTTGCCATCAAAAGTCAGTAAAACAATCTTTTAAAAATATTAGTGTATTCCATGCTTAAGATTGGATTTATTTTTATTTTAAGCCTCTAAAACACTATATAATTCATTAATAGACATAGATAAAAATATCTATTATTCATTACTTACTTGGGATGTTACATCCTTCCCCCCTTTATAAAATTGTGTCCCCGTAATTTATTTACTTATCAAATAAATGGGGGTACTTATCCCTCATTGCATTATCAGATTCCCATGTTGCCTCTTCCATCATGTGGTTTTTCCAAAAAAACTTTTACCTGCTTAATCACCTTATTCTGTAACACTTTCTCCCTGTGGTCAAGAATCTGGACCGGTTGTTCCTCATAAGATAGGTTCTCTTCCAGCTGAACTACCTCTGGACTCAAAACATGAGATGGATCTGGCATATACTTTCTCAACATCGAAACGTGAAAAACATTGTGTACCTGAGATAAACTCAGAGGTAAAGCCACTCGGTATGAAACTGATCCAACTCTCTCCAGAATTTCATATGGTCCAATAAACCTTGGACTCAGCTTTCCTTTCTTACCAAATCTCATCACACTTTTCCAAGGAGAAATCTTGAGAAAAACATGATCACCTACCTCGAAAGATAGATCCTTCATCCGGTTATCCGCATAACTCTTCTGCCTGCTCTGAACTGTTCTCATGTGCTTCTGAATCAGCTGAACTTTTTCTACCATCTCTTCTACCAATTCTGGTCCCATCAACTTCCTTTCACCCACTTCATCCCAGAAAGCTGGAGTTCGACACCGCTTCCCATATAATGCCTGAAATGGTGCCATCTGTATACTGGAATAAAAACTTTTATTATATGAAAATTCAACCAAAAAAAGATGTTGGTCCCAACTTCCCTGATAATCCATCGAACAAGCTCGTAGCATATCCTCCAAGGTCTGAATTTTTCGTTCTGACTGCCCATCTGATTGAGGATGAAAAGCTGTACTAAAATTTAATTCAGTACCCAATGACTTCTGAAGGCCTTTCCAAAAGTTAGAAGTGAACCTAGGATCACGATTAGATACAATGGAGAGAGGAACTCCGTGTAACCTGACTATCTCTTTAAGATACAAACGGGAAAGTTGATCAAGAGAAAAAGTATCTCGTATAGCAAGGAAATGAGCAGATTTAGTCAAGCGATCAACAATAACCCAGATTGCATTATTACCTCGAGATGTCTTTGGCAATCCCACAACAAAGTCCATGGATATATTCTCCAATTTCCACTCTGGAACTGGTAAAGGCTGAAGCATCCCTTTCGGTAACTGCCGCTCTGCTTTAACCTGTTGACAAGTCAAACACTTCACAGTAAAATCAACAATATCTCTTTTCATTCCATCCCACCAGTAATACTCCCGCAGATCTCTGTACATCTTAGTACTGCCAGGATGAACTAAAAACAGAGAACTATGATCTTCACATAACAACTCTCTCTTCAACTGTGAATCACAAGGCACACACAATCTCTTCCCAAATCTCAAAACGCAATCATTATCAATGTTGAATTCAGGCAACTTACCTTTCTGAACCAGCTCTACCTTTTTCTGCAACTCACTGTCTTGCTTCTGTGCTTGCTTGATTCTATCTGATAGAGATGATCTCACTGATACCTGAAACAAAACAGAAGAACTTCCTGCACCAACAACTTCTATGCCAAATTTCATCAAATCCTTAACCAAAGGATCACATTCCAAACACAACATTGCTAATGAAGCATTACTTTTTCGACTCAAAGCATCAACCACTTTATTTGCTTTTCCCAGATGGTAATGAATTGTACAACCATAATCCTTGATTAATTCTATCCATCTCCTTTGTCTCATGTTCAATTATTTCTGAGTGAATATATACTTTAAACTTTTTTGATCGGTATATATTTCACACTTTACTCCATACAAATGATGCCTCCAAATTTTTAAAGCAAAGACAACAGCAGCTAATTCCAAATCATGTGTAGGGTAATTTACCTCATGAGTTTTCAACTGTCATGAAGCATAAGAAATTACCTGATCATTCTGCATTAGGACGCAACCAAGTCCTTTCAATGAAGCATCACTGTAGATAACAAACTCACCATTCCTGGAAGGTAGTGCCAAAACTGGAGCATTCACCAATCTTCTTTTCAATTCCTGAAAACAATCATGACATTCTTTTGTCCAGATAAACTTAACACCCTTCTGAGTTAGCTTAGTCATTGGACTAGATAACCGTGAAAAATTTCTAACAAACCTTCGGTAATAGCCTGCCAAACCAAGGAAGCTATGAATCTCGGTTACATTTTTGGGTCTTGGCCATTCTTCCAAAACTTTTGTTTTTGCAGGATTAACAGTTATTCCATCTTTAGAAACAATATGACCAAGGAAAGAAATTTGTTTCAACCAAAACTCACACTTGCTGAATTTTCCATACAATTTCTTTTCTTTTAAGGTTTGAAAAATGACCCTTAAATGTCTTTCATGATATTCTTTACTTTTAGAAAACACCAAAATATCATCAATGAAAACCACCACAAACTTATCCAAGAACTCATGGAAAATTCTATTCATTAAGTCCATGAATACAGCAGGTGCATTGGTTAGCCCAAAAGGCATTACTACAAATTCATAATGGCCATATCTCGTAAGGAACGCGGTCTTCAGAATATCTGCCTCCTTTACCTTCAGATGATGGTACCCCGATCTCAAGTCAATCTTTGAAAAAAACTGAGCTCCCTGGACCTGATCAAACAAATCATCGATATGAGGCAAAGGATATTTGTTCTTAACAATGATATTATTCAAGGCTCTATAATCAATGAAAAGTCTCATTGAACCATATTTCTTTTTAACAAACAAGACAGGAGCACCCCATGGTGATGTGCTAGGTCGAATGAAACCTTTCTCTAATAAATCTTGCAATTTCTCCTTTAACTCTAAAAGTTCAATTTGAGCCATTCGATAAGGGGGTTTTAAAATTGTCTTAGCATCAGGAACTAAGTCAACAGTAAACTCAACTTCCTGATCTGGTATTATTCCAGGAAACTCATCAGGAAAAACATCAGGATACTCATTTACCACAGGCACATCATTAATCTGAACAGTTCCTTTATTTTCAATGATGTGTTCAAGGTAACATTCATTTCCATCTTTTACAAGTTTCTTGGCCTCTTGATAAGTTATCAACAGTAAGGGTTCATTCTTGTACACAAACTGAAAGTATTTCTGAAAAGAAACTTCTTTAGCTCTACAGTCAATCTTAGCATGGTAAATAGAGAGCCAATCCATACCCAGGATAACATCAAACTCTACTAGAGGTAGAACAATAAGGTTTTCAAGTAGGTTCTTTCCACAGATAAGGATAGGAAGATTCTTATAAATTCTTTTTGCCTCAACATTTCCCCCAGGTGTTTTTACCAAAATTTCAGGAGTCATTTCTTGAGATGGTATTCCCATTTTACTAGAAAAGGTTTCAGAGATGAAAGAATGTATAGACCCCGAATCAAACAACACACTGGCATAATCTGAAAAAACAAACAAAGTACCTAATACAACTTCATTTGACGGCCCGACATCTGATGAAGTAGTTGCAAAGGATTTCACCACCCCTTTCTGTTTGTAGTCTAACTTCTTCCCATCACTCAAGCTCTTTGTCAGACACTCATTTGCATAGTGACCCATCTCATTGCACTTATAACATTTCACTAACTGTAAATCGAATTTGGTCTTACCTTCACCTTGATCCTTTTCAGTGCAATCACGAGCCTTATGTCCCATCTTACCACATCGGTAGCACTTTCCAGAATTCAGAAGACATTCCCCAGCATGCCTTTTTCCACATTTATCACAAACTAGAAACTTAGTTTTCTTACCATCATACTTTTTTGAAGAATTCTTACCTTTCTCCTGCCACCTCGGTCTCTTCTTCTGTTGGTTGTTATAGAACACTTGGTCATCGGCAAACTCCATTTCCACCTTCTCATCACATCGAACAAGCTTTTCATAACTTTTAAACTCACGAGAATCTAATGCCCTTCGATATTTTGTCTTTAATCCTGAGTAAAAATGAATGATTTTACTATCAAGGTCTCGGATAAAATTTGGTGCATACCTTGCCAATCGAGTGAACTTTTCTTCATAGGTAGCCACTGAGTCTTCCTCTTGCCTCAATTCCAAGAATTTATTTTCCATCCTAAGTCGAACAACCTTAGGAAAATACTTCTCAAGAAACATACCTTTGAATTCATCCCAGTCGAGAGCATCAATCTCATCGGCGTCCCTGATATTTTTAACCATAGACCACCACTGATCTGCCTCACCCTCCAAACGGTAAATAGTAAGACTAACCTTTTGATTTTATGAGCACCCCATGACATCGAAAATCTTCTCCAGTGCTTTAATCCACCCTTCAGCTAGCACAGGGTCAGATGATCCTCTGAATGATGGGGGATGTTGCCTCATGAAATGTTCCACCACTGACATGTTCCTCTGCAGTTGGTCTGGCTGATCTCGTGCATGGATACCACCGCCATTTATCGCTTGAGTCAACTGTGCCATCACTGCAACAAACTATTCAGTTCCAATTCCGACCATCTTGGGATACTGATTCGGAAGGTTATTTTCTTCTGTATGCCTTCCTAGTACTGCTTCCCTGTTTCCTCTGTGGAAAACCATTCTGAACAAACATGTCTTAGATGAAGCAACATGGTAATCTTCAAATGCTATATCATTTAAAAAAAAATATTTTTGGATAATCATTTAATAGAATTCTAACTCCTAAAGTTATCTAAACTGACCTCTGATACCAACTATAAGGCCCTATCCTTAAAACTTACTTAATCTTGAGTTATTACAAGATTACACATTGAGGATCTTTTCGGGTTTAGAGTTTTAGAGAATTAGATCATAAAACTTGCATTACATTCCACATATAAACAAAGTGGTTACATAAAGATAGTATTCTTCATTCCCATCAATGGAAACATATTTAAAATAAACATGGATTCTTTCTTGACACTTCCTTGACATTATCATCATATCATGTACCGTTCCCTTGACTTGTGAAAAACATTTCAAAAAACTTGGGATGAGCATAAAAAGCTCAGTAAGGGATATAAAAATATGGAAAGGAAACATGGGTACATATATACATAAGGATGAGATCATACTTTACCCATAAAACTAAGCACTTTAACATACCTCATCAAATCATGAATAAATCATAGAAATCATAAGACATAAAGGTAACTTGAGGCATTCATAACATTCTTACGTAGGGAGTAACCCTCTTGGTTACGTTTGGAATACCCATCACAGTATATTCCCTAAATCTCTTTGGAGAAAACTTAACGTTTCACTCCTTCGTGTTACCCAATGAATTGGAGAGCTATATCGGGCTCACCCGCCCTTAGTTTATCACGGAACCACCCGTCTTCATAATAATGCCCAAGAACCTCAACATAATCATATCACATAAAACATGCATAAAGGAAACATAACATTTCCACCTTTCAATCACAAGATATCTATACAACACATTGATATAAAAACATTATGAAAACCATTTTCAATACCAAAATAAAATAAAAGTAAAACATGGTATTTCTTTTTCTTTTAAAAACAAGGTATGGCTTGTAGAGGAAACCGAAACTCAAATAACGGTCACGGCGGCGGAGAAGTCGTTGTCGCCGCATACGTACGACAAAAACATTCCCTTTTGTCGTTTAGTAAAATGATTTGTATAAAAAGATTCCTTTTGAGTGAACGTAAAAGTAAAAGGGGTTTATACACCGTATAAAAGAAGGTTGTGTATAAAACAAAATATGCCTCAATGAAAGGAGATTGAGACGAAGTCCCATACCTCGGGTCCGACTTGACTCGATCGTTCTTTAATGTCCTGAATAACAAACTTGAGTTAATTTATACTTTCTTAAGAACCTTTTTCAAGTTCATTATTCCTTTTATATCACTTATTACCATGTCATGAACACTATGTGATTATTTATGTTAATAACGGTCATTTTAACGATCATTGGTACTTGAGTCAAAAATAAGCCCTTTATAATTACATGTTGTTCATGTATCCATTATATCCATAATGGTATTCATGATGTAGATATCATATATTTCATATATATCCAGTACATGCATGCATTTATAATATTACATAATCATTTAGAGGTAATAAATGAAATGCACCGTTCATGGAGACGGTAAGCCGTACGTACGCATGAACGCTACTTTCTTTTCTATTTTGTATTTTATAGAATAGAATCATAATGATATAAAGGTATATTATAATTCCAGTATAATATCATATATAATATCATAGTTCCATCCTTTATACTTCCCACATATGATATTTAACGAATCAACTCACTTTAAGGGGGCGGTAGTCCGCACTTCCTTAAATGAAGATATCGCGTTTACCCATAATGGAAACCATAAAGGTATACCCAAAATGAAAAATACAGAAGCTTAAGTAAAACATAAACATATTATATATCATATATAAATATAGTGACACCTTAATGGACACCTTTTAAGGTGTTAAAAGAATGTTGAACAATCATCGTTTCGGGAGGCATAAATTCACCATCCACAAAAACAGTATGTCCGTTAACCATTAGATGTAGGTGTGTGTAAGTGTAGCTCAAATACTTATTATAAAAACATCCTAGTATATTGAGGATACTGGAGTTGTTACAAAAGAAAATAATAAAAAGAGTCTAGGGGGTTGGAGAAGCAAAATAATACAAAAGGACTCAAAAGAAGACATTACCTTAAAATCGGGTAACTCCCATTGGTTTGAGCTCAAAGGCTTCCTTGGGAAGACTTATGCCCAAAGTGAGGATTCAAGGAGTAGGAGAGGGAAGTGGAGAGACAAAATGGGCAGGGGTTGGCCGAGCCAAAGGCTTTGGGAGTGTGGGTAATGAGGTAGAGGTGGGGGCCTTTTATAAGAGGAGAGGAGGGGCACTCTTGGAAAGTAAAGAAATATTACTTTATTTGAAAATGAGTTTCGGATTTAAATGGTCCCACATTGATATAATTCTAGTATAAGGTGATAAGGGTTCTAAATCCAACCATCCAATAGGTTTTTGACATGTGTAGGTCTTATATTTTACATTATCATTCCATTTTATTTAGATCGTTAAATAATGAGGTCATCGCTGCATCATCATGATGTCATAAATAATTTAATTTATTTAATGTCTAAAAATTATAAAAAAATACTATGATGTAGTAAATCTTTTTATATTTCCAATGAATATTTATAATCAAAAATATGACTTGTATAAACCCATTTAAAAATTGTTTTCGTAAAACATATTATGTTTGTGTCATTTTTACTTTTTCATTAAATAAAAATTTATTTATGTCATTTCCCAACCAAAGTGGCTCCATGGGGTCCCCAAGTTGACCCATGGCTTGTCTCGGTCGTCCATGACACAACCAATGAGTGTAGGACACGTGTCAAACTCATCTCATTTTATTAAATCATTATTTTTACCTTAAACTACACTAATTACCACTAATCGCGATTAAAAACTTAATAAGTTACTATTCACCAAAAAATTATTTTAATCTCATTGAACCACATTTTACTTCTTAATGAAAATCATGTATGTTGGATTTTTAAAATTCAAAATACAATGATGGCAAAATTTCATTTAAACGGAAAAATCAGTTTTTATAAGTACCACTTAGTGGTTTCACTATTCATCAAAAATTGAAGTTTTTCAGAAAATTACCAAAAATTCACCCTAAGATATATTTGATATTCTGAATTAAAAAATAACATCTATTTACAAAATTCAAAACATATAAGTCACATTAATTAATTTAATAATTAATTCCCACTATCATGACAAATAGCGTGTTTTTATGAAACAATAAGTATCAAAAGATTGACACCAGTTTAAGTCTAATTTCAAAGTGAAATTGATTCCAATGAACACCATTGGATTAAATGGTAAAAATATATTCATATTACACATTAAGACCAATTCAAAATATAATCTAATCATATAAATAAATTAGATTAAAATGCAGTTTTGATGTAAAATGCAGTATTTTTCACTATTCATTAAAAAATGAACATTGTCAGAAAAATACCAACAATTCACACAAAGTAAATTTTGATGTCCCAATCATAAGGAATAAGTTTATTTTTACAAACATAGTTTATAAAATTGTCAAAATATAGATTCAAAAATAGTTTTCCATCAAAAGGCAGTAAAACAATCTTTTAAAAATATTAGTGTATTCCATGCTTAAGATTGGATTTATTTTCATTTTAAGCCTCTAAAACACCATATAATTCATTAATAGACATAGATAAAAATATCTATTATTTATTACTTACTTGGGATGTTACACTTGGTGTGAAAAACCCAATACAACCTTTAAAAACATTTTTTTTGACAATCCACCTTTCAAGGAGTGAGGTGGAACCCTTACAAGGCCCATAGGCATAATTATTACATGGCCTATATGCCTTAGATGAATTGATTGCCCGTAGGCTTCAAACATTACATACAACCCAGACTAACTACTTGGAACTACTCCACAATATATTCATCATGAAATCAGCTCTCTATGGGAGGAAACTAGGTCAAAGGAAAATGAATGGGGTGTCCAAGGGAATAAAAACCAATTAAAAAGACCCCCCCCCCAAATACCCATTTTGGAGTGGGTTTCACGGTTAGCTCACACATTTTAATAAACCATGCGCAAACCATACAATTACCCACTATATAGTGATGTATGAGATACACACTTAGGATGCATGGGTAGTTAAATTTTATGACCAAACCATGTGACCCCTTCACACTTTGGCTTCATGGTTAAACTAACCATGCACCTTAACCATGTGACCTGAATAAATTCCCCAAACATCACCCTTTTCACCCCAAAACTCTTCTAACTCAAGGGGATAAACCATCTATAAAACAAACCCCATAGAGAAGTGTCACTAGGGGTTTTAAAAAACTCTCCACCAGACCATTTACTTCCCATACCTTTACACTAACAATGAACATGTCT
The DNA here is from genome assembly GCA_963277665.1 of Viscum album. Lineage (NCBI taxonomy): Eukaryota > Viridiplantae > Streptophyta > Magnoliopsida > Santalales > Viscaceae > Viscum > Viscum album. The sequence continues at coordinate 718,661,821 of OY728135.1, forward strand.
AAATACCACCCAAAACATCCATGGCTCAAAATTTAAATTAGTCACACCCAAAACACCAAATTTAAACCTGGAACACCCGGAACCAAAGAGAAAAATTAGGAATCAAAAGAAAATTTGAAATAGAGGATGGAAATGAAAATAAAGGTGTGAAGCTACATGTAAAAAATGAATCATGTAATTTTTTCCTAAAGTATGAAAAAAATCTGAATGTGTTTGATCATTTTTCAGTAGGTCACTTGTTCCTTTTTCTAAAATTAATGCCAATTTAAAATAAAAAGATGCACTTTGAGTCACACCGATAAAACCATATCAGATTGAGGTTAAGTTGATTCCTACACATCACAAATGACTTGTGAATCATTTTTCTAAAGTATGAAAACAATCTGAATGCATTTTCTTGGTGTTGAGTAGGTCAGTTGTCCTTTTTACTAAAATTGATGTAAATTTTAAATAAAAAGACGTACTTTGAGTCATACCGGTCATACTGTATGTCAGATTGAGTTGAGGATGATTCCTACACATCTGAAATGACCGATGGATCATTTTCCTAAAGTATAAAAATAATATGAATGTGTTTTATCGGTTTTGAGTAGGCCAATTATCCTTTTTACTAAAATTGATGTCAATTTTAAATAAAAAGATGCACTTGGATTTTTACCGGTCACGACGTGCATCATATTGAGGTGACATTAATTCCCACATGTCCCAAATTACTCATGAATCATTTTCTTAAAGTATCAAAATAATATGAAAGCATTTTATTGGTTTTCAATATGATACTTTTTTCTTTTGGTAAAATTAATGTCAATTTAAAATAAAAAGGAAAACGTGGAATCATATCGGTCACACCGTATTGAAGTGCGGTTGACTCCAACATGTCAAAAATAACTTATGGATAATTTTCCTAAAGTATCAAAATAATCCGAATTCATTTGATCAGTTTTGAGAAGGTTAGTTGTCCTTTTTACTAAAATTGATGTCAATTTTAAATAAAAAAGATACACTTGGAGTCATATCGGTCACATCGTGCGTTAGATTGAGGTGGGGATGATTTTTACCTAAGCCAAATGACTCATGGATCATTTTAAAGAGGTATAAAAATAATCCAAATGAATTTTCTTGGATTTCAGTATGTCACTTGTTCCTTTTTCTAAAATTAATGTCAATTTAATATAAAAAGACACACTTAGAGTCATATAAGTCACACCGTGCATCAGATTGAGGTACGGTTAATTACTACACATCATAAATGACTTATGTTTAATTTTACTAAAGTATAAAAATAATATGAATGATTTTTTTAGTTTTGAGTAGGTTAGTGGTCATTTTTTACTAAAATTGATGTAAATTAAAAAAAAGACACACTTGGAGTAATATCGGTCACATAACGCCTCATACTAAGGTACGACTAATTCAAACATGTCTCAAATTACTCATGTATCATTGAAATAAAGTATCAAAATAATCCAAATTCATTTTCTCAATTTTCAGTATGCCACTTGTTTCTTTTGCAAAAAATTATGTCAATTTTAAATAAAAAGACGCACTTGGAGTCATACTGGTCACACTATGCATCAGATTAAGGTGAGGTTGATTCTTAAACATCAAAAATGACTTATGGATCATTTCACTAAATTTTAAAAACAATAATAATGCATTTTCTTGGTTCTGAGTATGTCAGTTTTCCTTTTCACTAAAATTGATGTCAATTTTATATAAAAAAGATGTACTTGGAGTCATATCGGTCACACCATGCCTCAAATTGAGGTGTGACTAATTCCTACATGTCCCAAATGAAACATAGATCATTTACATAAAGTATTAAATAATATGAATGTTTTTTCTCAATTTTCAATACATAACTTGTTCCTTTTTACTAAAATTGATGTTAATTTTAAATAAAAAGACACACTTAGAGTCATACCGGTCACACCGTGAATTTTATTTAGGTTATGTTGATTCCTACACATCCCAAATGACTCATGAAACATTATCCTAAAGTATAAAAACAATATGAATGCGTTTTATTGGTTTTTAGTAGGCCAGTTTCCTTTTTTACTAAAATTGATGTAAATTTTAAATAAAAAAGGAACACTTGGAATCATACCGGTTACACCATTCCTTGGATTGATGTGCAGATGATTTATACATGTCCCAAATGACTCATAGATCTTTTCCCTAATGTATCAAAACAATCCTAATTCATTTTTCAGTTTTCAATATGTCACTTGTTCCTTTTTACTAAAATTGATGTCAATTTTAAATAAAAAGATGCACTTGGAGTCCTATCAGTCACACCGTGCATCATATTGAGGTTTTAATGATTCATACAGATATAAAATGACACATGGACTATTTTTCTAAAGTATAAAAATAATACGAATGCGTTTTCTTAGTTTTGAGTAGGTCAATTTTAATTTTTACTGAAATTGATGTAAATATTTTAAAAACAATACGCACTTGGAGTCATACCAGTCACACCATGCCTCATATTGAGAAAAATAAGTAATTTTCTTTTATATGTGTCTATATAGTTAAATCTTATTATATATACCTTGATACTTATCCAATTTTATAACTTTTTAGGGTCCTTATATGAAATGCTTGTCCTCATGTCATGATTTTCATGATATTTATACACCACCCTATCATAAAAAAATCCTCATTAAAATGTAATATAAATTATATAACTTGAAGTTTAGTTCTAAAATTCTGGATGTATTATATTAAAATTTTAAAAACACCATCATGTGTGATCAGTTTATTTTGTATCCATGCAGTGAATCCAGGAAACAAATCTTTGGAGTATCCAAATTGACCACAATGAGCATCCAATGTTTTTGAAAAAAAAAGAATAAGCAATGAAAAGAATGAAAATATATTTGATATGAATAAATTATAGATTTTTACCCCTTTATCATTGGTATTAAGAAGATTCTATCATCCCTAACTTTTCTTTCAAACGATTTGTCTAGGTTTGACACTATTCATCCATTTTTTTTTGGATTCTATTTTTGTTTGTTCTATAGAGATGGTGTGAGGACTAATGAATCTAATTTTTTTTCATGGGGAAATCCCTTAAATTGGTATTGATATATATTCCTGTAAGAAATATGAAATGTATTTAGTCATAATTAACATAGTATATCATCTTTTGGAAAATTAAATCATGAAAACATACCTCATGTATACATTTAAAATGGAGGTTCCTAGCCATTCATAGCTGAGGATTTTATTTACATTCTCAAAAGAAATGAAGTCAGTACCTTCAACTCCGTACATTTTTTCTTAAAAATAAACTACTTGACTACTACCACTCTATAACTTTGTATCTACATGAACCTTCAATGTTAGTAAATGTAGATATTCAATGGGATGGGTAAAGTTGATTTTGTAAGATCTTTTCAATCGGTTGGTTTATACTTTAGATGGTTTTGAGTCGAACTTTCATTTAACCCCTTTCCCTTTTTCTGTCTGTAATAACATTCATCAGTTCAAAACTATTTTCATTAATTGTTAAAGATTTAGCATGAAAAATAAATTTGAAATGAATACCTCATTGTCGACATGTTTTTTTACAAGATCTAAAAACCATGTAATGAATATTCCAATAGCTTGGTCGATCATATGAATATCTTCATCATCAAGTGGAACATGTAGCTCAGTGCTTAGCTCATGATCTATGATAATCACTACTCTCAGATGACCTGTTGTAAGTGGTATGTTGTGTAGCTTATCATCTTAGATATTGAAAACCATATCCCTCGCTACAAGGTGATGGGTGGGTGTGATAGATATAAATTACAATCATTTTCACCTTGTATAATATTAGTAGAGGAAAGGTATCAGTGTCTATCTGATATACATTTCATGGAAACAATTATTAGAATATTGATTACCTTGACTAAGAAATCTATTTGAGAGGAATGGCTTGCCTTAAAGCTGGTGGGGGATGGGGGTATTCATGTAATGGTTGTTCTTGAGTTGTTTATTATCTTTTCTCCCCATAAAATTTTCTGGAAACTCAGTATACCAATGAAATTAGTCTTCAAGGTCCGATAATATTTCTTTCATCTCTATCATTTATTTTTATTTATTCTCCTCTTGTTTTTTTTCAAAATATGTTCAGGGTGTCACCCCAAAACCCACACCTCTGAATTGGACATACCGTTCTGGCTTCTTCAAGGCCACCAATAGTAGGTGTTCATCCATTATAGATTTTTATTATTCCCATGACTATATAGGATAGAAAATATAGGAAAATAATTAATCATTGTTAATAAATTATGATTTAAAGGAAAACGATTTTTTATTATTCCATAAATACACATGTTTCCCACAATTTTTGTGTGTTTTCATCTATTAGTATCCCATATTTAGTTACATCTGCCTCCTTCCATATCAAATGTCATGGGATGGAAGTGGATTTGGATTTGGATTCATCAATATGCATATAAAAATAGGAACATAATTATACTATTGTTTCATGTCAAATAAAAGTATTACAGTATATTTAAAATACTTACCAATTTGTTTTCAAGTAAAGAATACCCAATCTTTTATTTACGGTAGGGGTACATTGGTTTTACTTCTCGTTCCTTATTTTCAGCACTCAGTTACTATTTTATAAATAAAAAAACTCAATAAAAGTGATGAATACACATATTGTAAAACAATACATTCCCAGCCACAATGTACCTAAAAAGACACCTCCCCACGATGGCCAATAAATGCATCCCATGCTTCTTTGGTTATTGGGTGTGCGTACATAAGTGGTGGGGGAAAGTTTATTTTACCTTTAGAATATTTAAGATGATATCTCATTAAAATTGTTCGAAATCCTTTATGAATCTTTATAGAAAACATTAATACATATTTCTTGTGGGATTTATCTACTATAAATGAACTCTTTAAGGGAATATGAAGTGTAAATAAATGTTTCATTATTTTATTTTTTAGTAAAATAAATAAATGATATCATAATGTTACTGTAATCTCTTCCCAAATCAATTTATTAAGTGTGGGGACAACATAGTGCCACAGATCTCCATTAATCAACAAATATTTCTAAGATACAAGTCCAATGTAACTACGGAACATGTCCTTGTTGTGGTTAACATGATGGCCCCACACATTCCATCTGACCTTGAATTTGATGCCTTTGATTTTTACATTAATTATTTTTGTTAATACCATAAAACTACGGTGCTCTTGTTTTTTCTACATCACCAATCCTTCATCACCTACCATTTCATTAGATTCAACATCATTAATATGTTGTTCCTATGGAGTAGTAGCATTGGCATGTGCATAAGGTCATTGTACCTCTACACTGGGAGCAACAATAGGTTAAGAAATCTATTGTTTCTCTAGAGAAGTAGCATTGTCATGTTTAGAATGTCTTTATTCTTCTACACTAGGAGTAGTAGCAACTTGAGAGACCTGTTAGTCCTCAGGATTGGGAGCACCAACATGTGCAGAAGTCATTATCTGTAGAAGTGGTTTAAAATTTAATTTATATTACATAAATATAGTAGATAACAGATAATAACATGAGGTAACACAATGTATATTACAAAAAAATATAATATGATTATTGAACTCACTTTTTTTAAATGTTTAAGGGATTTGAACCCTCTATAGAGTATCCAAATCCCTTCATTGTGGTCTCCTCTGACATACAAAACCCCATCTACATTAGGACCACTGCAAAATTATTGCAATGTCCCAATAAAAGGGTCATCTTCAGTTGAATTTTCATCTGACCCTTTAGTGGTTTTGGTAGATAAGAAAACAATTGACCACTTTTGTTTTGTAGGATCTGGAACATAAAATACTTATACTACCTGTGATTCCATTATAAAAAATTCATCTTTGTACCCTTCTTTACTGAAATCCACTTTCAGGAATCCCAATTCATCTATTTTAACTGCACTTATATTATCAACTGACTTACATTGAAAAATTGGCACTTATAATGTTGTATAATCTATCTCCCATATTTTTTGATGATGCCAAAGTGTGACATATTAACATAAATTGTATTTCTATCCTTAGTACCATAAACATGCATTACTTCAACCACAAGTGTAACTACACTATTTTTCATGGTACTGTCTTCATAATGTTTATTTTTATAGAACACATAACCATTAATTATATAACCATTGTAAGATAATACATAAACACTTGGTCCTCTGGATAGCCATCGAAGTGGTTATGAAATTGAATCCATATTTTCATCTGACTTCTTAAAAATATGGTCGTGAAACCATCCTATAAATTATTTTTTATGTGTATTTGATATCTATATTTTAGCCCTTGATTAATTAAAATGCTTAAGAATTTATTTGTGGGTTTCAACATATGGGGAAACCTCCAAACTGTTATAAAAAATTTAAAGGTGAGACTGCTTCCGAACTGTAATATTGATTGTGACAACATCTCTTCCAGAAATTACTTCTCTCACAATTCACCTAGTGTGATGAGATTTTGTTAAACCAATACTTTACACACCGGATAGGTATTTGGTATAGAATTCAATGGCTTCCTCAACAATATATCACTCTGCTATACAACCCTCTGGATGAATTCCATTTTTGACATACCCTTTCAAAATATTCATATACTATTCAATGTGGTACATCCATCTATATTATACAACCCCACATAGTCAAATCTCTCACACCAAGTGAACCATCAAGTGAACCATCATATCAAATAATTCTAGCAGTAAGAACATTTCCAATTCACATAATATGATGACAATTTCTCTTTCCATAGTCAACAATTTTTTTGGGTCTATAACTTTCCTGCATATAGCATTGAAGAAGAAACAAAGCTTAGTTAATTTATGAAAACCATTCTTGGAAAAAAATACAATATAAATATATAGGAATTATACCTTACATCAAATCATGGTAGTCTTGTGATTTCATACCCTTCAACTTTAAGTCAGTCATTGACACAATATTCTTGATATTCAAGGAATACCCCTATAGAGCCTTTATGTCATTCAATAAGTTCCTTAAAAATCCCAAAGGACTTATATTTTTATTTATTTTTTGGATAATCCCTATTTTAAGGGTTGTGGGGGAACCCTAACAAGACTCTTAGGCCCATGGAAAAAGTCCCATATATGACCCAAAGGCCCAGAGGCACAAGACCCAATATATGAACTTAAAGAACCAATACTTAACTACACTTGAAACAACCCCTCCCTAGAATCTACTTCATTGAAGGCACCTTTCTCCCTATATCTCATGGTTAATCAGCTATAATTTCCCTGTGCAGAGTTGCACGATGCCTGGTATCAATAGAAATTTTCATACCCTCTCATTATTTTAATCTGGTTAGCTCTACTCTGGTGAATTCTACTTGCTCTGAATCCTCTTCTAGGCTAGCTCCTATGTGGTCAGCTTGGGTTGCTTCTTGGTCTTTGTGGCCCAAAATCCCTATGTCCTGAAGGCCATTGGTGGCTAGAAAGCCCTATGGCCCGAAGGTCCTGTGGCCTTAATTCCTTAGTGGCTGAAAGACCCTAATACCCATAGGCCCAAACTAGTAGTCTGAAGGCCCAAATAAGATGAATAGTTTTGAATGCTATAGTACCACAAAATACCTACTACAATACTTCTAAAGTAACCTGGAAATTCACCCCCACCCAAATTTTATTCTGGGTCTTGGATGCCAAGAAGGAGCCTCTACCACTCGGGTACATTCTCATTAGCATTTCAAGAAGTTGAAAAACTGATATCTCTCCTATCTGGAAAGATTGTAAGAAATTGGAGGAAGAAAAGTTCATTTTCACCCTTCACTAGTGCCAACTCTTCTCGTATTCCCATGTCAACCATGTCCAACCTTGCCTTAATTTCATCCTTTTTTTTCAGGTGCATTTAACAATGTGTCGATGAAACTATCACATACATTTTTTTCAACATGTATAACATCAAGAAAATGTTTTATGTATAAAAAATTCCAGTATGGTAATTAAAAAAAACTGATATCTTTTTTCAACCAATTCTCATATGGTTTTTTGAGAATGGTTTACCAAAAGCAGTGTCCACATATTTTAGTTTCTCAAACAGTTGATCACCTGTTAGTGGAGATGGTGTTGTACATTCTTCTGAACTTCCATTAAATGATATCATCCAAGATTAGTAATTATGTCATTGGGGTATAAATCTATCATGTCCTAGAAACACAGTCTTCGATGAATGTTTCAAACTAATTGAATGTGTAACTTTTTTGCAAACGTGACACCCTTAAGTTCCTTAAATTCTATATCCTAAAAAATTTCCATAAGCAGGAAAGTAATTTATCATCCTGTAAAACATGGATCTCAACATGAAATATTCATTTCTATAAGCATCATACAATGTAACACCTTAATCCCATGATAATTTCAAATCCTCAATCAATGGAGCCAAATAAAAATCAATATCATTACCCGATTGTTTTGGTCCGAATATAAGCATAGATAACATGATGTATTCTCATTTCATGCATAACCATGGTGGAAAGTTATATTTTACCAACATAACTAACCATGTACTTTGAGTTCTTCTTTGAAAACCAAAAGGATTCACTCTATCCATAGATAACACAAGATGAAGGTTTCTCAGCTCGTTTCCAAATTTAGGATACTCATGATAAATTCTATTCCACTGAGAGTTTTCTTATTAATGTACTTTCCCATCTTTATTTCTTATATCTGCATACCACATAAATTTCTCTATAGTATCCTCACTTCCATATAGGCTCTTAAACATTATAATGATTTGAAAGTACCATAATACTTTCGTAGGACTATATTCAACTTTCTTGTATCGATAAACACCACTCTTTGGGCATTATGTAAGTGATTTGTGGTCCTTGAAAAATAGTATAAATCTTTAAGGAAGTGTATGTTCTTTCATAGATCATTCATCGATCATAGATTTTGTTTGGTGTCGTATGTTTGGCTAGGAATATCATTATCTTATGGGAGAATATCATTCAAGAGATCAAGTGGTTCTGTAAAACTGACATCACTCCATCCATTTCCTGCTTTCAAATTATACAACTTCATTATGGAAAAAATACTATATATTTAGTAAAACCATCATACAATGGCGTCTTCACATAACTATTTAACTTCTCAGACAATTTTGGGAAATCATGAAGTTCATCTTCAACTATCCTTGTCATTTCCTCAATACGATATTTATCATAATTTACATCTATAATCACATCCTCGATACGGTCTTATTCATTCTCTACACTTGTAATCATATCAGATGATCAATAAAACGCAGTGCTATCCCAGCCACTAGCTACATTTGTTTTCCCCCCATGTTTATTCCAACATTTATAACTTTGATCTATTCCATGACAGATCAAGTGTTCTTCCAACTCCTCTGGACTAATTAGTCTTGAATAACAACAATGTTAACATGGAAAAATGATTTGATAAGGGTCATATGCATGATATTTTGTAAACTTAATGAAATCTTTCACTCCATATTCATACTCTTTTTTTATAGCATTGGAATCCTTCTATTATTTATTCATATCCATCCAATTTGATTCAGTAATATTAATATTTAGGAAAATAAAAACATGAAATATGTTCAATTGAAATCTCACCCAAAAATTCCTAGTGAGTGTACTAAAAAGAGACTTGAGGGTTTTTATTCAATTACAGTGAGTTTAATGTTTTTTAAGGTTCATTAATAAAATAGAAATTATTTATTATTATTTATTTAAGACATTTGTTTCAATTACATACATTCTTTAATGGTGTTACAACAATTATAAAGGCTAATTTTTGGAGCTAATAAAGTTTAATCATTTATAAGTGCATGAGTAGAGACTTTTATAGAGATACACATCATTCATGATATATATATATATATATCAAAATACTTGTATAAAAAATAGAATTTCGTTGATATTATTTTATGGATTGTTGTGATATTTCATTTGTATGTAGGTTAATGGAGGATATTGTAGGAAAATCAAAATTTTTTTTACCAAGAACTCACTAGAATGGAAATCACTTAAAAGGCCCCAAACCACTCTAAGCTCATCAAGAACACCGCCCAAAAATAATAATAACCTCAAACCACCCAGGAGTTTCCAGCTTCCTAAATTTCCAAAGATGACCAAGTCATTCCACAACCTCGTGAGGATCTTGCTCACCATGGAAAAAGAAGGACGATGACTCAATAATTCATAAGGTGAAAAAGACCATTCCCCTGCCACTCCTTTCAGAGTTTGGGAAAATCCAATCACCAAAAAAAATACATTAAAATAATAAGAGGATTTTACCTAAGTTATATCCTCATAATCGAATTTCTACCCCATATCAAGACATTTCATGGAGTTGAAATAAGGAAACATGAAACATGAATCTATCTCCTTTATGTTTTAAAAGACAATAAAATAACATAATCCTAATGCACATTAAGGGACCATATCCCAAATAATAATTGATATGAGATAAAAACACAACAAAAAAATTTCAAAATTTTAATTTCCATTAAAATCACACCCCTATCCCAGGAGGGTTGAAATAATTTTTCAAATACATGCACACTTTGAAAGCAATCAAATTTATTAAAAATGAAATCCATCTTTTCATATTAAATCATTTCCAAAAATTCCAAAAATATTCTCTAATTTTTCATAATTAAATAAACCATATCTCAAATATTTCAAATTAAATAAATTCATTTTTACAAGGAAATATTCACACATGGTTTCAAAAATTAATGCATTTATCAAAATACCCTTTTAATTTTAATTCCAAAAATTCCATGTAAAAATGAAAAGATAAGAGAACCCATATTTAAAACATTTCACAAACATTAAAATACTTTCTATTCCCTCACAAATTTGGTATTAAAATAAACTCACTCAATAAAATCTCATTTTCTATTCAAAAATATTATTTTCCAAACACAAAAAAATATTTTAAGTTCTAAAGCTAAATACAATGCATATGGAACCATGAAATTAAAGATCTCTTACATGAAAGTGATTATAAATCACTTAATTTAAATACAAAACCATTATACCATATATGAACTAATATATACATCAGGTGATTTGGGGTACAATTACATTAAACATGCACACACAACACACACTTTCTAAAAAGGTAGGTCATAACCCCCTAAGGGATAACCCACCCATCAAGCCTTATTTATTCAGCAAATGGACCGAATTATTAGTGGGTATAAAGCCCATTACATGGACCAAAGGCCCAAAAACTAGCCCGAAGGGCCAGAGCAGCGTGATGCCTGCATCATGCTACATCCATCATCTGGCCTGCATCATCGTCTGCCTACATCATGCCTGCATCACCGTCTTCCTGTGTCATGCCTGTGTTAATGCATGCCTGTGGAAATTCTCTCCCACCTGGATTTGAACATGGGTCTAATGCAGGATTACGAGGAGCCTTTAACCACTCAGTTAAGCCCCAACTGCTATGAACTAATATAAGAATTAAAAATAATTGACCAACATCCCAAGAAGAAAACATTTATTAATAATAGAAGAACAAAAAGGATAATCGTTCAAGAATAATTGAATTATTATAATAGAACAAATATAATTAACAATAATTAAAATAAAAATAATTTTTAGAATAAAATTGAATTTAATTATTGGAATATGATACAAAAGTTAGTGTTTCATCTCCTAGTTGAGAGGTTCCTCTTTCCTTTTCTACCTTTGACCTAATTACATTGAACTTGTTTGGGGGTTTCGGGGTATTAATCCTTAAATGGTTAGCCTCAATAAATTTTTTTACCACATAAAATCTCTTTAGAACTCACTTGAAGTGCCACTACGTATACTTCATCAACTAGTTTGGTTCAATCCACATGGAATGGAAAAAAATGGTTCAAAGGGAATTTAAATGAATTAATATCGACTGATTCCACTAGATCCAAAGCTAGGGCACCGAGAAAACAAAGACAAGATAAGGTTGAGTAAGACACGCGCAATGGATGAGAGTTTGTTTCATCAAGAGAAAGAGAAACACGATACTGAAAAAATAGGCACACACAAGATAATACATTATTTTTGGAGGGATGTCAACGGGGGAGGTGGAGGTGGACACAGTGGCAGGGGTAGCGGAGGTGGCAACAACAGAGGAAGGGGCAACAGACGAGGCGATGGGAGCAGCGGTCGTGGTGGTATGGGCAGTGGAGGCGGTGGAAGAGATTTGGTTCCCTGAAAGCTTGAGGTGTGAGAGACTACATGGTTTTGATAAGGTTCCATTTATTAAAACATTACATGATTTTATCAGTTCTTTTTAAAAAAACACTGATAAAGGAGGTTTTTATCAATGGTAAAATATAAAGCACGGATTAAAATGACCTTTATCAGCGCTAAAAAATCACTGATAAAACATGTCTTTATCAGTGCTAAAAATATAGTACTGATAAAGACATTTTTTATAAGTATTTTTTTAGGACTGACAAAAAGTTATCTTTATCGGTGCTAAAAAATCAATGATAAAGACCTAATGCTAATAAATTATTTATAATTATAAAATTAACATAAAAGTTTAGGTCATGAGCGAACTCGGTACTAAAAATTTATTTAAGAAAAAAGTAATCTAATGATACAACAATCATGGGGCACAAAAAACACCACCTAAACAAACAATTGACAAAAACAATGCCAACTAAAAAGACTTCAAAGTCGAGAGACCCATAAAAAAACCAGTAAAACAAACTCATATGGTCCAAAATTGAACCCCGAAGCCCCAAGGTCATCCTTGTTATTCACCATCCTCTGCGGTAAGGCCACCCACTCCGACACCACTTCGTCAGTCTATAAAGTATCTCACCACACATGCCTATCACGGTCCACCTGCTCCCACCCGTGAAAAAATGCAACATCGCAAGAACTATAACCAGCCGTCTGATTATCATCAAAGGAACCTACATCACACGCTGCCTCCCTGTCAAGATGTCAACATCCCTATGAAAGTCTTAGCCTCCCTGTACTCGAGGCCCCCATACCCGATGCGCCGCTCCGGCGCCGGCCTGTGAACACCACCTGCTCCACTCAGTAGATGTCGGAAACACCAGCGTGGTTGCATGGTTGCATGGTTTTATAATTGTAAATATATATAAATGTATAAATTCTTTATATTTATAATATGTTTATAATTTTGTAAATATATAAAATTAGGTCTTTATCATTGATTTTTGTAAATATATAAATGTATAAATTCTTTATATTTATACTATGTTTGTAATTTTATAATTATAAAATTATAAATATAATAAATATATTTATTATGATTCTATAATTATAAATAAATAAATATTTATTTATAGTTATATAATCATAATAAATATATATTTAATTAAATAATTATAAGATTATAATAAATATATTTATACTATGTTTATAATTTTGTAAATATATATAATAAAATTATAAATATAATAAATTTATTTATTATAATCTTATAATTATTTAAATAAATATATATTTATTTATAATTGTAAATATATATAAATGTATAAATTTTTTATATTTATACTATGTTTATAATTTTGTAAATATATATAATAAAATTATAAATATAAAAAATGTATTTATTATAATCTTATAATTATTTAAATAAATATATATTTATATTTAAACGAGGACACCACCTCCTTATGTCAACACTAGATTTGGCGCTGCTAGGATCTCCTCATAGAGCATCACTATAGCTGGGGCCTCTGTAGCCCGCCAAGATCCCAGTCCTTGGCTAGGGACCAAAGCACGCCGTAGATCCAAAGATCTGCCCAAATCGCCATCACCCCCAATATTCAAACACTCGATCGGACCAGAGTCAAAAACTAGCGCCCCACCATCATCGCTAACATCATTAACACCACCTAAGATATTAGAAGATCTAAAACCCATTTTAACACTAGACTCATCACGATGGTGAAAATCCATATGCTGAGAACATCTCAAAACGACCCACATACATATATTTATTATATTTATTTAAATAATTTTAAAATTATAATAAATATATTTAATTAAATTTATAAATTTACAATTATTTAAATAAATAAATATTTATTTATACTTATAACGATAAGTAAATATTTATTTATTTAAATAATTAAAAAATTATAATAAATATATATAATTAAATTTATAAAATTATAATTATATATGATAAATATATTAATTATATATAATTATAAAATTATAAAAATAATAAATATATTTATTATAATTTTATAATTACTTATATATATATATATATATAAAATTATATATATAATAAATATATTTATAAATATTTTTATATTTTTATATAATTATATAAATATATACAAATATTTATAAATATGTTTATTGAGATGTTATAATTATAAATAAATAATTATTTATATATATTTACAATTATAAATAAATATATATTTATTTAAATAATTATAATATTATACTAAATACATTTATTATATTTATAATTTTATTATATATATTTACAAAATAATAAACATAGTATAAATATATTTATTATAATATTATAATTATTTAATTAAATATATATTTATTTATACTTATAACTATAAATAAATAAATAATTATTTATAATTATAGAATCATAATAAACATATTTATTATATTTATAATTTTATAATTATATATAATAAATATAATTATTATAATTGTATAATTATTTACATATATATATTATTTATAATTATAAATATAAATATTTGTATATATTTATAAATATATTTATATAATTATATATATTTCTAAAATTATAAATATTATAAATATAATTTATTATAATTTTATAGTTATTTAAATAAATATATTTATTCATAATTATAATTATAAATAAATATATTTATAAATATTTGTATATAATTATAAATATATATATATTTATTAATATATAAATATATATTTATAAAATTATAATAAATGTATTTATTATAATTTTATGATTATTTAAATATTTATATATACATATATAATTGTAATAATAATTATAAATAAATATATGTAAAAACATTATACCAAAAGGGGTCCAGGAGCCAGGTGAACCTGCTCCTACCAAAATTTATTGAAAAATAAAAGACAAAACATGGAAAAGAGAAAGGTCAAGGTCAACAAAGGGAAAACCCTCATAAAAAAAACTACAAATTGGGAGAACCGGGACCATCTCCCTAATCATGATCAAAGATATCATCAGTCGATTCTCATTCTGACCGTGAATTCTTATGATTGAAGAGTAGAGGGTACTTTTTCTTAGAGTTAAACCTACTCCAGAGTGATCTCCTTAGAAGAAGACCTAGTAGACCGCACACCCATGTGCAACAACCCAATCATATCTACCACGTCCTCATCTATTTTTTTTTGTATGCCAACCTCGTTTCTATGTCTTAACTTGTTGCCAAGCCGCTTCTAGTCCTCCCCTTTCTGAATGAGAAACGTTCTCCATGAGAGACTGCCCCATAGAGTCCTTAATGATTCTTGAAGCATCATCAGCCACAACTTGCACTCTGATATCATGTTCAATGAGCTCCATTCTATCCATGACAGGCAATGAAATCTTATCAATCACTTGCATGTTACCAATCTTAGTGGATTTTTGAGAAACTTGAACGAAAACCAAACTGCCCTCCCTTACGTTTTGCCCATTCTTAGAAACAATATCTGACCATAGTTTCTTTTTATCAGTGCACTCAAAATGGATGTCTTCAAAAAAATTAACCCTTTTCTCCACTTGTCCAGTAGGTTGATCACTATCACCTTCAGGCTACACATTATTAACATCATCACCATTCTACTCATACAAAATAGAAGAGGAAATCTATCCATCATAATTCCCTACAACAATATTACTTTACAACTACTTAGAACTACCATATTCTATATTCAAGAAAAAGGAATCTGTTTGATCATTAACATGCCTTGTAAAAATATCAAGAGGGGCAATCCCCGACTGCCCAGAGTTCCCACATGTAGGCTTTCCAGCATGCCCTACACTACCATTACCAGGAGAGGTCTCTAGAAACTGCCCAGAAGTACCACCATTTTCATTCTATTTATCATAAAGCACTGGTTTATACCTCCCACCACAACATCATCAATTAAGGCCAATGAAATAACCAATCCACCTTGAGAAGTGGGCTTCCTTTGCTTCAGCTCTTTGAAACACATACCTTCCTCATCTTTGTGATTGTGGTAGAACACACATATACTCGATCTATTACAACTTGGAACATCATGACCAATGATTTTGCAGAGCGAGCAGAATTGAGGAACATTTTCATACTCAATTTTAAGATTGAGATATTCATCTTCTGTTGAGAGAACAACTGTATCCACCAAACAAGAACATAGGTCTACTTCAACCAAAAATCATGAGAAATTTCCAAATCAAGCCATTTGGGTCTCACGGTCCATTTTGATAGGAATCCGAATGGACAAAGCAATGTCATTAAGTATTTTAGGGTGAAAAATAAGCTAGTTTAAATCAAAAACTTTAATCCAAAGTTGTACAGAAGCATCACCTACCTCCAGTGGATTGAAGGATCTATCCCATTCACGTATGTGAATCAGGCCGAGCTTGAGGGAGATGGAGCTGAAACCCCAGGTGTTCGTCATTCTTTCTTCAGAAAAGAATATGAAGTGGTAAAAACTGCGACCCAATGAGACACACTTATATTCAGAGAAACCCCAGACATCCAAGAAATGTTGTTCAAGATCCCTAATTTTCCATGTCTTCGAGCCCTGTGGAAAAATTAATCAACAAATGATAGAGAACTCACCTAATTTTAGAGGATCATAGATTGCTATCAAATCCTCCTTTAAGTGTACCACATTACCTCTTCTATGAAAGAAACAGTTAGTGGATCCCTTGAAGAGAGAGAGGGATCAAATCCACACACCCTCGCCATTCAAAATCAGAACACTAGCCTTCCCATGGGTAGATTTTACATCTATTCCTTTGTCATCAAAGAATCCGTGGGAATCAAACCGACCTTGGGAAAGAAATGAGTCCACTATGTCGTGTGGGGAAGAAGATGCCATACACGAATCCTAGGAATTCAATTGCCTTGGAATCGCCCATGGGAGGAGCTCCCGAGTTCCATCTAGAAACTTTCTTAAAAAAAGAGATATATATATATATATATATACATTTATAATTATAAATATAATAAATATATTTATTATTTAAATATATTTATTGTAATTTTATAAGTATTTATGAGAACATAATAAGTTCATAGGTATAACATGAATGAATCATACGATTGTCAATTTATAAATGAACATTCATAATGATGAATATATTCATGCACGTGATATCATAATATAGGTAGTCCAAACATTTGGAGCATAACTCACAAGCATGTCCACAAATATACTTTATTGTCATATAGCACCAATTATACTCACACATCAATATATAAACATAAATAAGTATATATCGATTATTTATAAACTTATAAATATTTTTCTAAACATTATATATATATTTGAATTATTAAAAAAAATATTATAATATATCATATTTATATTAATTATAAACATGCATTTTTTAATTAATGTATATAAATAAACATTATTTTTGAATATAAATATAATAATTATATATATATATATATATTAATAATATTTTTTATTAAAATATTTTATCAGCGCTCATAATAGCGCTGATAAATATATCCTTTATCAGTGCTAAAAATAGCACTGATAAAGGATACACCTTTATTCATGCTTTTTTTAGCATAACTAAATGTGACCATTATCAACGCTTTTAGCTAGAGTTGATAAAGGTGAGTCTTTTATCATCACTTTTTGCTTAGCACCGAACAAATACGGTGCATCCCTTTCCTTAATATGTGGTAGTGGATCAAGGAGAAACATGACTAATTTTTTTTACTTATAGAAAAAAACAATGTATTCATAATTCTACAGTCTAGTTCATATTTTCTTGTTGCCTTATATTTTAAAAGATTAGTTCACCATTATAAATTTTATATGTTTTTTTCATTTTGGTCCAATTGGGTATACCAAGGATTTTAAAATATGCCTCAATTATGATATTCCAATAAGAATAATTTGAACCATTAACGAAGGGTGGTTTGGATGGTATCTTACCATCCTAGTACATTAACTTAAAATTTCCATGTTAATTTTCCTCCAAACTTCTAAAATAAAATCAGTCAATTGACTTCTTAAAAATACCATGTTTAGAGATGGGGGGAATTGACCTTTCAAAAATTAAATGAACATTGATAATTAAAAAAATGAAATTTAGTGGTAAAAAAATAATGAAATAAAAATAGTCATATATATAAAGATTTTTTTTGTAACAATTCACATCACAAACTCCTCTCAACTAATTGACAGGTGTGGTATACTATAAAACAAACTTTTATCAAGATTCACAATTCTGACAAAAAATGTACCACTCTTTCCTCGCTCAGAGGCATAACATAAATACAAAAAATATTGCTATCCTTTTGAAATCTAGAGACTTAACCCAAAAATAAAACCCTGGTAGATTTTAATAAAGGAATAACAATGGAAAAAATGAATGTTTTTAATGAAACATTACCACAAATCGGGGGAAGGGATTCACTGAATTTTATTAGTGCTAAGTAGAAAGCACTGATAAAAGCAACACCTTAATTAGTGCTAGCTAAAAGTGCTGATAAATGTATATCCTTTATCAATGATTTTTTTAGAGTTGATAAATTTTATATTTATCAGCACTAAGAATAGTACTGATAACATATTTTAATAAAAAATATTATTAATACATATGAAATTATTATATTTATATTCAAAAATAATTTTTACTTGTAAGAATTATTAAAAAATGCATGTTTATAATTATTATAAATATGATATATTAATATATATTTTTAATAAATCAAATATATATATATAATGTTAAAAAAATTATTTATAAAATTATAAATAAATAAATTTATATTTAAATAATTATATAATTATAATAAATTTTTTAAAATAATAAATATATTTATTGTATTTATAATTATATATTTAAAATTATATATATAAATAATTTTTAAATATATTTATTGTTAATTATAATTATAAATAAATATATATATATATATTTTAAAAAATATTTTTCACAAATGAATTGAGTTAATAAATAAATAAATATATATCATGAGATAATAATGATATTCATAGACATGTTTATGTTCATATATTGATATGCATGAGTATAATTGATACTAGCTAACTATGACTCATGAAATATTCATTTATACATTAACACCCTTATTATTCATGATTCCATGTATGTGATAACTCATTTTTTATGATTTATACTTTTAATTTATGTTATACCATGAATCTATTTATGTTCTCATAAATAATTATAAAATTATAATAAACATATTTAAATAATAAATACATTTATTATATTTATAATTATAAAATTTTAATTATATAAAAATACTTTTAAAATATATTTATTTATAATTATAACTATAAATATATATATATATATATAATTATTAAATTACAATAAATACATTTATTATAATTTTATAAATAAATATATTTATATATATTTATATCTTAATAAATAAATAAATATATATATATATATATATATATATAATTATATAAAAATATTTATAAAAATATTTATTTATAGTTATAATTATAATAATAAAATTACAATAAATATATTTATTATAATTTTATAAATATATATATTTATATTTTAATAAATATATTTATTTATATTTATAATTATATATGCCAAGGGGGTGTTTTCCAAGTGGTACTCACTGGTTGTACCCCTTCATCTCTATAGGAATTGGCATAGGCTCAAGTCCAGCCAGACTTGGACACTATGCATATTATGCACAAGGCGATTCAAATCCATTTTCCTAGCTAGGGAACCTACAGTGTGCTCTGGGCCTGGCGGTCCCCCTAATGGGAGGTGATCGTTACCCTTACACACATCTTATTACAGTTGTGGGCTTTCCTAAGTGGTAAAGGCTCCCCGTAATCCTGTATCAGACCCAGGTTCAAATCCGGGTGGGAGTAAATTTTCACTAGCAGGCGGTGACACAGACATGACACAAGCAGATGGTGACACAGACATGATGCAGGCATGACGCTGCACTAGACCTTTAGACTATTTTGCGGGCATTTGGGCCATGTAATAATCTTCATTCCCACTGGGCCTTCTGGCCATGTATTGAATAAATAAGTCTTGATGGGTGGGCTATCCCTTAGGGGGGGATATGGCCTTCCTTTCGAGCTTGTGTGCATGGTTTGTGTTTGTTTAACATAATTTTACCCCCAATAACTAAATCCTTTATTCATTAAGAGTGCTTTGATTCATATAAACATGCTTTGAGCAGGTTAACTCCTTCAAGGATGAAGCGTGGTGGACAAGCTCCGAAGGCATCAAGCTCTGGTGATTTTGGTGAGGGTTCCTTCTCTCTCTACAAAGAAGCAATGAATGGTTTGATTATTAAAAAGGGAAGTGTTTCTCACATCAAGATAGATTCAAATACAATTTCAGAGAAGATTAAATTGGGTAGGCACTCTATAATTTCTAGGATTATTCTTCTAAAAGCCTCTAAACCGTGGAAACTGGAAGATTTAACTATGCAGATCTCTGATATTTGGGGATTTAATACTTTGAAATGTGTTTCAATGAACCGAGGTTTCTACCATTTCCTCTTCCCCACTGATGATCTTAAGATGAAGGCATGGGGGTATGTCTTGGTCTCCCTCAAAATAGGCATCTTGCATATCAGAGAATGGGATAGAAACTTCAATCTAGAAGAAGCCAGAAAATCATCTGTGAAAACTTGGGTAAGAGTTTTTGGATTAAATAGGATATTTTGGAATCTAAGGATTATTTAGGATGTTGCGCTAGCAATCAGATTACCAATTAAAATGGATAAAAAAATAGAAATTGCTCAGTTTGGAAATTATGCCTGATTTTTGGTGGAGGTGGACCTTGGTTCCACACTTGTTGATACGATTTTCCTATCTACCAACTCAAATGAATTTTCCTTTAATATTGAGTATGAGAGAAGGCCACACTTTTGCTCATAATTCAAATTAATAGGACATGATTTATCAACCTATAAATGATCTATGATTTGTGGTTTTTGTTCAGTTCGAGGTCATGAGGAATCAGCCAGCTTCGAGAAGGCTTGGTCTAACAAATTATGGCAGCCTAAGCATTCTTATATTTTGAATGTGCTAGGGGGATCAAGGTATGAAGATGGAAATGGGTAGGGGATTAATGGGGATTACTCTAATGGTTTTGTGTAGGTTGCACAGTTTGTGAACGCACCTGGGGTGAAGACTATTGCTGCTAGTATCTCAAACACTCTTGAATGTAGGTTAGCTCCTCTTGATGTTGATGCTCAGTAGATGAAACCAGTTGAAGATACTTCAATACACATTAATCCTGCATAGTTTGTGAATACACTTGGGGTGAATACTGATGCACCCGATTTGTGTATACATTTTCACATACTTTATTGAAAATAAGAACAATTTTTCAGCAATTACCTATAGCTTATAGGAAAAATACTTTGATTGGGGTGATCTTGTTCATTTTTAGGAGATTTATGGCCAAATGCACAAAACAAGGGAGAATTGAGAAAAATTTCCAAACTACACGGCGTGTACTTATATACACACCGTGTACATCCAGACTCAGACATGGATTGACTAGGACAAGTACATGCCCAAGTAATCAGAATCCGGTACACACCGCGTTCACAATTTACACGCCGTTTACACCCTTCTAGAAGCAGTTGGCAGATGAGAAGAAGTCTACACACCCATATGGCCAGCTGAAGGGAACACATTGTGTTCAACTTATACATGTCGTGTATACCTTTTTAGAAGTGGTTGGTGGCCGAAAAATGGGAATACACGCCGTATGTGGTGGCTCTACACACCGTGTAGATCTACCTACCAGGCGACGTTGTGTTCCAAGTCAAAGAAGGCGTTTTAGGCCACCTACTAGCGGAGAAAACAAGGAAAAAAGCATGTTGACAAAAGTACACGCCGTGTACTTTGGCTACATGTCGTGCAGTTGTATTTTATATAAATAGAGGCCTTGGCCTCCGGACCAAGGGAGGAGAAATTGTGGAGAGAAAGGGTTTAAGGTCTGAAGGGAGGAAGTTCTGCTACCATACTACCATCATCCCACTATCTACCAAAGAATAAATCCATCCTAGAAGTTTAAAACATGATCACATTAGGTATCAAGAGTTTTTTGCTCATCTTTACCTCCATGTGTAACTAAATAATCAGTGTGTTGGGGTTGTGGGAGATGATGAGTTCTAATTTAAATTAATTGTTATGAATCTTTTTGTTCTATTAACTTCTTCTTATTCTTCTTAAATCACTTCATCTTATCACTGAAAATTCTAAACCAGACCAAGGGCAGAATTTTCAGGGATTCAAAAGAAGAATACCGACGAATAATTTCATGAACATTGGAAGTATTTCTCGACACAAAATAAACTAATCCAAGTAAAGAACTGTGAAACAATGACTACCGGACCAAGGAGTTAGATTCTTCAACTGTAAATATAAGTTTACCAGACCAAGGAAACTTTATTACAAATTGAAACCTAGAGTGTTGGGTTATTATGAACAAAACAACCTCATAAGAAATTTGATTTATCAAATAACTTCTCATAAATCCATAACCCCAATGCATTTCTATCTTTATTTGTATCAAAACCAATTCTACCATATTTAATTTTATTCTGTTAAGTAATTTGTTAAAAGAAACTTAAAAACCAATTATTATTTTTGTATCCAAACAATCAACAAAAATCGACTCTAAATTCAGAAAACTTCACTAAAAAAATACAAACTAAGATAAGAAAGATAAAATAACTTCTTATTCTCTGTGGATCAACCCCTTACTGGTGCTATACTTGTTAGGGTAAAAATAATTTGGGACACCGATAACATACCTTCGGTGAAACGACTCACCAAAGACCACTTCTACTAGTGTCTCAGACACTCTTGAACCCAAGTTAGCACTCTTTAACGTTGATTCTCAGTAGATGAAACTAGTTGGAGATACTTCAGTACACACTAAGACCAATTCGTTGACCAATCAATATTGGGATGACATAGAAGCAAAAGAGGAAAAGAGGGATGATTCTAACGATGATGATATATCTGAATCTGAGAATATATTTGAAGAGTAGGTGGACAAGGACTGGTTTTAGGAGAAATCTCTCCACACCTCTAATAGAAAGGGAAAGGATAAGATGGTGATGACCCCCCCCCCATAAAAAATAAAGTAGGGTAGCTCTATAATTATGTGTGACACAACAATCATGGAAAGCAGGAGAAAATCCTCGTCTAAGATATCTATAGACGTGGATGGGTTTTAGATGGTACCACATAGGAAATCCAAACATGTATTTGATCTTGGATAGTCATTAACCACTAGGCCCATAGATTCTTTGGCCTTGGAAAACAAGATGTATTCAAGAGTACCTGCACCTCCCTTGGGGGTGAAAATAAGGTGTTGTTGATGATGTTGGGCATGATCCTTCTTTTAGGACTAGGGGTTCCACAAATGATGGGATTTAGAAAGTTATGGTGGCTGGTGTCCATGATCATAGAACCAAGATTGATGATTTTTTTGGCTGGAAACATACAAGAATATCCTATATCATATGTTAACCCACATGTTAATACTTCTAACAACTTTGGTGTGTTAGTTTTTTCCCAGGATGCTCAGATGCATGCACTCATTGAAAATGAAAAGGACCCCACTGAGCAAGATAGTGTGTTTAAAGGTCAGATTGAAAAGGACAAGTCATATAATGAGGAGTCAAGACATGTTGAAGATATAGGCACCGGTGGTCGATCCATTAATGATCTAATTGGAAAGGATTAATTTTCAATAGTGTTAGACAACTTGGATGCTGAGAAGGAAGGCCCTGAAGAAACTTGGCGCAAAAAGACATGGTGATGAGGTAGGCTTCCAAAAGGTTATGGTTGAGGAAGTGGAAATGATTGGGATTCCACACAAGGGTGTGGCTAAAATGTTTCTACCAGATCTTAATTCAAGGATTCTAAGGGAAATCTCACTCTAGAGCAAGAAAAGATCAAGGAGAAATACTTCGTGTTCTTCAATCAAAGGAACTCATAGTCAGAGTGAAAAACTACTGATGATGATGATGATTTTGAATATGATTATGGAAATGTTGATTTGTAGTTTGTCTCATGGATGAGGGCATACCTCATTATTTTGACATCGTCCATCCTTTGTCTTTTTTTCATCTTTTTGTAATAAATTTTTAGGAGCGGGTTCGCCTGTCTCTTGAACCTTTTGAGTATAATTATATAAATATATATATTTATAAATATATAAAAATATTTATAAATATATACAAATATTTATTAATATATACAAATATTTATTAATATATTTATTATATATATAATTATAAATAAATAAATAAATTTATATTTATAATTATAAATAAATATAAATAAATATATATTTAAAAAAATATAAAATAACAATAAATACATTTATTATAATTTTATAAATATATATATATATTTATATTTATATATTAATAAATAGATAAATAAATATAAATATATCTATAATTATATACAAATATTTATAAATATATTTATTTATAATTATAATTATAAATAAATATATACATATTTAAATAATTATAAAATTATAATAAATATATTTATTATATTTATGATTTTATAAATATATATAATTATATAAATATATTCATAAATATATAAAAATATTTATTTATTTATTTTTTTAGAAAGGTTAGGGACAAGGTCAATTTTATTGAATAAAAGAACAAGAGAACAGAGAGCAAGGGAGATGGGGTCAGACAAGGAAAAATTTACCCTCATCAGAAGTCACATAATAATATTTTTCCTAATTTTTATCCCAATCATGTGATATTCTTTTCTCAAATAATTCCAATCAATTACTTGGCCATGTTCATATCCACGACCCCTATTGTAGTATTCTCTTGCGCTTTACGCTTGTTGAAGTAGACTTTCTATGTTAGAAATATCTGAATCAAAATCCCTAGGATGTGTTTCCTTCTTCTTAGCATCCTAATCAGCATGACCACATCCTCTTCCATGAATTTTTGGGTGAAGTCCCCATTTCCATGACTTGGCTTGGTGCCAAGTCCCTTATGATTCATTCTACCCTATTTCATGTTTTTCCAGCTTCATTGGGGTCTGATCTATGGTATTTAAATTATCACTAACAATAATTATGGATAGATTATTTTACAACATTCAAGGGTTAGAATCCTTCACCCAAACATCTATTTCACACTTATCCTGAGCCTTCTCTAATCATGTTCTACTCCTGATCAAAATTAAACAAGGGGTCAGGATAATTTACCATTCATGTACTTGTCCAATTAGCATAGGATGGATGGTTTTTTTCAAATGATGAAGGATTATTGGGAGAAGGATGAATCTGAGAGGAATTGGGTCGGGATATCTAGTCATTTAAGGTGTCTTAAATTGGATATTTCTAGGTTGTTTATTAGCAATATGACTATGGACAATTCTATAGAATCGATACCAGATGACATTGATAGGATGAAGGACGAACTTCAGCAGAGATGGGATGATTTTACTTTAATGATGCTTTGTGACAAGTTTAAATTTCTAGATTAGAGGATGTTGGAGACTAAAAGGAACTACAAACATCGGTCCAGGGTCAGATGGCTTAAGTAGGGTGATCACAACAGTGCATATTTCCATGCATGTCTAAAGAAGAGACACAATTTGAATATCAATATCATACTTGAGGATAGATCCTACTTGTCTGATGTGAATGTTGTAGTGAGGTTGGCTCTGGAACACTTAAAGTCTATGCTAGCTGGTGATCGACCATAGAATATTGGGGATACAATTTCTTTGGAGGAGCAGGAGGTTTTCATGGGGTCTATTTCTAGTAGGATAGAAGTTGAGAATAATGATGCTTTAATGGTTACTCTGTCTGGAGAAGAGATTTGGACAACAGTTCATAATATGTACATGGATAGTGCACCTGGTCCAGACTGTTTCCCAGGAGCTTTTTATGTATCATCATGGGATTTCGTGGGGAGTCAGGTGATTGAGGTTGTACAATACTTTTTTCAGGGAGGATCTCTTGATAGGAGTTCATGTTCTTCCTAGGTGATTCTTATACTAAAAATAAAAGACCCTTACTCCATTTATTATTTTAGAACCATCTTTCTTTTTAATTTATCATATAATATTTTGATGAGCCTTATTTCAAGGAGATTGAATAAGGTGATCCCGAAGACTATTTATTAGGAACAACATGGTTTTATTAGAGGTAGAGGTATTCAAGGAGAAATTGGAATTACTAAGGAATTGGTGGAAGATATTAATTAAAGGGTGATCGGGACCAATAATATTATTCAAGTTGACATGGATAAAGATTATGATAAACTAGAGTGAATATTTGTTATTAGGGTCATGAGGAAACTTGTGTTTCATGAGTGGGTTTGTGATCTCTGCTTCCGCTGTTTTTATTCTCCTTGGATTTCTATCTCATTTATGGGTAAAGGTTTTTGTTTTTTCAAAAGTGTGTGGGGTTTTTGACAAGGGGACCCCTTTTCCCCCTCCATATTCATTAATGCACAAGAAGCTTTATCGCGTAACTTACAAAGATGCATGGCTGAAAGAAGGATTCTTCCATACCACTCCCAATATTTGGATGGTACCCCTTCTCATCTCATGTTTTTTGATGATATACTTGTCTTCTTGAATGGAAGGAGATTTTGTCTTCATAGACTTATGGAAGTAATGGAGGTTTATGGTAATATAAGTGGTCAGTGGATCAATTCATGAAAGAGTAGTGTATTTATTTCGAAGAGATGTTTAAATTAGAGGGATAAAGATAGTCAAGATATTCTGGGAATTCAACGGAAGTAGTTTCCGATGCTATACTTTAGGGCTCTAATTTCTAATGGTTAGTTTAAGAAGGTCTTATTTGATGGCCTCATTAACAGAATGGTTGGGAGGATCCTTAGTTGGAAAAATAAATTTATGTCTTTTGGGGGCTGCATCTATCTGATTAACAATGTTATGTTATCTGTACCAATGCATGTCTTTTCCACCATCATGCCTCCCAAAGGGATTATTCATATGTTAGAGAAGATCATGAATAGGTTCCTTTTGGATGTGAATTCCATGGGTAGGTCTCATTAGGAATCCTAGAATCATTTGGAGAAGCTGATTGAGGAGGGAGGTGTAGGTATGAGGGATGTGACTACTACCATTCAATCCATGCAGGTATGACTGGCATGGGATTTTATCATTGGGGAATCACTTTAGGTCAATGTTATCAAAAATAAATATGGGCAGAATTGGGAGGACTAGGATAACCAGAAACTGTCCAAGCTAGCAAAAAGTATGTTGGTTAATCTGGAGGTTCTTCAGGATACTACTCAATGGGTGGTTGGGAAATGGGATATTAATTTGTGGAGAGATAATTGGATCGGTTCGAAGTTGTTTTCCCTGGGCTGTCCGATTCTAGATATGTTGGTTAAAGAATATAATTTATTTCCCCGTATACTTGAATCTATTTTTAACAAGGATCAGTTAGAATATTTCAAAGATATCATCTTCAATGAAGAGGCTGACTAGTGTTGCTTTACTGAATCTTGTTCTGGTTGTTTTAATGGGAAGGATTATCATGGCTTAACTCACTCTGGTGGGGTTCATGATGAATGGGCCTCTTGATTATGGTGAAAAGAGGTTCCCACTAAGATGAATTTCTTGATATGGAGGGAGAGGAACCAATCTATTATAATGGAGGATAATATTCAAAGGAAGTGGATTTCTATGTATTATCGCTGTTACTATTGTGCCAACCCGCAAATAGAATCAGTATTCCATTTGTTTTTTAAGAGTGAGTGGGTTGTCAGTCTTTGGTCAGATATGAGGCAGTGGGGACGTTTTAATGCAAAAAGTCTATCCATACATGATTTATTTTATAGTTGGTTTCTGGGAGTGGAAGGTCAAGGAATGGAATCCAATATCTATAGCATCATTATTATCGCCATTTGTTGGACCATATGGGAGCCAAGGAACAAATCACAAATAAGTATGAGGCTTTCAGTTTCCTTTCTCCAGGCATGAATGAGGGCCCTCATGTAAGATCTGTGTTTGCTGATTAAGGGTGGTCAGTGGTTTGCTTTAATCTACAATTTTCTTAACAGACCAGTTACTCCATTGGGTTCCCAAGGATGCTGAGTTAAATAGTGTCTTCCGGTGAATGGCCTAAAACTAAATGTGGATGTCTCATATATGAATGGTCAAATGCACGGGGTTGGTCTTCTAAGAGATGTGTTTGGTTCTTTTCTTATAGATTTCATTTGATTTTATGGGCCGAGGGGTTCTTTATGTGCGGAAGTGAGATCGTTACATACCAATGTCATGATTTGTAAGTGATTTTCACTAGGATTATCAGTGGTGGAATCAGATTTTGAGGTATTGGTATGAGATCTTCATGGAAAATTTGATCCTCCATGGAATTTGATTTACTTGGTCTGAAGATGTTCTATGGAAACCAACCAGGGGCGCTCTATGAATAATATCTTAAGAGAGGCCAACTTTTCTGCATATGTACTTTCACAGGAAGGTAGGTCAAAAGAATCTATGATTATTTATTCTAGTTTGGGATCAATTCCATTGTAATGTAGTATTTTTTTCTAAGGTGATTCCCTTGGAATTCATCATTTTAGACCTCCGTGATCTTTTTTTGGTGTTCGTGGTATTTTTCCCCATATTTTATAATAAAAATCAATTTTTGATCAAATAATTAAATTTTCTTCGAGTTCGTTTCTTTCTACATGTGATTTATCCATCTTCAAGGATTTAATATCAGGTTGATCCAACATTCCTATTACTGAACCATCCTATTCAGCAGCCTCATTTTCATTTTCAATGGGAGATTGCATTTGGACATTCTGAGTTGTAATATCTAAAACCAAAAATAAAGTGTCTAACACTTTAAAAGTATTAGAAGTATTAAGCTGTGGGTTAACAAATGAAACAGAAGGTTCATGAACATTGTCATGCCCGACATAATCTCTTTTATTCAAGGTATTAAGAAAGTTAGGAGAATCAATCCCACATATTAATACTTATTTTCATCCCAAGGAAGGTGAAAGATAACCTGAAAAAATAGTCAATCTAGGGTCAACCTGATTGCATTTAACATTTCCAGAAGAAAGGTCCACCTTAAAGGGAAACACCCTGTTATCCAAGGCCAAATCACTTGAAGAATTAATATTTATAGACTTCCAATATCAATGATATATTTTAATTACCTAGATGTAACCATTTGGAACCCATCCTCATCCAATAAGATTTTAGGTGAGGATTTTCTCTTACTCACCAAGAGTGAAGTATTACGCGTAACTGCAGATCCATCCTTCTATATTGTTTGTAGGGAGGCCATCACCATATTATATTTTCATTTATATTTGGAAGAGTAGAGCACTAAATCATAAAATAACTCTTTATCCAACTCCTTTTGGATTGTAGTCTCAGAGTTAGATATTTCATCATCAGTAGAGGCATTTTTCCCTTTTCCATATACTACTATGTCTTCCCAAGAGAGTTTGGGTGAAGAAAAAATCTAAACATGATATAAAGTGCCATTAACCAATTTAAAATTTTTAGAAACAACATTTAGAGTATCCAACTTTCATTCAAGAGTGCCTAATAGGCTGTCAGCATGAGACTGTACTAATTTTTTCAGATTTCCATTAGAATCTCTATCCATATTGTAAATCTTCTTATCATTGATAGGTTGAACTGAAAATACAGGTGAATTCACAAGCTGTGCAGCATGCCCAAGCCCATTGGAGGAGCTCCCATTAATCCCCTATTCATTTCAAGCTTCACACCTTGTCTCCCCTTGCATCTACACAACTCTAGAATGATTAGATTTCCTTAGTTTCTCATACCATGTTCTTCTATAGCATGTTGAGTTTTCATGCCATCGTGCTACACAAAAACCACACACCAGAGATATTTTACATGTTGATACTTCATGTATAATTAATTTTCATTCCACATAGAAGCATAGTCTTTTATCATATTCTATTTTCAAAGCAAAATCATCTGAATCTATAGAGAGGAAAACTATGTCTATAAGAGTGAATCAAGATCTACCTGCACTAGGAATCGAGAAAAATGTCCAAACCAAGATAATTTAGTATCTTTGTCCAATTTGAACAGAACTAGGATCATAAGAAAAATTTCATATAGTATCCTTGGATGACGCAAAATCTAGTTTAATCCATAAAATATTACCCATAATTGCATATAAGACTTGCTGATCTCCTTTGGATTGAAGTTCATGTCCCATTCCCTAATATGCATGATGCCTGGCTCAAGGGAGACTGATACATTCCCCCAAGATTTTGTTTTCAAATATCCAGAGGGTAAAAGGAGATAATAAAAGCCCTATCCCATTGAAGCACATTTCCATATATCAAAACTGGAAATTTCAGAGAGTTGTGCAACCAGGTCTCCCAATTTCGACGGTCTAGAGCCTTTCAAAAGGATAATCTGAGCAATTATGGAATTCTTACCCATTTGAATCTGTTTTTCAATTGCATATGAGTCCACCTTCATGTGGGAAACACTACCCTTGCTATGAATTAGACTAGTAGCTACTTCTTTTTAGAGAGAGAAGGAACCCTCACCGACATCAGTAGGGTTTGATACCTTTAGAACATGTCCTCCTCGATTCGTCCTAGAAGGAACCGAACCAAGGAAGGTATGCTTGTATGAATCAAAATGCCCTGAATGAAGAAAAGATTTAGGCATTGAGAATCCAAATGAGGTCATGAAAAGGACCTAGCCACTATCAGGTTTTAGAGAGATACACTCTCTAGAGAACCCCATCGAAAATCTCCCCTACAAATATTTATATATATAGAAATATTTATAAATATATTTATTATATATATACCCATAAAAAATAAATAAATAAATATGTAAAATTATAATTATAAATATATATATTTAAATAATTATAAAATTAAAATAAATAAAATAATTATAATTTTATAAATATATATAATTATATAAATATATTCATAAATATATAAAAATATTTATAAATATATAAAAAATCTTATATATATAGAAATATTTATAAATAAATTTATTATATATATAATTATAAATAAATAAATAAATAAATATTTAAATAATTATAAAATTATAATAAATATATTTATTATAATTTTATGAATATATGTTTATTTAAATACTAATAAATATATACATATATTTATAATTATATACAAATACTTATAAATAAAAATATATTTATAATAATAATTATAAATAAATAAATAAATATTTATTATATATATAATTTTATAAATATATATAATAATATAAATAAATTATTAAGATTAT
The DNA here is from genome assembly GCA_963277665.1 of Viscum album. Classification (NCBI taxonomy): domain Eukaryota; kingdom Viridiplantae; phylum Streptophyta; class Magnoliopsida; order Santalales; family Viscaceae; genus Viscum; species Viscum album. The sequence continues at coordinate 718,693,321 of OY728135.1, forward strand.
ACTTTTATCAACACTTTTTTAGTGCTAATAAAGATACCCCTTTATCAGTGCTAAAGAAGTGCTGATAAAACGTGTCTTTATTAGCGCTATAATTTTAGTGCTAATAAAGACAAGTTTTGTGAGTGCTTGTTTAGGGTTGATAAAGGGTTAATTTTATTAGTGTTAAAAAAGCACTGATAAAAGTTCGTTTTATCAGTGCTTTCTATTTTAGCACTCATAAAACTGACCTTTATCAACATTTTTTGGATAGTGTTGATAAAAGAGTTACACGATTTTATAAAAGAACCCTAACAGGAGGCTTCTCACTCACACACCTTTAAGAATTCACAGAAATCTATTTCTTCCGTGCCATCGCTCTCGCCACAGCTCTCATCGCCAATCTCATCATCACTCTTGCTGCCGTTCTCGCTACCTCTCTTGCCACCACCGCTCTCACCGTAGCCTCTTTAGCTTTCTCTCTCACCATCGTTTCTCTCATTGCCTCTCTTTCCAACGCCGCTCTTGTTGTCGCCGCTCTCGCTACTGCCACTCTTGCTGCCTCTCTCACCACCACCACTCTAGCCACCTCTCAAGCTATCTCTCTCGTTGTCACCACTCTCACCACATCTCTCACCACCACCCCTCTCGCTACCGCCTTTCTCTCTACTATTCTCACTATCACCACTCTCACCACCACCTGTCTCCAAATATAAGGTATGTGATGATAGTAATTGCTTGTGATTAATTGTTTTTGTAATTTTCTCATGATATTATTAATACATGGTTTTCTTGATGATGAATAACTTTTTTGTAATGCCTCATATTCTGTTTCATTATTCTAATTTTTAATCCTTTACATGTTGGTCATTTATGATCGTTGATCATAAAAGATTAATTACTTATATATGTATAATGAATCGATTACCCATGTAAATCAAGATTTTTGTGATAACACCCATGAAAGAATATAAATTTCTATTTAAATGGAATATTTGGTATTTATAGTTTTTGTAAAAGATGAATTATCTATTATGATTGTTCATGTGTTTGTTGAATTCCGTTATGTTTTGTGTGGGGAACTTATGATGTGAGTACAAAGATAATGGTGACAAAATTAGATGCAGAATGTGTTGGGGGGAGAAGCTATGTTTTTTTGTCATGAGTTATGATTAGTAATCATGTATGGTAGTTGAATTATAAGGATTTTTGAGATAGTGGTGGGTCATAGTCATGGGATCTGATGATTTCTTTTACGATTTGGATGGCCTTTTGAGTTGTGTTTTTTTTGTAATTTTATGATAGTGATGGAATGAAGTTATAATGATGAAATTGAAAAGGAATGGGTTGAAAATTAAATATGTGTGGGTTGTAATTCACATATAAAAATTGATGTAATGGGTTGAATGAAAACAAATATGAGACAAATGTCTTAATAAGTGTGATTTGGATTATAATTACTAAACCTGGGAATGGAAAAATGTGTAAATTGAAGGTAAATTTTGAAATTTGTATTGATTTTTTGTGTTTCATGATTCCTCGGTGTTTTAAGCAGTTGATCTCACCACTTTATGAACCCTTTATATGTCCTCCCTTACTAAGAATTTGATATCCCTCCTCCATTTGTTTCCAATTTCCATAGGGAATCATATATAATATTATTTTTAGAATGAATACTTATCTAGAGACATCTTTGGGAGATATTATTGTTTATTACACATTATTAACACTTTTGGTTTTAATAAGGGATGAATCCAGGAGGAACCAATATAACAATGGGTGCGATGGACAATGAGAAAATTGTCCTAAGAGGAAAAAATGGGAAGAGAGATGGAGTAAAAAATATCATAATAATAGTTACTCAATATTCTCAAGAAATGAATAACAATATGAACCATTTTAAACTCCCAAACATGCTAAGGATGAAACAACTCACCATGGATTCATTCATGTTGCAATTCTCTCTAACCGTTTGGGTTCCTCTCATCAACTAGTTTTGAAGAAATGGATATCCATTTAGAATTTAGAAGGTAAAATAGATAGATGGTGGGTGATGATTATGAATACGAGGAAAAATGAATAAGTTCATAGTATAAAATGAGAGGTGTTTAAAGAAATATTATTCCCTAAATATTGTCCCTAAACTAATAAAAAAATAGTCAGATATTTCTTTAAAATATATATTCTTTTATAAATTATATATAATTTTATACTTATATATACATCTATAATTTTATATACTAATATAAATATATAAACATTTTTAATTTATACTTTAATACCTGTATATATTTTTCAATTTATCAATAGTTTAATACTTTTATACTTTCATAAATTCAATGTCACTGTTGAAAATATTTTAAAAAATATAATAATTTATTTTTTATTTACGAAACCATTATTATATTTAATATCCATATTTTATAATATGAAAAGGGTTTTTAAATCATATAGATTTTTTTTATATTTCCATTATTACATTCAATATATGTATTTAATTGGGTTTTTATAATGTAAGTGTGATTCTATACTTTATTTATACTCATACAAAAAGGGTTTTGATCATTAAAAATATGAAGTGAAAAATAGTTTTTAAAAGTGAAATCTTATCCATTATATTTATAAATTTCCTTCAATAAATTTTTGTTTTTGATCATGTGGGATGATAAACCATTTTTCAATCTTTCCATTTTATTTCAAGAAATTCGTGAGATCCATATTCAATTGAACATATTTATGTATTTATTTTGTTAAATATTAATATTTATAAATCAAATAGGATGGATAAATATAAAGAATGGTTGGATGCCAATCGTATGAGAAAAGAGTATGAAGATGGGGTGAAACAGTTTATCAATTTTCCAAAATATCATGCATATGAACCTTATCAAATCCTTTTTCCATGTTTATGATGTTTTTATTAAATATTGATCAGTCTAGAGGAGATGAAAAAACACTTGATCTGTCACAAAATTGATCAAAGTTATAAATGTTGGAATAAAAATGGGGAAAAAGAGAATGTAGAGTGACTGAGATAGCACTGCGTTTTATGGATCATCCAATATGATTAAAAGTATGGAAAATTAAGAAGACCGTATTAAGGATGTGATTACATGTGTGAATGATGATGGAGATCATATTGTGGAAATGATAATTACAATTGAAGATGAACTTCATGATTGTTCAAAATTGCTTGAGAAAATAAATATTTGTGAGAAGACACCATTTTATGCTGGTTGCACTAAATATAAAACATTGTCATCTATACTCAAGCTGTATAATTTGATAACAAAAAATAGATGGAGTGACGCTAGTTTTACTAAACTACTTTCTATCTTGAATAATATAATCCAAAAGGATAATAAGATCCCTAAACAAACATACAATTCTAAAATAATGATACGTTCGATGGGTATGATCTTTAAAAGAATAAATTCCTGTCCAAATGGTTGTATACTGTTTCGCAAGGACCAAAAATCACTTAAAAAATGCCCAAAGTTTGGTGCTTCTCGATACAAGAAAGATGAATTGGGTCCTATGAAAGTTTTATGGTACTTTCCAATCATTCCAAGGTTTAAGAAATTATATGGAAGTGAGGAGACTTAAAGTCAATTGACATGGCACACAAATATAAGAAATAATTATGGGAAACATTTCCACCTAGAAGCTTCTCCTTATTAGAATAAAATTGATAATGAATATCCTGAATTCGGAAATGATCTGAGAAACCTTCATCTTGCATTATCTATAGATAGAGTGAATCCTTTTGGTTTTCAAAGTAGCACTTATACTACATGAACAATTATGTTGGTAAATCATAACTTACCACTATGGTTATGTGTAAAATGAAAATACATCATGATATCTATGCTTATATCAGAACAAAGAAACCAGGTAATGATATTGATTTTTATTTGGATCCATTGATTGAATATTTGAAAATATTGTTGGATTAAAGTGTTACGTTGTATGATGCTTACCAAAATGAGGATTTAACATTGAGAGACATGTTGTATGGGATGATAAATAACTTTCTTGGTTATAGAAATTTATTAGGATATAACATTAAAGGAACTCAAGGGTGTCCCATTTGAAAATAAGGTGCACAATCAATTAAGTTGAAACATTCTGGGAAGACCGTGTTTCTAGGAAATTATAGATTCCTACCCTGAAGACATAAGTAATGATCTTGGATGACATCATTTGATGAAATTTCATAAGAATGTACAACATTATATCCACTAATAGGTGATAAAATATTCGATAAAGTAAAATATGTGAACACTGCTTTTGGAAAATAATTTTTGAAAAACCTTATGAAAACTGAGCAGAAAAAGAGATCAGTTTGTTTTGAATTACCATACTTGAATTGTATGTATGTTAGAAATTTTCTTGATATTATGCATGTTGAAAAAATATATGTGATAATTTTATTAGAACATTACTAAATACACCAAAGAAAAATTATGGAATTAAGGCTGGGTTAGAAATGGTTGAAATGGGAATATAGGAAGAGTTGGTGCTAGTGAAGGGTAAAAAATGAATTTTTCCTCCTCCAGCTGCTTACAGACTTTCCAGGTATGTGAGATATTAGTTTTTGAAACTCCTTGAATGATGTAAAGGTTCTAGAGGGGTATTCATAGAATATCAATAATATCATGTTAATGAATGATTTAAAGTTAATGGGTCTGAAATCACATGACTTTCATGTTTTGATGTAAGATCTAATTCCTATAGATTTATATTGAATTTTTCCCATGAATGTCTATCATACATTAACCAAGATCTATTTCTTTTGGAAAGCTATATGCATCAATGTTATAGACCCATAAAAATTTCCAACTATGGAAAAATAAATTTCCATCATATTATGTGAATTGGAATTGTTATTCCCGCCAACATTATTTGATATGATGGTACACATGATGGTTCACTTAGTGAGAGATATTCAACTATGTGGACATGTACATTATAGATGGATGTACCCCATTAGATGGTATATGAAGAATTTGAAAGGGTATGTCAAAAATCAAATTTGGCCAGAGGGTTGTATTGTAGAGTGATATATTGTTGAAGAAGCCATTGAATTCTATACTGGCTACCTGTCTCATGTGGAAAGAATTATTCTACCAAAATCTCATCATAATAGGTAGTTTATGGGTGAAGGAATTTCTAAAATAGATCTTTTCATAATCAATATCACATATCAGGAGAAGTCTCACCTTTATGTTTTTCATAATAGTTTAGAGGTTTCCCCATATGTTTAAACCCACAAATAAATTCTTACACATTTGAATCCATCAAGGACTGAAATATAGATATCAAATACACATAATCAATAGTTTATAGGATAGTTTTAAGACCATATTTTTAATGAGTCGTATTAAAATACATATTCCATTTAATAAAAACATTGATGTATATCCAGATGACCAAGTGTGTATGTATTATCTTATAATGGTTATATAATTAATGGTTATACATTCTATACAAATGAACATGATGAAGGTAGTACCATGAAAAATAGTGGAGTTACACTTGTGGATGAAGTGATGCATGTTTCTGGTACGAAGAACAGAAATCCAATTTATGTGAATATATCATACTTGGACATCATCCAACAAATCTGAGAGTTGGATTATACAACATTCTAAGTGCTGAATTTTTCAATTCAAGTGAGTTGGTAACAAGAGTGTTTTTAAAATAGATGAATTGGGATTCATGAAAGTGGATTTCAGTAAGGATACAAAGATGAACTTTTTATAATGGGATCATAGACATTACAAGTATTTTATGTTTTAGATACCACAAACCTAAAGTGGTTAATTGTTCTGTTATTGACCAAAACCACTGAAAGTTTAGATGAAAATTAAACTGAGGATGACCCTTTCATTGGGACGTCACAATCATTTTACAATGATCCCAATATAGAAGGAGGTTTGTATGTCATAGGAGACCACAATGAAGGGATTTTGATACTTTATAGAGGGGTCAAATACCTTAAACCTTTTAAAAAAGAGATTTTAATAACTAGGTTATATATTTTTTGTAATATAAAGTGTATTACCTCATGTTATTATCTGTTTGATGATGCTTTTATGTAATCTAAATTAAATATTAAACCACTTCTATAGATAATAACTTCTTTGCGTGATGGTGCTCCCAATCCTTAGGAACAACATGTTTCTTAACCTACTACTGCTACCAGTGTAGAGGAACAATGACCTTCTGCATGGGATGGTGCTCCCAATCCCGATGAATAATAGGTTTCTCAACCTTCTATTTCTCCTAGTGCATAAGTACAACGAACATCTGCACATGTTGATTCTACCAATCCAGAGGAACAAAATATTGAAAATTTTGAATCTGAGGAAATGGTAGACAATGAAGAACCGATGCTGCAGAAAAAATAGGATCATTGTAGCATAACGATGTTAGAATAATTTATTAAAGTGAAAATAAAAGGAATCAAATTAAAGGTCGGATGGAATGTGCATGGCTAGGATTTTAATCCCAACAAGGACATGTTCATTAGTTACATTGGGCTCATCACTCGATAGCACATGTCTATTGATGAATATTTGTGTCACCATGTTGTGATCATGCTCAAGACACTAATTTGGGAAGATATCATGGTAACATTATGATGTCCTTTATTTATTTTACTAAAAATTAAAATAATGAAACCTTTAATTACTCTTCATCATCCATTTCATAGTGCATTTATAGTAGATGGCTCCCATAATAAATTTGTATTAATTTTTGATTGAAGTATTAATAAAGTCATTCACACTATTCTAACAAGATTTCATCTTAAAGATCCTAAAGGGAAAATAAACCTTCACCCACTGCTTATGCATGCACACCTGATAAGTCAAGAAGCATGGGATGCGTTTACTAGACGTCATATAAAGATTTCTTTTCAGGTATATTTTATATGGTAATAAATTTTTTGAAAATACTTGTATTCATCACTTTGATTGAGATTTTTTTATTTATGAAACAACAACTGAGTGCTGAAAATAGGGCATGAGCAGAAAAACCAATGTACCTCTATCGCAAAGCAAGGATGGAGTATGATTTACTTGAAAAAAATGGAATTTATTTTAAATATACCATGATACTTATATGTTATATGAAACAATAAAATAATTATGTTCCTATGTTTATATACAGATTGACGAATCCAAATCCAAAGACACTTCCATCCCATGACATGTTCTATAAAAGGAGGCATGTGTAAATAAAGATGGGATTGTAATAGATGAAAACACACACAAAACTTGGGAAATATGTGTTAGTATGACATAATAATAATTTTTCTTTAAATACCCATTACATAACAATGATTAATTATTTTCATATATTTTTTATCTGACTTAGTCACAAGACTCATCAACACCTATACTAGATGTAAAATTACTATCGGTGGCCTTGAAGCAGACATAACAATATGTCTGCGTCAGATGTGAGAGTGTTGGGGTGACACCCTAAACATATTTTGAGGGAAAAAACAATAGGAGGATAAAGATAGATAAATTTAAGAGATGAAAACAAGATTAGATGCCCTTGAAGAAAAATTTCAATGGAAAACTGAGTTGTTAGAAACTGTTATAGGGGGAAGAAAAGAGAAGAAACAACTTAATAATATCCATTGTGTGAAGATCCCCCACCCCACCAACTTTGAGGTGAGCCATTCCCATAAAAGAGATGTCTTAGTTGAGGTAATCAATATTTTAATAATTTTTTTTGTGAAATGTGAATTATAAAGACACCGATACCTTTCTTGTACATATATTATACATGGTGAAAATGACTAGGATTTATAGCTATCAACACCCACACATCACATTATTATGAGGGATACCATGTTCAATATCTAAGAGGTTCATCTACACAATAGACTACTTCCAACAGGTCATGTGAGAGTGGTAATTGGCACAACTCAAGAGTTGAGAAGTGAGATACTTGTTCCACTTGATGATGAAGATATTCATATGGCTGACCAATCTATTGGAACATTCATCACATGACCCTAAAATCTTGTAAAAAAAGATTTTAAGAAGGATGTATTAATTTCCAATTTATTTTTCATGATAAAGCTTTAACAATTAGTGAAAAAGGGTCTAAATTGATGAATGTTATTACAGACAGACAAAGGGAAGGGGGTGAAATGAAAGGTTGAATCAAAAACATATAAGGATCAACCAACCGATCAAAAAGATCTTCTGAAATCACCTTTACCTCAATCGTTCCATATCTGCATTTATTAACATTGAAGGTTCATGCAGATACAAAGTTACAAAATGGTAGTAGTCACGTAGTTGATTTTTAAGAACAAATGTACGTAGAGGATGTTACAGACTACATTTCCCTTTAAAATTTAAATGAAATCCTCAACTATGAATTGATAGTGGGATTATTTGTAAATGTATACATGAGGTATGTGTTCATGATTTGTTTTTCCAAAAGTTTATATACTCTATTAGTCATGACGTAATACATTTCATATTTCTTGCAGGAGTATATATCAATACAAATTGAAGGGATTACCCCATGAACATAAATTTGGTCTAATTATTCCTCCTTAAACTTCTACAGAAAAAAAAGAAATTTATTCAATAAAAATGAATGAAATAGTGACAAAACAGGAAAAATCATTTTAAAAAAACTTTCAGATGACATACTCTTCTTAATACCAATATTATAGAGGCAAAAATATATAATTTAATCATATAAAATATATTTTCATTTATTTAATTACTAATTGCTTTTCATGTTTTTAGGAAACATTGGATCCTCATGGTAATACACTACATCCAATGTTTCAGAACTAAAATTCAAGTTATATATTTTATATTATGTTTTAATTAGAATTATATTATAATAGGGTGATGTATAAATATCATGAAAATCAGGGCATGAGGATATCCCATGTGTACAAGGATCCTGAAAAGTTATACATGTGGACAAGTATCAGGGTATATATATTAATATTTCACCATACAAACACATATCAAAACAAATTACTTATTTTTCTCAATGTTTCTGTAATGTTTGAATCAAAAAAATAGAAAATATTTTGGTTATTATATTTGTAAATTTATGATAGAGATAATATTACATCAACAAACTATCATCCTAAAAGAGTTATTTTCAAAGATAATTACTATTTAATTTAAAAAATTTATTAATCCTTTGTGTATTTATATTTTTTTAGTACTACTATGACTATCAAAAAAAGTAATATTCACAAAGAAATATAGATTTTCTTAGAAAAAAATGGACAAGATGCCTGATGGAATAATGTACAAAAATAACATGAAGATGTGACTTCTATAGAAGTAATGGATTGTTACATATTTATGTTTAATTTATTTATTTTTATTATTACTCACATAAGAATTATTTTCTTATATAGGTGGATTCCTTTGTTTGAGTTGGGGTGGTTTGTTTGAAGCTTCTCATACTCATTTGAGACTACAACTGAGATAATAACAATAAGGAAATGGGTCAAGAATGTATAAAACCATCATGAAAAGATGATTTCCTACTACCTATTTAATTAATTTTGTCATCATTTCATCTACTATTTGTAAGTTAATTTCCTTATACATTTTATTTAATACTTATTTAGTTTTTTCAATATATTTTTTGCGAATTCATATTTTAATTTAAACTATCTACAACTAGACACAAAAGAGATAACATGTTCATTTTTTCTAATGTTACAACGCTTTCCATTTCCTTTCTTTGTCAAACTGCCAACACTGAAGAATTTTTCAGCTAAGAACATTGAATCAATATTCAATGTTTCCAGTTCAAAAAATAAATATAATGGAAATCATGGTGACATTGAAATTTGGGATTGTTTTGATACTTAAGGATGTGTAGGAATTAGCCTCACCTCAATCTAACACACAATGTGATCAGTATGATTCATAATACTTCTTTTTATTTAAAATTGACATTAATTTCAATAAAAAAGACAAATGACATACTCAAAACCAATAAAACACATTCATATTGTTTTGATAAGTTTGAAAAATGATCGATAATTCATTTTTTATGTGTAGTAATCAGATATACCTCAATCCAATACACGATGTACCTGGTATGACTCAAAGTGTTCGTTATGAGTTTAAAATTGACATTTTAATTCAAAAAGTATTATTCCTTGAAAATCGATCAAATGCACTGGAATTGTCTTGATAAGTTTGTATAGAGATTCATAAGTCATTTATAACATGTAGGAATCCGTCTCAAGTCAAAATGATACACGATGTGACTGGTATGACTCAAAGTGCTTGTTTCCAGTTTAAAATGACATTTTAGTAAAAAAATAAAATAAACATTATCAAAACTAAGAAAACGCATTTGGATTGTTTTTATACTTTATAAAAATATCCATAAGTCATTTGGGATGTTTTGAAACCATCTTCACCTCAATCTTATGTATGGTGTGACCGGTATGACTCCAAGTGTGCCTTTTTATTTAAAATTGACATTAATTTTAGTAAAAAAGACAAATGACATACTGAAAATTGAGAAAACACATTCATATTGTTTTTATATTTTTAATAAAAATATCCATAATTCATTTTTGATGTGTAGGAATCAACCACATAGCAATCTGATACACAATGTGCCTAGTATTACTCAAAGTGTCCATTATCAGTTTAAAATTAATATTTTAGTTCAAATAATGTCACTCATTGAAAATAAATAAAATTCACTTGTAAAGTCTTGATAAATTAGTACAATCATTCATAATTTGTTTTTGATGTGTAGGAAATAGTCTCGCATCAAACCGACACACAATATGACCGGTATGACTCAAAGTATGTGTTTCCAGTTTTAAATGACATTTTAATAAAAAACATAAGTGAAAAACTAAAAACCAAGAAAATGCATTCCTATTATTTTGATACTTTAGTAAATGATTGATAAGTCATTTTTGATGTGTAATAATCAGCTTTACCTCAATATGGCACATGGTGTGGCCGATATAATTGCAAGTGTGTCTATTTATTTTAAACTAACATTAATTTTAGTAAAAAGAACAAGTGACATACTGAAAACCAAGTAAACACATTCATATTATAATGATACTTTATTAAAATGATTAATAATTGATTTATAATGTGTATTATTCAACTCCACCTCAATCCAATGGATGGTGTGACCGGTATAACTCTAAGTGTTTCATTTTATTTAAAATTGACATTTATTTTAGTAAAAAGAAAAAGTGACATACTAAAAACAAATAAAATGTATTAATATTTTTTTATACTTGGAAAATGATCCATTAGTCATTTGGGAAATATAGTAATCAACCAAACCTCAATCCTACACACAGTGTGACCGGTACGACTCCAAGTGCCTTTTTATTTAAAATTGACATTAATTTAATAAAAAAGACAACTGACATACTCAAAAATAAGAAAATTAATTAGGATTGTTTTGATACTTTAATAAAATGATATATAATTTACTTTTTGACAGGTAGGAATTATCCACAACTCAATATGATACACTATTCACCTAGTATGACTCAAAGTGTCCGTTATCAGTTTAAAATTGACATTTTAGTTCAAAAAAGTGCCACTCACTAAAAACCAAGAAAACATGATTGAACTATCTTTATAATTTAGGAAAATTATTAATAAGTAATTTTTAATTTTTAGGAAGTAGTATCACATCAAATATACACATGATGTGACCAGTATGACTCAAAATGCGTGTTTTCAGTTTCAAATGACATTTTAATAAGAAACATAAGTGACATACTCATAACTAAGAAAATGCATTCAAATTGTTCCGATACTTTATAAAAATGATACATAAGTCATTTTTGATGCATAGGAGTTAGACACACCTTAATAAAACACATGGTGTGACTAGTATAATTCTAAGTGCGTCTATTTATTTAGAATTGACATTAATTTTATTAAAATGAACAAGTGACATACTAAAAACTGAGAAAATAAATTTGGATTGTTTTGATACTTTATAAAAATGATTCATAATTCATTTATAATGTGTAGGAATCAAAACCACCTTGATACAATGCATGGTGTGACTAGTATAACTCTAAGTGTGTCTTTTAATTTAATGATGACATTAATTTTTGTAAAAAGAACAATTGAAATACTAAAAACTAAGAAAACACATTCAGATTGTTTTAATACTTCAGGAAAATGATCCATGAGTCATTTTTGACCCATTAGAATCAACTGGACCTCAATATGATGAATGGTGTGACCGGTATGACTCAAATTGTCTATTATCATTTTATAATTGGCATTTTAGTTCAAAATGTGTGTCACTCCTTGAAAACTAATAAAACACACTTTGATTGTCTTGATAATTTAGGAAAGTGATTCATAAGTCATATTTGACATGTAAGAAGTAGTTTTACATCAAACTAACACATGATGTGACCAGTATACTCAAATAGCATGTTTCCAGTTTGAAATGGCATTTTATTGAAAAAAAGTGACTTATTGAAAATCGAAGAAACACATTTATATTGTTTTGATACTTTAGGAAAACGATTCATAAGTAATTTTTTATGGGTAGGAATCATTCTAACATTAATCCATTACAAAGTGTGCCCAGTATAACTCCAATGGTGTCATTATTTAAAATTGCAATTAATTTTAGTAAAAAGAACAAGTGACATACTCAAAATCGAGCAAACAAATTCAGATTGTTTTGATACTTTAGTAAAATGATCCATAATTCATTTGCGGCATGTATGAATCAAACCCACCTCAATATAACACACAGTGTGACCCGTATAACTCAAAGTGTGTATTTTTATTTAAAATAGACATTTTATTAATGCATTCTTTCATATTAATGTTTAATTTATTTTTTATAGTATTATTAATATAAGAATTTTTTTCTTATATAGGTGGATTTTTTGGCTCGGTTTGAGGTGATTTGTTTGAAAAGAGATACCGTGGGTGGAATTTTTTTGAGAGGGGATCACGGGTGCCAAAGAAGATGAAACATTAATGTTTTTAAATGTTTTTGGATAATTGTAAATGTAATTATACAAATCATTGTTTGAAATATATATAATAGTGTTTTTTTTCATATTCATGATAAAAAATTTATTTCAATTAAATTATATATTTTTCACACACAGGTTACATGTTTTTTATATACAGGTTTTTTATTTAGTGTGTTATTATAAAAACAACACATTGCAACATGTTGGACCTTTATCAGTGCTATTTAAAGTGCTTACAAATGGGGCTTTATCAGTTCTAGAAATAGCACTGATAAAGGGGACCCCCTTTAATGGAACTAAGGACAAAAACACTTTTTAGTGCTGTTAAAGGCCTTTTTATGTGCTGTTAGAGGGTATAATTGTAGTAGTGAAAAAAATCATATCTAGAAAAGAAACAAAGTATAATAATGAAGGAAAAATAAAATTGGTTAGCTATAATTATAATTTAAATTGAATTCACAAGTAACATTTTGAATGATCAAAGTATATCATCATTTTTCTATTGGATATTTTTTCCTTGATTATGATTCCCTTTATCAAATGGATTATCATATTTGAAAATAATCACTAAACACTTACAAGTTTTAGATCCAACAAACTTTATATTCTACAATATTTAAATTATTTTATGAATTCATCAAATAAAAATTATACACATCATACAAATTTATCCTGAGATTTTATTACATCATACAATATGACTCACATTACTTAATTAAACATGTCCTCTCTATGTTGTTGAAGACATAACTCTTCATTTGTAGTATACTATTTAGACTTTTTTATTCAAACCAATGAAAAATTAAGTGTCATATATGATGACTCATTCTGTTAATATAATATGATTAGTTAAATTCAAATATAATAATTCAATTTATCACATGACATATTTGAATACATCCAACTCACCATCATAGAACATAAAACACATAGTTCATAAAATTATCTTGGGAAATCTTGGAGGATCACTAACTCTATTCGTCATATATGAATTATAAAAACAGATAAAAAAATTGATTTACAAGACTCGCACTCTATGATTTTATCATAACATAATTTCTGATTAATAATTTTAACAACCATAATTATTTTAACTAAATAAAACTATTTCTTTAGTCAGAATACAAGAAAAAAATCAGAACAAAACCCCTATTTTAAAACATGAAAAAATAAAATAAAATTTTAATAGAAATTTTAATTAAGATTTTTATAAAAAACATTAAAAATCAAAACAATATGAACTTTTAATCCATTTACCATAAAATAATGAGAGAATATGAAATAATATGAAATCCAAGGAATTCATCAAATATTCTTACTAAACCTGATACTTTAATAAAAAATCATATTCTACAATCAAAATCAATTTATATTTTTAGCTTACAAACTTTAGACTACAGATCAAGCATAATCTCCTTTTACAAAATTCTTAAAATAAATTCGTGTTATATGATCCATCAACTCCGTATTATAATCTATATAGAAAAATATTTTTTATCATTGAAATAAATTATGAACAACAATCATTTTGAAGAAATACTATTTTTTATATGTTAAATTAATATAAAAACATATAAAAATAACCAAGAGAAAAAAATTCTTAGAAAAAGATGAAAAAAATATTTCACTTCAAATGTATGGAACATAATTTTAACAATCATCAAAATATGATTTCAATTCAATGTGAAACACTTAATAATAAAAAATAAACCATAAACTAAAAAATTTAAGAGTTTAATAAACCTTAAAAATACATTTATTAACAAAAAAATAATTATAGTAACCAATAGGTCAATAAATGATTGGCCTACTGGTGCGACAATAATATCGATATAAAAATTAAGTGCAAAATGTAAAAATTAAATGACACTAGATGTAACATGGAAAGCCCCCAAAATGAAGAGAGTTAAAAAACCATAGACAAATAAAAGGATCACTATGAATGATGTGGGTAAAAATACTCTATCACTTTCAAGGAGAATACACTCAAATCTACGTCTCTTTAATAATGGAGAAACAACTCATAAATACACATAATTGAATAAATTAACGAAGTGACTACCGACGTTGATGAAAATATCCACCAAGGAATCTCCTTTTTATAGGAACCATACACCCTTCCTTTCTCCTCCATCACTGGTGGGTGGTGGGATTTGGACACCCACCCCATATTCCACCACCTGCACCTCTTTGATGGGGGGGTGGGGTGGGGTGGAGGGGCTATCGTTAGGAATATATTGTGAGTGGTTTCCCTAGACTCCTTTATATATTTTGATCACTATTACATGTATACAGTTTGATATATACATGTGTTCATTCTTACCATAATACCATTGGTACCTCTACATCCATTGTTGACATGGTAATGTCCTTATATTACGTGTCATATCAAAATAACTACTATAGATCCCCCTTTTATTAATGCTAGAAAATACTTTATTAGCATTAAATATCACTGATGTTCCAAGAGATGAAAAAAGGGGGTCCATTTTATCAATTCTAAAAATAATACTGATTAAAGGTCCCTTTATCAACACTAGAAAAAGCGCCAATAAGGGTAACCTTTATCAACTCTAGAAATAGAACTAATGAAAGCCATATTGTTGTAGTGTTCTGCAAAAATTACAGCACACTGCAAAAAAATATACACAATTTAATTTTTTAATGTCTCGGAATTTACGTACATATTTTTTATTATATGAAATTATTTCGAGACCGTGAAATCTGACAGCGTGTGATTCCAAGGATCAGAGTACCCGGAATGATCCGTAAAACTTTGTTAAGTTTAAAATAGCACCTGTGAGTGGTTTTCCTGAAAAAGTAGAATAAATCTTAAATGGGTGCTCGAATAAGAAATTCAAGGGCACCGTTGAGTTCAGGATAGTGGGTTTTCCCTAGGCACGACTTAAGTTTAGTCAGCGCAGGCCTCCGGTGAGAAAACTTGAAAATGGTATAACTGTAAAAAAAATTAAATAAAGTTATTTTATTTTTCAAATGCTTATAACTCATGAACGGTGAATCGAATTAAAAATCTGATACCACCACTGAGCTCGTGAGGGTATGCTTTCTTTAGGTAGATACTAACATTGGCCGACATAGGATAACTATAGAAGTTAGTTTTTTGCCGTAAATAAAATAATTAAGTAACAATTATTTTATTATTAAAATCCATAACTTATAAACGGCAGCTCGGATTGAAAATCCGAGAGTACCGTTGAGTTTTTTGGAATGTGTTTCTCTTAATAAGAGTCTAACCTTAATCGATGCGAGTAAAGGGTGAATGTTAATAATTTTTTTAAGGTATGTTTAGTAGACGTGCGGACAACGTTTTCTATCTTTTGAACCGGTGCTCGGAATTGAAATACGAGAGCACCATTGAATCAGTAATGCCGGGATTTGGTTAAGGGAAGCTTTACTTTGACCGCAGTTGTTCGGTAGAAAAAGATAGTTTTTGAACTTTTTAAAGAATAATAAATTAAAAATTTTATTATTATTTTATCTTTCTTTTCTCCAACGGATGAGCGGCGTTGGCGAGACCGACGACATGTCAAGCCATTAAATGGCTTGACTTTCTATTTTTGTAACCGTACCATTGGGAATTTAGGTGGTCCATTAATTAAATGAAGCTCATAAATTACCAATGACGTTACCCACCTCTTCCCCCTTCTATTTATATGGAGCTTGGGGAGGGGTGTTGGCATGACTTCACCAAGCGACGAAGCTTTGGAAAAGTACCGAGACGTCAACCACTTGGGGGACGAGGCCAACTTCAGTGAGTGGTGACGAGTGCCACAGAATCACGAACCGATGACAACGACAAAGGAGTTACGTCGATTGTCGTTAGTGAACGTCTCTTCCAGGTAGGGGGTTTATTTTGAAGTTTTCTTTGATAAATTATTTTATCTCCCACTTGTTAGCATGTAACGCGGAGGGTACGGGCCAAACGAACAAGGCCCGGAGCCTCCACCGCTTCGTTCTGAATGTGAACTTTGGGAGAAAATTTTACAACTCAACGGTAATATGAAATAGTGGGTCACACAATGAAGGCGGTATCACGAAAGAGCCATAGGCGCAGACGACGTCAAAAACGGGCAACCGGAGCGTGTCCGGTGACCCGCAGAAGAAACTGCTGGTGCGCCATGTCGACGGCGGCTGGAGGAGACCCACGACGACTGGCTGCGGGAAGGGGAGAGTAGCACACCGTCCCGCGCCGCGGCGACCAAGGGCGGCCAGCCCAAGCCGGTCATGCAGGATAAGGGCAGCGCTTGTAGGCCTCGCTGGTGGAAGCGGCCACGACCAACAGGCCGCGGTAGGAGGGTGCGGCGCGGCCTGCGCTGCGCCGCGTTGGCGGAACCCGGTCGGCCAAACGACCGACTGTTTAAATGCAGTGGGGCAGCACCCCACCGGTTGGGAGAAATGTCCCCCCAACCGTGGGGCCAACGAGGTAGGTGGTCCTCCTTCTGGAGGACCGAGCCGGTAGCGGGCCAGGCTGAACCCGCGGCCCAACGGGTTGGACCTGCGGCCTAGTGGGCCAGTGTGGGTGGGATGAGACCCACCCGACAGGTCGAGCCAACCACGGATCGGGCCCACGAACCAGTCGGGCCAACCGCGATGGGCTGAACCCAATGAACCGGGCTGGCTCCCAGTGGGCTAGACTTGAGCGGGGTCATGTAGACCCTGGGACCCATTGCGTCGGGCCGGTCTGACCAAGTCGGACCAGGCCTAGACCCAACCGATACCCAAATAAAGAAACACCCGTAACTGACGAACCAGACTTCTGATAGACGCACCATCAATGGAATTGGGACACCTTTTATGAAGCGGTCCCTTTGGCATATTCCAGCAAGCCCGAACGAGCTGGGCCGGACCAAGGTGCGGCCACCCCCGTTTCACAAAAAGGGTTGTAACTAGCAGACTGAGCGTCTGATCGAGGTTCCGTCTGTGGAATAAGGACCCTTGTGGAAAGGTTTTCCTTTGAAGATACTCTAAGTGAGTTTTTACGGAGTTTAATATGCGACCTGGGTTGGATCAGACTTGAATCCAAGTGATCCCTTTTTACAAAAGTGCTCATATCTCACTAACCGGGCATCCGATCAGCGCGTCGTCTATCACGTTGGGACCCATATGATAGGGTGATACCTTGGGTATAATTTTTGCAGGACTTTGTACTGATTGAAATATGACTGATGGCTTGAGGATAGGTACTCCCAGAATCCAGCGTGCTATGAGCATAATTCCAGTGATTGGTTGTAACGTGAAGAAAGAACATAGATCCTATGTGGGTCAGCATCTATCAGATCCTGTGTGGGTTAGCGATCAAAAATCTTATGTGGGTCAGCACATACCAATCCTGTGTGTGTTAGATCCTGTGTGGTCAGCGCATACCGATCCTGTGTGGGTCAGATCCTGTGTGGTCAACGCATACCGATCCTATGTGGGTCAGATCTTGTATGGGTCATCACATACTGATTCTATGTGGGTCAGATCCTATGTGGGTCAAGAGGGGTTATTACCTATCATTCCTATGTGGGTCAGCAGTAGTGCCTCTTAACAAAATAAGATGATATATCTTACTTCTAATAATTTATACATTCGTACTTAAGTTATACCTAGTGTGATCTAAGTATTTACCTTTGTGGTACTTTTACCTTCGCAGTGTTACCTTTGCGGTGTTACCTTTGTGGTACTCTTACCTTCGTGGTGTTACCTTTTTGGTACTTTTAGCTTCGTGGTGTTACCTTGGTGGTACTCTTACCTTCGTGGTGTTACCTTTGTGGTACTTTTACCTTCGGGGTGTTAACTATGTGGTGTTACCTTTTTGGTACTTTTAGCTTCGTGGATCTGTTGTGAAAATGGCTTAAAAGTTGGATCCTTATGTTTCCTCATTAATGAGACAAGTATATTTTGATAACTTAGGTATATGTATGGGAATATACCTAAGTAGATTTGATGACTGCTTCATGATTTTTGATTGAGGTCTTGTTTTGTGGTATTTCTTTTGTGGAACTCTGAGAGACCTACGGGGGTCTCGGGGTCCCTACTGAATATTTTTATACTCACCCCTGCATGGGCTTCGCCCGCACCTCATTGTGTCTTGTGCAGACGACAAGCAGCTGGACTGAGACTTGAGGGAGCCAAGACCAGGTGATACACGGAGGATATGGGATGATGTGGAGTGTTGTGGAGACAATCTATAACTACCCTTCAGTTAGGATCCTCGTTGGATTATCCAAGAGTTGTTTTCTATTTTTAGTTGTACTTGTACTTTTTAGTTGGGCTTGTATTCCGGCCCCCTTTACTTTCAGAACACTTTTTACTACAACAGTTTACTTCGTGGTTGCTTTTTTTTGTGTTCATGGATTGTGTGTTTGTACAGTTTTAAAGGAAATTCCTTCCCGTTATAGGGATATGCCTTTCCGGTGCTAGTTTTCAGCCACTGGCCTATGGAAGGCGGGCTTGGGGTAGTCACGACACGGGCCCCGGGGGACGGGTCCTGACAAAGTGGTATCAGAGGAGTCAGTTATATCGAATAACTAGGACTATAATCTTTTCAATGTGGAGATAATGATAATTGTTATGAGTGTGGTTTTCAGTTTGGGGAATCCAGTTTTGGTGTGGTAGCCGACGTATCCATACACCATGACCCTGAATTCTAATTTCCGACTCAGTGCATGAAAACACTGATTGTGTGTGTTTTGGAAATGTTTTTCCTTGGTTTATTTGGAGTTAGCTCACCAGGTATAACTTAATGAACCTGGAACATATATTCCTTATCAGGATGCCTCCGTGTAGACAACCAGCAAGTATTCCCAAGAGAGTACGCGATGACAGACCACCAAGTGATCTTGTGTGGATCAGCATTCTAGAGATCATGTGTGGATCTGCACCGAGCGATCCTGTGTGTATTAACACCGAGTGATCTTGTATGGATTAACAATAGAAGCTACCAGTGGACCATGCACGCTGACTGATAATGTTGGACAAGTTCCAGCGGCATAGGCCTCTGAGGTTTCGAGGTGAGATAGATCCCTAAGAAGTTGAGAATTGGCTGGAGGTTGTGGTTAGAGTTTTCCGCCTAGTTGAGACACCGACTTATCAAATGGTGATCCTAACTACTAGTCTTTATCAGTGTGTGACCATGAGGATGGTTCACATTGTGATGAGGCTTCGGTACATGGACCATTTCCTCAGATGGTACCTTTGGGTAGTGTTCCAGCTATATCACCACGCATTGGTCAGCAGTTACAACCAACTATACCGGTAGAGGACACATGTAGGCTTAGTGCCTTACACGTGTTTCAAAATCAGATACCCCTCAGGTTCTAAGGTGAGCTCAACTCATAGGCTTATAAGGAGTGGCTTGATGAGTTTTTCAAGTTTCCATCGAGCTAGGGCACTATTAAATCATATGTAAGTCCTGGTAGAGAGCCTTCTACGTGGCATAACAGGGTGATGTCAGGGTTTAGATTATCCTGATCTTATGATGAGGTGACTTTTCTGTGGACAATCTTGATAACCTTTCTCAGAGAATGGGGTCCCTTGCCATAAAAAGCTAAGGGGTGAGTGTTCCCTATAGCTTATACAGCTTCGATAGGACGACATGTCGGTGGGTGGGTATTCATCAAGGCGTACCGACCATACCAGGCACTCGATGAACACAGTATAGTCAGGGCTTCAGGACTCGGACCTCTGAGCGAGGTGTGTTTAGGGATATCTGAGCCAACACTATTCCTCTATGCATTCCTACTTAGGTTAGGGAGATATAGATAACCTTTGCGGTTGAATGTTCTATGGTTGAGCGGATACAACTAGTGAATGTTAGCCATGGGAAAGTAGGAAACTGACGCCAGTATCAGAGACTTGGGTGTGTAAAATGTTTCAAGAAGAGGAAGTGATAGCGACAGATGAATCTTCAGGGAAACAAACGTGTAAGTTGATATAGGAGAGTATCTTGAGATGGTATAAATTTCGACATGTTACAACCACCACCCCAATGTGGTCCCCACCAGGCTCAGGGAGCTGGAGGACAATAGAAGGGAGTAGCTCCATGCGGTCAAGGACTGTGACCCAAGGGATCCAGGAATGATTTGAGGTACGATCTGTGTCTAATAATAGTTGCCATATTAATAGAAATTGGTACTAATCATTCCTTCTTTCCACAAATATTGTTCAAGACCTAGAGTTTCTGGTTAAACTGATGATTTGACCCTTACGTATGAAGATACCTTTGGAAGGAGACTCAATAATCACACTTATACTGATGGTGTGATCTGACCCTTAAGGAAATAGTTTTGGTTAGAAACTCTTGGTGGTAGTGTTGAGGCCTTACGAAGTTAGTTTGGGTATGGACTAAACATCCACAGTTCATACTCAGATTGACTGTTTTAGGCAAAAAAGATGTAGTATATCTACAGCGATTGAATGGGGTTTTCCTTGGTTGGCGAAAAAGTAAATCCAGGAAGCACAGGATAAACTCATTCATAGGAGGGTGCAATCAATCAATCTTGATTTGGAAAGCCTTAACCTTGTGGAAATAGGAGTTTTCAGTTTTCAGTTCCCAATAGTAGTGGCAGAGTGTGGGGACATCTTTTAAAAATATGTTTCTAGAATTATCTCCCTGAAGAGAGAGGGACTTAGGCTTTGGTTGGGTACTATCGGAGATTTGTACCTGAATTCTCCAGGGTAGCGACACCCTTGTCAGCTTTGATGAAGAATGGGGAGCCTTTCCAGAGGATGGGGAAACTGTCAGCAGATCTTTTAAGGGCTGAGACAGAGACTGACAAGTGCCCCCCATCTTGAGGCTACTAGAAGAGGGTGTTGGGTGTGTAGTCTACTATGATGCATCAGGGACCAGACTAGGTTGTTTCTTGATTTAGGAGCAGGCAGTGATCGCCTACAGCTCATGATAGTTGAGACACCATGAGCAGAACTACGCTACCCATGACCCGGAGTTAGCAGCTGTGGTATTTGTGCTGAGGATATTGAGGCACTGCTTGATGGGTGAATGGTTTACTGTTTACTATGACCACAAGAGTCTGAGTTATATCTTCCCATAGAAGGACCTGAACCTGAGATAGTGAAAATGGATAGAGTTCCTCCAGGACTATAAATTTGAGATATTCTATACTCTTGGGAAGGGTAATGTGGTAGAAAATGCAATCAGCAGGAGGTCTGGTCCACAACTGCTAAGTGAGGCTTCAGAGCAGATAGTTACACTGTGGATATCCTTCATGGATAAAGATAGAGTAGCTTACCTCCAGTCTATGACTATCACTCCCCAAATTCTTCAGTGAGTTCGGGAAAAACAACTTGGGGCGTTGACTACGAGGCCCGATGTGATCAGATATCCTTAGGACGGTATCCTGAAAGATTTTATGAAGGTGGGGATCATGTGGTTATCTTCAGAGGATGCACCATGGTACCATTGATTCTTAGGGAGGACGTGTTTAGGGAGTTCTATACATCCCCTTTAACGGTATATCCTGGAGTGGAGAAGATTTACCAGGACCACCGACGTTAGTACTGTTGGTCAGGGATGAAGGAAGAAGTTGCAGAGTTTGTATCATGATGCCTCACTTGTCAGCAAGTGAATACTACACAGAGACGGTATAATTATTATGCCGATAGGATACAGAGACCCTTGGAATCCAAGGAGGGATACCATGTCTTTCTATGGGTCTCACCCTGATGAGGATTGTAGAGGTTTGGTCAGGGCGGTAATCTATCTCCGAGGTTCATCGGACCTTTATAGATTATCAGTAGATTTAGCGAGGTGGCGTACCATCTATCTCTTCCCTCACGGATGCACCGGGTGCATAATGTTTTCCATGGGTCCTAATTGAGGAGAATCATGCATGATCCATCGCACGTTATCAACTAGGGCGGGTTGGAATTTGACGATGGGGTGACTTTTACGGAGTTCCTGGTGGAGATACAGAATTGATAGGAGAAAGTCCTTCATGGATGGTCGATCCCTCTAGTGCGAGTTTGGTGGCAGCTCGGGAACCTCCAAGAGAGCACATGGGAGTGGGAGGCTTAGATTCATGCTTAGTACCCTCATTTGTTTGATTTTCCTTATTTTGGATTTTGGGGACATAAAGATCTAAGGTGGGGAGAATGTGATGTTTGGAAATTTCTGTATTTATTTTTTGTTATATGGAATTATTTCAAGACTTCGAAATCTGACGGCACGTGATTCCGATGCCCGGAGTGCCCGGAATGATCTGTAAAAAATTATTAAGTTTAAAATAGCGCGCGTGAGTGGTTTTTATAAAAAAGTGGAATAACTCTTAAACGGGTGCCCGAATCAAAAATTTGAGGGCACAATTGCATTTAGGATAGCGATTTTACCCTAGGCATGACTTAAGTTTAGTCAGCGCAGGCCTCCAATGAGAAAACCCAAAAATGGAATAACCATAAATAAAATGATTAAATAAAGGTATTTTATTTTTCAAATGCTTATAACTCACGAACGGTGACTCAGATTAAAAATCTTAGACCACTGCTGAGCTCATGAGGGTATGATTTCTTTAGGTAGATACTAATATTGGCCAGTGCGGGCCAACTATGGAAGTTAGATTTTGACCGTAAATAAAATAATTAAGTAACAATTATTTTATTGTTAAAATCCATAACTTCTAAATGGTAACTCGGATTGAAAATACGAGAGTACCGTTGAGTTCTTTGGGAATTGTTTCTCTTAGGTTGAGCCTAACTTCAACCGGCGTGGTTCAAGGGTGAATGTTAATAATTTTTTAAACGTTTTTTAAGGTACGTTTAGTAAACGTGTGAGCAGCGTTTTCTATATTTTGAACCGGTGATTGGAATTGAAAACTAGAGCACCGTTGAATCCACAGCGCTGATATTTTCTTAAGGAAATCTTCATATCAACCGCGGTTGGTCAGGAGAAAAAGATAGTTTTTTGGAATTTTTAAATAATAATAAAATAACAATTTCATTATTATTTTATCTTTATTTTCTCCAAAAGATGAGCGGCGTTAGCGGGACTAACGACATGTCAAGCCATTAAATAGATTAACTATCCATTCTTGTAACCGAACTATTGGGAATTTGGGTGGTCCATTAATTAAATGAAGCTCATAAATTCCCAATGGCGTTAACCACCTCTTCCCCTTCCTATTTATATAGAGCTTGGGGATGGGTGTTGGAACGACTTGACCAAGCGACGATGCTCTGGAAAAGCACCATGACGTCAACCACTTGGAGGAAGAGTTCGGCTTTAGTGAGCGGTGACAAGTACCACCGAATCACAAACTGATGACAACGATGAAGGATTTACGTCGATCTTCGTCAGAAAACGTCTCTTCCAGGCAGGGGGTTTATTTTGAAGTTTTCTTTGATGAATTATTTTCTCTCCCACTTGTTAGCATGTAACACAGAGGGTGTGGGCCAAACGATCAAGTCCTAGAGCCTCCTCCACTTCGTTCTTGATGTGAACTTTGGGAGACAATTTTCCAACTTGACGAAAACACGAAATAGTGGGTCACGCTATGACGACAATATCCCGGAAGATCCATAGGCACAGACGACGTCAAAAATGGGCCACCGAAGCACCTATGGTGACCTGCGGAAGAAACTGCCAGTGCACCATGTCAGCGGCAACCGGCGGTGGCCGGAGGAGACCTACAACGACTAGCCATGGGCGGGGGAGAATGGTGCACCGTCGTGCACCGTGAAGACCAAGGGCGACCGGCCCAAGCCGGCCACACGGGACAAGGGTGGTGCCCGAAGGCATCACCAATGGAAGCAGACGCGACTAGTAGGCCGTGGTAGGAGGGTGCAGCACGGCCTGCACCGCACCACATTGGTGGAACCTGGTCGGCCAAATGGCTGACCATTTCAGGAAACCTATGCACAGGTTTGGGTCAAAATCCATGGCCTAAATTAGGTCCTATGACATTGATAAATTCATTTTGGTGTTTCTTTGGTGATTGGAATTCCAATTTGAATGGACAATGCTATGGTGAAGGTTATTTTTGGTCACTATTCTAGAGTATTGGTTGAGATGGATTTTAGTTCTTTCTTAATTGGTCGAGTGGTCCTTTCCAATGTTCTAGATGAGGTTACTCTTAAAATTGAGTATGAAAAGGCACCCCCTTCTATGATTCTTGTGGTATTATTGGGAATATAAAATATAATTTATGAGGTAATGTAGTCTGTACAAGCTTATAGCTTAAAAGACATGAATTCCTCCATTACCGAAATTGGAAGAAGGATGAGACTCTATTATATTCTGACCAACCTAATGATCAAGGTAGTGATGTTTTTTTTCTTACTTCAAATGATGAGGTCACATCTCCTTAAGAGATGTAGAATCTTATTTGTGTTGAAGTGTCTTCTTTGGTGAAGAAAAATATTATTGATAAAGGTTCCAAGAAGGCATAGGATACAAGGGGCTCTTTTAAGTTAGATACCCACCCCCTTTTTCTAAAACTAGGTCAGTGGCTACTCACCTATAGAACTCTACTAAACCTCATATGATCTAGGCTGACCTATTTAATGATGTTTCATTACATAAAGGTATAATGAAGAATAATATGAACGAGGAATCTGATGATAGTCTGGCTACTAAGGAATCATATACACAGGATGATGTTGATTTCAATTTTTGGTAGGAACATAAGCTGATTACCACCAAAGTTCACAAGGGTAGGTAAAAAATAGAAGCAACCACCTCAATGAAAACCAAATCCAAAAGGAATTTTTCTGCATTGGATATGGAAGAATCTAGGAAATGTTGTTCAACACTTGAAAAGGGTAAAATGATAGCAGGATAGCTCAATGACTCAAACTTTTGAAATTACTATTGGTTCTTTGGAAATATCATTGGATTGTGGACATCAGACATACACCTTGACTTTCTCTACTGATAAGAAGAAAGTTACTTCAAACATCGATGGTCAACAAGTTATAAAAGTTTTCTTAAATGACAAGGCTCAACCCTTGGATTGTGGTAAGTTTTAGGCTGAAATGGATGGATTATATGCTGATGATGAATTGGGATTAAAGATGAATAATCTCAATACTTTGAGTGAAAATTTTGTAATCCATAAAAATACCAATAATTAGAGGGATGGGGATACTGTATTTGATGACATATAGTCCCCTGTTGGTCCTTATGCTAAGCAGGGAGTTAGTCTGGCCCCTGATCCCAAGGTTAGTGGGATTGCTACAATTCCCTTGGGAGAAAATTAATCAGGAAGTGTTATAGCTTCTTTTCCAGATTTTTCCAGCCACTTAAAGATAACTCTCTTACAAAATTCAGTAACCATAATTCTTTTGAATTGCTTGCCTTCAGGACCAGTGAAGAGGATGTACAATCCAGTATTCTTGTGTTGGCAACAAAATCATTAATAATAGGTTTTGGTGATGAACACTCAGACAATGGAGGTGGGTCACGGTTGCAGGTCAAAACATGGCGAAGAGGACAACATCCTTGTGATCTAGGTGGACGCGCTTCTCACAACAACACGAGTACTCAATCTAGAGCTATTTAAATCTACTTGTCTTTATTTTAAAGGTTTTTCTCATAGAAAATATTTTTTTATGTTACTTTTCTCTCTTTGTACTTTATTTTATTTAATAAAAGGGGCCACTAAGCCTCAACCATTTAAAAAAATAGATATATATTAAAATGAAGATGTGTACATACTGAAAATATTAAAACATCATAAATAAATAAATATAAAAAAAATATTAGAAAATGATTAAATTCCAAAAAATACAAAAAATTAATAAATATTAAAAATTAATAAATAAAATTAAATGAAATAATATTAAAAATGAATAAATAAAATTTAATATATAACAAAACAATTTAAAATAATGAATTCATAAGATTAATTACATGAATTGTAAAAATGTATAAAAAATTACGAAAATAATAAAAAATGCATTTAAATTTATTAATTATATAGATTTCAGACATTTTAAATATATTTCCACTTAATAAATAAAATTAAATGAATATTAATCATATAAATTAAAAATATATTAATAGTACTAAAAATTAGTAAATAATTATGTATAGTTTATAAGATTAACTACATTGGTTATAAACATGTACAAAAATGAATAAAATACTAGAAAATTCATTTCACTGAATAAATTATATAAATTTCACACATTTTAAAAAATATTGCAACTTAATAAAAATAATTGAATAAATATTAACCATAAAATTAAAAACATATTAATAATAATAAAACTTACTAAATAACTATGTATAAATAAATATTAATAAATAAAAAAACCCCAAAAATATTAAAAATGAATAAATAATATTAAATGAAAGAATTCTAAAAATGAATAAATAAAATTGAATAAATCAAAAAAATATTAAAAAAAGTGAATTTGCGACATTAATTGCATGAATTACATACAATAAAATTTAATAAAAATGAATATATAGATATTATTAATTATATAATAAAAAAATTATTAAAATAAATTATATTATCTTCAAAAATATTAAAATGAAAATGAATTTATAGGAATCAATTATATACATTTCAAACAAATTAAAAAGATTAAAATTTAATAAATAAAAATGAATAAATATCAATCATATAAATTATAAACATATTAGAAATATAAAAACTTATTAAACAAATATGTATAAATTTTAAAAAATTTATAAATTACAAAAATATGAAAATTTAATAAATATAAAAAATGAAAAAAAATATTAAATCAAATAGTATTTTAAACAAATAAATAAAATTAAATATATTTTAAAAATATTAAATATTTAAATTTAAAAATTATTGAAAAATCATTTAAATGGATTAATCATATAAATTTCAAACATATTTTAATTTTTAAAAATTAATAAATAAAAAACAAATAAATATTATTCATATAGATTACAAACATTTTGAAAATATTAGACAATAAATAAATATATGTATAAATATATATTTGAAAATGATTAAATTCAAAAAAAATATAAAAATCAATAAATATTAAAAATGAAGAAATAATATTAAATAAAAGAATATTAAAAATGAATTAATTTAATTGAAAAAAAATATTTTAAAAAATTAATTCATAAGACTAACTACATGACTTGTAAATACATACGGAAATGAAGAAAATATCATAAAATAAATTTAAATAAATCAAATATATAAATTTCAAGCATTTTAAAAATATTAAAACTTAATAAATAAAATTTAATATATAATAATCATATAAATTAAAAACATATTATAAATAATACTTAGTAAATAAATATGTATAAATTTTAAAAAATCATTAAATTTCAAAAATATTATATAAAAAATTTATTAAAAGATACATTAAATGTGAAATAATATTAAAAATATGAATAATACATTCCATACACACAAATGTACACATGTCCCATACATACACATACACACACATATATGTACATCCCACATATAGACATATATATAAATATATAAATTCAAATATCACATATTAATAATACATATTCATTTATATTTATATAATTGGTTAAATTATTAAAATATATATTAATATATCATATTTATTTTAATTATATTCATTTTTTAGTTAATATATATTATTAAACATTAATTTTTGAATATAAATATGATAATTTTATATATATTGATTTTTTTAAAAAAATTATACAAATTTGTTAACAACGTTAAGAAAAACACTTATAAAGTGGAACCTTTATCAGTGTTAAGAAATGCGCTGACAAAGGGTACAATTTTTTCAGTGCTGATAAAAGTAACATTTATTAGTGATTTTACCTAGCGATGATAAATGTTCCACTTTTAGTAGCGCTTTCTTTTTAGCACTGATAAAAGTCAGTGTCTTATATAATGTGGTTTATGTTAGTGAATGTTATAGTAGTTCCCAACTATAATGAGAATCTCAAGATACTATGAATTTAATCTTAAATATATGTCATATAGACTAGATACATCATACCAATGAGGCACATTTGTTGTTTGACTATCATATTCTAGGATATCATAAGCATTGTGACTTCTTCTCCTGAAGTTCGTACTTGGTGATCTTGAGTAAATGAGATCATGAGGACCGAACCACCAATAGAATCATCACATGTTTCATGTGTCATTGGTTTTTCCTATCTACAAACATGTGTATTGGTCTTTAGACTTGAGATTGTTATGAATGTGTACCATTTTCTACATAATTTGATGTAAGGGAAAAACCATGACATTGAAGTCATGGTGAGGTATCTTGTGTTTGGTGTGTATTTCATGGTATGCCATTGGTTGAATGATCAAGATAGAATGTGTCATTTTCTAGTTGAGAATGATATATATCATGGTCCTAGGTTGACCAAGATGGTAATACCTTCATTAAATCCATGACCATAGTACAAGAAGATAAGTTTGTCCAGTAAGGCCATGAAACATATAAAGCATCAAAAGGATGATGAAAAAAGCGTGAATCCCATTTTATGAGATATTAAGAGACAAATAAATTATATTACACGTATCTTGTTCTTAAGAGTTAGTTGTAGCTATGACATTTATTATCTTCTTAGGGTCTATGATAAGTTTTTAAACTTCGTTCTTAGCAAGTGAGTTGGAATCATTGCTATCAAGATAAGGGCCTAGAGGGTTACACACTAAGTGTATAAACAAACTCCACCTATGCGGATGGATATGATTTTAAGATGAAGTGAGCCCCATGTGCGGGGGTCAGTGAATGTATGAGTGTGATTGATCACAAGTGAATTAATTCAATTATATTATTCAGGTTTAGAATAATGATGATTGAATTTATTTCTCAAGGTATTCACAAGTTGTTTGATCATAAGAGATAATATGATAAAATCTAATATTTAGAATGAAAAAAATACATTCAAGGTTCATTAAATTACTAAGGGAGATTACAATCTGAGTTAATAGTTTTTATTTTATTATGTATCATGTTAAAGTGTTCTAAGTGGGTGATAAAATGTTC
Source organism: Viscum album (assembly GCA_963277665.1). Lineage (NCBI taxonomy): Eukaryota > Viridiplantae > Streptophyta > Magnoliopsida > Santalales > Viscaceae > Viscum > Viscum album. The sequence continues at coordinate 718,723,274 of OY728135.1, forward strand.
ATGACATTTGTGGGGTACAGTGCAACCCTGACAGAGATACATGGAGACCGGTGGCTGAGAGGACTGTTCCTGGCGATGAAGGTGATGTATGTTTCATGCAGTGGAATGTGAGGATGGTGGGACATGTTTCGGTGACCTCAGAGCATGTGAAGGATGGTGGAATAGGCTGGTGCGATGACCTCGAGCAGATGATTAAAGACCTTGGGGGTTTTTATCCATGGAAGCATCCAATGTGGGGATTAATTTTTGACTTTGGGATTACGGGGTACAAGATGATGAGACTAAGGGTCATGGAATGTACAGGCCCATCATTGGGCCCAGTTTCATGGTGTGAAAGATCCATTTATTTTGGCCATTTTTTATATAGGATTGGTTGGTGATGCTAGCAGCTATAGGTTTGTAGTTGTTGACGGTTTCTGGGTCTTTGAGCCTTTTTGTGCGGATCATTGGGCATTTTTTTGGGTTGTAATTTTTTGTGGTATTTTTCTATGTTCCTCGTCTGGTGGTGTACTTTGTGCCATATTCTTTTTTGGTGCCGCTTATATTTCTCTATTTTCATTAATAATTTTTAGGGCCGAGTATGCTCGGTACCTGAACTTTCCTGATAAGTGTGAACTGGGTCTAAAATTAAGGTTATAACTTTCTAGGGACTAAATTGAAATTTTAAAAATTATAACCTAAATATATAATTGAATTTTAGACTCGAGAATAGTGCACTCCATCATTTTCATGAGTTTTGGGCTCTCTTCTATTCTCTATCAAACTCTAGAGTGAGAAACTAAAGAAAGAATAAGGTTGGATCAATCCCATCTTCTAGATTGAGTCCGTGTACTTCATGCAATCAATGGGACATCATAAAACTCTTTGATTTCCCGAGATAGCACTCCAGAATTATAGATCAACAATCCAGGAGATTTGGTGCATGTGAGGAAAATCTAGATGATTCCTGACTTAATGTATTAGATCCATGAAACGTCAATGGTGAGCAAATAAAATCAGTGAATTCAAATAAAAAATGTACCATTTACGATTTTGTTTAGTTTTTTTTTACTCATGATTAAATTGAATTACAAATGATCCATTAAGAAATATGAGAATGTTTTTGCGGATTTGGTGTTTTTAGCATGAATCTGAACCCAAAATTTTAAATTGCATATTTTTCACATATCTGCCATGCCCCAGGTTTCTTAGATTGAAACCAGAGAGAACATGAAATTATTTAAGTCAAAAACTTTAAAATTTAAAATAATCTTGATAATAGTCAGAAGAAGAGTCTTGATACGGTCTCAATGCAACTTACAATGTGTCGATCCGAGTTCGTATAACCAAGATACGAATGATCGAATATTTGCGGGTTTTTACCAAAAAATATGACGAAAATTCACATACAAATATGTATTTTAGATATATTTATATGTTTATTTTATATTCTTGAATACATAGGGAGGTGGTGTTTGGTGTTGGTTCACACCAAGCTTGTAAAAATTTAAAACACAAAAATACAATGAGTTTATATATATAATAATATTTATAATATATATATATATAAATATAATTAATCCACATCACTTTTAAGGGGCAGTCGAAAAATTACTTGACACCCCATTTTGGGTGAGCATTGATAGAAAGGCACCCCATTTATTGAGGTGACATCTATGTGTGTGTGTGTGTGTGTATATATTATTTATTGTGTGTACATTTTTGGTGCCCCTAATTAGGGATGCCTGACCTCGCCCAGTATTGGGCCAGATCGAGTCAGTCTCGGTCTAACCATCTCAACCCGTCAAGCTCGTTAATAGCCCAAAATTAATATCTAGAGATCCATATTAGGTCCAAATATACCTGAAAATTGAGAAAAAAAATCATAAATTAAATTTAATTATTTGGAATTTAATAAAATTATATTAGGTGATGCATAATGTATCGATAATTAATTAAAATTATTTTTAATGTAAGTTAAAGCCTTAAAAACCCTTAAATTTAATTTTAGAAAATTTAATTTTTCTTATGCAATATGATTATATTTTGACTAATCATGAGCTGAGACTGACCAATGCATTATTGTTTTATTCTTTATTTAATTTAAAATTTTCATTTGAGTTTTAAAATGTGATAATTATTTTATTTTTATGACCTACACATCATCCATACATTTTAAATTTATATAATGGTATGCATGTCCACTTTTAAGTAATAAAATACAATTTTACACCTCGAGTTCTTCTCACTTGCGCGTGAGAATACATTGTAATGATTAGAGGAGTTCGTGGTGAATAGGTTTGAGTTGAGAGCTAACGTAAGCTAAAAAAGTGAAGTACATGAGAGTTTCAAATTCTAAAATTTTAGTCAGGTATCAACTCAAGGAATTTAATCAGGGTTTCAATTAATCCATTATTCACTTGATGGATTAACCAATAGTTAAAAGCTCATGATCATGTCATTATATACTTATTTTATCAAAATCATGGTTTATTATTTTGTGAATGTGTATTTATTATGCATGACCACATAGTATAATAATAAAAAACCATGCATAGATAAAATAAACATGTGCTGTGAATTTTTTACATTTTAAGCATGGTTAAGTTTTGAGTCTGATCACATAGAACAAGCATGTTAAATATAAAAAGACTCCATTCACCTAGATAAATTAAAAAATCCCTCAAAGAAAATATTAAGTCATTACATATCTTCTATCTCTTGAATTCTGACACAAATGAATGTATGATGCACTCATCAACCCTAGATGAGGGTGTCTACTACTACCGAAGAGTTCTTATGGGAGTACTGGGTTGGCTTAACTAAATTTGGAAGAAAAAGAGTATCCATATCTAGGTTGTCGCAACTTTATATGAAAAATGTTAAGCAATGGAAAGTAATTTTTTATAGGAGATGAGATTCCACTCAATAGATCACAAATCTGTGAGTTAATGTGGTTGGCTGGTCAAAAGCTTACCTTAAAATCGTGGAGTAGTGGCGATTCCATAACTCAGGTTATGAAGAGAGGTTTAAGGATCCTTACCACTAGAATACTCAAGTGACTAAGTATTCTGAATCTAGTAGTTTTTGAATACTAGGATTTGATAGAATAGTGAGATATATTTAAAATTAATAATTTGAAACTGTCAACTAGTAATCAAGATAAAGTACCAATCTTCTAAATTTACTTATTATCGATCAAATGGAAACCACCTCCAATTCCATTTAACTATGATATATGTTGGATAAAGAGAATATCCTAATTTACCATAACTTCTAGGAGTGTTACAAGTGGTTACATATATTACTACACCAATAGATAAAGCTTTATGTACTGGAATATCCACTTCATTCCAATCACCCTCAAGGAGTGAGTAATACAAATAAAGATAAATACAAGAAGTATATGGATGATGTGATGGATGTTCAATGCTTCATGTTGTCATCTGTATCCAGTGAGCTATAGAAAATGAATGAGGAAAAATATAATTTTCAAATACTATCTTATCTCTAAGATTTATACCAAGATAGAGATCGAAAAAAAAGATATTAGATATCCAATGAATTGTATATATGCAGTCTAGTAGAAGGGAATTATGCAGGACCTCATGTACTCATGATGATTGGGTAAATTGAGATATTAGAGTCCCTTGGGTTCAAAATGAACCAAGAAATATATGTTGATCTCATTCTTACCTCTTTACCTTATATCTTCTTAAATTTAATTTATAATTATAATATGAATAACATGAATAATTCACTCCCATATTTTTTGGATTTATTTCTCCAGGAAGATAAGTATATGAATAATTACAATTCTTTGATCCTTATAGTAAACAAGAGGAGAAAAGGAAAGGATAAAGTGTTAAGGTATAATTCTAAGTCAAAGATGATCGATGCAAATCCCTTCCAAGAAGCCAAAAATATATAGAGAGAAAAATGAGTAGGAGGCATTCTGCTTTGCATGTGGAAAGAAAGACCACTGGAAGAAGAATTGTATAGCTAGGAAGAAGAAGCAAGGTGAATCTTTTTCTTCAATTATATTTTTCATTAAATGAAATCTATTTATATCTATAAGTTGGGTATCAGATACAACATGTGGTTCATATATTTGTATTCAAATATAGGAACCATGTAGATTCATGATAATTGTAAAAGTTAAAGTAGATCTCTGAGTAGAAAATGGAACGAGACTAGAAACCTCAGTAATGAGATATTATCATCTTACTATACCTGGTGTAATAGTTCTTGTACTGAATACCTGTTATTATGTACCATATATTACTAGAAACATAGTCTCAGTGTTGAGTTTATACACCATGTGATTTTATTCCAAGTTTGGAAATAAATTTTATCTTATGTATACTGAAAAAATGTGTTACATAAAGACACACTATAATAATGTATTGTATATAATTAACTAGAAAATACAGTTTTAGAAATAAATGAAAAATCTAGTGAGAATGAATCATATCCCACCCTTCTTTGTCACATCATCCTAGGTCATGTGAATGAGTATAGCGACACGGCCTTTTCTTACATTACTATTACATCATTTCAAAGATAAACAACATAATATTATTACAGATAGAGGATCCAAAGGCTTAGTGTCTTGGGAAAACGAGGACCACACATAACAAATACAACATCTAGCATAAACATTTATTTAATTTCTTCTTCTCTAGCTTCTTATTAGCACTTGTCATCTCCTTAGTACATGTAGCCACCTGAGGATATACATCAAAATGGGTGAGCTAGAATCTCATTAAGAGGATAGATAAGAACAATATATCATGGGGTGAGCATAATCATAACATAGGCAAAAGATCATGAACATGAGAGGAGCATAAATAAAAGACTTGAAAAGTGGAAAAGCATAAAAATGAAACATCATGTCTTAGAGGTTAACTACCACACATAATTTTGAACCAAGATAGAATCTATTTCAAACATAATTTCACATTTAATCATAAGATTAATCACTTTACCCAATGCATTGGAGCACTATATAATTCCGGGTACACTCATCACATTTAAACATTCATATTGCGCTATATAATTCCGGGAGCACCCATCACATCATAACATTATCATTTATCATGCATGACAAAATTAATATAAACATAACTAACCCATGAAAAGGAATAGTTTTAATCTCATAAGAACACATTCATAAACTTTGGGTTCCCAAAATAAAGAGGGAACAATATACTTGATACAAGAACCATCAACCTTGAATGAGAGGTAAAAGTTGAGTTCTTAAGAGAAGAGTTCTTTCAGAAAACATTTGGATTGACATAAACTTCATTAGAAAACATGTATATACCAGAAACTTAAAGACAATTATGAACAAATTATCTTTAATGAGTGACCATATCAAAAATGGAGTGAAAGAGGTAGAACCTGAAGGATGAAAGTTGGGTTCAAAAATTCCCCATTACCTTGTACTCGAATGCTTCCTTCTCATTAATGTCATGTAGAATGAAATTATATTCATTAATTAGAAATTCAGAATTTTTTTTACATTTATAGGGTTCATTATGGTTTCATTATGTCATATTATGTTCCTTTGGATGACTTATATATTTTAAAAACATTGTTCGGGGATGTTCGTTTTTATCGTTTTTCTTGGGTGGTTCACTTGTATTCCTAAATTGAAGTTTGGGTAGAACATGAGTAAACATCCAGAAATTATATTACATGTCATTAATTATATTACAGGAGTTTTAATGATCTTATAATGAATTATATTATATCTATTTGGATGAATCATTAGATAAGAATTAAATGATGGTTATTTGGGTCAATTTGGGCGGTTTTTGGATCACAATGAACTTGTTTCAACTTATCACTTAGTAATATGGCCATAGGTTATTTACAGAACTTCAAATAGAACATAATACATATAACATATTCTGGTTCAACCATAAAAATGGTTTCATGACCAGATCTGAAGGTAGAAATGGAAGAAGAAAGCATGTCGTTCTTGAAGATGATAAATTAACACCTCACGAACAACGTTCTCTTTAATAAAATAAAAGGAAGAGGGAAAGGGGGTTGGATGATATAATATCCCATTAGAATCATAAAATTACATAATATTTATAATACTAGAGTTACAATACATTTTGGATGAATCTAGGTGAGGAGAGATCAAGAAATGAACTTGAACTTGAAAGGAAATTAAAGGAGAAGAGGGAGGGAAATTACCTCTTGAATCCTTCTCTTGAGAACCTCATTAAGGGCCTAAGCTTGGTATTTTGATGAGAACAGAAGCTCTTGGACGTGGGGGAGGGGATAAGAAAGGTGTTTGGGCAGATTTTAGAGAAGTCTTGGAGTTTGAGAGGTGTGAGAAAATGAGGGTGTGAAGGGTGTCTTTTATAGTGGAGGGGAGAGGGGTTTCCTTAATATAAAATTCATTAGTTTATTATTTCCCCAAAAGACAAGGAATAGTGAGTCTTTAATGACCAAGAATAGTAATTTTATAATTTAATCCCGAACCAAGTGGTCTTACATCAGCAGAACATCACACATGACCCTATAATTAGCTTATTTAGCTTATTTTGTAAATTACGGTACTTCAAAAATTCAAGTATCTCATAAAAATCCAAAAAAATTACCCCAACCATTTTTCAATGTGTAGAATCAAAAAATGAAGTCTATTTTTCAAAAATAAATTTCTAATTATTATTAATTTAATATTTAATTAAAATCATAATTTAATTTAAAAAACAGTTTTTAAGATTAAAACTGATTTTATAATGCTTTCAAAAATTACGTAGGGTCTTATAAAATTATCTGAAAACTATAGGACATTGATTAAAATAATTTATGAACACATTTTAGGGAAATAAATATTCTTTTAAATTAATTAATTAATTAATTATAATTAATTATTTATGACTTACAAAATACTAAAACGTTTACTAAGGTCAAATTTTCACTTTCTAAGATGTCTAAATTTTATTTAATTATTCATAGGTAATGTTACTCTTATGTTGGATGATATACTATTCATAAGTTTCACATTACTATTCATAAGGGTATGTTACTATTCATAAGGGTAGGTCACTATTCACCAAAAATTATTTTTGTTTCATTAGACTCCAAAAATCATCTTGAGCACAACCGTGTATGTCGAATTTTTAAAATTCCAAACACAAAAGTGACAAAATTATGTTTAAAGTTCACTTATCACTTAGTAGTTCATTATGTTGTATTTTCATGTTATTTTATGATATAAATATAAGAAGGGAATTTCCATTGAAAAACATTGGGTCGTTACATTCTTCCCCCCTTAAGAAATTTTGCCCCCAAAATTTCACTTTACACAAACAGGTGAGGGTACTTCTCCTTCATTGCCTCTTCTGGTTTCCAAGTTGCTTCCTTAAACTTATGTTTCCTCCACAACACTTTGACAAGATGGGTTGTCTTGTTGCGTAGAACCTTATCTCTCTGATCCAGAATCTTTACTGGCTGCTCCTCATATGAGATATCATCTTCCAACTACACCACCTCTGAGTTTAGTACATGTGAGGGGTCTCATATGTACTTCTTCAGTAGTGATACATGAAACACATCATGAACTTGAGCCATATTCGGTGGAAGTGCAATTCGATAGGCCATGGCTCCTATGTGGTCTAGGATCTCAAAGGGGCCAATATACCTTGGGATTAGCTTCCCTTTTTTCCCGAATCGCATGACTCTCTTCCATGGAGATATTTGAAGGAAGACTTTATCTCCAACGTTGAACTCCAAGTCCCTTTGACAGTTATCAGCATAGCTCTTTTGCTGACTTTGAGCAGCTTTGATGTGTTTCTGGATGACTTGAACCTTCTCTGTCATCTCTTGAACAAGATCGGGTTCAAGCAGCTTTCTTTCTCCAACTTCATCCCAACAGGTTGGAGTTCTACATTGATTCCCATAAAGAGCTTCCTACATAGCCATCTGAATACTCGAGTGGAAGCTATTATTGTATGAGAACTCAACCAATGAGAGATTTTGATCCCAACCACCCTTTAATTCAAGAGAGCAGGATCTTATCATATATTCAAGCGTCTAAATAGCCCTTTCAGACTGGCCATTGGTTTGGGGGTGATAAGTCGTGCTGAAATTTAATTCAGTACTCAAAGCATGTTGAAGTCTCCTCCAGAATTTAGATGTGAACATTGGATCACGGTTAGAGACAATTGAGAGTGGAACATCGTGCAGTCTCACCACTTCCTTCACATATATCTTTGCAAGTTGTTCAAGATAGAGGTCTTCCCGAATAGCGATAAAATGGGAAGTCTTGATGAGTCGGTCAACCACAACCCATATTGTATTATTTCCCTTTGACGTCTTTGAAAGACCTATGACAAAGTCCATAGTAACATTTTCCCATTTCCACATGGGTATAGGCAATGGCTGCATCATACCTTTGGACTTTTTTCGCTCAACTTTAACTTTTTGACATACCAAGAACCTTGATATATATTCCGCAATCTCCTTCTTCATGTTATCACACCAAAAGTGTTCTCGGAGATCACGATACATCTTGGTACTCCCAGTATGGATAGAGAAAGTTAAGCTATGTGCATTATCCAATAGCTCCTTCTTTATCCCGGGTGATGAAGGCACACAAAGCTGCGTTCCAAAATGAATCACACCATCATTGTCGATATGGAACTCTTGTATCTTCCCTTACTTTACTGCATTCACCCTCTTTTGTATCTCCACATCATCCCTTTGTGCTTCCTTAATATTCTCCTGGATGGATGGTTGTGCAATCATTTGGACAAGGTAGGATGTATCCCCTACCCTTATGATTTCCAAATCCATCCTTTTCATATCTAAGAAGATAGGGTCTTTCTCAATCTGCAACATGGATAGAGTCACGCGTTCTTTTCTTCTTAGAGCATCAGCTACCTTGTTCACCTTTCTAGGATGATAGTGAATAGAGCAATCGTAATCCTTGATTAGATCTAACCATCTCCTTTGATGCATGTTGATCTCCTTTTGTGTGAATATATACTTTAGGCTCTTGTGGTCGGTGTATATGTCACACTTCTCACCATAAAGGTACTGCCGCCAGATTTTCAAGGAAAAAATCATGCCTTTTAGCTCTCGATCATGCATCGGGTAGTTCTGCTCATGGATATTCAACTATTGTGAGGCGTAGGCTATCACATTATCATTTTTCATGAGTACAAAACCCAAGACTTTCTTTGAATCATCACTATATATCACAAAACTTTCTCCACTTTTCAGTATTTTGAGTACAGGTGCAGTGATCAGCCTTCTATTTAGCTCCTTGAAGCTTCCCTCACATTCTTCCATCCAGACATACTTTACCCCTTTCCTTGTTAACTTAGTTAGCGGGCTTAACAATCATGAGAAGTTTCTCACAAAACATCGGTAGTACCCAGCTAATCCAAGAAAACTACGGATTTATATGACACTAGAGGGCCTGGGCCATTCCTCAATCACCTTTGTCTTTGAAGGATCCAGAGAAATTCCCTCACTTGTGATCACATGTCCCAAGAATGTGACTTGATTCATCCAAAAGTCACACTTGCTGAACTTGGCGTACAACTTCTCCTTTATCAATGTCGCCAACACAAGTCTTAGATGTTCTTCATGTTCCTCCTTTCTCTTGGAGTAGATGAAAATATCATCGATAAACACTACCACAAATTTGTCGAGATAATGTCTAAAGACTCTATTCATCAAATCCATGAAGATTTCAGGGGCATTAGTATGTCCAAAGGGAATCACCAAAAACTCATAGTGCCCATACCTTGCACGGAAGGCAGTCTTCTAAATATCTTCCTTCTTCACCTTTACCTGATGATATCCAGAACGAAGATCCACCTTTGAGAAGTATAGATCTCTTCTTAACAGGTAGAACAAGTCATAAATCCTTGGGAGATGATACTTTTTCTTTATGGTGATCTTTTTGAGTTCCCGATAATCAATACACAGCCTCATGGTTCCATCCTTCTTCTTCACAAAGAGCACTGGTGCACCCCAAGGTGATGCACTATAGTGTATGAACCCTTTGTCCAGATGCTCTTGCAGCTGCTTCTTTAACTCCTCCAGTTCGATAGGATCCATCCTATAGGGGTACTTTGAGAGAGGATTAGCTCCGGGTATGAGTTCAATTGAGAACTCTACCTCATGATCTGGGGGAATTCTGGGTAACTCTTCAGGAAATACATCACTGTATTCCCTCACAATGGGCATTTCCTCAAGGTTGTAACTTTCCTTCGACTCAACCATTTGGGAAAGGTATGCTTCTTCATAGGGAATCAACACCCACACCATTGAATGATTTTTAAAAGGAGATTCATGATCTTCCTTGCATTTGTATAGGAGCATGGGATGGTTTAGAATATGAAAAGATATTTCCTTTTCCCGACGGTTGATATGCACTCTATATAACGAGAGCCAGTCCATTCCCATTATAGCGTCGAATTCCACCAAGGGAAGTATTACGAGATTTTTCGGAAGAATATTCCTACATACGCCAACAGGAGAAGAGTCAAACACTTGGGTTTAAATGATTTCATCACTTGGTGTTTTTACAGATATCTCTACTTCAAGGTTTCGGGGCTTCGATTCTATAGTTCTATAAAACTTGAAAGATATAAAGGAATGCGTAGAACCAGAATCAAATAAGACTTTTTCCATTCTTGAGTGAATAGGAAGTGTACCTTATATGACTTCATTATCATGCTCCACCTCCACAGTAGTGATGGCATAAGCCTTCCCTTGTTCCTTTGGCTTTGGTGGTTGCTGACGCTGATTACCCTCGAGAACTCGAGGTTTAGTGCACTGGTTTGCATAGTGCCCTAACTCCTTACAGTTGTAGCATTGGACCATGAGTGGATCTCTCCTTTCATTGGATACATTCTCCTTATTTTTCATGTCTTTTCGACACTCTTGAGCATGGTGTCCTTCTTTCCCACACTTGAAGCATTTCCCCATCCCTTTGAGGCAGTTCCCATTGTGTAACTTCCCACATTTTTGGCATGTGGGTCGTTGATTTTTCTTCCCACCTTTGTCACTAGATCCACCGGCTTAAAACTCCATCTTTCGTTTCTTATCTCCATATCCATGGGACCATTCTCCAAACTCCATATCCACTTTGAGATCACACCAAACAACTTCTTCATAACTCCCAAAGTCTCGAATTGCAAGAGCCTTTCGAAGTTGTGGTTTTAATCCACTAAAGAATCTATCAATTTTTCTATGATTGTTGATAACAAAACTCGAAGCATACCTTGAGAGCCTTTTAAAATTAACTTCATAGGTTGTGACAGATTATCCTTATTTTTTCTTGATCTCTATAAATTCTCTCTCCATCTTCATGTGAAGAGTTCGTGGGAAATACTTATTAAGAAACATTATCTTAAAGTCTTCTCATTCCGTCTCTTCAATTTCCTCCCTTGGCTTGGTGTTCTTAATCAAAGACCACCATTGATCAGCTTCTCCTTCAAGACGATAAACGACTAGAGTAACCTTCTCCGTCTTAGAATAGTGAAGCACAAAAAAGATCTTCTCCATGGATTTGACCCACTGTTCCGCAACTAGTGGATCAGAAGATCCACAAAATGTCGGTGGTCGTTGCCGCATAAATCATTAAATAACCATTTTCTCCCTCTTTGGTGAAGGAGGAAGTTCCCCATTATTATGGTTATTATTCATAACTTGAGATAATTGGGTAAGAATCGCCATGAAGTTTTGAACTCCACCTCCCAAATCATTAGGGATGTCGTTCGGGCAATCGTTTCATTGGACCTCACATGAGTTGTTGGCCTGATTTCTTCTGGTTCCCAACATTTTCTAAAATAGAAAAGGATAGAACAAAACATAACTAAAAAATTCATGAATAACTTATTCATTTATACAATTATACCAAAAACATAACATATGAGATCCCTAGGTAAATATTCTTGTGTGCATATTTTTACTTAGTCTCATACTCGAATTTTTCTCTAAGGGTTCACTAATCCTAATTCCCAAATTAACTAAACCTTGCCTCTGATACCAACTATAGAGACCTGACCTTTTCTTACATTACTATTACATAATTTAAAATATATACAACATAATAGTATTACACAAATAGGATCCAAAGGCTTAGTGTCTTGGGAAAACTAGGACCACACATAACAAATACAACATCTGGCATAAACATTTATTTAATTTCTTCTTCTCTAGCTTCTTATTGGAACTTGTCCTCTCCTTAGTACATGTAGCCATCTGAGGATATACATCAAAAGGGGTGATCTAGAATCCTAGTAAGAGGATAGATAAGAACAATATATCATGGGGTGAGCATAATCATAATATAGGCAAAAGATCATGAACATGATAGGATCATAAATAAAAGACTTGAAATGTGGCAAAGCATAAAAATAAAACATCATGTCTTAGCGGTTAACTACCACACATAATTATGAACCAAGCTATCATCTTGTTCACACATCATTTCACATTTACTAATGAGATTCATCACTTTAACCAATTCATTATATCACTATATAATTCCGGGCGCACCCGTCACATTTAAACATTCATATTGCACTATATAATTCTGGGTGCACCCGTCACATCATAACATTATCATTTATCATGAATTCCACAATGAACATGAACACAAATAACCCATGAAAAGGAATGGGTTTCATCTAATAAGAACACATTCATAAACTTTGGGTTCCCAAAAGAAAGAGGGAACAACATACTTGATACAATAACCATCAACCTTAAATGAGAGGTAAAAGTTGAGTTCTTAAGAGAAGAGTTCTTTCGGAAAACATTTGGATTGACATAAACTTCATTAGAAAAAATTTATATCCTAGAAAAGGAAATACAATGATGAAAAAATGATATTTAAGGAGTGACCATATCAAAAATGGAGTGAAAGAGGTAGAACCCTAAGGATGAAAGTTGGGTTCGAGAATTTCCCCTTACTTTGTACCCGAATGCTTTCTTCTCTTTAATGTCCTGTATAATGACATTATATTAATTAATTAGAAATACAGAACCATTTTTACATTAATAGGGTTAATTCTGGTTTCATTATGTCATATTATGTTCCTTTGTATGACTTATAGAGTTTAAAAACATTGTTCAGGGATGTTCGTTTTTATGGTTTTTCTTGGGTAGTTCACTTGTATTCCTAAATTGAAGTTTGGGTAGAACATGCTTAAACATCCAGAAATAATATTACATGTCATTAATGATATTACAGGAGTTTTAATGATCTTATAATTAATTATATTAGATCCATGTGGATGAATCATTAGATAAGAATTAAATGATGGTTATTTGGGTCAATTTGGGCGGTTTTTGAATCACAACGAACTTGTTTTAACTTGTCACTTAGTAATATGGCCATAGGTTATTTCCAGATATTTAAATAGAACATAATACATATAACATATTCTGGTTCAACCATAAAAATGGTTTCATGACCAGATCTGAAGGTATAAATGGAAGAAGAAAGCATGTCGTTCTTGAAGATGATAAATTAACACCTCACGAACAACGTTCTCTTTAATAAAATAAAAGGAATAGGGAAAGGGGGTTGGATGATATAATATACAATTAGAATAATAAAATTACATAATATTTATAATAATATAGTTACAATACAATTTGGATGAATCTAGGTGGGGAGAGATCAAGAAATGAACTTGAAATTGAAAGGAAATTATAGGAGAAGAGGGAGGGAAATTACCTCTTGAATCCTTCTCTTGAGAACATCCTTAAGGGCCTAAGCTTGGTCTTTTGATGAGACCAGAAGCTATTAGACATGGTGGAGGGGCTAGGTAAGGTGTTTGGGCAGATTTTAGAGAAGACTTGGAGCCTGAGAGGTGTGAGGAAATGAGGGTGTGAAGGGTGGCTTTTATAGTGGAGGGGAGAGGGGTTTCCTTTATATAAAATTCATTAGTTTATTATTTCCCCACAAGAAAAGGGATAGTGAGTCTTGAACGACCAATAATAGTAATTTTATAATTTAATCCCGAACCAAGTGGGATTACATCAGCAGAACATCACACATGACCCTATAATTAGCCTATTTAGCTTATTTTGTAAATTACTGTATTTCACTATTCATCAAAAATTCAAGTATCTCAGAAAAATCCCAAAAATTTAACCCAAATATTTTTTGACGTGTAGAATCCAAAAATTAAGTCAATTTTTCAAAAATAATTTTTTAAATATTATTAATTTAATATTTAATTAAAATCACAATTTACTTAAAAACAGTTTTTAAGATTAAAACTGATTTTATAGTGCTTTCAAAAATTACGTAGGGTCTTATAAAATTATATAAAAACTATAATTCATTGATTCAATAATTTATGAATACATTTTAGGGAAATAAATATTCTTTTAAATTAATTAATTAATTATAATTAATTATTTATGACTTACAAAATACCAAAATGTTTACTAAGGTCAAATTGTCACTTTCTAAGATGTCTAAATTTTATTTAATTATTCATAGGTAATTTTACTCTTATGTTGGATGATTTAATATTAATAAGGGTCATATTACTATTCATAAGGGTATGTTACTATTCATAAGGGTAGGTCACTATTCACCAAAATTTATTTTTGTTTCATTAGACTCCAAAAATCATCTTGAGCACAACCGTGTATGTCGGATTTTTTAAATTCCAAACAAAAAAGTGAAAAACTTATGTTTAAAGGTCACTTATCACTTAGTAGTTTATTATGTTGTATTTTAATGTTATTTTATGACAGAAATATAAGAAGGTAATTTCCATTGAAAAACATTGGTTCGTTACAATGAGAAGTTTTTAAGAATACTTTATCAAGTAGTATATTTATAATCCATTTATTTTAAAACCTTGGAAGTATTTAATGCTTGTTTATACGGAAAAATGACAAAAGAACCATTCAACGGGAAAGAAAAAGGATCTAAATAACCATTGGAATTGTTTCATATTGATGTATGTGGTCCCATTTCCAGTAGAGGCAAGGGTTGATTTATCTTACATCATTAATTTTACTGATGACTATAGTAGACATGGATATATCTATTTAATGAGGTATAAGTCATATTCCTTTAGAATGTTTAAGGAATATAAGAATGAAGTAGAGAATAAACTTGGTAAGATGACTAAAAACTACACTCAGACCATGTAGGATAATATCTTAATCAAGTTTTTATCAATCCTCTATAGGAGTGTGCGATAGTTTCCAAACTTAATACTACTTATAAAACTTAGTGGAATGGTGTTAGTGAAATTAGTAATTAGACCTTTCTTTACATCTTTAGATCAATGATGAGTCATAAAACTCTACCATTATTCTTTTGGGGATATGGACTACATACTGCCATATATACACTAAAACGAGTACCAACTAAAGTGTAAAATATTATTCCATATGAGTTATGGTATGGAAAGAAATATATTCTTTCACAAATATGTGTATGGGGATACATCGATTTTTTTCTAGACTATAGCCAGTGAAAAATTGGAATATTGGAGCACAAAGTGCATATTTATAGGTTATCCTTAGGAGACTAAAAGATATTACCTATATAGACCTTTAGATAGTAAGGTGATTGTGGAAAGACATACTACATTTCTAGAAAGGGAACACATTTCTAATGGAAATAGTAGGAGAAATATTGAATTTGATGAAGTTGATGCTCTAGATGCACAAGGGTTAGTACGAGAATATACTCCTCAAGAGATAGAGGGAGTGGATTAAGTTCTCGAGACATAAGTACTATGTAGGTATACTACAGGGGTTAGATAAATAAAGAGATATGGTTTTCTTATCACTGAATTAGGTAATACATTAATTTTAGATAATGATGAACCTATAACCTACAAAGAAGTGGTATATGGAAAGGATTCTACTAAATCAAATTAATACATTCATTCTAATATAGAATCCATGTACCAAAATCTATTTTGAATTTTGGTAGACCCACCTACTGATGTAAAACATATTGAGTGTAAATGGGTATGAAAGAAAAATCTAGACATGGATGGTCAAGAGAGAACCCATAAGGAATGAATAGTATCAAATGGTTTTAAGCAACGTCAAGGAATTTTCTATGATGAAACATTCTCACCAGTCACAATGTTGGAATCTATTAGAATATTACTTGTAATAACAACCTTCAATGATTATGATATTTAGAAAATGGGTGTCAAAACTACTTTTCTAAATGGTAAGTTAGTTGAATATGTATATATGACACAACCTGATGGTTTTATTATGTCAAAGAGTAATAATAAATAATGAAATCTACAGATATCTGTTTATGGGTTGAAGAATACATCACAATCTTGGAATGTTCATTTTGATGAGGCTATAAGAGATTTTGGTTTCATTAAGAATGAAAGAAAGAAACATGTCTATAATAATGTTATTGGGAGTGCCATAATTTTTCTTATATTATATGTTGATGATATATAATTAATGGGAAATGAATTGAAAGTCTTACAACCATTGGATACTTGGTTAAATGAATGCTTATCTATAAACATATTTGGTGAAGCAACCTATATTCTAAGGAACAAGATCTATCGATATAGATCACACAAGATACTTAGGATAATTCAAAGTACATACATTGACAAGAGACTTATAAGGTAGAATAAAGAACAATCTAAGAGAGGATTTTTTCCAGTGTCATATGACATTAATACCTCCAAGAAGATGTGTCAATAGACACAGGATTAGATTGAAAGAATGATTAGAATCCATTATGCTTCCGCAATGGGATATATCATATATGCCATTCTATGTATTTGGTTTTATATTTACTTTTCTTTAAGAGTAGTAAGAAGATATCAAGATAATCCTATAGAGATACATTGGATAGCTGTAAAAATATTCTAAAGTAGTTGAGACGTATAAAGAATATGTTTATGGTGTTTGGAGTAGATGAGGAACTAGTAGTGAGGGGATACATTGACGATATCTTCAAAACAGATCATGATGGACTAAAATTATAGTCAGGTTATGTGTTTTTCCTAAATAGTGGTGAAGTGAGTTAGAGAAGTTCAAAGCAGTTTTTCGTTGCTGATTTTATAGAAGAATATAAGAATATAGTGACTTCTGATGTAGCTAATGAAGTAGTTCAGATATTCAACTTTTTTTTTGAACTTGGATTTGTACTTAGAAGTGTAGGATATGTTATAGTGTATTGTGATAATACTAAAAAAGTGGTTCTTTCCAAGGATACCATGTCACACTAGAGGAAAAATAATATACTTCATAAGTTTCATCACTTGAGAGATTTAAATCAAATAGGTGAAGTCATAGTTAGAAGAGTAACAATAAAAGATAATGAGGCAGAACCCCCGAATTAATCCATATCTTAGTAGAAACATGATACTCATGTGAGAGCTAGAGAGTTGAGAGTTGTTAATAGTTGGATCTAGTGAATGTGGGAGTGTTGTGAGTGGGTTACCTAGACCCAACTCCTTTATGTACTTTGATTAACATTACATGTATGCATCTTGATATATAAATTTTTTTATTCTTACCATAATAGTGTTTATACTTATACATCCACTGTTTACATGATAATTTCCTTATATTAAGTTTCATATCAAAAGGTTATAGTAGTTCCCAACAATAATGAGAACCTTCAGATACTATGATAGTAATATTAAATATAATTCCTATGATCTAGATACATCATACCGATGGGACACAGATGATGTTTGAATATCAAGTGATAAAGAATTATTTGAATTGAAACTTCTTCTCATGAAAGTGATATTGAGTACATGAGGTCATGAGGACCGGCCCGTCAATAAGAACACCACATGTTTTAGGTATGATTGGTTGTTTCTACATATGAACACATGTATTATTCTTCAGACTTGAGATCACAATTATTGTATACCATTTGATCATGCACTTTTATGCAAGGAAAAAACATGAATTTTGAATTCATGGAGAGGTATCTTGTGTTGGGTGTGTCTTTGGTTGTATAACATTGGTTGAATGATCAATATATATATATTTTTATTCCGAATTGAGGAAGATATATCTCATGGGATCAAGTTGACCAGGATCTTAATACCTTAATTAAATCCATGACCATGGTACAATAAGGTAAGTATGTATAGTAAGGTCACAATATATATAAAGTATGAAAAGGATGATCGCACAAGTGTGCATCCTTCTTTATGCGATATCACGAGACAAAGAGATTATATTACATAGAGCATGTTCATAGGAGGTATTCATAGTAATGACATTCCTTATATTCTTAGGGGACATGATGGTTTTATAGAATCCACTCTTGGTTTATGAGTTGGACTTACTACTATCAAGATAAGTACCTATAGGGTCACACAAAAAGTGTATCCACAAGTTCCAATAATTTAGATGAATAAGAGTTTAGGATGAAGTTGGAACCACATATGGTGGCTGGTGAATGTCTAAGTGTGATCTGTGAATTAATTCAATTATATTATTCAAGTTTATAATAAATATGATTAAACTTTTTCTCAAGGTATTCAAATCTATTTGATCATAAAAGTGAATATGTGAAAATATAATTTTTCAAATGAACATAATACATTTAAGGTTCATTTAATTATTAAGTGAGATTATGAGTCAAGTTAATGGTTTTAATTTTATCAATTAACATTTTAAAATTAAAAAAGTGAGCGAAAAAATGTTCATGACATTTATGATAAGTTTAATTAAGTCATAAGTGTTCACATGGGTCTAAAATTAAGGTTATAACTGTCCAGGAACCAAAGTTCAATTTTGGAAAGTATAAACTAAGTATATAATTAAATTTTAGACTCAAGAATAGTGAACCCCATACTTTTCATGATTTTTTAAATCCCCTCTATTCTATATCAAGTTATAGAGTGAGAAAATTAAGAAAGAACATGGTTGGATTAATCTTGTCTTCTTGGTCGAATATGCATTCTTCACGTGATCAAAGGGACATTATAAGGATCTTTGATTTCCCATAATAGCACTAAATAATCATAGATAAAAGATTTAGAAGCTATGGTGAATGTGTGTATGATATACAATACACCTATATTGATGTATTTGATCTACTTCATGCCAATGGTTATCAAATAAAATCTGCAATTTTAAATGATCAAGGCACCGTTTATGGTTCCACACAATTTTTCTCTTCATGATTAAATTGAATTGCATGTGATCCTTTGAGAAATACACAAAAGGTTTTTTTTGATTTTAATGTTTTAAACATGAATCTGAACCCAAAATTTTAAATTGTATATTTTTTATACCCACTATGTCCCAAGTTCCATCAAAATAAACAAAATATGGGGAATGATATCCTACATGAATACTCCAAAGGCATATTTCAATATATATCTCAATTATATATTTGATTAGGAACCAGTAATATCTCCAAACATATTTTATATCTATAAAACATGATACTCACATCTCTGATTGACCACCCAAGGATCTACACTATCTGAACTTGTTAAAATCAATCACTTTCACCAAGAAATATTCCATATTTTTCTTAGTATGAATATTTTTCATGTCCAAATTTACTTCCTCAACCATGCCTCAAAGTGATATTGTACTCTAATTTTCTTAGTTATGGAATGAAAATATGTATTCCTTAGAATGTACAAGGAGCTCAAACTTTCAAAAGATATAGTAATATGCTCCTGTATGTTCCAAAGATCCTCCAATAATTTTTTTCATCCAAATAACCTCTTTGTAAGACCGCATAATTCCCTTGTATTCTTCCTCAATTGTGGATAAATCCACAACTAACTATAGTTTTGAAATATAGCTCACATATCCTCATTTAAGGTTAAACACATAAAAATTAGTGGATTTCCTTTGGTCAAAATCACTTCCAAAATCATAATCAATATATCCTATGATAGTAAACTTCGATTCTCCATAATATAATGAAGCATATGAGGTATCCTTAATGTATCTCAGGATCCTATTCAATATTTTCCAATACTCATGTGTTAGATTCTCTATGTAAAGACCAAACTCTACCACTACATGTGTAATTTCTAGTCTTGTAAAAACCATTGTGAACATCAGACTCTCCACTACCGATATATACAGTAATGGAGATATCACCATCCTATCTAATTTAGTAATAGGACTTGTTGTAGAGTATATATTTAAATTAATTGGAAGAAGGGTAGATATTGTATTACATTATTTCATATTGAATTGTTTCAATAATTTTCTCAAGTAATTCTTCTGTGGTATACAAATATTTCCATTATTTATATTTTGGTAAATTTCCATCCTAAGAATATAGTTTATTGGCCCCAAGTACTTAATATAAAACTCCTTATCCAATTATGCCATTATCTTCTGGATATGATCATTTTTGGGTCCAATAACTAACATGTTATTTACATATAATAGAAGAATGATAAAATCATTACCATCTAAACCAATAAATTATGCACAAGGACTCAAATGTAGTCTTTCATATTTAAGGCTCATATGATATCAAAATAAAATATCTTATACTAACACCTTAGTTCTTATTTAAGATCATACAAATATTTGTTCAACCTAAAAAACATGTCCTCTTTTCCTTCTTCTACAAAACCGTTTGGTTGGAGCATATAGATTTCTTCACCAAAGGTAGCTACCGATATATCTCATACTTGGAGATTTTATTTTGAACCAATAATGTCTCCATACATATTTTATATCCTCCAAAAATTATATCAACATCTCTACATGACCGGTCTAGGTTATACACAATCTAAACTTGTTAAAATCAATCATCTTCATCAGCAAATATGTTATATTTTCCTTAGAATGAATCTTTTTCACATCCACATTTCATTCCTCCATTGTGTATTGACATGATATTTTACTCAAATATGCTTAATTATGGAATGAAAATATGTATTCCTTATAATGTTAAATTCACTCATACTATCACAAGATATATGAATCTACTCATGTGTATTCCTAATATCCTATAATAACTTGTTCATCTGAATTAACTATTTTCTAGTATGTATAGATTTTATGTATTCTGTCTAAATTATGGAAAAAACCATAACTAACTATAGTTTTTAAATATAACTCACAACTCCTACTACAAGAGTACACATATAAAAATTAGTGAATTTACTTTAGTCATAATCACTTGAAAAATATAAATCAACGTAGAATATGATAATAAAATTTATTTCTACATAACATAAAACAACATCTCAAGTTTCCTTGATATATCTTAAAATCCTCTTCACTATTTTCCAATGCTCATGTCCTAGATTCTACATGTATCGACAAAATACTCTCACTAAATTTGCAATGTATAATATAGTAAATTCCATTGTGAATATTAGACTCCCCACTATTGATGCACACAACATTAGAGACATTACCATCCTCTTCGCTTCACGAATAGGACTCTTCATAGAGGAAAACTTGAAATTAATGAGAAGAGGGGTATAGATTGTCTTCTAGTCTTACATATTGAAGTTTTTCAAGACTTTCCTCAAGTAATTATTCTATGATATCCAAATATTTCCATTATTTATACCTTGATAAATTTTCATCCCAAAAATATTATTTGTTGGTTCCAAGTCCTTAATATCAAACTCCTTAGACAACTATGCCTTTATATTTTGGATCTGATCCCCCCCAGGGGAGTATCCTAGTGGTAACGCCTTTGTGGGGTCTCGAGGCAGGTCTTAACATCGATTATCCCTGAGTACTCATAGGCATAGTATTTTATTTGTTTCATTGTAACCCCCCTCACTTGAACTATTGTAATATATTTTGGATCTGATCATTTTGAGGCTAACAAAAAATATGTCATCCACATATAATAGAAGAATGATATAATCATTACTATATGAACCCCTAAAACATGCATAAGAATCTAAATATTGTATGTTATATTTAAGTCTCATGACATTGGAATAAAATCTCTTATACTAACACCTTGGTGCCTATTTGATATTGTATAAAGTTTTTCTCAACCAGTAAAACAAGTTAAATTTTTATTCTTTTGAAAACCTTTTGGTTGGAGAATATATATTTCTTCATCAATACCACAATGAAGAAAATCTATCTTCACATTTAGCATATTTAGATGTAAAATATATGTATCACACATCTCTCGAACAACTTGAATAGTAATTATTCCAAGAATAGGAGAAAATATTTCATTAAAATCAATAACTTCATTCTAAACATATCCCCTGACCACCAATATCACACAATATCTTTCCACCTAGTCCTTTCAATCCTAATTTACCTTAAATAATCATTTTTTATTATGGCCTTCCATCCTTAAGGTAATGTAATAAGACCCCAAGTATTGTTTTTGTATAAGTTTTTATGTTCCTCTTACATCACCACTATCTATGAGGATACGTCTGGTACTTGAGTTAGCTCTATAAAAGAACACAGTTCTCCATTATCCATAAATAATAAAAACTCAATATTACTCTCAATGAAATATTTTAAGTTTCATATTGGTGCTATTTTCTCATGAGTTGACCATCACGGTCCAGACTCAACCAGTTTTTGATCATCATGCTCTGGTAATGCTCCAGGGGAAACAAGTACATACTTCATTTCATACAACATAATTACTATTATAATTTTGGTATTATATTTCTACAAAAATCCATCAATCATCATATACACCTTGTATTCAATAAAAATTACATATCATCTATTAATCACTTTGTAGGCAGTGGGGTTCCACAAATGATACACCTTTAGACCATCAACATATACCAAGAAAATACATTTCTTAGATATCAAATACAACTTTGATATTTATTGACCATTAAACAGTTCATCTATATAACTTACAATAATATGAAACCAAGAATATTTAGTGGGCTTACCAGTCCACATTTCTATTGGTGTCTTCATATCAATATCTATTGAAAGAGATCAACTGATCACATAACAGGAGGTCTTCATTGCTTCTTCACAAAATGTCTTGAAAAATATTGAAACCTTTAACATTACCCTTATTTTATATTCTTTGATACTCCATTATACTATGGATTGTATACCACCATAAACTATCACTTTATTCCTTCTTGTTGAAAAAAGTGTCAAACCCCTCACTTATATATTCTCTACCATCATCAGTCCTTAAACACTTGATCTTATTTATAGATTTAAGATCTTTCAATTATTAATATGTTTTGAATAATTCAAAAACAATCACCTTATATTTGATTAGGTACACCTAACATCTCCTAGAATTATTATCAATTAATGATATAAAACACCTTTCTCCTACTATAGATATAAATGATTCTTACTAAATGTTAGAATGGATCAATTATAAGATCTCCTTGATCCTATTTGTCGATGTTCCAAACTTTAACCTACATTTATTGATTAAAACACAATGCTAACAAAATGGTAATATACTGAAGATACCAAGGGATTGTGGTTTCATTTCTTATCAATAATAAAACAAATACGTGTATTGAGTGACAGAGGAAGATCTCAATAAAGATAATAAAGGTTATTCCCTTAAAAATCATAAATGTATTAGTACTACTTGAAGTTTCATGTGAAAATAGAATCAAGGTAACAATATCATATTTAATGATTGTAGATATGGTTTGTATGGAATCATGAAAAGAATTTCAAGGATAAAGGATGCACTGCCTACAACATTTTTATGAAGGTTTAGTAAAGTAGGCTATACTGGATGCTAGAGGAGTTGATTAAATTGGGATATCATATTAGAATACATGAAGTGAGGAGTTTTGGTTACAGTCAAAATCTAAAAGTAAGTGAGAAACCATCCATGGATTTAGTAATAATGAAAGTTTATGAAATCAATGAAGAATATCTCTTAATTAATACATTGGAGAAGTTATAAATGAAGTTGTTGTGAAGTGGTATTGAATTTACTGAGAAAATACTATGAATTGAGTAATTATATACTAATAAGACTTGGAAATTAAAGATTAAAAGTTTAAAAATATTATGTAATTTCCAAACTTATTTAAAGTGTTTTTGTAACAATTGAGAATTCCTTGAGGATATTGGATAAGTTTCTTAGTAAATTTGAATTAATTATGAATGTTTTATATTTAGGGTGAAAATTAATGAAGTTCAAAACCACTTGATGATATGTAAGAAATATTCTGAAATTTACAAATAAAAATATATTACATGGATATGTATGATATTTTGGATTCATAAGTAAGATATTTTTAAAGGAGAACTCAAAAAATAGAAAAGTTAATAATCTTACATAAATATAAAAGATATTTTATGAGTTATAAAAATGTTATGTATGGGTCATTTTAGTTTCTAATACTATCAATTCAATAGTTAAAAACCATATACTGATGTGTAAGAAATGTCTAAGCATATGTAAGTTTTTGTTGTAGATTCTGAAAATATGAAACAAATTAAACAAACTTACACAGGTTTAATATGTAAGTATTTCAATGAATATGTAAGATATTTTATCATTGATCACTAAAAATACTGATAATTCAAAAAACTTATGAAATGTGTAAATATTATACAATCTTATGCATGGGTAATTTCTTGAGAAATTCTCAATGGAAAAAATATTACACAAATACCAGTGCTCACTACTGAGATAAATAATAAATTAATTTTCTTACATAAGTTTCTATACTTATAAAAAAGTTGTAATTTTGAAGATAAATAATTTTCAGAATAAATATTTCTAAAAATAAAATAAGTTGATGTTGGTGTTGTACTTTATTGATTTAAATATCAAAAATGAGATTGTGATTCAAGCAAGTGATGAGAAATATAATCTACACATTTAGAAGAAGATCATATAATTAAGTATTCTATGAATAAAATTCAAGTTAAATATTATTATAGAATTAATAATGCTATCACTAATTAAATAAATGTTCCTTGCATTAACATAATTAAGGATTCATGTTTTTTATGCTGTCATGAAGATTATTTTCCTCTAGTTTTTGTGGAATTATTTTCAGAAGAAAAATATTGAGCCTCATGGAAACAATTAAATAGATATTTAATTTTTTTGGGATTAAATGAAATTAAAATAGATAAATAGAATTATCAAAATATTATTTGATACAAATAGTTAATGATAATGTAATATTCTTAAGATAGTGAGAGCACACCCACATGGTTCAGATAATGAATAATTAAGGAGATCATCATGATAAGAAAGGAGGATATTTGTATTAATTATATGGAAAATATATTTTATGGGATTCATGAATATATATTAGATAATAATAAAGATAAAATGGTGTGATAATTGAGATAACCTGACACTACTTTTAAGAAGGTTAACTTTATGGGTATAAAAGAAAAAGAATAACCCAATGAGATTTTGAATAGAAAATCTAGTTCATCAAAGTAGGAAGAAAAATAAGAAGAATGGCTAAGGGAGTGATTGAAAAACATTGCTATTTTATATTTATTATTTTTAATAATCTCGGTCATTGAGGATCCACCAGATTCTCAAGGTCGTAGGAGGCTCAAGAGATGAGAGACACCAACATTATCAATCCTTTATAAGAGTTGGTTTCTTGGTAATCTTCATAGACTAATTTTCATACAACCATACAAAAAATATGTAGGAATTAAAAGTATATATTGAGGGAAAATTTTGATTATTTTGTGTATTAGAATTAAGAGAAGATTGGTGATATTATTCAAGTGGTTTGAATAAAGTTGGTTCATAAATTGGTGGGAGCCAATGTAATATATAATTCCCACAGGGAGATAGAAGAACCTTTATAATATGGTGAAGATAAAGTTTATCATGATTCATTCTCATGGTTATAATATGATACTTGACCACCCTAATGGTAATTTATAATTTATTATAGTAGAAAATATGTGGCTTATATGATCTTGAACACAATAAGGATGTAGTTACCCGCATTGGGGGAAAACCTTGTAAAAATACCATGTGATATTCTTTATTATTTTTCCTGTATTTCATGTGTTATATGTGTTATAGGAAAAATATAAATATATACATTACTATCCTAATAGATAACTAAGGTTTGAATTATTAATAGGGGTTATATATTAAATAGAAAATTGAATTCAGTAAAAAGAAAGTTTCCTTGATTCACCCCCTCTCAGGTGACTGTATCCATTCTTGGGAACTTCAATTGGTTTCAAGGAAAACCAGGTTCCCTTTGGTTGGATCTATTTCTAATTCCCAACTGTTTTTACCAAATAATATGAAGTGAAAATTCGAAGAAATTTTAGAATATCCTCAAAAGAAAGATTTAGTTTCCATCCTTGTCAAAGCTAAAATGGAGGTTCAGTCAAGACTCTAAAAAAACAGGAAAAGAGAGTCCAATAAGTTAAAAAAGGACTTAAAATAAAATGAGGAACAAATGATAGTTAAAGGTAATAAAAGTTGTAAGTGTTCATATATTATAACTCTTTAGAGTGTTTTTTTTTTGACAATTCAAGTTCTAGATATGAAAAATATAAAGAGAATATCCACATTGAATCACTTAGTAATTTTTATTAATAAGTTAAGGATTATATTAAAATCATCTCTATTAAATTTTTCACATAAATAATTTCATACATCAAGGGGAAACTGAATGAAAAATTACAATTGGATTTGGAAGATGATGTAATGGAAGATGCATCAGATAATAAGCTATAAAAGTGTAGCACTCTCACTAAATTTGTTAAAGCCAATGAACAATTTGTATTACTTTTCAATGAAATATTTTCGTTGGTTCAAGAAGAGTTTCAAAGGATTGTTTGTGAGAAAGTAGTTATATGTAAAGTTTTTATGGAGAATATTCATGCACTAAAAGAAATACATAAAACTTAAATTGATGTCAAAATCTCACAATTGGAAATCAAGGCAAAAAATGTGAAGGATCTTGACAATTATAAACAAGAGGCAAGTTAATTGCATAAAGATCAGATTGGAAAGTATAAAATATAATGTGAATTTATGGTGAAATAAATTAAATACTAGAATCATATTATTAATCTGAAATGTCATGAGTTAGTGGTGAAGTAGTGAAATATAGAAAATACCCCTGAAGAATCTTCACAAACAGCTGAAAGAAGAAGTGATGCCACATGTGTTTATTATAAGAGTTTTATTTCTAAAAGGACTCCCATTATTGGAAAGAATAGCTTGAAATAATCTCCAGGTCAACCCATAAAAAAATATCATAATAAGGAAACAAATGACCTAAAATTTGAGGCCAAATACTTAGTTTATTTGGGTAAAGGGGATACATTACATAGAAAATCAAGGAACACACAATTCTGTTTGTAACCCATAACCTAGTTAATTCTGTTTGTTTTAATATAACTTTATATGCTAGTGTAGGTTCAAAATTAAAATATAATAATATCTATATAGTGATAATTTATAAAAAAAATCCACCACATCATTAAGGGATGATTTTATAAAGAGTAATAAGAGAAACTCTCCAAAATAATCTCAAAATAAGAGAAATGTTGTCTAAAAACAACAAGCTGAAAAATCTAAAAAAACTGCATAAATGAAAGAGAAGAAAATTCACTGGAAACTTTTATTTATATTAAAGGTTTGGTCATAAGGCTATCAACTGTTGGAAAAAAAATCAATGTATTAAGATTACAAAAGGCCTACATTAAGGGGGATCATAGCTGGCGTGAAAAATAAAATCTACTAGATATAATTTGATTTCACCAAATAATATGAATATGTTTTCCAGAAATATATTTTAAAGTCTTGATAATTTATATGATTATAAAAAGTGGTTTTAGGGAATAAGGGTGATGGTATGTAGAAACCATGCATAATTCATATATTGATTTTAAGAGAAAACAATAGGATCAAATAAAGAAACAATTAAAAGATGATAAGTTTTCCTTGGGATGTAAGCAAGTTAAGAAAGTTTCTAAAAAGAATAAAAATTCTAAGAAAACTATATCTATAATGATAACTGAAAAGGATTTAAAACTATAGTGGAGGTGATTTTACTATAAAAGAAAAGGCTATATTATGGATCATTGAAAATAGGGTTTGAATATCAATATTGAAGGAAGTAAGATGGAATATTAAATGGAATCAATCCAAGATAAGAATAGAAGGATTAAGATTGGTTTGATAGAAGACATCCCAGATGAAGAATCCAAATTTCTTGAGTGGTTTCAAAATAAGGGTTACCTAAAGACTATTGAAAATATATGTGGAAGGCTCAATATTCCTAGACACACTCTAGAAAAATGTATGAAACCTCTACCAGGATAGAAGGATTTTTTGAAAAACAAATAAAAAGAACCAGTGACTCCATGTACCAAAAGTTATGTTTTGAAAATGGAGTCTACACACAAAAATAAGTATGAGTATATAACTGTAGATCATAGTGTTTCATTTTTCATCAATAAGGTGTCAATATGTGTATGAAAAGGTAGTTATTGTGGTGGTGATGATGATTGAATATGGGAAGTTGTTCCAAAGCTTATGTCACTTGGAGAATAAGTATGAAATGACATTGGATGTCATGCTTGGACACTCTCCATAACAAAATCAGATGATTTCTTGTGATAATATTAAAGGACCAAGACATGTGTTAATGAGAACACATTGTATACTACAATGTTTACATGCATTATGTTTCAATGCATGAGGGAGTGAAGAATAGTACCATCCATGGTTGGATGAAGGAAGATGAGTGAAGGTCTTTGGAATTACAATTCCAAAGAGAATTGAGGAATTTAAGGAATGGACATGAAAGGATAAGATCCATGCATAATAGAATTCTTAATGCATGAGGATGAGATGATTGAAATAAAAGATAATGAAGACGAGGAAAGGAGAAGGAGAGGTTCATGGGATTGGCATTTGAAGGGAGGTGGTCATGCATGCTTGGATTAGTAAGTGGCCATGAATGTTTTAATTAGAAGAATATTTTATGGGATTACTTACAAAAAATAGGGCCAACCACTAGCTAGTTGACATCCTCAACACTAGGAACATGCAGAACAGGGTCAAATGCACCCAAGGGAGGCCATCAAGGCCATTCGGAAAGCAGAATGAGAGCAATGGGGAAACACCCATGCACATAGAAGGCGCGCATGGAGAACCAATGAGAGTGAAACTGTGTGGGGTGGCACAGTGCAAGGGAGCATGGGTTGGCCATAGAGGGCGCCCACAACAGGTCGGTACCATCACGGTTTGATAATTAAACCGAATGAAACTCGCATCCGCATTTCGATGTGGGATAAGATTTTAAAAACGAGTGCGTAATTGAGACCATTCATCTGATGGCACGTGCAATATCAGCCACATGTCTTAATTACGGTTTGCGATCTAATCTCCACCATTCATTATATCACGCATTTCACATTTGAACCTGAGCCATGCGATCGTGTTAAGTTGCGTCTTCTTCAACCTCTGAACCTCCCGATGCCACAACTTTCCAGATATGAAGATGAACCTCATTTATTGAACTCTAGCCACCATCATCAATCGAATCCACAACATGAGTATCGTCTGAACTTCACGAATTCATGCATGAAATTACATTTGCATGCATGAAAAAAAATGAAGAACTTGCATGGGATGAGGAAAATGTAGTTGCTGGAGGCCGCATCATTTCAGGAAGATGATTTTCATGCATTCATAAATGCATACATGTGAGGTTTTCACATGAAAGTGTGGGCCTGCATTGAACAGAAACAAACCAAGATTTGCAGAATATATTTGAATGGGTTTGAAGATATTAAAACAGAAGGTTTGAATATTTTAAATTGCTAATGATCTTGTTCATTCAATAGGAAGATCTTCACATCTTATCTGTAGGATTTGAACGTATATCCTCATTAATAAAAGGAGAATTACCAAGGAAGAATGGGATTCTGTCGTTCACATATTAGAGAGATTTCATTTCTTTAAAGAAACAGAGCCATCACAAACTCCTATAGTTCATGAAAGGTATAGGTTTCCATGCATCTCTGCTATGCGAAGAATAAGGAAGATCCTGTGGACCTTCGATAGGTGCTATGCGCTCTCAAAGCTATCTCATGAAGAAGAAGAACCTGCACCCTCTATGTGAAGGAAACCCGTGATCACATGACAGGTTCTCACGAACCCTCATTGTGTTTTGTGAGGAGCATCCTTATGGTACACAATAGGTGCAATAACACCCTTGTTGTACTTTGCGAAGATAGAAACCAAGAACCACTCTTGGTTCTGTGAAGGAGATCCATGCAAACTCCTTGTTTGAAGAAGAAGAAATTGTGCTCTTCTGGTTTTCATGAAGAAGCTCGAGGTTGTGCATGGTTTGTTTTTGAAGAAGAAGGAAAGTGCATGAGGCAAAGGCTATGGGAATTTATTAAGACAATGTACACACACAATACATACTAAGAATAAGAAATCTAGTGCACACCAAGCATTGAGTATGCATACATGAAATCTTCAGAAGAAGAAGAAAATGAAGGGCATTCGAGTAGCATAAAATCATATCTAAAATATACATGCCCATGCACACATAAAGAAGGAAGTGAATACATTATTAACACACATTGAACCCAAATCAAAAAGAACAAGTGAGTGTGTAAAAAATAACTAAAGAAGAAATAATTGTGTGCATATTGAGAAAGAATAAATTGAGTGGACAGTGCATGCTTAATTTCATGAACCACACACATTGAACCTAACACACTAATACAAGTGAAAAGTGTACATTCGGGTTGACAAGAAAGATATTATACATGCAAGCAATCATGTGTGAACACATGAATGTGTAATAAGTATCCAAAACCTAGATGTTTGGATTCCATGAAATCCATTCATGAAGGTAAATATAATTGATACTGAAGCTGGGCAGAGTTAGAGAAGATCTTATAACCGAGTTGAAAGTAATTGAGTACTCAAGACAGACAAAGATGAAATTGTGAAAGATAATTCCTGCCTATCAATATTCTTGAAGAAGTTGCATACATCATTTGTACACACATGATTGAGGTCGGGTCTTCATTAGAAGAAGAAATAATTTCCCAAGCATTGTTGCACTGAGTAAACTGATCAACACAAGTGATCAATATCATTGAGAAAGGCCAACAGAACTAACCAAAGGTTGTTGAAGATTCTTGAAGAGATACATGGTCAAGTGTGATTCAAAAAGCCCATGGGGAAAGGGAATCAGATCATCTAAAGTGAATCAAAGAGCATTCAAAGAAGGAAGATGCTCGTTGATTCGAGAGCTAGAAGAACCCTGTGTGATTCAGGGAGGAGAAGAAGACGTCAGTGAGACTCTGGAGCAGACCAATGGGACATTGGTAACACTATAGGAAGCAGTATAAATAACCTCATGTGGGACTCAGGAGAGATATAGTGTGACTCTGTATCGACCATTTTAACTGTTAATATGATTATAGTGGATAATCTGTGTTGGGGATAATAACCAACACAATAAGGATTAGGTCTTTGAAACAAACCTTGTAAATTCATATGTTCATTTCCTTTACATTTACAGCATTATTCGAGGTAAGTCTGGAGACACAAAAAGAGTGGATCAAGGCATTAACTAGCCATATAGGTTTAATTGAAAAGAATCAATTTTTAAAAAGTTTAAAGGGATCCAAAATTCACCCCTCCTCCTCTAAGTGATTCACAATGATCTAGGCACTTCAATTGGTATTAGAGTAAAGGTCACCTATAAAATATCCAAGGGAGTCTTTATAAAGTGAATATTTCAATAAATGAGTGAGAAAACTCAAATGGATATTTCTTCCAAGACTCAGAAAAATAGAAAGAAGAAAAAAGCAATGTAACTGAAGAATAATTGTACTACTAATGGGGAGACACCTTCTATGGAAGGTAATCTAAAAGGTACAACATGTGATAACTATTTTTATTATTCCTCTTCTGATGAAGCATGTTCAAGTTGTGATGACGATGGATTAATTTGTGATATTCAGACTTCACTCAAAGATCATCTGAAGAAAATCCCTAGAGAAGTGGCAAGATATATTACTGCAAGCATTAATGATCTTCAAGATGAAAAACTACATCTGGAAGAAGAAGCTGATCCCATGGAAGAGGTATTGTCTAAAAGGGTTGGAATATCCAACACTCTCACAAAACTAGCGAAGGAAAAGGAAGAATCAATTTATATTTTAAATGAAAGGCATTATCAAGTTAATGAAAAATTACAAGGAAGTATTTTTGAGAAATAATTCTTTGAGATTGTATTTGTAGAATCTTTCCATGTATTTGAAAAGTTGAATAATGTTTCAATGGTTATCAAAGCTGCTCTACTAGAAGACAAAGATAACAAGGCAAAGTAACTTGACATATCTTTGCAAGAATTAAGGAATGTGCATGAAGAAAAAATGATAATGCTGAATAAGAATTGGTAAATTAAGTTGAGGTTAGTTGAGGATGATAATAACTCTCTCAACATGAAATGTCTAGAGTTGGAGGTTAAATTGAAGAATCAACAATCACTCCAAGATGGAACTTCCCAAATAGATGGAAGAAGAGATGTTTCCACTCAATTTTTCATTGAGAACTATGATTCCAAAAGGATTATTATATCATCTTCTAATCCAATTCCAACATCCTCCAAGAAGACGGTATCCCATTGCCCAGTTATTTTTGTTTCTTCTAATGCAGTTTCATCTGCAAGTACAGGTTCCAAGTTAAAAGATAGAAAGATGTGGATTGATAAAAATGTTGATACATCCATAAAAATCTCAAGAATGGATACTAGAATGGTTAAGAAGAACAACTCCCAAATGGATTCTCCAAATAAATAAAGACAACTCCAGAAACAAAAAAGCACTGAATCTAGCCAGACTGATACTACAAGAAAAAGAAGGAGATTTATTGGCTACTAGTGGTGTTGTTGGAAGTTTGGGCATCGGGAAAATGGTTGCTAGCATAATGCGTCATCATATGAAAATTATGGAAGTCCTATATTTAGGAAAAGTAGATGTGAATAAATGAATCATCCTACAAATATAAAGCAGAATACACAGATGAAGAAGAATCTGTATATCAAGAACAAATTTAAATATCTTAAAGAATTCTGTTATAATTGCAATAGAAGTGGTCATAGTTATGATGAGTGCTGGTTTAGTCCAACCATGTATAATGTATATGTTGATAAGAATAAAAGGCCACAAAAAGTGTAGAAGAATGGAACAATAGTTGGAAAATCTTCCATTAGGAATATGCAAAACAATGAAGTCAAGAAAACTGTGAAAGAAACTATTCCCAAGAATAAGTTTGAGCTAGAATCCAAAAATGTCATTTCAACCATGAAAAGATGCTTCTACTATGGAAAGAAAGGTCATACCATGGATCACTGCAAACAAGCCATGGAGATGAAAGGAAGTAAGCTAAAATTGAAAGGAGAATCAATCCAGAAGAATATAGGATTTATTGAATACATTCCTGAAGATGATAAGTCGCCTAAGAAAGGTAACTTGAAAGATTTGAAGAATCCATGTGGAATCTCCAAACCTGAATATGTAAAGAAGGAGTGTTTAGTTATCTGACCTAATTAGTTGAAAATTTCTAGAGAAATATAAAAGTATGAAGATGAAGTACTAGCTAAAGATAAGGAAAAAGGGAAACATATCATTCCACATGAAGATGAATTCGAATTTCACGAAAGGTGGTCAGCATATGAAAACCCAAGTGTCTCACAAGTACTATGTGGAAGGTGAAAGCAGGCTGGAAATCATGAAAAAAATGTATAACTGTTTTACCAGGTCAAATGGAGATGTTGAAAATTGAAAAACATGCACCATTGGAATCTACTTCACTACTGGAAGAAGGAAAAACAACCCACACAAGTTAAAGGTGAATATAAGTAAAGGGTCCATACTGACAATGAAAGATCAAAATGTCAAATAGAGAGAATACTGAAACATGAAGAATTCCAGACACATTAGAGCTACAAGTAAAGGAGTTCTTGGGTTGAGAGAAAATTCTCATCCCTATTTCTCCTATTAAGAAGCTTACACGTGTTCCATCTTATTCCCTTATATTTTTTGTACATGTGTGCTTACATTGTAGGTAATTAAAGGTAAAGGTCATTCTCAAGATGAGAATTGAATGAACAATAGAGAACAATAAATTGGACTGATTATTCATGATTTGATAAATACTTGTAATGTTCCATAGTGGAATATTATCAACATGAATATATTGAAGATTATTTGATGATATTTTACACCATGATTAATCAAAGGGATTACACCCCTCGAGGGGGAGAAAATATGAAGAAGTTGATATCAAGGATTATTTCATGACAAATCTTGAAATTCATATCATCTCAAGAAGTTGAAACTTGAGGTATTCCAATCACACTTTATCCATTGTTCTTAATTATATTTCTCATTTCAATTATGGGGGAGTGCTTGATTGATGGAAATATGGGATGAAAAGGGGAGATTTATCTTTTCACTTGAAATTTTTAATATATTTGGTGAAGTATGTGTAGGATTTAGAATTTCATTGATAATTTTGATTATCTACAACCCCTTGGTTAATAATTGATACACTCTGAGCATGATTTCACATGTATGGTTGTTTATGGACAACATTGAAAACTTTGGTCATATCTCTATTGTTTTATACATAGGGTTATCCCAAGTAGACTTAGAGTTGATTAACTAAAGGCTCTTTGCTAAGTGAACCATGTGGCATCACCCCGCTCTTAGAAATATTCAAAAAGATATTCTTTAAAGGGAGGAGAACATGTTTTTGAACAGACCCCACTAAAACTTTTCATTTGGTTTCCAATAAGGGGGAGAAAATATCGGCACACATACTAACCCATAGAAAGTGTTCTTAGGTGATATTGACAAAAAAATACAAAGGGGGAGATTTTAGAGCATAGTGTTGCATTTGTTGTCAATAAGGTGTCAATATGTGTATGACAAGGTAGTGATTGTGGTGATGATGACGATTAAAGAGGGGGAGTTGTTCCAAAGCTTATGTCACATGGAGAATAAGTACGAAATGACATTGTATGTCATGCTTGGGAACTCTTCATAACCAAATAAGATGATTTCTTGTGCTGATATTCAAGGACAAAGACATGTGTTAAGGATAACACATTGTTTACTACAATGTTTCCATGCATTATGTTTCAATGCATGAGGGAGTAAAGAATAGTACCATCCATGGTTAGAAGAAGGAAGATGAGTCAAGGAATTTGGAATTACAATTCCAAAGAGAATTGAGGACTTAAGGAATAGCCATGCAAGGATAGGATCCATGCATATTGGAATTCATAATTCATGAAGATGATATGATTGAAATAAAAGAGAATGAAGAAGAGGTGCATGGGATTGGAATTTGAAGGGAGGTTTCCATGAATGTTTGGATTACTAAGTAGTGATGCATGTTTCACTTAGAAGAATATTTTATTGGCTTACTTACAAAAAATTGGGCCACCCACCAGCCAACCGACCACCTCAACAATAGGCACATGCGGGACAGGGTCTACCGCGTCCAAGGGAGGCCATCAAGGCCAGCCGGGAAGTGGAAAGAGAGCACAAGGACAAGAACGATGCACATAGGAGCGCGCCCACAGCGGCACATGGAGAATATTTCATTGGATTACAAAAAATTGGGCCACCCACCAGCCAACCGACCACCTCAACAATAGGCACATGCGGGACAGGGTCAACCGCGCCCAAGGGAGGCAATCAAGGACAATACCGATGCACATAAAAGCCCGCCGACAGCGGCACATGGAGAGCTGATGAGAGCGCAACCATGCGGCACATGGAGAACTGATGAGAGCGCAACCATGCGGGGTGGCGCTATGATAGGGAGCATGGGTTGTCCGTAGAGCACGCCTGCAAGAAGCCGGTATGGGGCGGTACTAGAGAGGGGGAGAGAGTAATCTGGAGAAGGGATGACGCAATCGCAACCATTCATCTGATTTCACACGCAATCTAGTCCGCACACTTAATCATGGTTCATGATCTAATCTCCACCATTCATCATCTCGCGCATTGCACGTTTGAACCCAAGCCGTCTGATCATTTTAAGCCACATCGTCTTCAACCTTCTAACCTCCCTATGCCTCAACTCACCAGATATGAAGCTGAACCTCCTTGATTGAACTCCGGCCACCATCGTCGATCGAATCCACAACATGAGTATCGTCTGAACTTCACGAACTCATGCATGTAATTACATTTTCATGCATGCGAACAAAATGAAGAACTCGCGTGGGCCAAGGAAAACGTAGTTTCTGGAGGCTGCATCATTTCGAGAAGATGATTTTCATTCATTCATAAACGTATGCACGTAAGGTTTTCACGTGAAAGGAGGATCCCGCGTTTAACAGAAACAAACCAAGATTTTTGGAATATATTTGAATGGTTTTGAAGATATTAAAAATAAAAGGTTTGAATATTTTAAAGTTCTGAAGATCTCATGCATTCAACAAGAAGATCTTCACATCTTATCCACGAGATTTGAATGCGCCTTTGGAAATGCCTGATCGTTTGACACGAAAACACAAGCGAGAATGGAAAGATGATTGAAGGAAAAAAAAACTTGAACACAAATGATGTATTGTGCACCACCAATTGGGATTCTTTTCTGGAGAGGTTTTCATTTCATTATATAGGCAAAAAAAACAAGACGTATTTACAACGTAATTAAAACCACGCGGCAGCCTTAATGAGGTCAAACCGCGTTGACTCATCAATGAGGGGGAGAAAAAAAACAGGTGAAATAAATTCTTAATAAAAATAGTCAACAATCACCCCCCTAATTTTTATTGCGTTCTCTGGATCTCAACAACGCCGATCTTCGCACGCAACTTCTGAAATTGGCGCGCCCAAGTGACTTCGTGAGAATGTCTGCAGGATGCTATTCCTCCCTCGAAACCTTCTCCTTGCTCGCCGTCGGCTTCTCTGCAATGAATGTGGCATGCAGGTGGGCGGGCTTGGCTCGTTGGCCGTAATGAAGTGTAACTCACCAGGGTCGATGTCACGACCCGCCCTCGGGGTCCGTGCCGTGACTACCCCAAGCCCGCCTTCCATAGGCCAGGGGATGGCGACTAGCACCAAGGCGTAAATCCCGATAAAAAGGGAAGGCATTGCCTTTGTAAAGTAAACAAACACCACAGAGTAAGCAAGCGGAAAGTAAACACTAAGCAAAAGCAGAGTACAACTGAAAGTGCGGAAAAGTAAATGGGCCAGTATACAAACCCAAACTGAAAGTAAAGTACAACTCGAAAGGGAAAACAGCAACTGAAAAGTAAAAGCCGCTACACCGAGCTGTCCACTGGAAATCCCACCAGAAGGGTGGGTACAGATAGCTCCACTACTCCACGGGTCCCGCCGTCCGCTCCGAGCACGTCCCGCCCAGTGGTCCACCTCCGGGTACCGTCCCGCTCTGCAAGCCTCAGCTAAGGTCAACGCTATCCGTCGTCTGCAACCAACACAACGTAGTGCGGGCAAAGCCCGTGCAGGGGTGAGTATAAGCTACTCAGTAGGGACCCCGAGACCCCTAAAGGTCTCTCAAATCCACAAAGGATAAACCACGAAGAAAGGAACAATCACGAAGTAACAACCGACACTGCTTAGGTATATGCCCATACATATACCTAAGTCATCAATTTCAAATACGCTCCAACCTCCGAGCCCAAGTACAACTCAGTCCACACAGGAAAGTAAACGTATTCCACACAGGAAAGCAAAACGTAATCCACACAGGATAGCACAACACAATCCACACAGGAAAGCAATAGGATTCAGCTCACACAGGTATACTTCTTCAAAAGACGAAAAAGATGATCTCTGATCCATCTAAGTCATCGGACCCACGAAGGATCGATAGGTAACTAACCCCCGCAAAAGACCCACACAGGATCGGGCCCACGTAGGACCTGTAGGCGCTGGTTCACACAGGACCGCTGAGTGCAAAGACCCACACAGGATCGGACCCACACAGGATCGGGCCCACACAGGACCTGTAGCACTGATCCACATAGGATCGCTGAGTGCTTTAGTCGTCGTCATCGAATCCAAACAGGATCTCTGTACTGTCGTCGTCGCAGTCACAGTAGCAGTAGTAGCAGTAGCAGTAGTCACAGTCACAGTCGCAGCCAGCACTAGGGTTCCCGCACACAGCAAGCTCGTTCGGAGGGTCCGCTCCACGAGCCGAGAGGCTGATACATCAACTGTCACAAAGTCCAGAGTTGATGTATCCAAAAGTTCCGTATCGTCAACAGGAACTCAACGCAACAGACGGCGCGTCGATCGGACGCCCGGTCTGAGAGTTATTGGCATTTTCGTCCCCGGGGCCCGGTTGGTTTTTAAGGCAAAACTAACCCGACCGTACTCCACCTGCGTCCAAACCTTGGGCGGAGTATGCCAAAAGAACCGTCTCACTAAGAGGAACACAACAAAGCTGACGGCACGTCAATCGGACGTCCGTAGCTCAAGATATGAGCGTTTCCGCTCCGAAGGCCCGGTTAATTTCGTGAACGAACCAACCCGTCCGAACTCAAAGTGTTCCAAAACCTTGAGTGCGATATACCGAAACGACCGTCTCAATCCAAGGATCGCGTTGCCGCAGACGGTTCGTCGATCGGAGGTCCGTGGCTCAAGTTATGACCAAAAGACCGAAACATTCTCGAAAACGGGGGGTCCGGGTCCGCGCCGACCCGGCCCGACCCCCCCTGGGTCGACCCGAATCGGGTCGACCCGGCCCGGCCGGTGGCGGCGCGGTGGCGCGGCCAGGGTGTCGCGCATGCGCCGCACGCGGGGGGTGAAACCCCCCCTTTTTTCGGATCTCGGCCGGCTTTTGCCGGCGGTTTTTAATAAACACACGGGACCCGCGGGTCCCGCCTTCTAACCGAACCGGCGGCCGACACAGCCGGCCACCTTCCCCCTCTCCGCCGCGGCCATAGCCGCGGCTCATCTGAACTCCGGCGGCCGGCGAGGCCGGCCGCCCCTGGCTGCTCCGCCGCGGCCCTTCTTGATCTCCGGCGCCGGCGGCCCGGCTGCCGCCGGTCTTCCCGTCTCGCCGCGGCCCGGAACCGGTCGCGGTGTTCGTCGTCCGGCGCGGTGCGACGGCACCGCGCCCCTCCGCCGCGCCTTCGATTCCCCTTGACGCGGCGCGACGACGTCGCGTTCTTGATGATTTTTTCCGCGGCGCGGCGCGACGGCGCCGCGCAATAAAATCGAGCGAATAACCGCGTGGGGCGACGGCACCACGCCACCTTGTCTCATCCGCAAAAATAAAACATCAAGAACGAAGGAGGGGGTTCGGCCGTGTTCATGCGGTCCGGCCCCCTCACGTTAAACAATAACACAAATTTATAATCCTCACGTTAGTCATGCTAGAACCACAAACAAGGATAAATAAATAAACAAATAACAACAACCCCTACCTTGAAAAATGACGTCGCACGTCGGTTATCGCGGAGAAAGGCGTCGCGGCGTCGGACGTAGATTCCGTGGACGTCGGGGTGCGTCCGAGGAGGAAATGACGTCTCTTCACTTGTCGCTATGATGAAGAAGGGAGGTACGTTGTCGTTGGAGATGATCACCACGGTCGGCGACTTCTCCCTTGTCGAGGAGGAAGATGAAGACGGAAGAATCCGGGACGCCGAGTCTTGAAGGTCGTGGGGTCGATGTTCTTTGTCGGAGAAGAACCGTTCTTCACGTTCTTCGTCGAAGACGAAGAAGATCTTCAAGTCTCTCAACGATTCTCCCAAACCTCTAAAGTAACAAAGAAACTAACCCAAAAATAAATTAAGTTCACACTTAATTTATTAACACAACCCAACCTTTGAAATTCAAGAGTTTGAATTTCAAAACTCAAATTAAACTCACTTATTAATTATACATGAGTTGTATAATTAATTAAGTGTTAAGTTGTCAAGCTTTTAAGAGGGAGAGAGGGGAGTTAGGGAATTTGAAAAGGTGGGGCTCGGGTGGGCCTCTCCTCACCTTAATCCTCTCTTAGGTGGTTAAACCACCCAACTTCCAACAAAAGATTATAACCACTTTAAAGATATAAAATAAATATTATATCACAAATTTATTTTACTCTTCATTTCATCCAGAAAATTAAAAATCTCCTCCTAGGCAAACGCAACTTCGGAAAAGGTCTTCTTAAGCGAATATTGGCGCTGCCAGTTCATCGGTGCCCTCGGATTTCAATTCCGAGCACCGGATCAAAAGTTAGAAATTCCCGCTCGTTCGTTCACTGAACGTACCCGAGCCAAACTTCGGAAATTGATTCCGGGCACACCGGGCCTCGGAATCAGGTGCCGTCAGAAACCGCGCTCTTGTATATTTCCAAAGAAAATTAAGAAAAATTTTCCCTTGAATTTTACGGGTCTTTACATTACTCCCACCTCAGAGCTTTACGTCCCCGTAAAGATACATCAAAAACTAGGGAAACAAATGAGGGTACTGAGCACGCATCTGAGCCTCCCGCTCCCATGTGCTCTCCTGGAGATTCCTGTGCTGCCATCTGATGCGCACAAGAGGAATCGATCGCCCATGCAGGTCCCGCTCCTGTCGATCCTCTATCTCCACCGGGACCTCCGTAAAAGTCGCCCCATCGTCAACGTCAAGCTCCCCATGGTCAATGATGTGCGTCGGGTCGTGCACGTATCTCCTCAGTTGGGATACGTGGAAGACGTCGTGCACCCGGTGCAACTGAGGTGGCAGAGCCAGGTGATAAGCCACCTCGCCAACCCTGCTGAGGACCTGGAAGGGTCCGATGAAGCGCGGAGATAACTTGCCGCCTCGGCCAAATCTCCGAATACCACGTCGAGGTGAGACCCGCAAGAAGACGTGGTCGCCATCCTCGAACTCCAGTGGCCTCCGCCTCCTGTCAGCATATGACTTCTGCCGGCTCTGAGCTATCCTCATCCGCTCCTGGATGACCTGGACCTTCTCTGTCGTGGCCTGGACCATCTCCGGTTCCACCAGTGCTGACTCCCCTGGGTCTGTCCAGCACAAAGGAGATCTACAAGGTCGGCCGTACAACGCCTCGTACGGTGCCATCCCGATGGTGGAGTGGTAGCTTTTGTTGTACGCAAACTCCACCAAGGGTAGGTGGTCCTCCCAGCTACGACCAAAGTCGAGGACACATGCACGGAGCATGTCCTCGAGAGTCTGAATGGTCCTCTCCGTCTGACCATCCGTCTGAGGGTGAAAGGCTGTGCTTAGACGTAGCTGCGTCCCGAACGCCTCCTGTAACCCCTTCCAAAGCCGGGAAGTAAAGCGGGCATCTCGATCGGAGACGATAGATGATGGCACGCCGTGGAGCCGCACAATCTCCTGAACGTAGAGACGTCCCAAGCTCTCCACTGAGCCCTGCTCTCTGATGGGTAAGAAAAGTGCCGACTTGGTGAGTCGGTCAACAATCACCCAGATGGAGTCGTGACCTCTAGAAGTGCGTGGAAGTCCAGTCACGAAGTCCATAGATATTCCGTCCCACTTCCACTCCGGAACCTCCAAGGGTTGTACTAAGCCTGCTGGTACCTGATGCTCTGCCTTCACCTGCTGGAAGGTGAGGCATTGAGAAACGAACACTGCTACTTCCTTCTTCATGCCCGGCCACCAGTGCTGTCGTCTGAGGTCCTGGTACATCTTCACCACTCCAGGATGTACCGCCAAAGGAGAAGTGTGAAACTCTCTCAGCACTTCCTCTCGCAAAGAGACTGGTACCATGGTACGTCCTCTGAAAAGGATGTTGTGCTCTGCTCCAAGGGTGAAACCATCAGGTGCCTGTCCCGAGGATATCTGAGCATGCCGTGTCTCACAGTCAGCGTTCCCACGCTATGCCTCCCTGACTCGCTGCAGTAGTGGAGGGGTGACTGTGAGAGACTGGAGGAAGGCTGCTCCATCTCTATCTACGAAGGATGTCTGCAAAGAGGCTAGCTGCAAAGATTTATCCTTTGCCGAAAAGTGAAATCCGTTCTCATCCCCTGGATGAACCACGTTCCTTGCCTAATACAGTCAATCCCATCATGATTAGTTAATTCATGGCATGGATGACGTCGTAAGGCCTCGACGCTGCTACCAAGAGATCCAACCATTACTCTCACCTCCAAGGGTTGAGTCACACTGTCGGCATCAGTGTGTGGTCACTGGGTTTCCTCCAGTACGAATCTCGCTAGTGAGGGTCAAGTCAACAGTTTTTAACCGGCACCTCTTAGTAAAAACAAACAAGAGACAAGATAACAAAAGTCACCAAGGCAAGTGTCTTTTATTACTTCAACTTAAAGTACAAGGACACAAAGCAACACAAACTACGAAGCTAGAGGCATTATGGGCAAAGGCCTCTATGACTGGAGCTAGTCCCGCACTAGTCCACCCACTTCCGGAGCTCCATGATCGTAAGCTTCAGCTGCCTGAAGCTGTGCTCTCCCCTGAGGTCGGGGTGGACCTCCTGGTGGTGGTGGTGGTAGAGCCTCAAAGCGTCGCCCACCACCTGCTGCTCGGCCAGCTCCTCTGCCTCGTCCGCCTCCTCCCTGCGGACCGCCACGGTCGAACCTCTGCCTCTGCCTAGGTGGTTCCTCAACCGTCTGTTGCTCCTCTGCATGGCGGGTCGGGCAGTCACGAGCCATGTGGCCTTGCCCGCCGCATGCATAACACTGTCTTCCACTCGAAAGACTGGCTCCGCACTGTGTGCCCTGCACTGCTGAGCCACTGCCCTGAGGTCGTCTGCCCGAAGGTCTGGTTTGTCTGGACCCCTGAGTCATCCGTCGACTGCCTGCTGCAAATGACTCTGCCACGTGCCGCCCTGTGGTGGGTCTCGGTGCTGGTGTAGACTCAGCAAGGAAGCTCTCGATCAAAAGGGCCCGCTCCAGTACTCCTGTCTGAGTCGGTATGCTGAGGGAGATCAGCGATGCCCTGATCTCGTGTCTCAAACCCTGCTCGAAGGTCCGGGCCCGAAAGAATGGGTCCCATACCATGTCGGTTGAGTAGCGCGAGAGATCGGTAAATCTCGCCGAGTACTGAGCGACCGTCATGCTGCCCTTCCGCAGCTGAAGAAGCTCCTGGATACGCACCGCACGAAAGGTGGCTGGGACGAACTCCGAGCGGAAAAGGCTCTCAAAGTCCGTCCAAAGTAGAGATGCCTCATCGTGCACCTGGAGCATCAAGCTCCACCATCGTCCTGCTGCTGCGTGTAGTAGGCTCACAGCGAGGATCACCATGAGGTCTGCTGGTGACCTCACTAGCCTAAACACACGTACCACTGCCTCCATCCAGTCCTCGGCTGCCTGGGGATCCGTCTCCCCGTGAAGCCTGGGCGGTCGCTGGCGCTGAAACTCATGCAGTGCGTTGAGGCAACGTGCATCGTCAGCGGCTGGTGCTGGAAGCATCGGGGGCTCGGCGGGTAGAGCTACCGCCGGTGCCACTACTGACAAAGGGCCCTGCACCGAG
This sequence comes from Viscum album, assembly GCA_963277665.1. Taxonomy (NCBI): domain Eukaryota; kingdom Viridiplantae; phylum Streptophyta; class Magnoliopsida; order Santalales; family Viscaceae; genus Viscum; species Viscum album. The sequence continues at coordinate 718,766,645 of OY728135.1, forward strand.
GCCTCGTCGCTCGGTGGGCTGTCGTCACGCTCGACTCTCGGAACCCTAGCTGGCTGCCGTCGTGGGGCCATCCTGAAAAGGAAACAGGTGCGCCACGGTCAGAACAGTATACCTTGTGAGCTGATATAAGTAATCACAAAGAAAACTTTGAAACACACACGCAATCAATGTTTTCGTGCATTAAGTCGGAAATCAGAAGTCAGGGTCCTGGTGTACGGATACGTCGGCCGCCGCACCAACACTGGACTCCCTGGACTGATAACCACACTCAATATGCTAAACATTATTGCTTCACATAGAAAAGATCAGAGTTCGCGGTAGAACCGAACTCCTCTGATACCAATTTGTCACGACCCGCCCTCGGGGTCCGTGCCGTGACTACCCCAAGCCCGCCTTCCATAGGCCAGGGGCTGGCGACTAGCACCAAGGCGTAAATCCCGGTAAAAAGGGAAGGCATTGCCTTTGTAAAGTAAACAAACACCACAGAGTAAGCAAGCGGAAAGTAAACACTAAGCAAAAGCAGAGTACAACTGAAAGTGCGGAAAAGTAAATGGGCCAGTATACAAAACCAAACTGAAAGTAAAGTACAACTCGAAAGGGAAAACAACAACTGAAAAGTAAAAGCTGCTACACCGAGTTGTCCACTGGAAATCCCACCTGAAGGGTGGGTACAGATAGCTCCACTGCTCCACGGGTCCCGCCGTCCGCTCCGAGCACGTCCCGCCCAGTGGTCCACCTCCGGGTACCGTCCCGCTCTGCAAGCCTCAGCTAAGGTCAACGCTATCCGTCGTCTGTAACCAACACAACGTAGTGTGGGCAAAGCCCGTGCAGGGGTGAGTATAAGCTACTCAGTAGGGACCCCGAGACCCCTAAAGGTCTCTCAAATCCACAAAGGATAAACCACAAAGAAAGGAACAATCACGAAGTAACAACCGACACTGATTAGGTATATGCCCATACATATACCTAAGTCATCAATTTCAAATACGCTCCAACCTCCGAGCCCAAGTACAACTCAGTCCACACAGGAAAGTAAACGTATTCCACACAGGAAAGCAAAACCTAATCCACACAGGATAGCACAACACAATCCACACAGGAAAGCAACAAGATTCATCTCACACAGGTATACTTCTTCAAAAGAGGAAAAAGATGATCTCTGATCCATCTAAGTCGTCGGACCCACGAAGGATCGATAGGTAACTAACCCCCGCAAAAGACCCACACAGGATCAGGCCCACGTAGGACCTGTAGGCGCTGGTTCACACAGGACCGCTGAGCGCAAAGACCCACACAGGATCGGACCCACACAAGATCGGGCCCACACAGGACCTGTAGCACTGATCCACGTAGGATCGCTGAGTGCTGTAGTCGTCGTCGTCGAATCCACACAGGATCTCTGTACTGTCGTCGTCGCAGTCACAGTAGCAGTAGTAGCAGTAGCAGTAGTCACAGTCACAGTCGCAGCCAGCACTAGGGTTCCCGCACAAAGCAAGCTCGTTCGGAGGGTCCGCTCCACGAGCCGAGAGGCTGATACATCAACTGTCACAAAGTCCAGAGTTGATGTATCCAAAAGTTCCGTATCGTCAACAGGAACTCAACGCAACAGACGGCGCGTCGATCGGACGCCCGGTCTGAGAGTTATTGGCATTTTCATCCCCGGGGCCCGGTTGGTTTTTAAGGCAAAACTAACCCGACTGTACTCCACCTGCGTCCAAACCTCGGGCGGAGTATGCCAAAAGAACCGTCTCACTAAGAGGAACACAACAAAGCTGACGGCACGTCAATCGGATGTCCGTAGCTCAAGATATGAGCGTTTCCGCTCCGAAGGCCCGGTTGGTTTCGTGAACGAACCAACCCGGCCGAACTCAAAGTGTTCCGAAACCTTGAGTACGATATACCGAAATGACCGTCTCGATCCAAGGATCGCGTTGCCGCAGACGGTTCATCGATCGGAGGTCCATGGCTCAAGTTATGGCCAAAAGACCGAAACAGTCTCGAAAACGGGGGGTCCGGGTCCGGGCCGACCCGGCCCGACCCCCCTGGGTCGGCCCGAACCGGGTCGACCCGTTCCAGGTCGACCCGACCCGGTCCGCTGGACCCGGCCTGGCCGGTGGCGGCGCGGCGGCGCGGCCAGGGTGCCGCGCATGCGCCGCACGCGGGGGGTGAAACCCCCCCTTTTTTCGGATCTCGGCAGGATTTTGCCGGCCGTTTTTAATAAACACACGAGACCCGCGGGTCACGCATTCTAACCGAACCGGCGGCCGGCACAGCCGGCCGCCTTCCCCCTCTCCGCCGCGGCCATAGCCGCGGCTCATCTGAACTCCGGCGGCCGGCGAGGCCGGCCGCCCCTGGCTGCTCCGCCACGGCCCTTCTTGATCTCCGGCGCCGGCGGCCCGGCTGCCGCCGGTCTTCCCGTCTCGCCGCGGCCCGGAACCGGCCGCGGTGTTCGTCGTCCGGCGCGGTGCGACGGCACCGCGCCCCTCCGCCGCGCCTTCGATTCCCCTTGACACGGCACGACGGCGTCGCGTTCTTGATGATTTTTTCCGCGGCGCGGCTCGACGGCGACGCGCAATAAAATCGAGCGAATAACCGCGTGGTGCGACGGCACCACGCCACCTTGTCTCATCCGCAAAAATAAAACATCAAGAACGAAGGAGGGGGTTCGGCCGTGTTCATGCGGTCCGGCCCCCTCACGTTAAACAATAACACAAATTTATAATCCTCACGTTAGTCATGCTAGAACCACGAACAAGGATAAATAAATAACAAATAACAACAACCCCTACCTTGAAAAATGACGTCGCACGTCGGTTATCGCGGAGAAAGGCGTCGCGGCGTCGGACGTAGATTTCGTGGACGTCGGGGTGCGTCCGAGGAGGAAACGACATCTCTTCACTTGTCGCTATGATGAAGAAGGGAGGTACGTTGTCGTTGGCGATGATCACCACGGTCGGCGACTTCTCCCTTGTCGAGGAGGAAGATGAAGACGGAAGAATCCGGGACGCCGAGTCTTGAAGGTCGTGGGGTCGATGTTCTTTGTCGGAGAAGAACCGTTCTTCACGTTCTTCGTCAAAGACGAAGAAGATCTTCAAGTCTCTCAACGATTCTCCCATACCTCTCAAGTAACAAAGAAACTAACCCAAAAATAAATTAAGCTCACACTTAATTTATTAACACAACCCAACCTTTGAAATTCAAGAGTTTGAATTTCAAAACTCAAATTAAACTCACTTATTAATTATACATGAGTTGTATAATTAATTAAGTGTTAAGTTGTCAAGCTTTTAAGAGGGAGAGAGGGGAGTTAGGGAATTTGAAAAGGTGGGGCTCGGGTGGGCCTCTCCTCACCTTAATCCTCTCTTAGGTGGTTAAACCACCCAACTTCCAACAAAAGATTATAACCACTTTAAAGATATAAAATAAATATTGTATCACAAATTTATTTTACTCTTCATTTCATCCAGAAAATTAAACATCTCCTCCTAGGAAAACGCAACTTCGGAAAAGGTCTTCTTAAGCGAATATCGGCGCTGCCAGTTCATCGGTGCCCTCAGATTTCAATTCCGAGCACCGGATCAAAAGTTAGAAATTCCCGCTCGTTCGTTCACTGAACGTACCCGAGCCAAACTTCGGAAATTGATTCCGGGCACACCGGGCCTCGGAATCAGGTGCCGTCAGAAACCGCGCTCTTGTATAATTCCAAAGAAAATTAAGAAAAAATTTCCCTTGAATTTTACGGGTCTTTACAGTCCAGCTTGCGTTGTGCAAACCCAGGCGGTGTTGTCGGACTGATAATGTTGTCGATGGTGCGAAATCGAAGCGGGGCGTCGTCGTGATCAATGTCCAGTTCTTCTGCCATATTGGATGGCGGTGAAGCAAACTCTACTGTGGTTGATGCCACGAGTATCACCTTAACCACATCTGGTGTTGTATCTTCTGCTGAGTTCGCACTAATGGGTTTGAGTGATGAGCTCTGGTCTCCAACAGTGTTGTCATCCTCTACATTCCTTGGTCTACATGCCTTTGTGTGTTCGACGGTGAATAGATCCTTACTACTCCACACAGCTTGTTCACCATGAGCACTCCAATCCCACTGTTTTTCCTCGTCGAAGGTGACATCGCGCGTTACATGCACGCGCTTACTGATAGGGTCATACACGCGATATGCCTTGGACCCGAACTCATACCCGACGAAGATCATCGGCGTACTCCGGTCATCCAGCTTCTTCAGGTGAGGCTTCACATTCTTAACATGCGCGATGCAGCCAAAGGTGCGAAGAAAGTGCACCGTCTGTCGTTTTCCATGCCAGGCCTCATACGGTGTCATTCCTTCAAGGCTCTGAGTCGACGCTCGGTTAAGGATGAAGATGGCGGTGGAGACAGCCTCACCCCAAAACATCCCGGGAAGACCCTTAGCCTTCAGCATGCTTTGAGCCATAGACACCACGGTTTGGTTGTGTTGTTCAGTGACCTCACCCTGCTGTTGTGAAAAGGGAACCTTGAGTTGTCGTTGTACGCCACGATCAGTATAGTATTCACTGAATTCTACTGAAGTAAAATCGTCACCGTGATTAGTGCGGAGAACCTTCAGCTTGCGCTCTGTCTCCACCTCCACTGTGCCTTGAAAGTGTCTGATTGCTGCTGGAGCCTGGTCTTTGCTTGCAAGAAGTTTGACCCACATGTAGCGGCTCATGTCATCCACGAGTAGCAGAATGTAGCGGTTCCCACTTGGCGTTGTTGGCGTGATCAGCCCAAAAAGATCACCGTGGACAAGGTTGAGGACTTGTTCTGCACGATGCTTCACTTGCTCGGGGAAAGACGCTTGTTGCTGCTTCCCAGTGAGGCAGTTGTCGCAGACTTGATCTATTTGATCAATCCGCGGAAGCCCTCGCACCATATCGTGTTGAGCGATCTTGGGCAGAGAATGGGAGTTCAGGTGGCCGTACCTTTCATGCCATCGCCATGCCACCTCTGACCCCCTTGTTGACAAGCATGTAGGTTGTGCAATGCTGAGTCTTAGCTTGTACAGCCGGTCGGGGAAGCGCTGCGCCCTAGCCAGCAGGCGTCGTTGCTTGTCCCGAATCTTCATGATGCCTCCCTCTATCAAAACCTGACAACCATTTTCATCGAGTTGTCCGATGCTGATGATGTTGGCGGTGAGGCTCGGGATGAAGTATACCCTCGTGAGTGCGTGGTGCTCACCGGTTTTACAAGTGAATAAGATTGTCCCGCACCCCTCGATATTGACGACAGATCCATCACCAAACTTCACGGTGCCACGGATCCCAGAGTCAAGCTCAGAGAAGGCAGCATGGGAACCGGTCATGTGGTTTGTGGCACCAGTGTCGAGGTACCACAGGTCTTCGTCGCACGCCTCCCTTTGAGCATGTTGTGCAAAGACCTTCGCCTCGACCACTCGGAGAGGACTGCAATGTGGCAGTGAGGAGTTCGAAGTGGCAGATTGTGGTGGTGGTGTATCGGGCATCGCAGTACACGCCCTTACCATAAGGAGTTTCGGCTCGTCGTCGTCACCATGAGTTAGAAGAGCCTTAGCATGTCTCATCCTGCTGCGACAATCGTTGGTCCAATGACCCATTTTTCTGCAGTAGAGACATTGGTCTCTTGAGGCGTCATGACTGTCATTGGATCCCATATCATCCCTTCGTGGTTGTCGGCGATGCCAGTTGCCAGTCTTGGAGTCGTTGAGGGGTCCATCCCTCGCTGGCCGCTCCTTCATCCGTGCATCCCACTCCTCCTTGGTGAGGAGCAAATTCCCTCGATAGTCGATGGTGGGTGCCGGGTCAAAACGGTCTTCCTCCGCTTTGAGTCTCCCTGTTACCTCCTCCACATAGAGCGTAGAGATATCGAGAAGCGTCTCAATTGAAAGGGCAGTTTGGGAGAACCTGGAGGGGACGACGCGCAAATACTTCTCAACGACCTTGTCTTGAGGCTCCGGATCGCCGAGGATCATGAGTTGGTTGACCATCCCGGTGAGCCGCATTCCGAAGTCGTCCACTGATTCGCCGTTGTGAAAAACAATGCCTTCGTACTCCTTGCGGAGCTTTTGAGCATTGGCCTTACGAACGCGATCAATGCCGATGCGCATGGTCTTCGCGGTGTCCCACGCTTCCTTGGCAGTTTCCTTGACGGCGAGTATGGAGATCATCTCTGGCGGGACAGCGCGGAGGATGGCCTCCAGCGCCATTCGATCTTCCTAGAATTCTGCACCGCCACTGTCGACGGCATCCCAAAGACTGCGTGCTTGAATCATGACCTTCATCATCAAGGACCAGTCACTGTAGTTTGTCTTCGTGAGGATCGGGTACTTCGCTGATCCCCCGATCTCCTTCACCACTCGATGTACCACCAGAGGGCCGCTACCGCTGTCAACGGGGGGGTCTGGGACGTGCCGATGATGTCTGGGAGAGTCGGGGCGATGAGGGCTCGGAGTTCGGCATTGTGGATGAAGTCATCCTCCCTCTGATACCAAATGTTGGAAATGCCTGATCGTTTGACACGAAAACACAAGCGAGAATGGAAAGATGATTGAAGGAAAAAAACTTGAACACAAATGATGTTTTGTGCACCACCAATTGGGATGCTTTTCTGGAGAGGTTTTCATTTCATTATATAGGCAAAAAAACAAGACGTATTTACAACGTAATTAAAACCACGCGGCAGCCTTAATGAGGTCAAACCGCGTTGACTCATCAATGAGGGGGAGAAAAAAAAAACCGGTGAAATAAATTATTAATAAAAATAGTCAACATGCGCATCCTCATCAATAAAAGATAAATTCCCAAGGAAGAATGGGATTTTGTCATTCATATATTGGAGAGATCTCGTTTCTCCAAAGAAACAGAGCCACTGCGAACTCCTATGGTTCGTGAAAGGCAGAGGTTTCTGCGCAGCTCTGCTATGCAAAGGTGAAGGAATATCCCGCGGACCTTCGACTAGTGCTAAAAAATCTCGAAGCTATCTCACAAAGAAGAATAACCCACACCCTCTGTGTGAAGGAAAGACGCGAGCATGCGACAAGTTCTTAGGAAGCCTCATTGTGTTTTGTGAGGAGCATCCCGCTGGTACAGAATAGGTGAAATCGCACCCTTGTTTCACTTTGCGAAGACATAAACCAAGAACCAATCTTGGTTATGTGAAGGATATCCACACGCACTACTTGCATGAAGAATAAGAACCCATGCTCATCAAGTTTGCATGAAGAAGATCGGGGTTGTGCATGGTTTGTTTTTGTTGCGGGGAGCGTCCCTGTGCTAGAGGCAGTATAGGAGCACATTGCATTCCAACAATAAAGAATGCTCAAATGAATTTAAAACACCATTGAATAAGAGACACATATAGCAGTGGCTTATTCATATACATACTCGCAGTGGCAATTACAACATTATTTAATTCAAAACTGACATATTTGAATTAATATTCAGAACCAGCGAATTCATTCAGCAATTTATAAGTCGAACAAATGCGGAAATGGAAAGCAGTAAAATGGACACCAAGGATTTACGTGCTTCGGCCATATGGCCTACGGGCACGGGACAGGATCATCGGGGTTTTTTTCACTATGCAAGAATAAAATAGTACAAGAGGAAACAAAGGACACAACTCCCAAGCTGAACTGGACATGAGAGAGAAATGAGACGCGACGGAAAAACAAGCGACACACACAAGCTTATAAAAAATAGACAAAGAAAAAACTATAACAGGACCGAGACCCCCTTACCGGGATTCGGCCAAACCTTTGTCGATGCAGAAGCTTGTAAATGGGTGCTGAAAACGTCATCGCGAAGTCCAGCAAGCCCGATCCTCAATGATCAACACTGCTGTCCAGGTTCATCACCATGTGCCGGTTGTTGTCCAAAATCTCTGCGTCCATCCTGATGCACTCTTGCTGTCCAAGATCTCTGCATCTATCCTAATGCACTCTTACTGTCCAAGATCTCTGCATCCATCTTGATGCACTCTTGTTGTCCAAAACCGGTGTAGCCAACTGGATTTTATCATCCTCCAAGTTCAATCGCATCCTCTTTGCAATTGATCTTTATGTCCCGCAACAATAAGAGGTCACCAAGAACACGTTGCAGCTGCTGCAGGTCAAGGCATTAATCTTTGATGAGGATGATCCTCCATCGAACAAAGGGGAAGCAGTCGGGTCACTTAGCCGCTGCCCCCCAGATGAGAAAACCAGACAGATCGATCAACAATACTGAAATGGCATCCTCGATCTTCGCTGATGCTCCTCCTCCAAAGGAACAAGAAACCACCAAGAGACCGTCCCCGAGCAGCTTTGCACAACCGCGAGCACCCTACCTTCCTCGGCTCCCAGCGCTGCTGCACTCCATTGAAGCTGGGAAAAAATGAATTGAAGAAACAGACTCTACCTAGAGGAGATCTGTGTTCGCAGATGAAAACTAAGCCCCGCCGTTCAGATCTGGAGCGGAGAAAAGCCAGCATCGACCAAGAAACTTCATCACCATCCAGATTTGGTGTTAACCAGATTTATTGACCCTGTCATGCTGCCGTGAAGGATGATAAAGCTCACCGCATTGCAACGCCTGAGCCGAACTAGGTCCTCTTCGATATAGGAGCGGCGAACTGTGGGAGGAGCATTGCTCTGTCACCGGTGAATACTGAGCTGCTCCAAAGAAACCCTAATCATTCTGATATTAGGGATGGAGGAAGTCTAGGCGTGCAAATCCAAAAAATAGGATCAGAGCCCCTCATCGTGCTCTCCCTCTTGAGGCCATGTGGAGCTTGGCACCTACGATGGAGCGGCGCTGCAAAAAAATGGAGGGGGGCGGGGACGAAGCAAGATAGGCGTGGACAGGTGTACGGTGGAGGATTTTAGGGCAGTTCCAACAAATTAAAACTGCGTAACAAACCAGCGGACAAAAAAACTTGCATATTAAAAAGGCATTTTAATTAACAAAAAAAACATCGTGAAAATAAAATTCACAATTCTCCACCTTGTAAATTAAAATGAATGAACATATTTAATATGCAACAACATCACACGCTCAAATTAAAACCAAACCACATGATGATTCTGCACCACCTAACATCATCAACTTGGGAAAATCCTAAAAGGAAAAACAACCTACAGGGTATGACCTAAACAGTCCCCCAAACATGTATCAACTGTGACACATGTCACCCAAAGTTGAATGATATTATAAACAGCTACTAAACATGCTCAGAAAAATGGCTCTAAACATAAACAGAGCACATACCTGTACTTACCTGAGTCGCACTCTGAGACGATGCCAACGAGGAAGACGGGACCAGCAAATCACATGCAAACAAGTCCCCGAATCAGCTCACTTATGCCTACAGAACACAAATAAACAGAACAGTATCCAACCTCACACAAAACATGGAAAAACAAAGCTCAGATAAATTTATATATAATGTAACTCAGAAATAAAACAGGTCAGAGCAAACAAGCAGCAGAAGACACAAAGCTCAAAGGCAAGCCAAACGCTCACTCAACCTGAATCTAAAACAGACTCGGAAAACTCTCCACCTGAGGAGAAGACACTGCCTAGAACCGAGCCAACAAGAGAGGTTCCTCAAAAAACTAGGTACCACTGAAAACCTCATGCAGTAGCAGGAGTCCTAAGGGAAAACTCTAGACCCACAAGAACATCGGCGATCCAAGGGCAGCACACTACTGACTAAGAAAACCCATCTCAGTCTAACTTCCTAACGATATCTAGGAACCACCTAATATCGCTAAAGAGATCCCGACAGAACCGCCATGAAGCCCGATCATCACCGAACCTATTCACATGGAATTGTCACTCTAAACACTGTCCAGGCCCAATCACCACTCGTAACGGGTAACAACCTAGAGAAACCAGCCCAAAACTAGGACACACCAGAGGAACAAACCTAGAGCTAATTATTTGCTCACTCTCCTAAGGCTAGAGGCAACAACAGGAGCAACGCGGAGAGGGGAAACATGCATAGTAAGAGAAACATCCCAAAAGAGTCTCCACCTAAACCCACAAAAACATATCAGGACCAAAGTACCAAGAACCGTCAGCTTTAAAACCGAGACACGCCGCTTGGACTTTCGACGCAAGGCACCATAAGATCCTCAACCGAAAGGATTCCGAATCTCCACTATAGGAGACGACCGCCTAAACAAAAGCCAAAAGGAGACATCCTCACACAAAGGGAAAACTGTAAGGACACATGAAAGCAGTCCCAACATCCTAAGGCAGCTCAAAGACGCGAGAACCAAGATTGGGAGCCAGCTAGAAACTAGGGGAAAACAAGCCACAAAAGGGTCACACATCCTAGTCTAGACTTACTAACGGCATACGGTTCCTAGGAAACCAAAAAAAGACGTTAAACAGGGTCGAACAGCAAACAAAGAAGTTTGGTGGCCAACCAAGTAACAAACAAGAGCACTGCACCCACAAGCTACCCAAACCTAAACACCGAACTCGCAACAGGACCATACCTAGAGCAAACAATCCTAAAGGATGCAGAGGAACACAGCGGAGCTAACATAAGCTCATCTCCTAGGAAAAAGGCAGACACTAGAGACACATGACCCTGCCAAGACCTTACTGCAAACCAGCTCTCAAACATAGGCAAACCTCACAAAGTACCCATTCTTACCCTGAAACCATAGACACACATAGGTAGCAACTACCAAGAGGCATCTTTTGAGGCTCAGACAGGTAAAGGAAAATGGAAAGAAAACAACAAGGAATCAAACTACCAACAGCAGAATGAAATTACAACCTAAGAGAGCTAACGACCCAGCTGAAGGAAACAATCAAAACAGGCTGCAACAAGTAAAAGCCACTAGAAAAACATTTGAAAGCAATGAACAAACGATTTCAAATTTTAACAAAGAAAAACTTAAACCCAATTAGGCTCTGATACCACTTTGTTGCGGGGAGCGCCCCTGTGCGAGAGGCAGTCCCCATGAAATAGCCCAAGAACTATTGGGTGTTTTGATTCGTCAAAATTCAAAATGCATAAACAACATTTATATTCAATTTATTACATGCAAATTGATAAACATATAATAGGAGCACATTGCATTCCAACGATAAGGAATGCTCAAATGAATTTAAAGCAGTATTGAATAAGAGACACATATTGAAGTGGCTTATTCATATACATACTCGCAGTGGAAATTACAACATTATTTAATTCAAAACTGACATATTTGAATTAATATTCAGAAGTAGCGAATTCATTCAGCAATTTATAAGTCGAACAAATGCGGAAATGGAAAGCAGTAAAAGGGACACCAAGGATTTACGTGCTTCGTCCATATGTCCTACATGCACGGGCTAGGATCATCAGGGTTTTTTTCACTATGAAAGAATAAAAGAGTACAAGAGGAAACAAAGGACACAACTCCCAAGCTGAACTGGACATGAGATAGAAATGAGACGCGACAGAAAAACAAGCGACATGCACAATCTTATAAAAAATAGACAAAGAAAAAACTATAACAGGACCGAGACCCCCTTACCGGGGTTCGGCCAAACCTTTGTTGATGCAGAAGCTTGTAAATGGGTGCTGAAAACGTCGTCGCAGAGTCCAGCAAGTCCGATCCTCAATGATCAACGCTGTTGTCCAGGTTCATCACCATGTGTCGGTTGCTGTCCAAAATCTCTGCGTCCATCTTGATGCAATCTTGCTATCCAAGATCTCTGCATCCATCCTGATGCACTCTTTCGGTCCAAGATCTCTGCATCCATCTTGATTCACTCTTGCTTTCCAACACCGGTGCAGCCAACTGGATTTTATCATCCTCCAAGTTCAATCGCAGCCTCTTTGCAATTGATCTTTATGTCCTGCAACAAAAAGAGGTCACCAAGAACACGTTGCAGCTGCTGCAGGTCAATCCATTAATCTTGGATGAGGCTGATCCTCCAGTTAACAAAGGGGAAGCAGTCGGGTCACTTAGCCGCTGCCCCCCCAGATGAGAAAACCAGACAGATCGATCAAAAAAACTGAAATGGTATCCCCGATCTTCGCTGATTCTGCTCCTCCAAAGGAACAAGAAACCACCAAGAGACCGTCCTCGAGCAGCTTTGCACAACCATGGGCACCCTTCTTTCCTCGGCTCCCAGCGCTGCTGCACTCCATTGAAGCTGGTAAAAAATGAATTGAAGAAACAGACTCTGCCTAGAGGAGATCTGTGTTCGCAGATGAAAACTAAGCCCCACCGTTCAGATCTAGAGCGGAGAAAAGCCAGCACCGACCAAGAAACTTCATCACCATCCATATTTGGTGTAAACCAGATTTATTGACCCCGTCATGCTGCTGTGAAGGATGATAAATCTCACCGCATTGAAACGACTGATCCGAACCAGGTCTGCTTCGACATAGGAGCGTCCAACTGTGGGAGGAGCGTTGCTCTGTCACTATTGAAGACCGGGCTTCTCCAAAGAAACCCTAATCATGCTGATATTAGGGATGGAGGAAGGCTAGGTGTGCAAATCCAAAAAACAGGATCAGAGCCCCTCATCATTCTCTCCCTCTTAAAGCCATGTGGAGCTTGGCACCTACGATGGAGCGGCGCTGCAAAAAAAATGGAGGGGGCGGGGACGAAGCAAGATAGGCATGGACAGGTGTACGGTGGAGGATGTTAGGGCGGTTCCAACAAATTAAAACCGCGTAACAAACCAGCAGACAAAAAAAACTTGCATATTAAAAAGGCATTTTAATTAACAAAAAAAACATCATGAAAATAAAATTCATAGTCTTTGAAGAAGAAGTAAAGCGCAAGTGGTAGATGCTATGATAAGTTCTTAAGACATTGTTTACACATTGTCTATTGAGAAGAAGAAATCTAATGCACACCAAGCATTGAGTGTGCATACGTGAAGCTTGAGAAGAATAAGAAAAGGAAGGGCATTCAGGAAGCATAGAATCTTATCAAAAATATACATGTCTATGTACACATAAAGAAGGAAGTGCATGAACATGATTAACACACATTGAACCCAAATCAAAAAGAACAAGTGAGTGGGTACAAAAGAACTAACGAAGAAAGAAGAAATTGAGTGGACAGTGCATGTTTAATTACATGAACCACACAAATTGAACCTAACACATTGACACAAGTGAAATGTGTGTACTCAGGTTGACAAGAAAGATATTATACATGCATGCAATCATGCATTAACAAATGAATGTGTAAGAAGTATCCAAAACCTAGATGTTTGGATGCCATTGCATCCATGCATGAAGTAAAAGAAAATTGAGACTAAATACGGGAAGAGTTAGAGAAGATCATATAATCGAGTTGACAGTAATTGAGTATTCAAGACAGATAGAGCTAACATTGTGCAAGATCATTTTTTCATATCAATATTCTTAAATAATTTTTGTACATAATTTGTACACACATGAGTGAGGCCAGGTATTCATCAGAAGAAGAAATAATTGCCTGAGCATTGTTTCACTGAGGAAAATGATCAACACAAGTGAATCAAAGAGCATTCAAAGAAGAAAATTTCTCGTGTGACTCGAGAGATAAAAGAACCATGTGTGATTCATGGAGGAGAAGAAGACTTCAGTGAGACTCTGGAGTAGGTCAGTGGGACTATGGTAACACTACAGGAAGCATTATAAAGAACCTCTTATGGGACTCAGGAGAGATACAGTGTGACTCTGTATCAACCATTGTAATTTTTTATCTGATTATAGTGGAGAATCTGTGTTGGGGAGAATAAACAACACAACAAGGAGTAGGTCTTTGAACCGAACCTTATAAATCCTTTTTTTCAATGCCTTTACATTTACAACATCATTCAATGTGAGGCTAAGAGACACAAGAAGAGTGGATCGAGGATTTAACCAACCATAGAGGTTTAATTGAAAAGAATCAATTTGTAAAAAGTTTGAAGGGATAACTGATTGTACCTTTCCCCTCCTAGTGATTCACACTGATCTGGGTACTTTAATACCTAAATAATGCTTAATCATATGACCAAAATAGTTGAAATCGGATAAGAAATTGGAGAAAGAAAAAAAGAAAAAAAGTTATTTGTATACTAAAGTAAAAAAGCCTATTCCTTATAAGAATAAAGTTGAAAAGAGTAAGAAACACATGGTTTCTAAAGAGGTTTAGATTTGAAAAAACTGAGGATGATAATGTATGAAGAGTTCTCAAAAAATTGGATCTGTATTGAAAAATGTTTCTAGGTTTATATCCAAATATTAACACTATTTCTTTCATTAAGAAGGTACTAGATCCTAACATTATTCCCATACTTATTTATCAGTACTATTTTTACAGGGAATTGAAGTTAAAGTATAAAAAAGGAGAACTTATATAATTTAGTGAAATTTATACAATAAAATATCTATCCATCATAGATAATTTTATCCGGTATCATACTACCTTCTTACAACACTTAAACAGTTATCAAAAGGACATGTTTTGAGTTCATTTATTGAAGAAAACCAGACATGATGAATTCTATTGAAGAGCATGATTTGAGGGGGGGTGTCAAATAAGTGATGTTTCCAGTGTTTTTATGGTTAAATATGAAATTCTGGACAGACCTTAAAAGATTGAAGTTTAAGGTATGATGATCAGTTTCCTATTATTGTTTTAGAGTATTTAAATATTTTTATTAATGGGAAGTAATTTTTAAACTAAAAATGTTTTTAAAAAGGGAAATAAATTTTTTACATGATTTTTTTGTTAAAGATGAGTGCGGGATTTAAATTTATTGAAAAATTTGTTTGAAAATCCCCTAGAAAGAAACATCAGAGTTGGTATCACATTTTAGATAGTTTATGGAAAACTTTGTGGTATATATTATTCAATCTTGTTTTCTACACCAGAAATTTCTCATGTAGTCTTAGAGTTGATTAATTTATGGCTCATTACTAAGTAAAAAGTGATTCCACCCTTCTATTAAGAAAATCAATTTACATTTATCAAAAGTGGTATCTATTAATAATGGGGGAGAATAAATAAAGGGGGATAAAAAATAGGAGAAAATGATTTATAAAATCAAGGAAGTTAAATATATGAGTATAATTTTCCCCCTACACTACACCATTCTATTTATATTCAATAAGGGGGAGAACAATACAACTGCTAAACACATCTTGAAATTAACATTTTTGAATCTATTTTAAGTATTAACAAAAAATACATAGGGGGTGTTGACAAGCCCAATGGATAATGGTTGTATTTTTTTATCAATGACCATGTTAATATGTATTTTGGGTGATTGAGGAAGATCCCAATAAATATTATGAAGGTTATTTCTTTAATAATGGGTAATGAATTTTTTACTTTTTGAAATTCCTTGGGAAAATAGATTCAAGGGAGAAAAATCATATATGATGATTGTAAAGAAAAATTATATATAATGAAAAGTGTTTTGAGGATTAAGGATTAACTATCTAAATCATTCTTATGAAGGTTGAGTGAAGTAGTATAAGATGGTTTCTAGAGGAGTTGATTAAAGCTGTCTATTATATTTGACAACTTTAAATAAGGAACTATGATTAAATCAAAAATATTTTTGGAAGGGAGAAACCATCCATGGAGTTTGTAATCATTCTAGTTGATAGAATTAGTGATGAATATCTCTTGGGTGATTCCTTAGAGAATTTAGAAATGGATCTAGGGTAAAGAGGTAGCTAAGTTACATTAGAAGAACTCTAATTTGAGTAATTATATACTGTAAAATACTATGGAATTAAGGATGAAGAGTTTGAATATATTTTTTAATTTCCAATGTTATTTAAAGTGTTTTTATAATGATTTAAAATGAATTGAGGAGATTGGGTAAAGTTTTTAATAAATTTGAATTAATTCTATATGATTAATATTTAAGCTGAAAATTAACAAAGTCTATCATTTCTCAATGATATGTAATAAATATGTCAAAGTATGTTGATATTTATAAAGGGAAATATCTTACTTGGATGAATAAGATATTTTGGATGTATAAATAAGATATTTATTCAATAAAACTCATAAAATGGAAAAAGAAAGTATCTTATGTGAATATAAAATATATTTTCCGAGGAATAAAAATGTTATGCATGGGTCATTACAACTTTTAATAGTAGAAATTTGATAAAGTCAAAAATCTTATGCAGACATGTAATAATTTTTTGAGAATATGTATGTTTTTGTTGTGGCTTTTGTATATATACATAAATTTCAAAAAACTTATGAAAGTATGATACGTAATGATTTTTTTGAATACATAAGATTTTTCTCCACTAAGTATTAAAAATAAAGTTAAGTAAAAAACTTTCGTAATGTGTAAGGATTATAAAATATTGTTCATGGGTAACTTACTAAGAAATATTCAATGGAAAAAATATTAACCAATTATGAGAGACCGCTACTTAGATAAGTAATATATTCATTTTATTATATAAGCTTTTACACTTAAAGAAAAGTGATAATTATGAAGATAGAGAAATTATGGAGTAAAAATTTATAGAAATAAACTCAGATGATTTTGGTGTTGTGCTTAATTAATTCAAATATCACTAATGTGATCATGATCCATGGAAGTGGTGATATAGATGATCTTAAAATTGAGAAGAATAAGATCATATAGTTAACTATTCTATGAATGAAATTCATATTGAAGCATATTCTAAAATTATATATGATGCCACTTAGGGAATAAAAGAGCCACACTGAAATGGAATTACTATTGTATATTTTTTATGCAGTTATAAAGATTATTTTCTATCAGTTTTTGTGGATTTATTTTGAGAATAAGAATCCTAAGTCTCATGGAAGAAATAAAATTGATATTAAATTTTAATGGGATTAAATGAGATTAAAATAGATAAAGGGAATTCTTGGAATTTCATCGGATACAAGAAACTAATGATAATGGAATATTATTGAGATCATGAGAGCACACCCATTTAGTTTAGTTGAATAATAATTAAGGAGATCACTATTTCAATAAAGGAAGAAATTTTATATATTAATGATATATAAAATATATTTTTTGTGATTTGAGAATATATACTGAAGAAGAAGAAGAAATATAAAGTGGTGTGAGAATTGGGAGAACCCAATAATACTCTAAAGAAGAATAATTTTTTAGGTATTGAGGAAGACTAAGAACTTGACAGGATTATGAATAAACAAACCAATTTTTTGAATTAGGAAGAAGAAGAAGAATAATAGTTAAGGGAGAGACCAATTAAAATTAAAATTATTATTTATTTTATGTTTCTAGGAATCTTAGTGATAGAATAGATACTAGGTTTTCATGATCACATGACACTAAAGAGTTGAGGGAGACTTACATTCCTGATTCTTTATAAGATACACTTTGTTGGTTATATTTAGAGATTGATTTTATTGAAGTTTTTATAATATCTATAGATAGTCAAATAATTTTTTGATGGAGAATATATTATTATTTATAGAAACAGTATCATGATAATATTGGAGATCTTATTCAAGAGGTTTATAGGAAGTTGGTTTGTAAACTAGTGGGATCCAGTATAATCTATAACTCCTATCGGTAGATAGAATCACATGTGTAATATCTTAAAGGTAAAGTTCAAGGCAATTCCTATTCATGGTTATAGGATGATACATGGATACCCAAATTATAATTGATAATTGATTATAGTGGAAAATCTATGTCTTAGATGATCTCAAACATAATAAGTGCATAGTCACCGACATCGATGGAGAACTTTTTAAAATACCTCATGCTATTATTTACACACTTTTCTATATCACATGTAGTATATATGTTTTGGGGAAATTATAAGTAAATAAACTATTATCCTAATAGATAACAAGGGTTCATATAATTAAGAGGGGTTAAATATTAAAGGGTAAATAGAAATAAATTCACCCTGATTCACACATGTCTTAGGTGACTGCACCCATTCTTAGGAACTACAGATCCCTTTTTAAGCCCAATCAGAAACTTATAATAAAAAATATTATCTGAGCTTTTTTTGGATATATGTCATAGATTTTAATAAAATGATATCATCAATGATTATTTCAAGATAATTTATGTGATTACTATCCCTGAATCCTTGTATGTTTCACCAACAAATATGTACAAGTTCTTTGGGATCTTTTCTGTATTTGCAACCATGAGTATGCTCTTCAGAATCCTCATCAATAATTTATTTATGTGAGTCCTGGAACCAATTTCATCAATTTTTTCGAAATAAAATTTATTCTTATTCAATACCTTCACATGGAATACTCCTTGGATGGTTCAATATATACCATCATATATTTTCAATTTGATAGTACTGACTTTATCAATAATCAGGCTATGATTGTTTCCCATGTATACAAGTCCTTCTAGGATAGGTTCATTTTGGTCAAATCATTCTTTTTGAGCTATCATGTTCCACATTCCTCTTGAGTCAATTATCCATGATTTTTTGAGGTGTTTATTACTTCTAATAGTTTTTGTGGCTTTACTAACCAATTTATCACCATTTTTAGAAGTAATCAACATATTTCCTTGAGTTTTCTTTATACCACTCTTCTTGTTCAAATAATACTTATTTACATGCAATTTTTTCAATAATTATAATATGTGATTATTATTTTTATCCTAAAATTGGATCTTCCATGATTTTGGATCCCATTGGAACCACACTCCATCATCCTTACACTCTCTATTAACAGATCCTCCACTTTGTGTGAAGTTTTTTTATCCTTCCTCATTATTCATTATTTTATATTCTTCTTTATGAACCATGAATTAAATACAATTTAATGCCAACATATCTATTAGAATAGTGTTTGTGGGGCTTTATGACGATCTGATCATATGAATATAGAAAACGTTGGAGAAAAATCTCTATAAGTTTATTTTCCCCTATTTTATAGCCCAAAAATGTGAGTTGAGTGAACATGGAATTCAACATGTTAATGTGGTCGGTCATAGAATATGTATCCACTATTTTCACATTGAATAATTTTATTTTCAATAAAATTTTATTGTGCAGTGACTTGGCATTGTATAGCTTCCTCAGAGTATCCCCAATACTCATGGATATAGGACATAGCTATAGGTAAGGTGTTTGTGGATACAAAAGTCATGGATATCGATTATCCAATATGGAATCTTTTCCAAAAGTCACCTATATCCATAGGAAGGATCCCATGGCTACAGGTGTGTTCACATTGATCTACCTATATCCATGATCCACCTATATGTGACTATAGTTTTTTAGGAAACAAATATGTCACTGGTGTTTTTTGATCCCACACATTGCCTCTGTTAATCAAAAGACTCTACCACTCTATCAAAAAACTTATTATGTATATATATATAAATATATTTTATTATTATTATTTAATTAATTATAATGTATCCCTAGTCATAAGGCCTATATCCATGGGTAGCCAGCCTGTGTCTATAATCCCCAACTGAACTTTATAGCCATGGTTGAACCTTGGTTGTGGCTATATACCTCATATATCCATGGATTGTTTTGATGATAGTTGTATCTACCTAACCTATACCTTATAGCCATGGTCTTTCTAAAAATGTGTCTATAGGCCCCCAACCATGGTCTTTTCATGACCATGGCTATATGCCTCCTAACCACACCCTATATATAGTGACCCAACTTTTTCTTACATAACTTACTACTTCATTTTTTAGACAAAAAACATAAAATAATTACAGAAACAGGATCCAAAGGATTGCTATCTTGGAAAAATTATGACTATAAATAAAATTTAAAAAAATAAAACATACACATTTATTTAATTCCTTCTCTCTAGCTTCTTATTGGATCTCGTGTTATCCTTAGTACAAGTAATCACATGAGGATATACATCAAAGAAATGGGTGATCTAAAATCCCAGTAAGAGGATAGATGAGAACATGAATCAATATAACATGGGGTGAGAAAAATAATTATCATCATAACATAGGTACAAGATAATAATCATGATCAAGAGAGGGAGAATTAGATAAAAGCATGGAATGTGGCAATGCATAAAAATGAAACATCATGTCTTAGTGGTCAAATACCACACATAGTTTTTACCAAATATAACATAATGTTCAAGAAAATTTCAATTTTTCTCATTAGATACGTCACATTACCCAATTATTTGGAGATATATATAATTTTGGGTGTACCCATCACATCATAACATTTACATTGTACTATATAATTCATGGTGCACCCATCACATCATAACATTTACATTAACATGCATGATGTAGAGAACATATATCAATATTGGAAAAAAATAACCCATGGAAAGGAATGTGTTTCATTTAATAAAGAATAAATTAATAAAATTTGGAGTTCCTAAGATAAAAATGTAATAATATTCTTGGTATCAATCTTTATTGAATAATAAACAATCTCATGAGAAGTAAAAGATGTAATTTTTTGTAAGAAGAATTATTTTGGAAAAATATTTTCATTTTTCATAAAACTAGATTGATAACATGCATATAACAGAAAAGATAAGATAATTATGAAGAAATGATATATAAAGAAAAATAAAGGAATATCCATACTGAAAATGGGGTGAAAGAGGGAAAACCCAAAGAAAGAGAGTTGGGTTCGAGAATTCCCCTTATCTTATGTCTGAATGCATTCTTAAATTTAATATCCTATATAATCACATTGTATTAATTAATTAAAAAATATAGAACCTTTTATACATGAATTTCATTCATTATGGTTTTATTAAGTTCAATTATGGGCTTTTTGATGAGTTATAGAGTTTAATTTCATCATTCAAGAGTGTTCCTTTTCTTAGTTTTCATGATCGGTTCACTTTTATACATGAATGGAAGTTCGTGTAAAATGTGGATAAATATACATAATTGTAATTATATTTTATTAATGATATTATATAAGTTTAAATTATATTATAAATAATTTTTTATATTGTATGAGGATGAATCATTAAATACAAGTTAATGATGATCGTTTTAGGTTAATTTTGGTGTTTTTTCAATCATAATGAACTCATTTTGTTTTATCATTTAATATTATGTATAAATGTTAGTTTGAGAACATAAAGAGGGTTTTAACATAAATTATAAAATATTTTTCAAAAATTATAATGGTTTTATTAACATCATTGAAGGTTTTAGAGGAAAATGAAAGTGCATCGCCCACGATGTCGGTAAATTGACACTTCTCAGGCGACAATTTCATTTTAGAATAAAAGAGAGAGAGGGAGGATTTTAATGATGTATATTCCATTAAAAATATAGAATTATATTATATGTAAGTTACTAGAGTTATAATTATATTTGTATGAGGGGAGGTGATCAGAGAATAAAAATATAAAAGAACTTGAAATGAAATTAAAAGAAAAGAAAGAGGAATTTACCTCTTGAATTTATCCTTCTTGAGAACCTCCTTAGGGAAAATGTTTTGGTATTTTGATGAGAAAAATATATCATGGATGTGTGGGAGGGGCTAATTAAGAGTATTGGGAAGAATTTTTACATGGATCAAAGCTTGAGAGGTGTGAGGAAAAGAGGTGGTGAGGGGTGGTATTTATAGTGGAGGAGAGGGGTGTTTTCTCATTATTTTATTTATTAGTTTTATATTTTGGCTCAACACTATAAATAGTTTGGGAATTATCACTAAATATATTAAAATAATGAAGGATATTTTTATATTTTGGGCTCACATCATCCATACATCATCTATGACTCCATAATTCATGTATTTATCTTTTATTGTAAATTATCGTATTTTACTATTCATAAAAAATTCAAGTATTTTAAAAAAATCCCAAAAAATTCACTGTAATCATGTTTCGACGTGTAGAATTCAAAAATTAACTCCATTTTAAGAAAATAATTTTATAAATATGAGTAATTTAATATTTAATTAAAATCATTATTTACTTGGAAAATATTGATTTTAAAATTATAACTAATTTTATAATACTTTGAAAAATTATCTTAAAATAATAAGATATAAAAATATTAATTTATTAATAAATTTAATTAAAATAATTTTTCTTTTAAATTATTAAATTAATCATAAAATGTTAATTAAATATTTATGCCTTACAAAAATTCCAACACTTAATTAATAATTTGTAAAAAAATTATTTACTTAGACTATGATATAATTATACCATACATTAATTTATAAGATCCCTAAATTTTATTTATACTTTCATTGGTGATATTACTATTCATTTTACTGGTTTACTATTCATAAGGGTCATATTACTATTCCCAAGTTCAAGTTACAATTTAATCAATATTGGTTCCTTTACTTCTAGAAACACTTCTTATTTCATTAATTATTCATTTATAGAGTTTTTATTATGGACTATAAGTTATTTTATGTGATTTACACTATATGAAATTAATATAATAAGGGATAAATTCCATTTATAAAAGTTTGGGTCATTACATTCTTCCCCCCTTTTTAAATTACACCCTCAAATTTTTTTTACACAAACAGGTTGGGGTACTTCTCCTTCACTACCTCCTCTGGTTCCCAAGTTGATTCTTCATACTTATAGTTCCTACAAAACACTTTGACAAGGTGGGTTATCATGTTGTGTATAACCTTATCTCTCTGGTCTAGAATCTTTACAATTTTCTCCTCATAAGAGAGATCATCTTCCAGATGTACCACCTCTGAGTTCAGTATATGTGATATATCTGGTATGTACTTCCTCAGTAGTGATACATGGAACACATCATGAACATGATCCATGTTCAGTGAAAGTGAAAGCTGATAAGTCACGACTCCCATATGATCAAGGATCTCAAAGGGGACAATGTATCTTGGTCTTAGCTTCCCTTTCTTTCCAAACTGCATGACTCTCTTCCATGATGATATTCAAAGGAAGACTTCATCTCCAATGTCGTACTCCAAGTCCCTTCGATGGTTGTTAGCATAGATCTTTTTATGACTCTTAGTAGCTTTAATATGTTTCTGGATAGATTGAACCATCTTTATCATCTCTTTCACAAGATTATGTCCAAGTAGATTTCTTTTACCAAATTCATCTCAACAGGTTGGAGTCCTACATCGCTTTCCATATAGAGCTTCATATGGAGCAATCTGAATACTAAAGTTAAAGCTATTTTTGTATGATAACTAAACCAATAGGATATGTTGATCCCATCCACCTTTGAATTCTAATGACCAGACTCTTATCATATCTTCAAGAGTCTGAATAGTCATATCAGATTTTCCATCAGTTTAGGGGTGATAGGCCATGATGAAATTTAATTCAGTACTCAAAGCATGTTGAATACTCTTCCAGAATTTAGATGTGAACATGTGATCATGATCAGAGACAATAGAGATTATAACCCCATTCAGTCTCACCAATTTCTTCACATATATCTTTTCAAGTTATTCAAGCTGGAGATATTCTTGAATAGCGATAAAGTGGGTAGTCTTTGTGAGTTGGTCCACCACAACCCATATCATATTATTTCATTTGGATATCTTCAGGAGACCTGTTTCAAAGCCTATAGTGACATTCTACCATTTACAAATGGGTATAGCAATGGTTGCATCATCTCTTTGGAATTCTATCACTTTGATTTAACGTATTGACATATCAAGCACCTTGAGATATACTCCATGATATCCTTCTACATGTTATCCCAACAAAAGTGTTATTGAAGATTATGATACATCTTGGTACTCCCAAGATAGATAGAGAAAGTTAAGCTATGTGCATTATCCAATATCTCCTTCTTTATCCTAGGTGATGAAGGAACAAAAATTCTTTTTTCCAAACCGAATTACACCATCATCATCGATATTGAAATCTTGCATCTTCCCTTCCTTTACTACATTCACCTTATTTTGTAACTCTAGATAATCCCTTTGTGCCTCCTTAATCTTCTCTTGGATAGATGGTTGGGTAATCCTTTGGGAAAGGTAGGATGTATTCCTTACCATTATGATTTCCAAATCCATTATTTTTATATCCATGAAGATAGGGTTTTTCTCAATCTGTTACATAGATATTGTAGCATGTTCTTTTCCACTAAGAGCATCAACTACATTTTTTTCCTTTCAAGGATGATAGTAAAAAATAAATAGTAGTACTTGATTAGATATAAACATCTCCTTTGTCACATGTTGTGATCATTTTGTGTGAGTATATACTTTAATCTATTGTGATCGGTATATATTTCTCACTTCACACCGTAGAGGTAGTTCAGCCATATTTTCAAGGAAAAAATCAGAGTTTCTAACTCTAGATCATGCATCGTGTAGTTCTGCTCATGGATCTTCAAATACTGTGAGGTATAGGATATAAAATTATCATTTTTCATGAGTACACAACCCAATCCTTTCTTTGAATAATGACTCTATATCACAAAAATTTCTCCACTTTTTGGTAATGTGAGTACAAGTGAAGTGATCAACCTTTTCTTTAGATTCTTAAATATTTCCTCACATTATTCTATCCAGACATAATTTACCCCTTTTCTTGTTAACTTGTCAGTGGGCTTGACAATCGTGAAAAATTTATCACAAAACATTGGTAGTACCCAACTAATCCAAGAAAAATACAGATTTCCATGACACTAGAGGGTTTTCTCCATTACTCAATTGCCTTTTTTTGAAGGGTCCATAGAAATTCTCTCACTTGTGATTACACGTCCCAAGAATGTGACTTTCGGTATCCAAAATTCACACTTGATGAACATGGAATAAAAATTCTCCTTCTTTAATGTCTCCAACACAATCCTTAGATATTCTTCATGTTCCTCCTTTCTCTTAGAGTAGATGAGAATATAATAGATAAAAACCACCACAAATGTTTTGAGATAATGTCTAAAGATTCTATTCATTAAATACATAAAGATTGTAAGGGTATTAGTAAGTTCGAAGGGAATCACCAGAAACTCGTAGTGCCCATACTATGTATGGAAGGTAGTATTATGAATATATTCTTTCTTCACCTTTAGATATTGATATGAATAATGGAGATCCACATTTTAGAATTATTTAGATCCTTGTAGCTGATTGAATAAGTCATCAATCCTTGGAAGAGGATACTTTCTATTTATGGAGATCTTTTTGAGTTCTCGATAATTGATACACAGTAGCATTGATCCATCCTTATTCTTGATAAAGAGAACTAGCACACCCAAAGGTGACACACTAGGGCATATGAATCCCTTGTCCAAATGATCTTGTAGCTACTTCTTTAACTTATCCAGTTTGATAGGATCCATCCTATAGGGAAGCTTTGAGATAGGAGAAGCTCCAGGTATGAGTTCTATTGAAAAATCTACCTCACAACTCAGGGGAAGTCCGAGTAACTCTTCAGAAAATACATCACTGTATTGACTCACAATGGTAATTTTCCATTGGTTAATACCTTCCTTTGACTCATCCATTTGATCAAGGTACGATTATTCATAGGGAATCAACACCCACACCATTGAAGGATTTTCAAAATGATATTCATGATCTTACTTTAATTTTTAGAAGAGCATGGGATAGTTCGGAATATGAGAAGATATTTCCTTTTCATGACAGTTTAAATGTTCTTTATATAATGAGATCCAATCCATTCCCATTATAACATCAAATTCCACCAAGGGAAGCATCATGATATTTTCTGGAAGAATATTCCCATATATGCCAGTAGGACAAGAGTTCAAAAATTGGGTTTAAATGATTGTACCACTTGGTCTTTTATAGATATATATACTTCAATTTTTCTAGGATTATATTCAATATTTCTAGAAAACTTTCAAGATATAAGGGAATTCATAGAACCAAAATAAAATAATAATTTTTCCATTATTGAGTGAATAGGAAGTGTACATTTTAAAACTTCATTTTATTACTCCACTTTAGTAGGAGTGATGGCACAATACTTTCCTTTATCCTTTGGATTTTGTGTCTACTAATGCTAATTACCCTCGAGGACTCGAGGTTTAGTACACTAGCTTTCATAGTTCCCTTTCTCCCTATAGTTTTATAATTGGACCATGGGTGGTTCTCTCCTTTACTCCACCACATTTCCCTTATTCCTCATGTATTTTTGATATTCATGAGCTTGGTGGCCTTCTCTCCCATACTTAAAGCATTTACCCGTCCCTTTGAGGCAGTTACCATGATGCTTCTTCCCACATTTTTGACACATGGGTGGTTGAGTTTTCTTTCCACCTTTCTCATTATAACCTCTAGATTGAAACTCCATATTTCATTTATTATCACCATAGCCAAGGGACCATTCTCAAAACTCCATTTTCACTTTGAGATCACATTGAACGACTTCTTCATAACTCCCAAAGCCTTGAAGTTATATATCCTTTCGAAGGTGTGGTTTTAAAACATGAAATAATTGATAATTTTTTTTATCATTATTAATAAAAAAACCCAAAGCGTACCTTGAAAGTCTTGTGAAATTTTCTTTGTAGGCCATGAAAATTTTTCCTTCCTTTTAATTCGTATTTATGAATTATCTCTACATGTTTGTATGAAGAGTTTGGGTGGAATACTTGTTAAGAAGAATTATCTTAAATTCTTCCCACCCCATCTCTTCAATTTCATCCTTTGGCTTGGTGTTCTTAATCAACACCCATCATTGGTAGACCTCTACATATAGATGATAAATAGAAAGATTCAACTTCTATATCTATAAAAAGTGAACTACTAAAGAAATATATTCTTTATTGAGTTGACCCACTATTCTGTGACTAGTGGATCTTCTGATCCACTAAACATTGGTGGTCATTATCGCATAAAGGACTCAATAGCTAGTTTCTACCTCTTAGGTGAAGGATGATGTTCCACATTATTCAGGTTATTATTTATAACCTGAGATATCTAGGTAAGCATCTTCATGAAATTTTGAACTCCACCCCTTAAGTCATTGGGGATGTCATTTAGGAAATCATTGCATTGTCCCTCACATGGTTGTTGGATTTGTTTCTCCTTGTTCTTTTATGAAATTAAGTCTAAAGGAATATCTTATGGGATCCATATGTTTAGAATTTTATAAAACAAAGATTCTTGGGTGCTTAATTATACATAGTCTGATACTAAGGGTTTTTGATAGGGTTCACTAATCCTAATTCCCAAATTTACTAAACTATGCTCTAATACCAACTATAGCAACCCATCTTTTTCTTACATAACTTATTACATCATTTTATAGAAAAACAACATAAAATAATTACAAAAATGGGATCCAAAGGATTAGTATATTGGGAAAATTAGGACCATACATAATATTTACAAAATAAAACATAAAAATTTATTTAATTCCTTCTTCTCTAGCTTCTTATTTTCCCTCATGTTCTCTTTAGTACAATTAATCACCTGAGGATATACATCAAAGAAATGGGTGAGCTAAAAGCCCAGGTAATAGTATAGATAATAACACGAATCAATATAACATTGGGTGAGAATAATCATTATCATCATAACATAGGCATAGGATCATAATCATGATCAAGAGAGGAAGAATTAGATTAAGTCCTGGAATGTGGAGGTGCATAAAAACGAAACATCATGTCTTAGCGGTCAAATACCACACATAGTTGTGAAAAAAGATAGCATCATGTTCATGCATATTTCACTTTTATCATGAGATAAATCACATTAAAGAATTAATTGGAGTGATATATAATATTCCTGGTGCACCCATCACATCATAACATTTACATTGTTCTATATAATTCTGGGTGCACTCGTCACATCATAACATTTACATTGCACTATATAATTTTTGGTGTTGTATTTTTTTTTGGACATCCTGCAAAGCGCGGCTCGAGGTTATGTCTTTGTCGACTCAACTCTACCCTGGTTTCAAGGTTCATCGCTCCCGTCTGAGTTGTTCTGGTGTGATGGTTCCTAAAGAGGCTTTGGAAGGTGCTGTTCGAGCGTCCGATGACATTCCAGGAGGCGTTGTGGCATGGATTTTGTTTCCTTCACCTTTCTGTGTTACGTTCCCTTTGATGATGGTATTCATCATGACTTTGAATGAAAAATGGACTCCGGTGGATTTCCTCAGCAGAAACTGGTGAGATGATGGTGGATGATGACGGGTGTGTGAATGGTTCATCTTTCACGATAGGCGATGGCGATGATGATGTTATGGCGGCAATTTGGTGTTTACGATGGTGATTTGTTGATGGCAGCGACGCCGATGATTTGTTGATTGCGGGATTTGAAGGATGTGTACCCCAGGACGTTTTCATCTTCTTTTCATTTTGAAATTTTAATTTCATGACCGCCGAATCGAGTGATGTTTGGACAATGTGCAGGTTCCCACTTTTCCCTGAAAGTGGTTTTATGAAAAGAACAAAAAATTATTTAGCCATATAGAATGTATATCAATATTGGACACAAAATAACCCATGGAAAGGAATGGGTTTAATTTCATAAAGAATAAATTCATAAAATTTGTAGTTACCATGATAAAAAGGGGATAATATTCTTAGTTTCAATCTTGATTGAATAAGAAACAATCACATGAGAAGTAAAAGATGTATTTTTTTTTGAAAAAAAAGTTGTTTTGGAAAAAATATTTAAATTTTTCATAAAACCAGATTGATAACATGTATATCCAAAAAAATTTAAGATAATTATGATGAAATTATATATAAAGAAAAATAAAGGAATATTTATACTTAAAATGGGCTGAAAGAGGGAAAACCCAAAGAAAGAGAGTTGAGTTTGAGAATTCCCCTTACCTTATGTATGAATAATTTCTTCACTTTAATATCCTATATAATCACATTAGATTATTTAATTAACAAATAAATGAAATTTTATATAAGAATTTTATTTATTTTAATTTTATTAAGTTCATTTATGGGATTTTCGATGAGTTATAGGGTTTAATTTCATCGTTTGGGAGTGTTTGTTTTCTTAGTTTTCATGATCAGTTCACTTGTATACATGAATGGAAGTTTGTGTAAAATGAAAATAAATATATAGAATTGTTATTTTATTTTATTAATGATATTAAATTTTTTTAATGATATTATAAATAATTATGTAATATTTTATGAGGATTAATCAATATATAAAAGTTAATGATGATCGTTTTAGGTTTATTTTGGCAGTTTTTTCAATCACAATGAACTCGTTTTGTTTTATTATTTAGTATTATGTATAAATGTTAGTACCAAAACATAAATTGGGATGTAACATAAATTTTAAAATATGTTTCAACCATAATAATGGGTTTATTAACATCCTTTAAGGCGTTACAGTAAAATGAAAGTGCATCGGCCATGATGTCGGTAAATTGACACATCCAAGGCGATAATTTCATTTTTAGAATAAGAGAGAGAGAGAGAGAGAGGAGTTTAATGATGGATATTACATTAAAATGATATAATTATAGTATATTTAAGTTACTAGAGTTTTCATTCCATTTTAATGAGGTTAGGTTAGGAGAGAATAAAAATAGAAAAGAACATGAAAAAAATTAAAAGAAAAGAAAGAGGAATTTACCTCTTAAATTTCTCCTCCCTGGGAACCTAATTAGGGAGAAGGTTTTGGTATTTTTATGAGACCAAGAGCTCATGGATGTGTGCGTGGTTCTAGGTAATAGTATTAGGAAGAATTTTTAAAAGTATAAAATCTTGATAGGTGTGAGGAAAAGAGGGGGTGAGGGGTGGTATTTATAGTGGAGGAGATGGGTGTTTTCTCAGTATTATATTTATAAGTTTATTATTTTTGCTCAAGATTATGAAAAAATTGAGAATTATCACTAAATATATTAAAATAATGAAGTATATTTCTATATTTTGTTCTTACATCACCCATATATCATTTATGATTCCATAATTCATGTATTTATCTTTTATCATAAATTATCATATTTTACTATTCAACAAAAATTCAAGTATTTTAGAAAAATACCAAAAAATTAACCCAATTTTTTTTAAATGTGTAGAATTAAAAAATTCACTCTATTTTAAGAAAATAATTTTATAAATATGATTAATTTAATTTTTAATTAAAATCATCATTGACTTAGAAAATACAGATTTTAAAATTATAACTGATTTTAAAACACTTTGAAAATTTACTTAAGGTCTCATAATTTTTTCTTAAAATCATAAGAAATAAAAATATTAATTTATGAGTACGTTTTATTAAAAAAAATACTTTTAAATTCTTAAATTAATAATAAAATTTTCATTAAATATTTATGCCAACACATAATTAATAATTTTTAAAACATTTATTTACTTAGATTATGATATAATTATACCATAATTTCATTTATAGGATGCATAAATTTTATTTATACTCTCATGGATGAAGTTATTATTTATTTGGTCAGTTTACTATTCATAAGGGTCATATTACTATGCTTAAGTTCAAGTTACTATTTCATCGGTATTGGTTCTTTAACTTCTAGAAATACTTCTTATTTCATAAATTATTCATTTATAAAGTTTATATTATGGTATATAAGTGATTTTATGTGATTTATACTATATGAAATTACTATAATAATAGAGAAGTTCCATTGATAAATGTTTAGATCATTACACTATAGCCATGGTCAATGCATGATCATGGATATAGCCTCCCCAACCACACCCTATAACCACAGTCGGAACTCAACCATGGATATAGCCTCCCCAACCACACCCTATAGCCATGGTCAACACCCAAATGTGGTTGTATCCTCCCTGGACACACCCTATAGCCATGGTCAGAACTTGACCATGGTAATAGCCTCCTCAACCACACCTTATAGCTGCGTTCAGTGCCTGACCATGGTTATATTCTAACGAACTATATCCAATAACCATGGTACAAACCTGACCATGAATATATCCTCCTTTCCACACTCTTTACACATAAAAAATTTACCTTCTTTGATATGAGTAAAGATATATCCATGGTCGGGGCCTATCCATTTCTATAGGTTTAGGGTTACAAGTCTACAAATATATGTGTTTTTTGTAGTAGAGATATGAAAATATGAAGGTAAGTTTGTTATTTTACATTTTAAAGTGGGATATGACTCTATATGTATTCCCATATATATTAAGACAAATCTTGTATATAATTCATATATTTTATTTTCTTTTATATTTAAAAATGTTTGATAAGATTATCACATATGTTTTTCTAAACATGCATAACATCAATGTTATATTTTACCTCTAAAAATATCCAATAATATTGATCAAATAAGAATGACTATTTATTTTATTTATTTTTTTGTTACTCATTTTTTGTATCTTCTCAAAGGTAAAATCGATATTTTTCACCTTATCATAATTTTCATAGATTGTAAAAGGTTTTGGGTGAAAATAATTCTCTAACAAACTTTTAAATTATATTTTTGAGATGAATTAACCATAAAATACATACATATTATATCTTTTTACATTAATATTCATTAAATATCATAGAAAACCATGCCCAAGAATCTATATGTTTAATTTCTGTAGATATTAAATAAATAATTTACTTCTTTTACCAAAACTATACAATATCTACCATAAATAATCTTAACACATGATACCCTTATTGGAATATCATATATAATACTCTTCTTCATTAATCAAGGAATTTAAAAATAAGAGAGGGTGATCTTATATGCTCAGTAAGGGGTGGACATAAGAAATTTCAATCAAAGATCATAAGTGAGCATAAGATTTATGTGTGGGCATGATGACATAATCATGGTACATGTAAATAACATAATAAAATCATACCCAATAAAAACATGGATCATAAATCATGAATCATGAAATAATAATATCTATATAACATACAAAATAAGTCATAAGAATGTGGAATCATGAGGCAATTATGATAACTTATGGAAACAATACATATGAATGTGGCATAACATAAATATGTGATATAACATTGAAATTTAGAATAAGAATGTGAATATAAATAAGTATAGAAAATAGTTTCTTATGTCATGGATCACTACCATGACCATTATCACATAGTGGAAAACTTCCCATAACATAGTGGATTGGGTTCACCCTCTATTCCTGTAAACTTAGTGAAAAAAGTTCCATAGTGTATTGAATTCACTCTCCATTCCCATAAACATAGTGGATAGAGTTTCATAGTGGTTTGAGTTCACTCCTTAGTCCATAAATTTCATCTTATGAGATATATAGCTGTAACCAATGCATTGTAGGGCTATATAATTTTAGGTCTTCCCATCACATAATGAAAAAACCATACATATGTGTTACAAAACAACATTAAAACATTCATAATTCCATCACAACTTAATTAACCCATGTAAAAGTAATGGGTTTCATGAAACAATTTATAATACATGATCATAAGACATCGATATAGAGAAGTTGGATGATATCATTAAATCATATTGTTGAGCGTGTGTTGATTAAACAATTTCATTAATTTCTTTTTGGTTTTGATGCTCACAAAACACCCACATTTGTGTTACTAATGAAACTGATTTTAAGTGAATTTCAAGAAATTATTATTAGTAAAAATATTTATTCTAGAATCATATTCAAGTCATTGGTTAGCTGAGAATATTTTTTGAAGTATTCAGGATGTGTTTAAACATATTCTAGAAACACTGTTCATACACTATGTTTGTAAGCATAACATAAGGAATTGAAACCCTACATTTGGAACAAAATGTATGAATTATATACCTTATGTTGTTAGGAAAGTATGGTCCAGGAACCCTACATTCATAATCAACCCTACGTTTGAGGAAGCAAACATATGGTAAATCAACCTAACTTTTATGATCAACCGTATGTTGTCAACCCTACATTTGGAGCTTTGTCATCACATGAAGAAACCCTACATTTTACTATACAACGAAGGAGTTATAAATATGTGATATTATCCAAAATTTATGAAATAGTCTTAGAAGACATAAATATCTATTCAAAAGCTTGTTATGTTTGTTTTAAAGTATTTTATTCAATATACTAAATAAATCTTATTTCTAAGGGAAGTTATGACCACTCTTGGATGAATTTAAATTCAAACATTCACAATTTATTCTATGATATTTCTGGATTTGGTTTGACCAGAATGTGTTTTACTGATAGTATAAATATCAATATACTCTTCATCAGAATATATAGGGAAAGTGATATATACAAAAATTGATGTGTCATTGCCTTCAGAACTACACTTTAGAGACATAGATTTTTTGATCTATCAACTCACTATTATTTCTATCATTACTACTGCACTTAATCATTACATCTTCTTCTGCAAGAATGATGAATAATTTTTCAGAGATAAACTATGGATACATACATGTTTAAACATATGTCTATTTTTTTATCTATCTCTATTCAAAGAAAACCTACATTAAATTGAAGATATATTTGCTGTTGTGAATTATTGAATATCTGAATACAACTGTTAGTTGTTACTGTAATAATAAAGTTTAATATGTATTATCAAAAAAATTAATCTCTATTTATTTTGTGGAGTTTCAAAAACTCGAACTCAGTTGTGGTTAAGTGTTTTCTTCTTGCACTAAGATGTGGATTTACGGTTCCTTATAAAAGAACCAAAAGGATCTATAAATCCTTATTGTAAAGGTGTCAACTTACTGCACTCATTTATTGATTAAAGGTCTTAGGATAAGAGGACCTAGTGAAAATCACCAAGCACATAGAGTTGAGAATTGGTGGAGTGGACTGTGGGATATTTTTTCCCTAAACCACTATAAAATTGTGTGTTTATTTCCTTTATTTATTCCCACTACTCACGCATCTTTGAGATAAAATGAAAGGATCACTACACAATAAGAGATGTGTTCTCAACCTATTAAAGTTTGGAAAACCACAATTAACCCTTTTTATGTTTTAGTATTCATCATTATCATCTCTACTTAACAATTGGTATCAAAGGTAGAGATATAATGGTATATTTTCTTCTTGAATTATTTATCCTAATATCAAATTTTGACATCAATGGATGTTCTCTATTGCTATATTTCTATTCTTGGAAATCCTTGAATACATTTGACTCTATTCGATACCAACAATTAATATTAAAGTATATACTTATTTTGGAATATTATATTTGATCTATTTGACATAAAAAAGTGGTATTAGAAGGATCAACTAAATATTTGTCATTTTTAACAAGCATGAGTTAATGATTTAGATAAAGACATCGTGAAATGGATGAATCTAGAGAAGGTTTGTTGATGATTCATGCTCCATATTTTAATGGTGATAATTATGGATGCTAGAAAGAATGGATGATTATTTATTTAAAAAAACATGGAATAAGGGTATATATGAAGGCTGTTAAACCTTTTTATATCCCTAAGGAAGGTTTGAAATATTGAAAAGATGAAAAATAAATAGAATATGATATCAATTCAAAATATATGAATTCTATTGTGTGTGGTTTAGGAACTGATTAATTAAATTGAGTATCTCCATGTTCTACTAAATATAATATGTGGAAGACTATTTTCATTTCCTATGAAGTAACTGAAAATATCAGACAACTAAGGTACACAACTGTGAAACTAAAGTTTGATACAATCAGGATAAATGAAAGTGATACTATCACTCAAATGAATGTAAGATTGAAAAATATTGTCAACAATGTTGTTTCTTTTGGTGATTCAATTCCACAATTGGAACAATCATTAAATTTACTTAAAGTAACACCATTTAAGTGAAAGGTAATATCTATATCTAAACATCAATCTACACTAGTGAAAAATTTTACTATGAAGGAGTTGATTGGAACTTTAATGACGTATGAAGCTAATATGTAGATTGAAGCTAAAAATATAAAACATGAAGAAGCAGGTCTCAAAACTAATATTGTTGAGTCAACTGATTCAAATCATCCATAATTTTATAAATATTCATCAAATCTTTCTAAGAAATTTTAAAATATATGAACAAATAAAAATAAAGGGAAAACTGGAAGTAGATGTTTTGAATGCAAAGGAAAAGGTCATACAAAGGATAATTGTTCTTTACTCAAAGCTCAAAGGAAATATAATTACAATATAAAAGTCAAGAAAGTTTTGAAGGATGAATGGATTAATACTTCTGGTTCATATGATGAATCTTTTAAATATTTTGATTCTGAGCATAAAAATCAAATGGTATGTTTTATGGCCTATACTAATCATGAGGTACAGTCTTCTTACTCTCAATAATCTTGCTGTGATAAATTTTCTTATGATGAATTAAAAAAAATATTAATTTATGATAAAATAAAATATGAATCGTTAAATAAATACCATATAAATATTGATAAATCTTATGATACAATTCTATAATATAAAGAAAATTTGTTAAAACCGATTATAGATTTAAAACATGATTATTCTAAATCTTGTGTTTTTCATGATACTAAAATTAAATAACGGTTGGATAAAGTTCATGATTTAAAATAAGCTTATAGTATGATAATAAAATGAGAAAAATATTTCAATAAAATCCCTATAAAAAATAAAATACCAAAAGAGAAATTTAGAATTGGAAGTAAGGGTGAAAGACCAAAACTATATAAAAATTATTTTGTTCTCAGTATAAAAAGTAAAAACATGTATACTTTTAAATGTTTTTATTTTGGTATTTATGGTCATTATGAAAATTATTTATATTTTATAAAACCTCAAATTTCTAGTTTCAAAAATGTTTATTTCTAAAAGGAATTGTTTAACTTGAATAGTATAATTCCTACTCAATATAAACAAGTTTGGTTACCTAAAAAATAATTTTCTAACATTGTTGGACCCAAGAGAATATGGGTACTAAAAAGAACATGTAATTGATTTTTGGAAGGATTATACGACTAATATGCATTTTTAAACCTTAAAGTGGTCAATCAATGTATATATATGAAATTATCTATAAAAGGAGTGAACAAATCTGAAGTAGTTTGTAATAAAAAAATCCTCAGTACTAAAGTCACTGATCTAGGTATTATTTCATTTTTAATATTTATATACTTCTGGTATATTAATTTATTTATAAAAAAAGATAAATATATTTCTCAAAGTTTAATAAAGATTATTTTTTACTATTTAATCATTTTTAGTCTATTTGGATTATATAACTGATTTGTTAAAATGTTCAAATATTTTTCTTTGAGAAAATACAAAATTTGTTAATAAATGTTTATATTTTTGTTTTTATACCTTTTTTAATCTTTTAGATTTTTTATTAAAATTTTATATGTTTATAAAAAACCAAAATTCTCTTCTCACAAAATATAAAATGATTATTCTGCATTTTTTAGCTAAAGAAAATGAAACACCATCTGTATTGTGTTAGAACCTAACATTTCATCTTCTTCTTAAAACTTTTAAGTTGTGAATTCATCCTCTTTGAATTATCTTATTCAAAATTTTCTGGAAAACTAGAAATAACAAGACAAAGAGATCAAGTACTTCAAGTTCAGAAGAGCATCATTCTCAAAAAAGGATGAAAGGTAATCATTCTAGTTTTTCTGTTTTTTATGTTGAATATTCACTTGAAAAACGTTATGAAAAAAAGAACTTAAAATTCATGAATATTAGGAAATATATTCTTCTCAAATATCTGATGAAAATATTCTATTCAAAGTCATCGCATTGAATGATGAAAAATTAAAGCTACAATCTTCTTTGGATGCATCTAAAAAGTCACATGAAGATATACAAAAATAATCTATACAGAAAATGGTTTTTGATTTATTAAAAGAGTATTAGAATATGAAATATAGCTTGATCTCAAAAGAATATTTTGAATATTTAAAAATATAAATTCTAATTCAAATAGAGTTACTTAGAAAAGAAGCTGCTACCAAGCTAGATCTTGATAAGGTGAAGCTTTTTCTGGTTGAGTTGTGTTCGTATTCTTCATATCAAAGAATAATATATGTTCAAAACAAATTAGAAGAACTATCAAGTTTTTTAGTTTATTTAAGTGATAAATTTTAATGTTTTTAAATTTCATAAGAATAGTCTTCTAACCATTTATTTTTATCATTTAATTTAATATCAAATGTGCTATTTTCAAAATATATTATTTGGTAATTTTTTTTGTGATATCAGTTAGTTCATAATTTCTTTTTTTAGTCATCTTACATGAGCATGTATCTAATATTAAATTATCTCATAAAAAGTTTATTTATGAAAATGATACTTTTATTAATGAAAAAGTGTTGTTAAATATTATGAAAAAATTAGTCAAACGTTTTTATTCTATATGCTACTATTTAGGTGGAGTTTAAAGAAAATATTCATTTTTATATTATACTTTTTTATCTTTATGGCATAAATTATCGGAATTTTAAATCAAATACTCTCTAATCCTTTATTTTTGATGTTGCAAAAGGGGTATAAGTCTTTAGTTTATAGTTTTAATATTAGGGGGAGAAGTTTTATGGTACAAGTTTTTAGTCTATAGTTTCTAAATGCTATATGAGAGAAGTTTTATAGGAATAATTTTATAGTTATAATTAACATCATCATGCTTTTATCCTTGATAAACTTAACATAGGAGATATGTTTTTATATAAATGGATAATGGGGAAGAAGTTTTCCTTTAAAAGAAAATATCAAAATATAAAAATTTATTTTTTAAAAATTCTATTTCACATGGTTATTTGACATGGGTTTTGTGACCATTAGAAAAGGGGAAGATTGTTGAGCATGTTTTAATTCAACAATTTTGTTAATTTTTTTGTTTTTATTGACAAAAATCATCAACATTTGTGTTAATAATGAAATTGATTTTAAGTAAATTTTAGGAAATTATTATTCATTAGAATATTTATTCTGGAATCATATTCAAGTCATTGGTTAGCTATAAATATTTGTTGAAGTATTCTAGATGTGTTTACACATATTATGGAAACACTGTTCATACCCTATGTTTATTAGAATAAGGTAAGGAATGTAAACCCTACATTTGGAGCAACACGTATGGATTATATACCCTATATTTTCGAAAAGGTATGGTTCAGGAACCCTACTTTCGGAATCAACCCCACGTTTGAGGAAGAAAATGTATGGTACATCAACTATAATTTTATGATCAACCATACATTTTCAACCCTACGTTTGGAGTTTTTTGTCACATGAAGGAACCCTACACTTGACTATTCAATGATGGAGTTATAAATCTATGATATTATCCATAATTTATGAAAAAATCTTGGCAGATGTAAATATCTGTTCAAAGGATCATGATGTTTGTTTTAAAGGATTGTATTCAATAGAGTAAATCATTCCTATTTCTAAGGTAAGTTACAACCTCTATTTAATGATTTTGAATTCAAACATTCATGATTTATTCTGTAATATTTTTGGATTTGTTTGACATAGAGTTATTTAACCTACAATATAAATATCAAAATTCAATTCATCAGAAAATATATATGAATATAGAGGAAAAGTGATGTATATTTAAACCCATGTGTTGTTGTCTTCAAAGACACAGTTTGGAGACATAAATGTTTTGATCTATCAAATTACTTTTGTTACTGTTGTTTCTACTGAACTTTATCATTACATCATCTTCTATAATAATGATAGAGAATTTTTCAAAGATAAACTTTGGAGATATACATATTTAAACATTAATCTAGTGTTTTATGTATCTCTTTTTGAATAAATCATACACAATGTTGAAGATCTATTTGCTACTATGCATTATTGAAGATCTAAATATATCTGTCATTTTTTACTACAACTGTAAAGTTTAATATGTATTATTAAAAAAATAAATCTCTCTTTATTTGGTGTAGTTTTGACTGATAAGACTCAGTCGTGTTTAAGTGACATATTCTTTCACTTAGCTGCGGATTTATGGTTCCTTGTAAAAGAACCAAAAGTATCTATAAATACTTATTGTAAAGGTGTCAACTACCTACACTCATTTATTGATTAAAGGTCTCAGGATAAGAGGAACTAGTGAAAATAACCAAGATCATGAAGTTGAGCATTGGTGGATTGGACTAAGGGATCTTTGTGGCCTGAATCACTATACATTACTGTGTTCATTTCCTTTATTTATTTCTACTACTCAATCATATTTAAGAGAAAAGTAAAGGATCACTACACAAAAAGAGAGGTGTTCTGAACCTTTTAAAGTTTTGAAAACCACAATTCACCCCTATTGTGTATTAGTCTTCATCATTATCATCCCAACCTAACACATATTTTTGATATTTAATAAGAAATGTTAAATTATTTTTAACATATACTAAAAACACTTTATAATAGAATTAGAAAATCACTTTGAAAATTAATAATAAATAATCTATAAATTTGATAATGTTTTTTAAAATGAAATTATTTACAAAATAATAATTTTAGAAAAATATTCTGAAATTAAATAAAAATTAATTTATAAAACCCTAAAAATTTATAAATTAATCTTTATAATGAAATTTTAAAAAAACCATGAGAAATTTATCATTTGGAAAATGTAAAAAAATTCATTTAACCCTTTTTAAAAAGAAAGTAAAATTCAATAAAAATATCCTTAAGAATTCATAGAATAAGGGATAAGGAAACCCATAAAATCATATGAAAAAATGGACATAAAGGAGAAAAATTATTTATTCAAAGGAATATATAAGTTTTATTTCACATACAAGTATCGTTTTGGGTTAATAATTATCCAATGGGAGGATAAATGGTAAGAATATATCTAAACCCAAAACATAACTAGAGGAGAAGGAAATGGACATGGTTTTAGAGAGAAAGGATATATAATTCCACTAAATTGAAATTTAGAAATAAAATATCTTGATTTCAAAGTGATATTGGAAAAGAAATCTTTACATTTACTCCCAAATTCAACAAAGTCACTTTAACCTCTTTGATGAATTCGGTCCTTCTCAAAATGGGTTCATCCAGAATGAAGGATTTGAGCTTCCTTCATGAGACCAAAATCTAAAAACATGTAATAATAATTCATGATAGGTAATTCAGGTAGGTATTAAAGAGATAAATGAATTCAAAGAGTGGTATGAGAGGGTTAGATGAGGGTTCATTTTATAGGAGAGTTTTTAGTGTAATTTTCACAAATACTCATTCCCTAAGGCGTAAGGATATCATTTTATATGGTAGGTTGATCCAAAGTAGAAAAATAATGATGAAGGGGTGTGAATAATTTCATTAAAAAAAATTATAGATAAATATAGATATATTTTAGTACTTTACCCTGTAATTTAACCTTTTTATCTTATTTTACCTTTTCTGTGGTAACTCAGTTTTTACCTCAATTTATTTTTTTCCAGAAAATGAAATTGACACTCTTAGATAATTTTTACAAAATCATTAAAAATTTTGGACTCTATTTACTCTAATTAAATTTCAAAATATGATAGATTTAATTTTTTAATGAAAATACAAAATATATAGAAAAAACTGTTTATATAGATTAATATTTTTTAAAACATTAAGTGTTATTAATCTTATTTCATATGAATTACTAATTAAATGAGAGTTAAACTATTTGTTTATACATTGAAACATTTAATTTTATTATAATCATCCTTTAAAAGTTATCAATTTTATTTATTAAGATAAAATTACACAACACTTATAAAAACAATTCTTTGGAAAATATCCCTTTTCAACATTAAAATATTTCAATCACATCCCATTAAAATCAATTATTTACTTTATGAACATTCAATTTTATGAATCCATTGGTATTAGAATCATTATTTTAATTTTATACACACATAAAATCAATATTTAATAATAATAATAGTAATAATAATGATAATATACAATGAATAAAAATTCATATTTTTATAATAAAGAATTTTAATTAACTATTGAATTTTTTCATTCCAAAATTATTTATTAAATGAGAATTATATTATTTTTAATTTGTTACTAAAAATTACAGAACTTTAATGAACATGTTGGATATAAGTTTATCCAATGACCATATATCCAATGACTATATATCAAATAACTATATAACTAATGACCATATATATAACAGCCATATTACATTTCTATGCATACCCTTACATACATCTCTAAAATCATTTATCACATTCTCTATTTTTTCAAGATTTTTATTATATTTATATTGTGTTTCATTCTTGATATAGTCATTATTAGAATTATGGACTTCATGATAGATCATTATGATGATAATTTTAAACTTTTAGTATTTTTATATACTTAATTTTACTAAATATGTTTCATTTAATTATATTGTCGTGTATTTCATTTTATATTGTAATATTCTTTCATAATGAAATAGGAAATTATTTATTTTAGTTTTGTGTTTTGTGTATCAAAAGATATTGAATACACATGATTTATTTTAAGTGAAATATATACTAAAATAATAGGGTGTTACATTCTACCCCCTTATAAGAATTTATCCCTTAAAATTTTATTATACTAATTGAAAAAATGAGGTTATTTTTGTCTCATTACATATTTAAGTTCCCATGATGTTTTCTAAAACTTATGATTTCTTTAGATAATATGAACTAGGAGAGTGGTCCTGTTTCGTATTACTTTATCTCTACAATCCAATATTTCTACTGATTATTTCTTGTAAGAGAGACCATTTTCGATTTTTATTACCTCTAAGTTTAGTAAATGTGAAGGGTCAAGTACGAACTTCCCTACAAGTGATACATTGAAAACATTATACACTTAGAATAGGTTTGGTGTAAGTGAAAGGTGACAAGATACCATCCCCACATGACCAAGGATTTTAAATGGGAATATATATCTAGGGAATAACTTTCCCTTTTTCTCATTTCTCACAACCCTCTTCCATAGTGATATTTAAAGGAATACCTTATCTCAAATATAAAATTCCAAATATCATCAATGATTATTAGTGTATATGTTCTATCTAATTGGTTTAGTTTTAATGTGTCACTGAATGGTTTGAATTGATATTCATAGAGGATCATGTTATTACAGTGAGGGGGGTGAATCAACTATGGCCAACTTTTAATGAATTATTAAAACCTAAATTTTTACCCTTTTATGTTTTTCAAACCTCTATCATAGTTACTATTTATGGATATTACTTATGTTCCCTCAATAATCACTCTCATATAAAATAAAAATATTGAAATTAATAATAGAGAATAGATATTTTTACAAGGTTCAACCCTAATGTGGGAAACCTACTTCTTTCTACATCTGGTTATTATCCCGAGCCATAGATTTTTACTATTCTAATAAGTGTTATAGTAGGTAAAGTTATTATCATTTACCTAAGAGTATAAATCATATTGAAATAAAATTCCACTATATTACACAAGTGGATACACTATATTACAAAAATCATGTTTCCATTTTTCAATGGGTTCATTATACTGGATCCCACTAGTATTCAATGTTACAACTTATGAAATCCTACACCAGTCTTTGATTAAAAAATATTTTTCTAATGAACTAGATTGCATGTTAGAATTGTACTTAAATGTACAAAAATATATTTTCTGAATCTCTCACATATTCTATCACTTCAATGTCTAGAACATATGTTGACCACTTCTGAATGTTGGGATTTCTCTATATTCTAGTTTCTTATTGTTTAGAAACCACTTATTTAGATATTCAGAACATAAAGCTCTAGATACTAAACTCTTGGACCCAACATAACTTTAGGTAAGTGCAGGGAAGATACTCCCTCTCTTTACTTATTTAACTTTTTACTCAATAATCAACAATTATTCTTTTCACTAAGAACTAAATGACCTTAGTATTTTATAAACCAAAATTTTCCCAAAGAGTTTAGAGGGACATGGTATTTGAACTTAAAAGCTTTTAAAATTTCTATTTTTAATTACTTAAAAATATTTGAAGATCTCATAATCAATGGTCTTTGTTAAAACTCCAAAAAACCCAACATTAATATATTCTTCAAATCATATCTAGAATCATGAATCTTTCATTTGTGAATTTTAAACTTTTGAAAGTATAGCTCAACATCACCACAATGTAAATTTTATAATTCTCTAACATCCATGAATTTAACCCTAATTTAATTCTACTAGAAAAAAATTTCTTACATGCAAGTGCTTCTACCTTCAGTTTCACTTATACACAAACACATTGATCATATTTTATATTTCATTCAAATATTTTTACATGCACATGAATCTCACATTCACTATTCGCTCTATATTCTAGAAACCTGAATTTTCCAAATCATAACACTCAAAATATCATAAAATACATTCTATTATATCATCTAAACATATAAATTTTTATCAATATCACATAACCTTTCACAACCTTCAAGTCTCTAAATTATTTTCTATTAAAACTCCTATAAACACCTTTCATCAATTCTTTGTTCTATCATCTAAATCATGATTCATTTTATGTTACAACTATCATATGATAATATCACTCATTATATACCTTAATATTTTCAACACTTAGATATATTATCATATATTAAACTTTGAATTTTTATTAGAAAAGGATATCATGAATAGTTTAATGCCTCATATTCTGGTGATTTCTATCATCATCTTCTAGATTAAATAATTTCTTTTTTCATCATGAATTGTGATTGAATATTCTTATAACTACATAATCATTCATGCATATGAGACTTCATCACCATCATGTCACCACAAATTCTACCACCATAACCTCATCTTCTGCTACTTTATCTTTCCATGTCTTCACAAATCACTTAAATTGTAGTATCAACATCTTAGGATTTATACTAAAACTATGTTTTATCAAGTTTTATTTTAAAAATACATTCTACATGAATTAATAATCTTTCAATACTTCTCAAAAAATTCTGTAAGCATGTCTTCCTCTATACTTACTTCTATTAGTAATACCTATTCACATTTAGATTTGGTTATCCAAAAATTTTGTATTATTTAACTTCAAATATTCTAAATACTAAAATTGCAGCATTCTCATTATCCTTTATAAAATTATCAAGACATAGAGGCTATATTTTTCATGAAAACATAATATAAAGTATCACATGTATATGATTCTACTTGAACTATCTCACAAAATTTTCCCACATCACGATTAAACTACAACTGTGATGTTTGTTTCATTATAAAATAATTTATCAACATAATATTTATTTTTCATTCAATATTCAAGACATCCTCATTCTCAAAAAATTAATATGTTTGTGTTCTTTCATTATCATAATCTAACTATAATATTATACATTACTATATATTTAGATGAATTATCACCCATGTCACTTATATTCATGGTGAAACATCTTAGACATAGAGTGATATCATATCATGACCTAACATAGTGTCTAGCTTATGAAATTTGTAGTGTTTTTCTCATATATGTGAAGAAAAATCTATATTAAAACCCTAATATTTAATTAGATAAGGTGATATCAAATAATGTTGTTCCAATCATCATTTAGTCATGTTTTTAAATTTTGAACAATAGATACTTCTTGAAAATACCACATTAGAAATTAACATGGGATTGTTTTTGTTAATTAATCAAGATGTGAAATCATAAAATATTAAATCCCCATGGAATCACCTCATACCATGAATGATCTTATGTTTGGAATTTCCCCATGCTAGGTGTTCCCTCATACTATTTCTCATCTATAGTCTCCCTTTCTATCCTTCCTTTAAGCTTGACCACTATATTTATTGGCAGGATGCTCATGTGTCACCAGATTGAGAGTCATAAAATATTTCATACATTGAATATATAATTTATCTTTTCCAAAATTCCAACCACTATCCATAGTATTCCCTTTATAAAAAATTTCAGGACATTGAAAATTCCTTTATTTTACTTTTGGAATTATTACTGTTACTCAAA
Source organism: Viscum album (assembly GCA_963277665.1). Classification (NCBI taxonomy): domain Eukaryota; kingdom Viridiplantae; phylum Streptophyta; class Magnoliopsida; order Santalales; family Viscaceae; genus Viscum; species Viscum album. The sequence continues at coordinate 718,811,391 of OY728135.1, forward strand.
TGTCCTTCCCACATAGTTCCAAATCTATTATAGTCAATGAATTAAATTTCTAACAGTTATTGATATTATTCCACTAAATATCAGTTCAAAAATCATTTAATTTATCAATTTCATTAGTTTTAGAAATAATAAATTCTATTTTTTGAATAAACCATTTAGACACATTCATTATATATTGTTTGGTATTAGTTTTTGAATCTTCTTCTATTCTATCATTCTATATATTAAATTTTAATTTTTTAACATTCGGAACACCCTTAGAAACCACCATATTCTTTTTTACTCTACTTATTTCTGTTTTAGAACATATTAAATTGACTCCTTACTGAATTATCATTAACAAAAAACACAACACCCCAGGTGCATTCTCATGTGTCCAACTACATTTTTGGGATAGAGCGATTTCACATGGTTAGATAAACTATGCACCTAACTGTGTGAGGTTCCCCTTCGAAGCAATAACTAGCGCACGGTTTGGCCAAATGCATGGCCAAAAAATGCACCCTTGTTTTGAGGGTGAAATTCCCAAATTTCCCCTATTTAATGATTTTAACTCACCCCGATTCCTCCCTTTACTCTCTTCCAATGGGATTTTCTCCCCTCTCCACATATGGGCTCTCCTCCTTCCACCTCCATAGGTTTTGATCCACTTCCTTCAATTGGACTCTGAATCACTCTCCCCCAAAAGAAATGGAAAGCTATCAGTAAGATATCTCATCTTCTCCCTCATATTCCAAGGTTCCTCTTCCATATGTTTCAATATTTAGATGCAACCGCTTTCACCCTATTTTCCAGGAATTTGATGATTTCTTTGTTTTATCCCATTATAGGTCGATTCAAGCCTTGAAAATGGATGAGTTGAGTGCTAATACATTGAGGTAGGTGGTCTATCTCTTTATTTATCATTTCATCACATTTAAACAACACTCCATTATGCCAAACTTCGGAACCTTTTTGTGAAGCCTCAAATATGTATAATAAATTAAATATATGGGTTCCTCTTATCATTAGTGACTTTATCTTATGGAAAAACTCATCCATGGGGTGTTATCCTTACCATTGGACTCCCCTTGGGCGTTCCACCTTAATTGACCATTTCCCATTCCTTAAACGGTTAATTGTCCTGTGTGTGTTTCTTTTTTGTTAAATGACATAAATATTTAATTTGAATTGGAATAAATGGTTTTTCATTGGATAGGTCCTTGAGCTTTATGCCTCATACCTTACATTTAAATGATTATTCTTGATCCTTTACTTTGTTTTCCACATGACTTATATTGTCACTGCTTAAGCCCGAGCCTCTGCTAATTCCTTATGTGTATGAATTAATATCATTTCTTGCACAATATGATTATGCCAATGCCTTATGATAAATACCTTATGCTATGTTTGATGGATTGAATTGAAAAGTTTGGATAGATTGTTAGCATGATATATTTATGTGATTTATTGATGACATGTAAATTGTATATTCTATTCCTTGTGACATGTGTTTGGTAGCTATTCCACACCCACTATGGTATGGGAGAGAACACAGGTTCTGAGTTAAGAATGCCATGGATGGACTCTCCGTGTTTAGTTGGATCTACTATACATGTCAGGAGGGATGCATTGGATTTCCATGTATGGAAAATTTGAGAAGATTTCTTATACTCTTAAGTGAAATCGATCCCCTAGGAGAGAAACCAAGGATGGACCCATTGTCAAGATGGCTACACCATGACTTGGGTGATACCTAGTACCCTATGTGAGATACTTGATTCAGGATCAGAGTTCACCATGCCTTGAGTGATACAAGGGATGTTATTATGGGATTCCTTTGACGGAATCAGTGGCATTGGTTATATTAGATACACCTACAATGACAATTGAGATTCTTTATAGGCCTCCTTGGACAAGCTCAAGACTCCAACCATGGATTTAATGAAATGTTTTCCTAATTCCTTTACAATTATTATTAAATTAAATTATGAGAAGGCATATATGATGACATGGGAATGTGGTATCCAAGAAAAAGAACAAGATTGGGGTATACTTTCCTTGGTTTCTTTGATTACAATGGTCCTTGTGGACATATCATGACTTATACATGTACCTTTTTCATACATCCTTATTAGGCCGAAGTAAGTGGTATCAGCTGGCTGTCCATTCAGGAACCCAAACTGAAGTGTTTATTTACTTATTTATTTATTTACCTACATCATTTATTACTATGGATCACTGTCATTTATTTGTTGCATGAAATGGAATGACCTAAAAATAATGGGTGGAGGCCTATTGGGATTGTATCTCACAACCTACTTGGGTTGCCCTTGGCACCCAATAAGACTTTATAGCTGTAGGTATTGATAAAGAGAAGTGTGTGGATTTCGATGCTTGATTGATTGCTTCATAAGATGGAGTTTGGAGGCATATGACTCAACCTATACTTGAGATGATTGTAGTAGTTGTTTTTTTATTTTTTATTTTTTTTTTGCATGAAATATATGAATTTATCCCTATTACTCGTATACTCACATTTTATATAGCATCATGGACATCATCATCTCATATATATTATTGATTATTCAAATTCCACAAATTGTTTACCTTTCTTGCATTGGTATATTATTTATATTATACTACTTCCACTATTTCTTATTTCTTATATATATATATATATATATATATATATATATGTGCTTCACTCTGATCGATGAGGGTATAGTATCCCATGAACTCACCCTAGGCCCTCATTGCTAGTCAGAAGCCTTTGGAATTTAGAAAGGCGTTATTGAGGTCTTATGGACACCATCTTGGGGAACCAGTAAGTGGAACCCATGGCCGACTACTACAAAGTGGTATTAGAGCCTTCTTTTCCTTTTTGTCTTACTATTTGGGTTTATAAAGGAGAGTAAGACATAGGATTCTGGTAATGAGCCTATACATGGGAGTATATAACCCACATATAGGGGAAACCCAATTTTCTTGGGATTGGTAATTTTTTTTATTGCTTTCACTATTACATTTTTATGGACTTCACCATTGAATGATTCCCTTGTTTTGTTTCATTAATATTACTAATGAAATTATTGATTTTTTTGTATTTATCATACCATAGCCCAATGATATGAGGGAATATCATGACTGAATAATATAAGGCACATTAGGATTAAAATGTAATGCATTATTCCATACCACATTTACTTTTTAGTATGAATTTCCTATTTTTCATGTAATTACTATTTATGCCTTGTAGTTCATAATTTGTTACATTTATAGAAATGTGCCAATTATTTTAGAAGGAATGTGTTACGATTTGGAATAAGTGGATGCCAAATTTCAATTCATAAGGTATATGGGACCTTATAGATTGGAATTGTGATCTACCTAATTTAATCATTTAAAGGAAATTGAAATACATAAATGAATCAAAATGAATACCACCTTTGAAATGAAATAATCACCCAATATGTGAAATGTGAGACCTTGACTTTGAAATCACCTTATCAATGGGCTGTAGGCCATGTATCTTATGAATCCTTGAGATCCTTTCCTTATCATATAGACCTAGATCTAGGACTAGGATAAGACTTGTTACATTCTTATAGGTAGGATTTGTACCTGTCCTTCCTTATTTCTTTCCTTATCTGTTTTTCCTATATGTTATAAATATTGTCTAAGGTGTGTTCTTGGAAATTGTAGAGATATTACACTATAACAACCTCATGATATATTCCAAGAGATTAGATATGAGAATACACAAAAGGTTGTGGTCTCTCACCCACCTGTCAAACCTCTTGTAGTTCCACTTGAGGCACTTCCTATTGACATTTTCACTAGAATTCAATGCTCAATTCCATGAAAAATTTATATGGTTCATGCAGTGTGTTCAGGGTGCTCCCTAACCTACCCCTACTATGGTAGAGATAAATAATGACCTCCATAAGTATCATCCTCACACCTTCTCAGGGGACAGTGGAACTCATGCTGTAGAATCATGGCTAGAGGAAATGGTAGCTATCTTTAATCATCTTGATATTCCTCTAGAGAGGATGGTAAAGCTTGCTACCTTCTTGTTACATGAATCTTCCAAGCACGGGTGGGATGCATTATCTCAGGCTGAGAATCATTGATGCATGGCCTGGTCAAATTTCTAGGTATCCTTCTATGACCACTTCTTTCCATAGAATCCAAGAGAGGATCACTATAGGGAGTTCATGAATCTTCATTAGGGCTCTATGACTATTCTTGAATATTATTCTCACTTCAATGAGCTCCAGCGTTTCCCTCCATCTTTGACCGGTGATGAGTTGATGGCTATAAGAAGATTTTAGGCTGGGTTTGGTCATGCTGTCCACTTGTAGATGAACGTCTTCTGGTTGAATACTATTAAAAATATAGAGAGAAAGGACTTAATTATAGAATGAAATCTCATAGAGGCTATCAAGGTGATCCAGGGTGGTTTGTTTTTGAGATAGGGAGATAGTTCTGAAGTTCCAAAGGATCAAATAATAATTGAGAGGGGGGGTTGAATCTATTGTTCAATTTTAATAAGTTTCAAAAAAATTGGAAACTAAACCTCTAAAACCTGTTAAGATTTATTTTCTTATCAAATTTTAGTAAATACTCATGAATTAAAAAGTAGGAAATAAAGTAAAGTACAAAATATTTACAAGGTTCAACCTTAGTGTGAGAACCTAAATCCTTTCCATATCCACTATCGTGGGTCTATAAAAATAAATTATTATAAAAAAGTGAATACGATGATGATGGGTATGATTTTCTCAATATGATGATGTTGGATCCGATTTTCTCAATACGATGCTATTAGATCTGATTCTCTCAATACGATGAGTCTAGATCTTATTCTCTCAATATGATGAGTTTGGATCTGATTCTCTTAATATGATGAGTCTTGATCTAATTATATCAATACGATGATTTTGGATTATATTCTTTGAATATGATAGAATTAATACAATGAACTCTTTCTCAATCTGCAAAAATAAAAATCTAATAGAATGATTAATACAATTATTCTTCAATCAGATAGGAACTGAGAATTAAAATTCTCTAGCTCTCTTCCTTTTATGCGTATGTGAAATTTTCAAATGAATGAATAATCTGAGAAAGTATTTATAGGTGACTCAGAAAAGCAAGAGTGGGAAACTTGAAAGATTCTCCTACCTCCTCATATTTAAAAAAAATCTAAGAATATATCTCATTTAAACTTCAACTTTGAATTCTTCAATCCTATTTATATTTCTTCAAGATTTATGAAATATTTAATTTCAAGTTTTACCTCTACAAATATTCATAAAACTTATGGAATTATATTTTTGAGTCTTATTCATAATCAGATTATTAAGAATATATTTCCTTCTTAGATCATTATGAATATGTTTCCTTCTCAGATCATTATGAATCTATTTCCTTCTTAGCTCATTACAGTTTTTGTTTCTTTCTCTGCTCATTACAATTTTTGTTTCTTTCTCACCTCATTACAAACTCAGTTTCTTTATCAGCTCATTACGATTTCTATTTCTTTCTAAAATCATTAAAAATTATTTTTATTTATTAGCTAATTAAAATTTCCATTTACTTATTAGATCATTAACATTTCTATTTCCATTTCATGTCAATACGATTTCAGTTTCTTTCTCAGCTCATTGCGATTTTTTTTCTTTCTCAGCTCATTATAATTTCTGTTTCTTTCTTAGATCATTAACATTTCTATTTCTTTATCATCTAATTGTTATTTCTATTTCCTTCTCATATAATTATGATTTAAGTTTCCTTATAATATCATTCTAATGGAATCTTCATAACGATGGAATTATCATTATGATGGAATTCCCATTACAATGGAATTCTCATTACGATGGAATTCTAATTACGATAAAATTTCCATTACGATGGAATTCCCATTACGATGGAATTCCCATTATGATGGAATTCCCATTATGATGGAATTACCATTATGATGGAATTACCATTAAGATGGAATTCCCATTATGATGGAATTCCCATTATGATGGAATTATCATTATGATGGAATTCCCATTATAATGGAATTCCCATTATGATGGAATTCTCATTACAATGGAATTCCCATTATGGTGGAATTCCCATTAAGATGGAATTATCATTACGATGGAATTACCATTATGATGGAATTCCTATTATGATGGAATTCTCATTATGATGTAATTCTTATTACAATGGAATTCCCATTACAAGGGAATTACCATACCAAAACTCTGAAATTCTTCAAACCACTCCACCATTTCTTCAAAATCTTTTCTCGTGAGAGTTTTCATGATTTGTGAGAACTTTATAACCAAAAAATCATCATATGATTTTATTTATAAAGTATGAAAACTTTATAACTCCTGAATTAATAATCTTCTTTCAGAACATTTTAGCAACAATAAAACTTCTTCAAACAGTAACATCTAAATTTCTAACGAACTCTGACTCCAATGAATCTTCATTACAATGGATATGGGTCCGATTCTTGAATAAAAAAAAATTATTTTACAAAGAGGTTAGTTGTCAATAAATAGAAAAAGTTTGTTAAAAAAATTTATCCAAATTTTATTCAATCTCCCCCTTTGGATTTGATGACAACCCTTGATAACAACTTTTATAACTTTCATATTTTTTCACAACTCAACTTTTGTAAACAAATCAAATTTTTTGAGTTTAATAAAAACATATCATTTCTCAAAAGAGAGTGTCATGACACCTCACTACTGGATAAAGGAATGTTTTTAAAGGAATTCCATCCCTTGGTGGTATGAAAATTGTGTGTCCAAGTAAAGATAAAATCCACATCAATTTTATCTTTTCCTCTCACTGTTACTTTTCTCTCCCCCATTTTATGATAATCATAGCTTCGGATTCATTTAAGAAAGATAAGTAAAAAATTCTTACAAAATAGAAAGTTTTTACTTTTTCTCACCCTTTTTCAACATAATCCAATGAATGGCGGGGGTAATTCCTTATGAGGGTTAGGAATTAATGTGAGGAGGATGAGCATGAAGTTGTAGCCTCAATTCCTCATACCTTTCCTTAAAAAATTATTTTGTAAAGATATTATCAATATGATACTTTATTGCAATGTATTCCAGCAAAATATCTCCAGCATCAACTTTATATTTTATAAAGTGAAACTTTATATCAATGTTTCTTTATATTCAATGTTGAAAAATATTTTTAGAAAGCTCAATTGCACTATGAAAATCAAAATTTATCTTCAATGGTTTATAAAATTTTGCTTTCAACACTTCCATCTGAACTTTCATCCATAACATTTGAGTATAAGTATTTTTAGATACAACATATTTGGATTCATTTGTGCTCAAAGTTAATAAACTTTATTTCTTACCATGACAACTCACACAACATTCACCCAAGAAAAAAATTCCTCCTGAGGTTTATTTTCTATCATTACAAACTCCAGCCCAATCGATATCAGTAAACCCATGAAACTTCTTCTCATTATTTCTTTTGTATAATAACCCATGTGAATTTGTTCCTTTTACATATATAAAATCCTATTATATTTCAACATATGTTATTATTTGATATTACTTTGATATCTAGAATGAAAAGTTAGAGCATAAACAATATCAAGACTTGAGTATATGAGGTAAAGTAGACTTTTTATCAGCTTATGAAAGTCTTTCTGGTTCACACTTTTTCCAAACTCAAATTTACTCAACTTCATACCCACTGAAATAAGAGTAGAAACTTCTTTATATTCTACCATTCCAAAATTCTTTAAAAATTCATCGGCATAATTTTCTTGTGATAGTAAATATATATTTCATTTTATTGAAATTGTAATCCAAAGAATAAAGTTAATTCTTATTACATAGAAATTTCAAAATTCTTCTTCATTTATTTAGTAATTTTTTTACAAAAATCTTCTCTATCGATAAAAAAATTATATCATCCACATAAATAATTACAATTAGAGTTATGAAGTCAACATCTTTCACATAAAAGTTTCTATCAACTTTTCCTTTAGAAAAGTTCATTATTATCAAACAATTTTCAAGTTTAGAATATCAAGAACATAGATATTTTTCTAGTCCATACAAATATTTCTTCAATTTAAAAACTTTGTTTTCATCCTCATCAAGTAGAAACCCAAAAGATTGTTCAATGTAAACTTCTTCTTAAATATTTCCATTTAAGAAATATGAATTAACATCCATTTGATAAAATTTGTAATTCTAATGAGTATCCACTACGAGAAACATTTAAATTGTTTTTATCCTCACAAAAAGGGAAAATGTTTCATAAAAATCCACTCCATCCAACTTTTCATATCATTAAAAAATAAGTATTTATTTGTTCCTTGAAAATTTTACATGATCATTCAATTTGTTTCTATAAACCTAATTAGTTACAAAAGATTTTTTATTTTCTGGATGTGGAAAATTTTCCCATGTTTCATTATTATCAATATGATCCAACTCTTCATTCATAGTATCTACCCATTATTTGTGTTGAATAGCTTCTGAAAATGATTCCAGTTCAACTTTTGAGATAAGTGAATTATGATTATCTAATCTTAAATTCGTTCTAGTATGAACCAGATCCTCCTAATTCCCAATAATTTTTTCAAATTCAATATATTTTTGTAAGTTAGGAAATTTAAAAGTTTCTTTCATAGTTGAAATTTACCTATCAGATGATTATTATAAATCTTGATAAGGATGTTTTGAATTACTTTCACTATTGTTGGAAATATCTATTTTATCCTCCTTAGAATTCTCAACAAATTTTATTAAGAAATTTTTATTTTCAATTACTTTCACACCATATGAGTCCACTAAATTTTGTAAATTTTTGTTCCAACATTTGTAACTTCTTTTATTTGGTGAATAACCCATAAAATTTCATTCCATGGATTTCTCATAAAACTTCCCCAATTTTTTTTTGATTTTGAGAAAACATGGAATTCCAAAAACATTGAATTATTTAAATGAATGTTTTTTTTCTATACCACTTTTCATAAGGAGTCCTATCGATTTCCAGTCTCAACAAACATCTATTTTAAACATGTAAAACATTAATAATAACTTCTCTCCAATATAACTTTGAATGTATGTATTCTGATAACATACTTCTTCCTATTTCCACCAAGATCCTATTATTTCCTTATGATACTTTATTTTGTTGTGAACTATAGGGAGCACTATACTGATATTTGATACCATGTTTTTTCATATATGATTTAAAATCACTACTAGTGAATTCGGTACCATTATCTGTTATCAAGTTATTTATATAAGCCCCCCATTTTTTCTCAACTTATTTTCTAAAAAATGTAAACATTCCCATAGACTCTAACTTTTGTTTCATAAACATGATGTTTTTCATCTGAGTGACATCATCAATAAAAGTGATAAAGTAAAAATCTCATTTTTTATTGATGTTTAATTATGCCACCTAAATTATAATGAATAAGTTCAATAAGTTTGGTAGATTGAAACTCAATTATCTTATGACATTTTTTAGTCATCTTTACTTCCTAGAAAGTAATAAAAACATCTTCATCTCTTCTTTTCAATTATAGAAAATTCTGGACAACATCAACATTAGAAATTTTATTCATGTTTTTCTACCCAAGGTGGCCAAGTCTTTAGTACCACAATTTGTTTTCATCTTCAACACTCAAGTAACATGAGTTATTGAATTCTTCTATTTGAAAGAGATTCCTACTAGTTCTTTATCCTTTTGTAATAACTTTTCCATATTAGACACTTTTTATGATAAAAAAAAGATTTTCTAAAAAAAATATCTTCTCCATCATCACAAAGTTGACTTACACTAAGTAAGTTATGTTTCAGCCCATAAAAAAATAAAATTTCCTTGGATTTCTACTTTTTATCATCAATCTCAGCTGATCTGATTACTCTGATTTTTAAGGAACTATCATTACCAAAGGTAATTGCTCCTCCATCATGACTCTAAACATGTTTCAATATTTTTAAATCACCTATCATATGTAAAGAACATCCACTATCAAGTATCTATGGTTTGTTACTTTTACTTTCTTTCAAAGATGTCTCAACAACAAAAGAAATTTTTTAAACTTTTTTATTATTAGATTCCTTTTCTTTTCTACCATAATGAATTTTTTCCAAAAGGAGTGTCATACCTATTTTGGTATGATGAAAATACTGATCACATATTTCTAGATATTCAAATTGATTTTTTTTTGGGAATTTTCTAAAATATTGAGAATTAACATTTTCAACATTTTGTAAGCTAGAAAAGTTAATCATTCTAATTCCATTATTTCTTCCACATTACTCAAATCATATTCTAGGTAGAGATAAGTTGTACCAAAAATTATATGTCATGTTCCCATAGATTCCACAAAACCAAAAATAGCCATTAAATCTTGATTTTTTATTCAAGAAAGATCTTTCTTTGTAGAAACCTTATTGAGTTTGGTAACTTCTTTCAGTTCAAACATACTCAGGACATGTACTATCATTTCTTTTGAGTGAGTTTTATACTTTTGTATATTTGATAGTTTTATAAAATAATTTCTCCACCCAATATTTCCCAATACATTTTTTGGAACCTGAAATGTTCTAATAATCATATGAAACATTATTTTTGGTAATAGAATATTTCACCTGATTCTCGTATTGATCCTTCTATGTAACTTTAAAAGACTCCCCTTTTACTTATAAATCTTTGTTGAGGTTTTAATTCATCTTCCTCAAGGTAAATTCAGACTCAAGAAGTTTTTATTGAAACTTTATAACTTATTCTTCCTTAGCTTCCATATTTTTACTAAGATCTTCAATCATCTTTTCCCTATTCATCAATTATAAGTTTGTAACTTAAAATCACCTCAATGTATTATTCCTCCATCTTAATGAAATATTTTATTCCATTATAAACTTATTCACAATATTTATTCATAACTTTAATTTATTTATTTATATTTTTGTTTTGATTAATATATAAAATAATTTATATTCTGATTTGATAATATCTATAAGATTATTCACCACCTTCTTCATTGTCTGAGGAATCCTTTGTTTTCTTAACTTTTACAATGAAGTTTTTGAATTTTTCTAAACTTTCATATATAGATGAATAATTTTTAGTTGATTCTGATTCAAATTTTTTAATCAACATACTTCTTTTATTTCCAGTAAAATTATTATTGTATTTGTTGAAATAATTTTCTTCTTTATCATTTTTTCCACTTCCTCCATTGAGTATTTTCATCAGAATCCTCTAAATATTCTCCAAATTTATTCTTAGGGGTAATTTATAGCAAATTTTTTGATTCCACCACACTCAAAACATTTGAGAGGAAGTTTGCCTCCATAGTTCCCTCTTCCTCTTTGATAGTTCTTGGATATAAAAGACATGATTTTTTCTTTCAACTCATCATCATATTTATATTTGGGCTCAAAAGGATTAGAATCTTCAATATCTTGGAATTTAATCTTTCTCATAACTTCAAAAGAAATTTCATATTTCATATTCTTTTTAAACATTGGATATTTCCTAATTTCATAAGAAACAACAAAATTTATTCAATTCATCAAAAGATAAATCATCCTTATCTTCTAAAGAGGAAATTTTAGAATCAATCCTATCTGGAAAGTTTCTCCCAAGTTTATTCAGAATTGTAGAATATTCCATAACATCTCTAAATCCTATAATGTTGCAAACAATTTCATTTACTCTATTAAAGTATTCATCAATTGTTTCTTCATCTCTCATTTTGATGTTTTCATACTTACTACGCCAGATTTTTAGGTTTTCTTCCTTAACTTTAGTATTAACTTCAAAAACACTTTCTATATTATCCCACATACTTTTTGAAGTATTAAGACCTATTAAATTATGATAAAAATTTTCTAATAAGGACATAAGAATTTCATTTTTGTCCTTTCCATCAACTTCAATATTTCTGTTATCATCAAATTCCATGGGAGAATCATTATCACTAGGTGGAAAACTAATTATAGCATTATAAAGAACTTTGAATACAAGAGATAAGTGATAAGGAATCATCAGATTTTTTCATACATAATAAATTTTCCCATCAAACATTGTAATTTTTCTATTATTGACATAATTGATATTATCCATGATAATGATTCAATAAAGGAACCTTCAACTTTGATACCAATTGAATTTCCAAAGAATCAAATAATAATTGAGAGGGGGGGTTTAATTAGTTGTTAACTTTTTATAAGTTTCAAAAAAATTGGAAACTCAACCCCTAAAACCTATAAAGATTTATTTACTTATCAAATTTTACTAAATACTCATGCATGAAAAAGTAGGAAAGAAAGTAAATCACACAAGATTTAAAAGGTTTGACCTTAGTGTGAGAACCTACAACCTTTATATAGCCACTCCACTAGGTCTATAGAAATACTCTATTATGAATAAGTGAATAAAAATTGTGTAAAATCCTATTATACACCATATATATCCTAATAGGAAAGATTATACTGATTACCGTAGTTTATAAGGTTTTCTTATAAAAACATTTAGCTGAATAAAAGAATAAAGACTTTGTTGAAAATGATTTACAATTTCTTAGTCCAAATCCTAAATCTGATTTGGATGGATCTGATTTTCTCAATCCATTTACGATGGATATGATTTTCTCAATAAAATGATGTTGTATCTACTTCTCTCAATATTATGAGTCTGGATATGATTCTCTCAATACGATGAGTTTAGATCTGATTCTCTCAATACGATGAGTCTAGATCTGATTCTCTCAATATGATTAGTTTGGATGTGATTCTCTAAATATGATGAGTTTGTATCTGATTCTCTAAATATGATTGAAACAATACAATAAACTCATTCTCAATCTGAAAAAATAAAACTCTTCTAGAATGATCAATATAATTTTTCTTCAATCAGATAGGAACATTGAATTCAATTTCTTCAATGCTCTTCCTTTTGTGCGTATGTGAAAGTTGAAAATGAATGAATGATCTGAGAAATTATTTATAGGAAAATCAGAAAATAAAGAGAGGGAAACTTAAAATATTTCCCTGATTCCTCAAATTTCAAAAACTCTAAGAATCTCTCCCATTTAAATTTCAACATTGACTTCTTAAAACCACCTTATATTTATCCAAAATTTATGAAAATTGAATTTCAAGTTTGACCTCTTCAAATCCTCATAAAACTTTTGGAATTTCATTTTTGATTATTCTTTTTAATTATCTTATTATGAATATTTTTCCTTCTCAGCTCATTAATAATCTATTTCTTTCTCAGATCATTACGAATCTATTTCTTACTTAGATCATTACAATTTATGTTTCTTTCTAATATCATTACATTTTTTGTTTATTTCTCATCTCATTGCGATTTCTATTTATTTCTCATATAATTTTAATTTCTGTTTCTCTCTCAGCTCATTACAATTTCTATTTCCTTCTCAGCTCATTACAATTTTTGTTTCTTTATTAGCTCATTTTGATTTCTATTTCCTTCTCATCTAATTACAATTTGTGTTTCCTTCTCGGATCATTATGATTTCTATTTCTTTCTTAGCTCATTATTATTTCTATTTCTTTCTCATCTCATTATGATTTTTTCCTTCTCATCTCATTATGATTTTTTCTTCCTTCTGAGATCATTCTAATGGAATCCTCATAACAATGGAATTATCATTATGATGGAATTCCCATTATGATAGAATTCCCATTACGATGGAATTATCATTACGATGGAATTCTATTTATGATGGAATTCCCATTATGATGGAATTATAATTATGATGGATTTCCCATTATGATGAAATTCTCATTAAAATGGAATTCCTATTACGATGCAATTCCTATACTGTAAATTTTAAATTCTTCAAACCTATCCACCATTTCGTCAAAATCTTTTATCATGAGAGTTTTCATGATTTGTTAGAACCTTATGACCTGTAAATAATCATTTTATTTTCTTTATAAAATATTAAAACTTTATAACTCATAACTTTAAAATCATCTTTCAGAAATTTTTATCAATAATATGACTTCTTCAAATAGAAACATATGACTTTATAACAAACCCTGAGTCAGATCACTACTGGAAATGTCATTTTTACGAACGGTTCTTTACCAATGGTTTGGTTAAACCGTTGTTAAATAAGGTTTAAGGAACCCTTTCCCAACGGTTTCTAGTGAACCGTTGGGAAATGGTACCCCTTTGCCAACTGTTCAGTGAACCGTTGGTAAAGGGGTGTTTAAGTTACCCTTTCCCAACAATTTTATAAAACTGTTGGGAAAGGGTACCCCTTTTCCAATGGTTCTATTGAACCGTTGGGTAAGGTTACCCTCAACAACCCTTTTCCAACTGTTTTTAAAAACCGTTGGTAAAGGTTTTCCCCAAATACAGTCAGGCCGCTGCTCTCCCCCATTCGTGACAGAACCCTAAAATCAATCTGGCGCTCTGCTCCTCTCGCGAACTCCCCCATATGAATAGGTGAAAACCCATCTGAATCATCTCAAATCAGGTATTTTATTATTTATACAGATATGCTACCTTGTTTTTATTGTTATTGATCTAATATTTTAGTTTTAAGTTTGGATTTTGATGTGATTTCACCGTGAAAAATAGGGAAATGATAGAATATTTTGTTAATTAATTAGTTTCCCATGGAATATCGTTTGTGTTATAATGTCCATGCTAAATAAATGGGTAATGTAATAAAAGACCTTGAATAAATTGTGGAAGTTGGGGTATGTTGCTTCTATGATAGGTTTTTTGTTGTGTTTCATTATATGTTGTAGGTTGTTGTACGGTGATTGAGGTGACCAGTTGGGCTTGGTGATATGTGGGGTTGTAATGTGGTGGTTAGTAGGCATGGATGTGACATGTGAAGTTGTGTGATAGTGAAGATGTGTGGTGGTGTTTTTTTGTGTGGAGGTGTTGTGTGATGAGGTTGTGGTGTATGATGTGGTGAGGTGGTTTTGGTTGTGCGGTGGTTTGTGATGTGCAATATTTTTGTTGTGATATGTAGTTGTTTTGGTGATATGGTTGGCCGATGTAACATGGCGACGATGGTTATTGTGAGATGGTGAGTTGTTGTGTGGTGGTTTTATTAGTTTCCTGGTTATTTATGGAATAAATTATGTTGTTAAAACAAAAAAAACAAGATAGTAAATAAATGAGATGGAATAGAAATGGATGTGTGGTAAATTGATTTAATTAATTTAACATTAAATGAATGGACAATGTAAGTGTGAATGAAGTGGATTATAAATTAAAGTGGGAAATGATATGCGTCTTGTGTGGTGGTGGTGTGGTGTGTTGCATATAGTGTTGAAAGTGGTTGTGATGGTTTATGTGTTGTATAGTAGTAGTGAAGTGTGTGATTATGTAGTTAATGTGAACCCATAGGTTGGGTATTTTGTGATATCTATATATCATGTATTTTATGTTATTTCTACACATTCCCAACTAGAGTTGGATAAACTTACCAATGATCAGAGGTTTTGAGTTATGGGTATTTTTTCTAATATCTAGGATGGTGGTTATATGGTTGGATAGCTACCATGTCTTCCCTAATCTTCCTTCATAAGTGATTGACCATGTGTTTTTAGGCAATATGCGATGTGATTGTCCATGTTTCTTCAAGTGAAATGTGTTGATACTTTAGGACAACGATCCATGGGTCATATGTGACGTGTACGAGTCAACCCTGCCTTAATCTGAGGCACGGTGTGCTCGGAATCACTCTAAGTGGCTCTCTTTTGTTTAAAATGGACAACATTTTAAGTACATACGGAAAACCGACAAAACACATTCGGTTTCCATTGAAACATTAGGAGAAAGATCCATGGGTCATATGTGACGTGTACGAATCAACCCCGCCTCAATTTGAGACGCGGTGTGGTCGGCACCACTCAAAGTGTCTGTCTTTTGTTTCAAAAGGACGTCATTTTAATTGAAAAACATAAACTGGCATACGGAAAACCAACCAAACACATTCGGATTGTGTCGATACTTTAGCACAATGATCCATGGGTCATATGTGACGTGTATGAGTCAACCTCGCCTCAATCTGAGGCACGTTGTGGCCGACACCACTCTAAATGTGTCTCTTTTGTTTAAAATGGACAGGATTATAAGTGAAAAGAACAACTGGCATACGGAAAACTGACCAAACGTATTCGGAATGTGTTGATAATTTATCACAATGATCCATGGGTCATATGTGACCTCCACGAGCCAACCTGGGCTCAATCCAAGTCACGGTGTGGCCGACACCACTCAAAGTGTCTGTCTTTTGTTTCAAATGGACACTATTTGAAGTACATACGGAAAACTAACCAAACGCATTTGGTTTCCATTCAAACTTTAGGAGAACGATCCATGGGTCATATGTGATGTGTACGAATCAACCTCACCTCAATATGAGACGCGGTGTGGCCGGAACCACTCAAAGTGTCTGTCTTTTGTTTCAAAAGGATGTCATATTAATTGAAAAACATCAAATGGAATACGAAAAACCGACCAAACGCATTCAGATTGTGTCGATACTTTAGCACAACGATCCATGGGTCATATTTGACGTGTACGAGTCAACCCCGCCTCAATTCGAGGCGCGGTGTGGCCGACACCATTCACAGTGTCTCTCTTTTGTTTAAAATGAACAGGATTATAAGTGAAAAGAACAACTGACATACGCAAAACCAACCAAACGCATTCGAAATGTGTTGATGCTTTAGTACAACGATCCATGGGTCATATGTGACGTTTACGAGTCAACTTCACCTTAATATGAGGCATGGTGTGGCCAGAATCACTCTAAGTGGCTCTCTTTTGTTTAAAATGGACAATATTTTAAGTACATACAGAAAACGGACCAAACGCATTCGGTTTACGTTGAAACTTTAGGATAACGATCCATGAGTCATATGTGACATGTACGAATAAACCCCGCCTCAATTTGAGACACGGTGTGGCCGGAACCACTCAAAGTTTCTGTCTTTTGTTTCAAAAGGACGTCATTTTAATTGAAAAACATCAACCGGAATATGAAAAACCGACCAAATGCATTCGGATTGTGTCGATACTTTAGAAAAACGATCCATGGGTCATATGTGACATGTAAGAGTCAAACCCTCCTCAATCCGAGGCATGGTGTGGCTGACACCATTCACAGTGTCTCTCTTTTGTTTAAAATGGACAGGATTATAAGTGAAAAGAACAACTGACATACGCAAAACCGACCGAACACATTCGAAATGTGTTGATGATTTAGGAAAATGATACATGGGTCATATGTGATGTGTACGAGTCAATCCCACCTT
Source organism: Viscum album (assembly GCA_963277665.1). Lineage (NCBI taxonomy): Eukaryota > Viridiplantae > Streptophyta > Magnoliopsida > Santalales > Viscaceae > Viscum > Viscum album. The sequence continues at coordinate 718,828,709 of OY728135.1, forward strand.
AATCTAAGGCATTTTGTGGCCGGAATCACTCTAAGTGGCTCTCTTTTGTTTAAAATGGACAACATTTTAAGTACATACGGAAAACCAACCAAACTCATTCGGTTTCCATTGAAACTTTAGGAGAACGATTCATGGGTCATATGTGACGTGTATGAATCAACCCTGCCTCAATCTGAGACGTGGTGTGGCCGGAACCACTCAAAGTGTCTTTCTTTTGTTTCAAAAGGATGTCATTTTAATTGAAAAACATATATTGCCATACGGAAAACCGACCAAACACATTCGTATTGTGTCGATACTTTAGAAAAACAATCCATGGGTCATATGTGATGTGTAAGAGTCAACCCCACCTCAATCTGAGGCACGGTGTGGCCGACACCATTCACAATGTCTCTCTTTTGTTTAAAATAGACAGGATTATAAGTGAAAAGAACAACTAACATACGCAAAACCGACCAAACGTATTTGAAATGTGTTGATGCTTTAGGAAAACAATCCATGGGTCATATGTGACATGTACGAGTCAACCCTGTCTTAATTTGAGGCATGGTGTGGTCGTAATCACTCTAAGTGGCTCTCTTTTGTTTAAAATGGACAACATTTTAAGTACATATGGAAAACTGACCAAACGCATTCGGTTTCTGTTGAAACTCTAGGAGAACAATCCATGGGTCATATGTGATGTGTATGAATCAACCTCACCTAAATATGAGACGCGGTGTGGCTGGCACCACTCAAAGTGTCTCTCTTTTGTTTCAAAAGGACGTCATTTTAATTGAAAACATCAACTGGCATACGGAAAACCAACCAAATGCATTTGGATTGTGTCGATACTTTATCAAAACTATCCATGGGTCATATGTGACATGTACGAGTCAAACATGCTTCAATCTGAGGCGCGGTGTGGCCGACACCACTCTAACTCTGTCTCTTTTGTTTAAAATGCACAGGATTATAAGTGAAAAGAACAACTGGCATACGGAAAACTAACCAAACGCATTCGGAATGTGTTGATAATTTATCACAACGATCAATGGGTCATATGTGACCTGTACGAGCCAATCCGGGCTCAATCCGAGTCACGGTGTTGCTGAAACCACTCAAAGTTTCTGTCTTTTGTTTCAAAAGGACGTCATTTTAATTGAAAAACATCAACTGGCATACAGAAAAATGACCAAATGCATTCGGATTGTGTCTATACTTTAGAAAAACGATCCATGGGTCATATGTGACATGTACGAGTCAACCCCGCCTCAATCCGAGGCGTGATGTGGCCGACACCACTCTAATTGTGTCTCTTTTGTTTAAAATGGACATGATTATAAGTGAAAAGAACAACTGGAATATGGAAAACCGACCAAACGCATTCAGAATGTGTTTATAATTTATCACAACGATCCATGGGTCATATGTGACCTGTACGTGCCAACCCGGACTCAATCCGAGTCGCGGCATGGCCGAGATCAGTCTAAGTGTCTCTCTTTTGTTTAAAATGGACACCATTTTAAGTACATACGGAAAACCGACCAAACGCATTAGGTTTTCGTTGAAACTTTATGAGAACGATCCATGGGTCATATGTGACGTGTACGAATCAACCCCGCCTCAATATGAGATGCGGTGTGGCTGAAACCACTCAAAGTGTCTTTCTTTTCTTTCAAAAGGACGTCATTTTAATTGAAAAACATCAACTGGCATACGAAAAACCGAGAAAATGCTTTCAGAATATGTTGATACTTTAGTAAAACGGTCGATGGGTCATTTGTGACATGTATGAGTTAACCTCACCTCAATCCGAGGCATGGTGTGGTGGGATCACTCCTTGTGTATGTATTTTGTTTAAAATGGACAGGATTATAAGTGAAAAGAACAACTGACATATGGAAAACTGACCAAACGCATTCAAAATGTGTTTATGCTTTAGGAAAATGATCCATGGGTCATATGTGATGTGTACGAGTCAACCCTTCCTTAATCTGAGGCACGGTATGGTCGGAATCACTCTAAGTGGCTCTCTTTTGTTTAAAATGGACAACATTTTAAGTACATACGGAAAACCGACCAAACGGATTATGATTGTGTTGATACTTTAGCACAACGATCCATGGGTAATATGTGACGTGTACGAGTCAACCCCACCTCAATCCTAGGTGTGGTGTGGCCGACACCATTCATAGTGTCTCTCTTTTGTTTAAAATGGACAGGATTATAAGTGAAAAGATCAACTGGCATACGAAAAACTGACCAAACGCATTTGAAATGTGTTGATGCTTTAGTAAAATGATCCATGGGTCATATGTGACGTGTACGAGTAAACCCCGCCTCAATCCGAGGTGCGGTGTGGCCGACACCATTCACAGTGTCTCTCTTTTGTTTAAAATGGACAAGATTATAAGTGAAAAGAACAAATGACATATGAAAAACTGAACAAACGGATTCGGATTCTGTTGATGCTTTAGTTCAACGATCCATGGGTCATATTTGACGTGTATAAGTCAACTCGGGATCAATTTGAGGCACGGTGTGGCCGGGATCACTCTAAGTGTCTCCCTTTTGTTTAAAATGGACAACATTTTAAGTACATATGGAAAATTAACCGAACGCATTTGGTTTCTGTTGAAACTTTAGTAGAATGATCCATGGGTCATATGTGACGTGTAAGAATCAACCTCGCCTCAATATGAGATGTGGTGTGGCTGAAAACACTCAAAATTTTTGTCTTTTGTTTCAAAAGGACGTCATTTTAAGTGAAAAACATCAACTGGCATACGGAAAACCGACCAAACGCATTCGTATTGTGTCGATACTTTATCAAAACGATCCATGGGTCATATGTGATGTGTACGAGTCAACCCTACCTCAATCCGAGGAGTGGTGTGGCCGACACTACTCTAATTGTGTATCTTTTGTTTAAAATGGACAGGATTATAAGTGAAAAGAACAACTAGCATACGGAAAACTGACCAAACGCATTCAGAATCTATTGATAATTTATCACAACAATTCATGGGTCATATATAACCTATACGATCCAACTTGGGCTCAATCTGAGTCGCGGTGTGGTCGGAATCAGTCTAAGTGTCTCTCTTTTGTTTAAAATGGACAACATTTTAAGTACATACGGAAAACCGACCAAACGCATTATTTTTCCATTGAAACTTTAGGAGAATGATCCATGGGTCATATGTGACGTGTACGAATCAACCCCGCCTCAATCTGAGACATGGTGTGGCTGACACCACTCAAAGTGTCTGTCTTTTGTTTCAAAAGGACATCATTTTAAGTGAAAAACATCAACTGACATACGGAAAACCGAGAAAACACTTTCAGAATATGTTGATACTTTAGGACAACGATCGATGGGTCATTTGTGATGTGTACAAGTTAACCTCGCCTCAATACGAGGCATGGTGTGGCCGATATCACTCCAGGTGTATGTATTTTGTTTAAAATGGACATCATTTCAGGTAAAAATATATGGTATACAAAAAACTGATCAAATTATGAATTGAATTCCGGATTCCACATATAATTGTCATCTAAATTTTAAATTGAATTCTAAATGAATTATGTATGTTTATAATTACGTTATGAATTATAATTTAATTATGGATGTATATAGTTCCGGGATGCATTATATGTTAAATGTGTATGAATTTGTTCTCTATATGTATGTGTTAGTTGGTTATTTCAGGTATAATAATTGTATATGTATGTGTTAGTTTATTGTAGGTATAATAATTGGATTGAAAATGGGAGGGAATGCATAAAATGAGGCATGCTGTCCAAATTGCAGAGCTGCTGTGAAAATTGCAGGCTGCTGTGCAATTTGCACAGCATAGGCTATGCCAACGGTTTCAAACCGTTGGCATAGCATCAGTGGTTCTTTTTTTACCAACGGTTCATTGAACTGTTGGTAAAAATCCCTTACCAACAGTTTAGAAACCGTTGGGAAAGAGGAGAATTCTTGGGATTTCCCAACGGTTCGGAACAACCATTGGGATAGGTTAGCTTTGCCCACCCTATACCAACGATTCACAGTAAACCATTGGGAAAAGCTTTCCCAATGGCTTACTTTCCTACGGTTTGAAAAACCGTTGGTATAACATATACCAATAGTTCTACAGCCTTTCCCAACGCTTCAGAACCGTTGGGAAAGACTGTATTTCCAATAGTGGATGAATCCTTATTATTATTGAAATGGGTTTTATTCATGAATAACACAAACATTATTTTACAAAGTGATTAGTTGTCAACAAATACAAAAACTTTATTAAGAAAATTTATCATAAACTCTAAAGTTGGTCTTGGGCATTCTTTCCACTCGTAGTTGAACATATTTTTGTTGACTACTATTATAAAGATAGTGATAAAAGGCCTAATTATAGAATGGAATCTTAGAGAGACTGGAATTGTGAGCCAGGGTGGTTTGGTTCTGAGATAGGGTGATTGTTCATCTGGTAGTAGGAAGCACCATTTTGATAGTGAAAGTGGGGGAAGTGCCAGACATGTGATACAAACTGATTCTATATTATTTCACTAGTGTAAAAGTCTAGGCCATAATAATCCTCAGTGCACAAGGAACCTAATTGAATGGAGGGATTGTGGCTGGATGGGTTACCTTTAGTGCTTTAACTAGTCTTTTCCTATAGCATCTAGTGACCAGGGATCCATATCGACACCTCTATCAGGTATAGGATCTATGACTCCACATCAGGATCACATTTTTTCATCTATTGGTTGATCGGGATGAGGTGGTAGTGGTTGTGGCTAAGGAAGCCGGCACCCAAAGCTTCATTGTTATCAAAGTGGATCTCCTCAGGCTAGTCTTGAAGCATCTCAGGGTTACAGTTCAACAAATATTTATGAAGTGTATCCTGCACCTGAGGAGTAGAGTCCATGGACATATATGACTATAGAAACTATTATGGTAGCATATACTTTAGTTTTTACCATTTTTGATATAGGTGTATCACACTCTTTTATATCTACTACGGTTGTGAAAAGTCTGGACCTTTCAATTGAGTACTTATGTGGAATCATTTATCTCAAAACACCATTAGGGGTCAGATCAAAGGGAATATGTCAATTCTAGGGGTTCCCCTTGATATGGGTGGGTACTATTTCTTATAGAGTTTATTAATTCTTGAGATAACATGATTCAACTTCATTCTTGGTATGGAATGTCTTGTGACTTATCATTCCCATGTGGATTTCTATCATTGAAAGGTATCATTCACATCACTTGAGGGAAACACTTATCTCTATAAGGGAGAATGGGATATCTAGGAATATTGATATGGACCCAAGGAAACTGGGCTTGGTAGAGTAATAGTCCAACTAGCCAATCTCTTCATGAGATATTAGGGAATGCATCCTACACAATTCCCTCCTATTGTGGACCATTTCAAGGATTTATTCCCCAAACATTACTTGAGATTACCTCTAGAGAGAGGTTGAGTTCACTTTTGAGTTTGTTCTAGGTGCGGAACCAGTGTCCATTTCTTCATAGAGGATGACACCTATCAATCTCTAGGAAATCAAGAAGTAGCTTGAAGATTTAGAGGTTAATGGATTTATCTGACCCAACACATCACTATGGGGTTCACCTGTCCTTTTATCCAAGAAGGTGGATAGTAACCTCAGATTGTGCATGGTTTACCGTTGACTAAACTAGATTATGGTGACACATAGGTATCCATTTCCTTGTATAGATGACCTCTTCGACCAGATCTAAGGATAAAAATTTTTATCTAAGATTAACTTGAGGTCAGACTACAATCATGTTCATGTGAGGCCATTAGATATACCACATACATCATTCCAGAGTAGGTAATCTTGTATGAGTATTTGGTTATTCCATTCTACCTGACTAATGTTCCAGAAGTCTTTATGGATCTTATGAATTGGGTTTTACACCTGTATATTGATTCCTTCATGGTGGTATTCGTAGATAACATCTTAATGTAGTCACACACCATACATGACCATGAAAAACGTCTTTAGATCATTTTTAGTATATTGATAGAGAACCAGATATATGTGAAGCTTAGTAAATGATACTTTTTGATCAGCAAGGTTCACTTCTCAGGCCATATAATATATGAAGCAGGAGTATCAGTTGACCTAGAGAAGGTGATCACCATGGTTTCCCTGTATCACCCCAAAGATGTATTCAATATACAAAGTTTCTTAGGTATGGATGGATACTATACAAATTTCATCCAATACTTCTTACACTTAGAAGCACCAATTAAAAGATTTATTGAGAAGGGTGTGAAATTAAACTGGACTGATTTTTGTGAGATAGTTTTTCATTAGTTAAATAGAAGACTCACTTCATCAATTATTCCAATTATTATTGATATGGGAAGAAGTTATACAATCTATTGCGATGATTTAGAAATCAGGTTGGGGATAGTTCTGATACAGGGTGACTGGGTTATAGTGTAGAGGTCTCTTCAGTTGAGTCCTCATGAGTGAAATTACCTTATGCATGACCTCATGCTAGCTATCGTGGTCCATACTCTGTTCTATTGGAGGAAATTCTTTTTGGGAGAGTGATTAGTTGTTTACATGAATCACAAAATCCTTAAATATATCTTTACATAGCGAGACTTGAATCTGAGGCAGTGCAGGTGGGCGGAGTACCTAAAGTCATTTGATTTTGAGCTTTCTTAAACACCCAAAAAGGGAAATGGCATAACTAATTCCTTGAAGTGGAAGACATAAACACATTCCATCAAGGAGTCCAGTAGTGAGTGGAAGCTGATGGATCTATTCTCTTAGATGTATCTTGAGGTTTAGGAACATAATGGGTAGCCAATTCTGGTAGCTCTAGCAATGACATCCTCTCTTTTGGATTGGGTACAAATGAGGAAATTATCTTATTCTGAGGGCCTCATTCTAAGGAAGAGTGTTACTGGAGAGAACCCAACTCTTGGTTGGGTTGTTGAAGGATGCAAGAACTTACTCATCTGTGGCCGTGTATGGGTGCATTCAGATATATGAGAGGATCTGATGAGGGAATCACATGCCTCTATTTAGGAATTTCATCATGGGATTACCAAGATGTACATATATTTACATCATCATTATCAGTGACCAGGTATGAAGAGTCAGATAGAAGGTTTCATTACCCACTGCTCCACCTATCAGTAGGTGAAGGTAGAGCACCAGCAACCTACTAGGATTCTATAGCCGCTCTCTATTCCTGAGTGGAAATGGAATGATGTCACCATGTAACTTTTGAAAGGCTTACTAATATCTCCTTGATCTAGTAATGCAGTGTGGTTGATCATCGATAGATTAAACAAGGTTACACACTTTCTGCCTATTTGAGAAACCTTCTCTATTGAAGAGTTAGGAAGGCTATATATCTAGGAGATAGTGAGAATTCATGGTGTAACACATTCTACTATTTCATACTGAGATGCCTAGTTTACATCATGATTTTGTCAAGGGTTTTAAAAGGAACTAGTTTTATAGGTACCTTTGAGTACAATGTATCACCCAAATACTGATGGGTAGTTCAAGAAAATGATACAGGTGTTAGATAATATGCTTCTAGCCTTTATACTTGATTTTGAAGGTTTGTGGGAAAATAATATTCCTATGGTTGAGTTTTATTACAAAAATAGATTCCAGGAAAATATTTAGATGGATTTTTATGAGGAACTATATGGTTGAACATTCAGTTCACCTCTATGCTATCTTGAGGTAGGTGAGGAAGCTCTATAGTGTCCTCATCTCGTTCTGGAGACTTCAGAGCATGTCCAACCAATTAAGAAGCATATTGATACATCTTAGTCTTGGCATAATTCCTTTACTAATAATCACCATATAACTCTAGAGCTCGAGGTGGTACATTGGATCTTTCTGTATGTATTACCTATATTGTGTCATAGATGAATCAGGAGAGAGGGAGAGTTATCTCCTCATTATATTGGGCCTTTCAAGATAGTGGATAGGGTTGGGCTGATAGCCTATTGGTTACTGTAACCTTATAGGTATCATGACATGCATGATGTCATTCACATATTTCAGCTTCAATAGTATCACATGGACTCATCTCATTCATTTGACCCTAAGGATATAGAGTTAGAGGTGGATGCATCCTTCGAGGGACATCCAATAAGCATCATTGACTGAATCATGAATGCTCTCCAAGGAAGGTTAGTTCCTATGGTACTGGTGATATGGAAACATGGACATTTGTAGGATGATAACTTGGAGTAGGAGGCCGATGTACATGTGTAGTGGCTGAAGCTTTTCTCAGATGATGTCTTACCACCATTGGATGAGAAACTCAGGGACAAGTTGTCTTAAGAAGGGGATGTTGTGATGTCTCAAATTTTCCAAAAGGGAATAATTTTTTTTAGTTTAATTTACTTTTTTTATGCTAATAAAAATTATCAATGAATTCAATGTGTCCTTGAGGGTTTTTGAGGCTCATTAGGATCCTGGAACCCTATAAAATTTAAGAGGGAGACTGGGACGCATGGTTAGTAGAAACCATGTAGCTCAACCTGAATAGTTTCCCTAAACTATGTGGATGTAGAAAATAGGGTGCAGAGAACCCCACAGTTTGTTTGCAAACATGCATCCCCAGGTGCACACCTGTGCAGCTAGCTGTACAATGCGCCTAACCATGCGAGGTGACCCTTTGAAGTAGTAACTGGTGCAAGGTTCGCCCATAGTTTGGTCAACCATGTGGCCAAACCATGCACCCATGTTTTGAGGGTGAAATTCCTAAATTTACCCTATTTAATGATTCTAATATACCCTTCTTCCTCTTTTTCTTCTCTTCTAGTGGGTTCTTCTCCCCTCTACTTTCGTGGGCTCTCCTCCTTCCTCCCCTATATTTTTTTGATCTACCTCCTTCAATCGGACTCCGAATCACTCACCATTGGAAGAAAAAAAATCTCCGGGTAAGATCTCTCATCTATTACCTCCCATTCCAAGGTTCCTCCTCCATTTTTTTCACTATTTAGGTGCAACTAATTTTGCCCTAATTTCACGGAGTTTGAAAATTTATTTGTTTCTACCATTCTAGGTCAATTAAAGACTTGAAAAAGAATGATTGGAGTACTACTACATTGAGGTAGGTGGTCTAGGTCTTTCCTAATCATTTTTCCTTATTTAAATAACACGTCATTATGACACATGCCAAAACCTTTCAATGATGCCTTTAATATGTCTAATAAATTAAATTTATGGGTTCCTAGTATCATTAGTGACCCTAGATTATGGAGAAACTCATCCATGGGTTGATCGACTTGTTGGACACCCCTTGGGTATTCCCACCATAATGGACTATTTCCCATTACTTAAATGGTTAATTTACATGTGTGTGTTTATCCTTTGTCAAATTCCATAAATATTTCATTTGAATTTGAATAAATGGTTGGGAATGGGATAGGTCCTTGATCTTTATGCCTCATAACTTATATTTAAATTCTTATGCTTGATCCTTCACTCTATTTTTGACATGCCTGATATTTTCATTTCTTAATCTTTATCCACTACTAATGCATTATGTGTATGAATTATATACAATTTTGTGCACAATATGATTATGCCAATACCTTGTGATAAATTCTTTATGTTATATTTGATGGATTGAATTAAAAAGTTTGGATAGATTATTAGCATGAGATATTTTTTTTCTTTATTGATGGATTATAAATTGTATATGCTATGTCATGTGATATGTGTTTGGTTTTTATTCCACACCTAATATGGTATGATAGAGAACATGGGTTTAGAGTTGAGGACTCCATGGTCGGAAGCACCTTGTTCGGTTGGATCTCTAGGCATTCTAGAAGCGATGAATTGGATTTCTATGTATGAGATCTCTAGGAGGATTACTTGTACTCACGTGTCACACCAGTTCCATAGGAGATAAATTGAGGGAAGACCCATTTGTAAGATGGCTACGAAATGCCTCAGGTGATACCCTATCCCCTATGTGAGATACTTGGTTCAAGCTCATAGTTCACCATTCCTTGAGTGATATAATGTATGCCAGTATTGGTTGCCTTAGATAGACTCATTGGAATTGGTTGTATTAGAGACACCTATAGAAACCCTTTGGATTCATTATAGATCAGCATGAATGGGCTCAGGATTCCATATTTGGATTTAATGGAATTTTTACTTACTTCCTTTATAATGATTCTTAAAATAAATGTTGAGCATTATTATATGATGGCATGGGAATGATACAGCCAAGACAAAGCACAAGATTGGGGTTTATCTACCTTTGTTTCTTTGATTACAATGGGCCTTGTATAAATATCATGACTTGTATAGGTATATTGTTCAGACATTCTTCTAATGCTAAATTAGGTAGTATCATCCAAGTGTCTATTCAGGAACCTGGAATAAGGTGTTTATTTATTTATTTCCCTGTATCATTTATAACTATGGAACACTGTCAGTTATTTGCTACATGAAATGGAATATCATAGACACTATGGATGGAATCCTAATGACAATATATTATAAATATCATATAAATATTATTTTATTAATATAAAGTACTTGTTATGTCATGATAAATATGCAAAAATTTATTGATGTTCAAGCAATGCTTACATAACATTAGAAAAGCCAAAACCGTCATCTTTGAGATGTTATTTAAGAGGGTATAATTATATTATAATATTAAAGGTTAAATATAATGAATAATAAATGTTTTTTATATATTTTTGAATTTTAAATTTATATAACAAGATAATTATTCATATGATTACCCAATACATGATTAAGGTAAGAAAAGTCAAAATTCCCATCTTAAAAATGTTATTATAAAATAAATGTGAATTAATAATATTATGAATGGTTTTAGATTATTATATTTATAAATAATAGAATATATATTTTATTAATTTAATTTAAATATTATATAATAGGTTAATTATGAAAAACACTTAAACATAATTGATGAAATGCTTGTGCTTGTAGAAGAAAAGTCAAAATAAATGATTTTAGAAATATTTAAAATGACAAGGTTGATATGAATTATGTTTTTATTAATTTTTAGGGATAAAAATGATATTTAAGAAATTATTTAAATGTTTAAATATAAATTTAATAGTTATATAAATATTTTTAAATCCAAATTTTGAGAATAACCCCAAAAATTACTTTAAATGGTAGTTAATGTTAAACACTATTTTATAAATTGATCAAAAGGTAAAAAATATTTTATTAAGACAAGTGTATATTTTTAATGGTGGTTAATGTCATCTATTTTCCATTTATGAAATCATTTCTAGTTTTAAAATACCATCAAATTTTATTTCATAAAAGGAGACTGGATGACTGGGAAGTAAAGATTGTTTATTCTGAAAGAATAAGAGGAAAGGATAAAAATTAAGGGGAATGAAAGTGGTGAAGACTAAGGGAATATCCTAATATAATGTTTATTTAATAAAAAGTTAAATAAACAATGATAAAATCAATAATCAACACCTCTTATTTATCACCTTTGGAAGATATAAAATCAACCGCCTTATTCCCCTCATGTTAGGTGTGCAATATCACCACTTCCCAACACATCATGCTTCTACATGATCTAATGATATAACCAATGCTCTAGTGATTGGGGGAGTGAACCACTAAGTATTTGACCACCATATATGAGTTTGAGTAAACTTCTACAAGATTTATGATGTTTAAAGAACAAAATGAGATTCTAGTTAAAATTGTATAATATTTCGATTGGATAGAGTTTCCCTCCCCATAGAATGCAAATAATTCCATGTTGATAGTGACTTGATAGTCTCAGATAATACCACCACCACACAAGATACCATGGACATAAGATCTATCTGAATTTATTTTATGGCCCTAACTAAACACCTTATGGTGCAAAAAATACCCTTTCACCCCACTATTAATGAATTCCCTAAACAAGGAGGATTAAAGGTCCTAGTTCCTTATATACTCTTATATCATCACTTCCTAGTAATGACCAAAGATAGAGACTTTCCTTTGAGATATTAATCATTTGGTTTCAACTCTTGATGGAGTGCTATGTTTCTTATCTCCCAAATCACTCAATAGCCTACCACAATGAGAACACATAGAGCTTAGGAGTCCTCATCCACTCCTGCATGAATATCAAAGCATGCATCTAGGAAGAGATCCATATAATAGTATCAACCATTGGTTATTGAGATTCCCCCAAGAGTTGCCTATACAAAACATGCCCAATCCCATTTAGTGAAAAAATGAAACATCGATTACATATCTTCATTCAAACAAAATATACATTTGGAAACAAGATGAATACCTTTCCTTTGAACCTAAACATATATGAAGATAACCCAATTTAGAATATTCTATAATATAAAGTAAATTTTAGCTAGGAGATATTTTTACCAAATAATTTTGGCCCTTTCATCAAAATTATAATAAAAAATTATGAATTTATAGTAGTTAGATATTTTTAATTCACCCGAAGAAGAGGGAATGAAATTATAATGGTTGGGTTTGTCATCCAAATAGATGTTGTTATAAAAATACAAATGTTCATCATTCAAGACCAATTTTATCAAATGAGTATGTTCATTGGCCTGTAAAAAGATCAAGATTGAGAAAATAAATCCTAGGTATAATATAGGGTTACCCACCTATTTGTCTTTATAAAAATAAATTTAACCTATACCTACAATTCAAAGAGACCTATCATAGATAGTGTGAATGGTACCATGTAGGCTACACCATGATTAAGAGCCAGTGGAACCCTCCAGCCTTCTGATAGGATATATCAAATAATTAATCCTAATAAAATTTTCCCAAACATATTTACTCAAAATCACCTCAAAAACTAACATATCTTGTATTCACTACATATTTTCATCAATTATATTAATATCAATACCCCTTCTTCAGTCGTACTGGATAGCTTAGACCAACTGGCCACCTATAAATGGATATTCATTCTAAAATTTAAAAAAAAACATATAAAGTTTGGTTTATATCTATATTTTATACAAATATCTCTCAAACATTATTTTACATGTTTATAAGGCTCCATCCTTTCCAAAATTCTTTTCTCAGAATGCTTTAAACTTAATCTGAAGGTAGCGGTTCAAGGAGAAAGGTAAGGGTTTCAAAACCTCTTTCTCATTCCTTATTTATGATACTTTATTTGAAACCTCTTAGAAAACTTATTTTATTTTTCTTTAATTATTTTATTCCCATAGTATTTGAATCATTTTAATCTATAAATTATGATTTATCATCCATTACCCCCCATAAAAATCTTTTTCATAAGCCATTACTATATCAAAATATAGGGTTTTCAAAAACGGTCTTTTGGTTATAATTCCACTCTTACCGATTTTGATAAAATATTTAATCTTAAAAATTAACCACAAAATAATATCTTATATCTAATATAATATTTTTATAAAACTCATATATTAATTATGTGTCCCTTATTTTAAACTCTTTTGAAAACAATTTCTCATCATGGTTGTTTTAAGCTATCTAAGTGGATGATGATGTTTTAATAAACTTACATCTTTTATGTATATGCTTCAAAATCAATTTTATAATTGAATATAACATTAATATTAAATTAATTTCATTATTAGGATTATTTAATGGTAAATTATTCATCATAATAATGAAATTAAATGTAAATAATAATAGTAATTTTTAATTGTTTAGAATAATCTTTTCAAGGAAGATTCTTTGAATGGTGACTATTTAATGATCTATTTAAATCCCTTGATTTTGGAATTGTATTGAAATAATACCATGAGACTTTTTGAGATTATTAAATCCATTTAAAATGATATTTTCCCATTTCCATTATACTATAATAGTTTTTGAGGTTATGAACTGAGTGATCCCTAAATGACCACCCTAAACATTACTAATTTCATGAATGAATGAAACAAATTAATAAATGAAAATAATAAAATAATAATAATTAACATGATAAAGGTTATTAATTAATTAAATAATTAATTTTATTTTATTATTCAATATGGTAGAGGGCATACGAAACGTGTTCGTACTCAAGGTAATGGGTTTTCCTTCAAACCTTTACTTTGAAATGTTTTGAAGTCTTTCAAAACTCCATCTTTTTTATAATAATTTTATTTTTCATGTTATCATTTATAATTATATGATTATATTTAATTTTCCACATAATAGTTAACTCATTATTTTAAATCCACTTTTTATAGGTTATCTGAAATTGCTTGTGTTTATAGGTTAAAATATATGTTTTTATGAGTTTTATTCATGAAATGGTGAATGAAAAGACCCTATGTGTTATATTCATGTCATGGTTATTATAAATTATATTTGATAATGGTATATCCTAGGATATTGATCTTTAATGAATTGGGTAATAAATTATTCTCTGGATAAAATACATTGGAAGTAATCGATTAGGTTATTCCTTCAAACATGTGATTGAAAGGGTGATTAAGAATATGATTTCTTAAGAAAAATCCATAGTTATTGTTTTTTACTTTATTATTTATTACCATATTGTTTTAGGTAATTTTTTAATAAGTTTATTTCATGATTGATCGTGAGTTTTTAATGATCTCAAAGTTAATTATTTAAAGGAGAAACATTTTCCATGAGTTCTCACATATTTCAATAGCTTAATGGGATTACTTTATTTTATACCACTTACTGATATTTGTATGTTCATCCCAAGTCTTCAAATTATTTTATAGGGTCAAAAGGTTACTATGAATAGTAAAAAATTCAATGTTTCAATTATAGATATTTTTCTTGGATGAAGCATGTGTCAAATTTTTACAATTTGTTTTTACGGAAAAAATGTACACTAAGCAGAAGTGTGGATTTTATAATGTAACGGGTTTTGTAATAATTTAAAAAAATAAATATAAAAGGACATGGTAATGTGAGTAATGTAATATTTCATATAAATCTTGTAATTTTAGAGTGATTATGTTTGGTTTGTTACAGTTTGTATCAAAGAAAGGTTTAGGTAGCTTAATAGGTTAGGATGTTGGTAAGGAAAGAAAATTTAGGGATGATAAAGTGTTTTTTATAGGGATAAACCATTAATTTAGGGTTATATTAGCATTAAATAGTTTACAAATATTTTTAGAGTTTATAAGTTAATATATGTCTATTTTATAATGGTTTTTCATAGGGTATCATAATTAATGAAGTTGGAGGTAAACAAAAGAACAATATTATCACGAACTGAATCTAGTCACCATCAAAACCAGCACCACACCAGGCCCATGGCAAGGCACTAAGGGAGTTACCTATCCCCACGGGAAGGCACAAGTTCCCGAGTATCTTAAATATTGGTTTGGGAATGATTTACCTGAGTTTAGAATCATTTAACAACAAAAAACAACCAATAAACTAAATATGAAAAATACCAACCAAACGAGTCTTAAATAACATTCAGAACTAAATACATGAGTTTAAACATGACACCATAGGTCCAAAAATATATAAAAGTAGCAGCAAAACATCCCAAGTAACACCACATTACAAGGGGTCGTCACCCATGAGTTGTCTCCAGAATATCTCACAATGGAAGAAAACTAACAGCCCGAACTGCCATCACCCAAGGAGTTTCCTTTACCTGTGTCAAAAATGATCAAGTATAATTACACACAAAGGTTTTAAGTAGGGTTTGAGACAAATCCAAATAGGATACCACCCAAACGATTCCATATAGTAAGCATTACAAGATAAAAATCATGCAAGTTTTAATAAACAAGAAATAGTGGCAACAATTTCTAAAGAATGAAACTTTTAAAAGTAAATAGTTTTCAAAGGGTAATTTCAAATAATGAACACATATCAAAAAAAAATTAATGTACTGTATTTTCTATGAAAACAAACCACAAGACAATGATAAATTCCAAATAATCAATGAGCACTAATCCCAGGAACACCCCGAGGCACTAGTTAGTTTTAGGCCCCATGTATCTCGTATCTCAGTGTAAAGTAACCATAAAAATATCCATTCTAATGAAATATCCACTAGTAGGGAACATACACATAACCTAGTGGTCCCCAATCAACATCATTATAGTTTTTTAGTGTTTTCAATGTCAAAATTTCTAAGTGAAACAAGGAAAAAACCACTCCAGATCACTGGCGTACTAGTACACATCCGCCCACCTAGATACACGGGTTTCCCCCTTTATGCTCAAATAATTTCCACATGTTACCAAATTCTATTTTAATATAAAAACATCAGTTCTGGTCATAAACCTTAAAAATAGTAGCTACACATTCTTTGTACCATTTATATAACTCAATAAACTATTTAGAATTTCCATAAAACAATTTCAAGGAATATAACCAAATATTGCACTTAAAATACATCTAAAGGCCCTATTTCAAAACCAAATTTACACCAATATTTCCCCAAACTATAATTGGTAGTATAAAAATATTTTAATAAAACCCTTCCATGAATTATAAAATAGCCCCAAATGGCACAACATGGAATGCACTTGTAAAACACCCATTTTCTCACAAAAATGGAACTTCAAAATCATTTACTTAACAAATTCCACAAAAAATAAATTTTCAGCAAGCATAATGAAGTAGGAGTATGATAAAAATAGAAATCAAGCAAGGTTAACTATTATTGTAGTGCTTACACATGGAATCACCTACCATAAGTGTCAGAAACACAAAATCCTTGTGTTAAAGTTCAACTGCACCACCGACACACCACACAGATGTTAAATCAAACCTAAAACCACAAGATTAGACCAAGAAACCAAAGATCAAACTCTAGGTTAAAAGCCTTAATTTATGAAAATTATGAACTTCATGAAAAATAGAAGAAACCCTAAGAAAATCAGAGGAGGAAGAAACCCATGTACTTGAGATATCTTGAATAAATCTCCCTAAACACAACAATAGGTGAATCTCCAAGCATCCAAAAATGATAGGGAGGTTCTAATAAGTCTGAGGAGATCAAGTGGGGACTGAAATGGGGTGAAAATAGTAAAAAATGAATGATTTATGAATGAAAAAAATTACCTTCTCAAATATGGATGATTTGAGAAACCTTCAGAAATTTCACCCTAATCTACAATGAATATGAGCTCTAAAGAGGAAAAATGGAACATGGGGTTGTGATTAGGGTTTTTGTGCTCGAGTGAGAGGTGGAAACACTGAACAATACTAATAAATGAATGAGATATGAAAGAAATAATTTTTTTAAACAGAAAATGGGCACATAGGTTTTCCCAATTCCTAAATAAATCATCCAAATCCACCATGATAATGATATCCTAAGGGGTCAAAGTGGATATTTTGGTTTTAATAGGCCAGGGGAGGACAAGTGTGAAGTAGAATGGGTGAAAAATGCTAAATAACAAAGGATTTATGAAAGAAACGTATTTTATTTTTAAATCTGGAAATGGGCTCACAGTTTGGCCCAAATCATAATGAAACCACCCTTTTCTCCAAAACTACATGGGAAACACCCAAAAAGGAAATAATAGAATTTACATGAAAAATACCTTTAAAATAATTCATGTATGTGACAATTATCCCTACTTTAAAAACTTTTCGTTCTCGGAAAGTCAGCTTGAAACCTAATCAGATAAGAGAAACGAAAACTACTCTCTGACCCAAGAATTCTACTCCCATGTCTCATGCTCATCATCCCCATGATTCTATAGGACTCTAAATATAGGAATAGTCTTCCCTCAAAGAAATTTTTCTCTGGAGTCCACAATTTGCACTAACCACTCAAACACTGATAAATCAGGCTCTATCTCCAGTTCTTCCTAATTCAGCACATGGGATGGATCTAGGTTCTACTTTTTCAACTGGGAGACGTGGAAGATATCATGAATGGAAGTCAACTAAGAAGGAAAATCCAACCTATATGCCACCTTTCCAATATGCTCAGTGATTTTAGAAGTTCCGATATACCGTGATGTCATCTTCCCTTGCTTTCCCAAACGACGATGGCCCAGATGAGGGGCTACTTTTAAGAATACCTTGTCACCCAAAGAAAACTCTTGGTCTAAACACCTATGGTACGCATAAAATTTATGGAGACTCTAATCCATAAATAAGAACTTCATGATCCAATTGACCTTCTTAGACATCTCTTGAACAAGGCTCATCCCCAATAGTAAAATCTCACCTACCTTATCCCAACACAGGGGGGACCGACAAGGTTGACCATAGAGCACCTCAAAAGAATCCATTTGAATTAAGGATTGGTAATTGTTATTATAAAAAAATTCAACCAATACTAAATGGATATCCCAAGAACCCCTAAAGCCCAAGAAACTTTCACAATTTATGTCCTCTAGAATCTGATTCACCCACTCTGTCTAACCATCCATTTGAGGATGGTATGTCGTTCCCAGCTTAATTTGCGACCCCAAGGCCTTTTGAAGGCCTTCCCAAAACCAAGAAGTGAAACTAGGGTCTCTATCTAATACAACTGATAATGGAAGACCATGAAGCCGAACCACATCCTAAAGATACAAACATCTCAACTCATCCACTTTAGTTGTATCTTTTATCTGAATGAAGTGGGATGATTTGGTTAGACTTTTAATCACTACCCATATGGAATTATTACCCCGAGGTGTACGATGAAAGCTAATAATGAAGTATATGGTGACCTCATCCCACTTATAAGTAGGAATGGGTAATGGATAGAGAAAACTGGAGGGCCTTTAGTGCTCCGCTTTTACCTGCTGACATATATAGCATCTTAACACGAAGTCGGGTATGTCTCGTCTCATAACTGACCATTGAAACTACCGAAGAACATGATAATACATCTTTGTGGCACTAGGATGGACAACCCACTGAGACTGGTGGCTATCTTGCATCACAACCTTCCGTAGTGACAATGAAACTACTGATCATCCCTTGAAGCACAAGATACCCTCGGGAGATGATGACCAATTAGAAGACATCTTACCACTGTGAAGAAACTACCTCGAACGATGACAAATATCATCACTGGGATATTCTCATCGAATAAAATCTAATAGATAGATTCAACTAAATGATCACCAAGAATGCACCTCAACTATGCTCCTTGTTCTCCACATGCATTTGAGAAAAGTGCCCCATCAGAGTCCACTCATCACTAGAATTCTTCAAGGCTTACACTGGTACTTTTATACTCAAAGCATCCACCACCACATTTCCCTTTCCCGAGGTATAGACAATTTCAAAGTTGAACCCCTACAAGTACTTGATCCAGTGATGCTTCCTTAGATTGAGATCCTTCTCTGAGAAGATGTAGGCCAAGATTTTGTGATTAGAGTATACCACAAACTTCTCCCCAAAGAGGTAGTGGCACCAATTATTCAAAGCATGTATCAAAACTAGTAACTCCAATTCATGGGTCAGATAATTATTTTCATGTGGTCAGAGTTGGAGAGAACCATACACCACCATGTGATCACCCTGTATAATCACACACCCAAGACCCATACCTGAATCATCGCAATACACCAAATACCCCTTTCCAGACTCTGAAAAAATTAGCACGGGGGCGATAGTCAACCGCCACTTCAGGTCCTCGAAAGATTTATAACATTCTAGGCCCCATAAAAACTTACCAATTTCTGGGTGAGCATGGTCATGGGCGAATAAAGCTGAGAGAAATATCGAAAAAACCACATGAAGTAACCAGCTAGGCTGAGGAAACACGTGATCTCAAACATGTTCTTCGGTTGCTCCCATGATATAACCACACTGATATTGTCAACGTCCACTGAAACCCCCTTCTTTGAGATCACATTCCCTAGAAACTTCATCTCCCTGATCTTAAAAGTTCACTTGGAAAACTTTTCATAAAGGAGGTGATCCCAAAAAGTGTCCAACACGATCCGAAAATGATGTTCATGTTCCTCCTCAGATCCAGAGTAAACTAGGATGTATTACACGAATAACATGATGAAAAAATTAAGATAATGATGAAACACCATATTCATGAGTTTCATAAAGACCATTGGATCATTGGTCAATCTGAAGGGCATAACCAAGTACTCAAAGTCGTCATATCTGCTTTAGAAAGTTGTCTTTGGGATATCTGACTCTTTCACCCCGATTTGATGGTAACTCGAACAAAAATCTATTTTATAAAACCACTTTTCTCCCTTACACTGATCAAACGGACATATACTTGAGGAAAAGTATATTTTTTCTTGATAGCTACCTTGTTAGGCTTCTGGTAATCAATACACAACTAGAGGGATCCATCAGCCTTCTTCATAAAAAGAACAGGACAATCCTAAGGAGAGATGATCGGGAGAATGAATCCTTTGGATTATAAATTATCCAACTGTATCTTTAATTCCATCATATCAGTGGGGGATATATGATATGAGGTAAGAGATATTATATGTTTTCCTAGTGGAAAATCAATCGAGAACTCCACATCCTGCTCTGGAGGAAAGCCTGAAAAATCATATGGGAATACCTTTGGAAACTCATCCACTACATGAGGTAGTCCACATTTAGGTGAAAGAGCATCATCCTCTAGTGTGAGTGATGATAACTGGAAGATAGGATTTCCCAATTCTGGGAGTGTAGGTCTAGTGGGACCCAATTGAGGATCCCAATCCCCAAGGAAAACATGACGACTCCCATCAGGTGCCATGAAACTGACCCGTCGCCTATAATAATCGATGTGCACTTGAAAGTGTACTGGACAATCAATGACAAGTATAACATAAAATATATCCATATCTAAGACTAGAAGGTCCCACTCCATCTCAACCCCTAACATATAAAGCACACACGACGGGCACCTGAGACCCTACTCCTTCTTCTTTCCCAGCGGTGTCAACAACTCCATTGCAAAAGATAAAAGCTCACTTGGAAAATTTAGTGTGTTCATAAAATGGTAAGAGATGAATGAAACATAGGCACCAATATCAAAATGAGAAGTATCTATAGAATATGAAATCAAAACATTACCTTGAACTATCGATGGTCCCGCCTCTAATCCCGCTGGTTCCTGATCCACCACATGAAGATGCCTAGTCTCTACCTGTGAATGACCACATGCCTATGGATCTTCCTTAAACTGGATATTTTTAGAAAATGATCTTACCCTTACACATGGATACCGAACTAGGATCCCGTCATTCTAGATGCCTTTGACTGAATCGACACCCCTCTGGTATCCACAAATCCTTCCCCACTCTGGAGTGGATGTGCCATCCTAAAAAAGCACTACAAGTGTCCCATACCTCCACACTAATAAAAGGGATTTGTAGGATATATTCATGATGTAAGGATGTGACCCGACCTCCCACACTAGTGGAAAATGACATACCTCACATCAAAATCCACTGAAGAAAACTTTCTGGAAGGTTGGCTTGAGCTGCCACCTCCCTTATTCCCCTACTCCTCTCACTTCCTTTTATTCTCATAAGAACTGTCACTACCCATTCCTAATATTATCCTATAGAAACCATCCCTAACATTTTAGTTGATCTCCACCATTCAAGATATATCAAAAACTTCATCATAGGTTTTCAGATTGAATAGGAAGACCTGGGAATAGATCTCGGGCTGTAAACCCCTCTCGAACTTTTGGGCCATCATCTACTCATTGGAGACCATTTCCGGAGCATACCAGACCAACTTAGAAAAATGTTTGGCATACTCCATCACTTAAATATCCCCATGAACATGTTTTATAAACTCTATAGATCGATCATATCCCAAAACATCAAGGCAGTACTGGTCGTTGAAGATAACATTCAAGTCCTTCCATCTCATCTGCTCGTGCTTCCCAGATTGAAGCATTGATTCCCACCAACTGTGGCTAGGAACCTCTAACAGGACAGAGTCACATTTCACCCTGACCTCCTTAGGTGTGTCCAAGAACTCAAACATGTGATCGATATTTTTGAGCCACTCCTCAAATTCTTAGGGTTTTGTGCGACCACAGAAAGTAGAAGGCTTTTTTCATAAACTCCTGGGGGTTTTCCTTCTTAGGACCGGTATCTTATTCTCTAACATGAGATGGAATAAGAGAATTTACCTGTCTTGTATCTTGTATAGACCAAACCATATCCTCTAACAGCCTCTGATCAAGCGGTGAGGGAGAACACTCTCTGGCTTCCTCCTGTGGGTGCATGGGAGCTTTCCGGGGAGGGATGTTTCTACAAAAGGCAACAATCACAAGAGAAAAAATCAGTACAAAAATTCTGAAAAATTTCATCAATAAAATCAAATATAAATATGAAAAACACATTACAACAATAAAATAAACAACTAATTCACCCCCACCCTATGTCCACATGCAGTCTGCATCCCACACGTCTCACCTGAAAGTGAAGTCAAAAAAATAATTCTGACATCCCATGGTGACTTGAGGTCTATCATGAGAGGTGTAGGCCAGAAAACATACTTGTGACCAAAACTCTGATCCCTAACAGTATTATCTCCTATCTAGATAGACTCATCCCAAAATAATAATATAACCCCAAAACATTAACCTCCTATGATACCATTTTGTCATGAACCGAACCTGGTCGCCATCAAAACTAGCACCAAAACAAGACCATGGTAAGGAATGAAGGGGGTTATTTATCCCCATTAGCTTGAGTAAGTTTCTAGGTATCTTAAATATTGGTTTGGGAATGACTTAACTGAGTTTAGAATCCTTTAACAACAATAAAAAATCAATAAACTAAATCTTAAAATTACAAACCAAACAAGCCTTAAATAAAATTCAGAACTGAATACATGGGTTTAAACATGAAAAAATAGGTCCAAAAATATATAAAAGTATCAAAAAAACATCCAAAGGAACACCACACAATAAGGGGTCATCACCCATGAGCCGTCTCCACAACACCTCACCATAGAAGAAAACTAACAGCCCAAATCGCCATCACCCAAGGCCTTACCCATACCCATGTCAAACATGATCAAGTATACTTACACCCAAAGGGTGTAAGTAGGTTTTGATACTAATCCCAATAGGATACCACCAAAATGACTCCATATAGTAATCATTACAAGATAAAAATCATGAAAGTTTTAATAAACAATAAATGATGGCAACAATTTATAAAGAATAAAACTTTTAAAAGTAAAAAATTTTCAAAGGGTAATTTCAAAGAATGAACACATCTCAAAAAAAATGTAAGATACTATATTTTAAAGAAAAATAAACCAAAAAACAATGATAAATTCCAAATAATCAATGATCACTAATCCAAGGAACACCCCTAGGTACTAGTTAGTTTTGGGGCCCATGCACCTCGTATCTCTGTGTAAAGTAACCATAAAAATATATGTTCTCATGCACGAGCCAATAGTGGGTAACATACCCATAACCTAGTGGTCCCCAATCATCATCATTATATTTTTTTTAGTGTTGTAAATGTCAAACTTTCTAAGTGAAATAGGGACAAAAACACTTTGGATCACTAGAATACTAGTACACGTCTACCTACCCAGATACTTGGGTTTCTCCCTTTGTGCTCAAACAATTTTCACATGTTACCAAATTCCATTTGAACATAAAAACATCAGTTCTGGTCATAAACCTTCAAAAAATTAGCTATGTATGTTTTTCACCATTAATATAACTCAATAAACTATTTATAAATTCCATAAAACAATTTCAAGGAATATAACCAAAGATTGCACGTAAAATCCATCTAAAATCCCTATTTGAAAACAAAATGCACACCAACATTACCCCAAACCAGAATTTATAGTAGATTTTTTTTAATAAAACCCTTCCATGAATTATAAAACAACCCCAAATGGTACAACATGAAATGCACATGTAAAAAAACCCATTTTCACACAAAAATGGAACTTAAAAATCAATTTCTTAACAAATTACACCAAAAATAATTTATACAGGAGTATAATGAAGGGGGGTATGCTAAAAATAGAAATCAAGCAAGTATAACTCATCTAGTTTTTCTTACACATGCAATCACCTACCACAAGTGTCAAAAACATCTAATCCTTTTGCGGAAGTTCAACCGCACCACCGCTACACCACAAGGGTGTTAAATCAAACCCAAAACCAAAATTTTAGACCAATAAACCAAAGATCAAACCCTAGATTAAAAGACAAACTTTTTGGACATTATTAACATCAAGAAAAATGGAATAAACCCTAAGAAAATGGGAGGAGGATGGAAGGGAACCCACTTACTTGAGATATCTTGAAGAAATTTCCCCAAATACACCAATAGGAGATTCTCCAAGAATCCAAAACTAATAAGAAGGTTTGAATAAATCTATGGAGGTTAATTAGGGACTAAAATGGGTGAAATAGAGTGAAAAATTAATGATTTATGAAAGAAACAAATTACCTTCTCAAATCTAGATGATTTAAAAAACATTGAAAATTTTCACCCTAATCTACGATGAATATGAGCTCCAAAGAGGAAAAATGTAACATGGGGGGTGTTCCTAGGGTTTTTGGTCTCAAGTGAGAGTTGTAATCACTAAAAAATACTAAAAATGAATGATATATGAAAGAAATATTGTTTTTTAAAATAGGAAATGGGCTCATTGGTTGGTCAAATTCCTGAATAAATCACCCAAATCTAATATGATAATGAATTCATAAGGGGTCCAAATGGTTACGGTGGTTTGAATAGGTTAGGGGAGACCAAGTGGTAAGTTTAATGGGTGAAAAATGTTAAATAACTAAGGAGTTATAAAAGAAAAAAATTTTGTTTTAAAATATGGAAATGAGCTTATGGTTTGGCCCAAATCATGATGAAACCACCCCTTTCTCAAAAAATACAATGGAAACCCCCACAAACAAATCAAAAATACAAATTATATGAAAAATAACTTTAAAATAATCCATATATGTGACAAATACCCTTCACAATCAACAACCTAAAATAGTTATAGTTAGATAGAAGAAATTTATAGCTATTTTAACTTAATTAATATAATCCATAAATGTTGGTTCTAATGAAAATGAGATACCAAATTCTATAAAAATTAATATTTCAATAGTGAATCATTTCATCTAAAAAAATACTAAATTGTTTTTGGAACCCCAGAAAGAATGGATAAATTATTTGGATATGATATTTGAAGTTTTGGATTATTTATATCATCCGAAGGTAACTATTTCAGTTTATCATCTTGAAGGTGAAGCCGATTAGTGGTGGTATTTAATTAATAATATCATAGAAAAGAATGAGATTGATACCATGGAATGGAAGTTATTTAAATATACTATTCTTGAAAAATATTTTCTTAATGTTCTTCAACATAGAATGGAAATGAAATTTATGGATTCAAAGAAATAGGAAAAGGAATTATTTATTAATTATAAAGAAAATTTTTCTAGATTGGGTTGGTATGAACCAAATTTTATTCTGGAACATGACAGAAAAATCAATATATTTTTCTTGGGTATGAAACAAAGTTAATGAAGGTATTTTTTTTACTCATGAATTTAAGATTTATGGGGATATTTTATGACAAAGAAGTTTAAAATAGAGTTTGTTGACTCTTATTATTGCAACCCAGACCTGCAATATTAGGCCCAAAAATAAAAAACTTTATTTAAACAATGGATTTGATACAAATTGATATGAACCTATCATTATTTTATAACGTTACCATTAGTTAAAAATTACATATCAAAATAATAAAATAATATTATAAATGTAAAGGTTTAGTGTATTTGAGGTCCAATTTCATAGACAACTTATATTATGAAACTTTTGGACATTTATTAATGATTAAGCCACACTGGATTGTTTTCTAGACTTATCAAAAGTTATAATTGGATTCATAACCTATAGAATGGAAACATAATAAAGGGGTGAGCTCAAATGAACTGTAAGGGAATAATCTTGAAAATTGTGATGATGAGATAACAAATATAAGTCGGGAGGCATAACATGAATTCATAAATAGAATGATCATAATCATGGAATAATGGAATAATAATATTATATCATAAAATTATAGAGCCATAAATATATAGAAATATCATAAAACATAACATTATAAGTATAAGTCAAGGCTCACTGCCAAGAATAGCACAGTGGATAGAGTCCCATAGGGGATTGGGTTCACTCCTCATTTCCAAAAAAATAATTTAAAAATCCATATAGTGGATTGGATCACTCTCTATTACCATAAACATAGTGGTTAAAGTATCACAATGTATTGGGTTCACTCTCCATTCCCATAACCCTAGTGGATAGATTCCCATAGTGGATTGTGTTCACTCCCCATTCCATTTCATATTATATCATGAGATATAATTATTTACCCATTGAATTGGAGGGATCTATAATTTTATGCCTACCAAATAAATAATAAAAATCATAATGTGTACATACATACATGTTCCACATGATTAAAAGAAACTACACATAAAGAATAAGTATGATAAAACCCATGAGAAAGAAGAGGGTTTCATAATTTTTCCTCAAAGAATAACTGAAGGTTATATCATAAGGATTCCAAATAGAAGAAGGAATTAAATCATTTGGATTCTCATATTTTAATAAATAATCATAGGTCTTGAATATTGAGTTCTGATGTATAATAATTCATGAGAGGAGAAGTAAGAATAAATACGAACCACATAGGTGATGCCTTTCAAAATGAGAGAAGAATACTTTAAGGAAGAAAATGGATTATTATTTTCCATTTAACAATAATTTAACTAGGAGATTTTTGTACAAAATAATTAGGGTTTTCATATTCTACTAATGGTTAATATCATTATATAGAGTTGAAACGTTTCAGGCAATAAGAAATTAGATAGTTCTCTTAAGTCAGGTTTACATAAAAGTGGGAATTTAAAAGTGAACTTAAAACATGTATTATCCAAAAAATAAAGGTAAATTAAACTAGGTATATATGTAAGGAATACATATCGATAATATAAAAGGAATAAATTAGAAGAAGATTTAGGAAAAGGCTGAAAGATAAAGATAACATGCAACTCAAATGTAACAAGGGTGGTTCATAAGATCCCTTACCTTAGGTCCTGGTTCATTCTTTGTGTGCAATTAATTTCCTGAATAATAAAATAAATTTTATTATATACATTATTAATAACCTCATTCATCTACATTTAAAATTCCATGATCCATTAACCATCAAATTCTATTTATTTATTATAAAGTTTTCCCCCATGTCAGTTACCTGAGTTTGTTCAACCAATTTACCCGCAACTCTTTTAGTATGTTGAGCATGGAAAAAGGTGTTGTAAAATGGATTCATAACCTATATAATTATAAAGTTTTACTTTCTATACTATTCCATTATAAAAAAAATTATACAGTGCTACAGGTATCCATAATGGACTCAAATTTAGAAAGGTGTGTCAATAATTTCAATTCAAGTGGTTAAGTTTACTGTGATCTTTCATTATTGATATCACCTAAAAAATGTCTAATATTATCATTAAAAAATATTAATAGTGTCATAAATATCATTTTTATAAATTAGATTAATTTTTAAATTCATCCATTATAGGTGTAAATAAAAAATGAAATATGTCATTCCATAGAGGTGGTAGTCCGCACGTACATAGAGGTAACACTCTCATTTTTCATTTAATGGGAGGAAAGTAGAAAGTAAAATAATTTATAATTTTAGAATCATAATAATGATATAAATATCAAAAAATTTAATTAAATAAATTTTTAAACCATCCATGTAAGGAGTTTATTAAAAATAGAACACACTATTCATAGTGTTTGATGTTTGTACGTATGCATGACAACATCTTCATTTTCTTAATGGTTTTGGAGGCAGGTATAAAATAGATATTTAATTACTATAATAAAACTTAATAATATTATAAATATTTATCTTATCATACTTATATGGATATATTATAATTGGAATATGAAGATTTAGAAGAAAACTTTAAGTTATAAGTATTATATAGGTGAAGATCCTAAACTTTATCTTGAAAGTATTCTTGGAAATGAATGGATTAGGAAGATTTATAGAGCCTAGAGGCATATTTAAGTTCATTATAAGTTTATTATAGGTAAAATTTTCATATTTTAATGAAAATATTTGTGGATATGTGTAGAATTGAAAGGGTATAAGCGATCTCCTTTTATAAGTGAAGAACATGAAATTATTTGTAAATACCCATCACATCTCAATGATGTAATGAAACTATTCAAAGGAAAATCTATAAAAAATTGGTACATAATTGAGGTTATAGGGTTTTGGGAAGATAAATATTCAACCATTCATTTTCAAACTTGTTTAAAAACATGTTTTTGTCTATCATTTTGATTTTTATCTTGGTAATTATTTTTTAACTAAGTAATTTATGCTTCACTAAAAATACAAGATAAAACCTCTTAGAAAAATTTTGTTTTTTGAAACTAAAATATCTTCAATTTAATACAATATAATTTATAAATATGATAAAACTAACTTTCAAATTAAGACCTTTAATATATAGAAAAACTGTTTTGTAGAAAATAGTTCTTTTCACCATTAAGCGTTCTTAATCTTTTTTAGTATAGTTTAGTAATTGAATGAGTGTTGATATATTTTTATGTACTTCTAAAAATTATATTAGATTAATTTTTATAATATATTAATTTTTTTATTAGATATAAATTACATAATGTTAAGAAAATAATTTTTTTAATATAACAGTTTTACAGTTATTACAGTAATGAAATTCATTCCTAGTAATCTTATTTTTATACCTAAAAATTAAAATAAATTTATTAAATAATATGAATATACTGTTATAATAAATTAAATCCATTTTTTAGATTGAATTTTTATAAGCGATGAATACCGATTTTTAATATAAATGAATAAAAATGGTTTTAGAGAAAAATATTACTTAAGTTTTCAAAATGCTAAATATGGGTTTTATAAATTAAACATATTATTTTTAAATTATTTATATAAATTATTAGATATATATATATATTATTTTAATTTTTTTGATATACATCTTAGTCATTCTTTCATTAAGATAATGTCATAAAATTGATAGTTTTTAGAAAAATCAGTATTTTCACTATTCACCAAAAAAAATCAATTATTTAAGAAAAATAAAAAAAATAATACTAAGATAATATTTAAATTATAAATTCAAAAATTATTTTAATTATATAAAATTATATTTCTAAAAATTAAATATTTATCTTTTGAATGAAAATAAAAATATAAAGACAAATTGATTTTATTGAAAATTAACATTTTTACACATTTGGTGTTCTTAATATTATTTCATAGAAATTAAAGACATAAATAATATTAATATATATAATAAATATTATATTTCATCATATTAATCTTTATCAACTTAATTTATTTGGATAAAATATACAATACTTATAAAAAATTAGTTATTTAAAAAATAATCTTATTAAATCATATAAATTTCAAAATGTAACTATTTTTAATTGATTAATATATTTTTATTTATTAGTGTTTTTATTATTTTGATAATTTTCTTAATAATATTAATATAATGTGTAAAAGAACATTTTATTTTGGTGTTTCATGCAAAACATGCTATCAAACACATTAAGGAAAAAATATATAGTAAAATCTTGTAGCGTTACATTCACCCCCTTATATAAATTTCATCCTCAAAATTTTAATTATTTCCTAAAAATAGTAATAGATAAGGGTATATAGAATATATACATGAATAAATACATTATTTCTAATAAGGTATCGAGTTCACTATCCTTGGGAATTCTAGGAAACTATTTATCCCAAACATGATTCTTTAGGAGTTCATAGGGACATACCTTTCACAACTTCAATTTCATGATCCCGTTTCTAGAAAAAGATTAAAAAAATATGATAATATACAATAAATTTAGCTTAAATTATCATATGAATATAAAAATTCAATTCAAATATGTATTCTTTAATGAAACTTTCATTTTATCATTCGACACTTTCAGTTCAATGCACTTTTCTTTAAGTTAGGTTCTCTTATAATTCTTAGCCTAATCTAAAAAATAACTATCCCAAAATTATTAAGAACTCTATACATGTAAAAATCATTGAAATATATTCTTTTAAAATTTGTATTTGTGAAATTGTAGACCTGGTTCATTCAATAGTAACTGAACACAGTTGGCCACATGACCTTAAGAGCATCTACCTTTATTCCAAAGGCTACCGACTAGCATCTAGGGTCCATTGTGGAACAATCAGGAGGCTATACCCTCATGATCAGAGTTTATCTCAATAGTATAATGATATCAATTAATACTAGAATAATAAAAGATAAATGAATAGTAGAAATGTAAACATCTATCATATAAATAACCAAGTATTCCCATCCATCAATGTCACATACAAAAATGATGATCATGTAATGATATACAAAAAAGAGAATACAGGAAGACATGGAATAATGTACACATACATAAATTATACCAAAAATAACCAAAAATGACCAAAATAATATCTTCAGAAAGCATCATGAGCCATAGATTAGTCATGTTCTCCCCTACTCCCATGCTACAATAAATCAAGAATTGACAACCAGGTTCCTAACACTGTCCCTACCTTGATCCATTAAGTATGTCTGGGTACCAATCATAGAAACATATTGGGTGAGAGATAAACTCAGTAGGCCACCACCAATGGTGAATAATCCCTTATAGTCTTTGGATATATAATAAATAGTGTGTTGGTAACAATAAAAGCTATAAATGAAGTGAGGTATTTAAATAACCCATATAGGTCTGAGATCCCATGGAACACCAGTCCTCTTCTACCTAATTTTGACTAAGATGGAATATCTCTAAGTAATTAGGGAGTCGTTATTTAATTTATAAAAAAGTATCAGGACCTATCTTGAATCCCAATCATCCCCCGTGAATCATATTTAAGAATATTTGTATAATAATACCATCATAATAAGTAAGGTGTGACCTGAATCCAATATTGTTATTTATCTTGGTATATGTGTCGTATAACCATTCCATTAAATATTTCAAAGGAATACAAGACCATCCTCAATGTTCCTAATTTGGAACCTAGGTATTACTCTAGGCATATATGAATCTATTACCTTATAAGCCTATCCTAGGAATTCCTCATAATAACCCTGGTATTACTATGGGTGAGGTATAAAGTCACCTACCTCTAAGTCTATCCTTAGTGGTCCAAAATGGGATCCAAATGTCACTTATGGTGTATATAATGATATTTTATCTAATCCCATCCTTGGAAGTCCACCTAGGGAGTCCAAGTGTCACTTAGGGCATAACAAAAATATTCTCTCTGAGTTCATCCTTGGAAGTCCATATAGATATTCCAAGTATCAATTAGGCATAAATAACCCAACAACCAATTGATCCCATATATGAAGTTAATATGAGAACCCATGTTTCACCCAAGGCACATGATACATTCACTTACAATCATTTAATTAAATAAGCCCGATGAGTCCCTTTACGGAATTCTGAGTTGGAACCCATATCTCACTCTCAACAGGACAATTAGAATGGTCATGGGCCCAAAGACTAGCCATACCATTTAAGTTCATATTTAAACTCATTTGTACATTAAATATATATAAATAATTTAACTCACCACAAAATGTGGCTCAAATCAAGCATATGATTAGAAGGTCTGACATCACATGAATACTCCCATTCATCATAATTGATAATTTGGATTTAATAATTTTTTAAGCCTAAGAAATAATAAAAAAAACCAAAGGTATAAGGACATGGTCTTCCATTCCCTTATTTATTCAATTCAATTTATATTTTAACCATTTAATTTTACATCCCAAGAAAGGGGTAAATAACACACCTCAAAACATTAATCAAATATATAGGCCACCCTTGGTGGTTTTATCCATTTAAGAAACACACCTAAAGGGGTGGTTAAATTCAAGGTCCTTTTCCTTTAACAATGATTAAATGGGTCTATTGAGTCATACAGGTCAAGGTTATCCATTATAATTTAACAATAATCCATTTTAATAAGTATTTCTTAGAAAATCTAGTATGTAGAACAACAATATACATATAAACACCAAGAATTTGAGGAAAAA
The DNA here is from genome assembly GCA_963277665.1 of Viscum album. Classification (NCBI taxonomy): domain Eukaryota; kingdom Viridiplantae; phylum Streptophyta; class Magnoliopsida; order Santalales; family Viscaceae; genus Viscum; species Viscum album. Next base: position 718,860,738 of record OY728135.1, read on the forward strand.
TCATGAGACCACCTACCTCATCTTAGTAGTTGACTCATCATCCATTATTAGCCTCTAATCTAGTATAGAGTGGAAGAAATCATGAAAATAAGAAAATGATCAGGAAATAGGGAATATGAGCTCACACCAAAATAACTCTATCTAGAGGATGATAAATGAAGAAAGGCGTAAGAGGAATAGAAAGATTACTATTGGATATCAAACGAGATAGAAGAAAAATCGATTGGAGCCTAGATGGAGAAGATCTTCCAAGGCCTAAATTTAGTCCTGGAGAAGGCTTCAAGGGAGAGGAAGGATACTGTGCATGATATGTGAAAGAAAAGATCAACCCATTTTAAATAAAATGAGGTAAAAAAGGTAAAATTTTCCCCTTTTTAAGAGTCACATGGTTTGGAAACATGGTTAGACAAACTGTATGCCAACCATGTGAAAACAACTGTCCAAGGAGAACACTCATCATGGAATACAACACATGGTTAGTCAAACCATGCACAACCCATGGACACCCTCTATTTTAGCCCGGAAAAGCCTAAAATCTCATGCACATTTTAGAAAAATCATGCATCACCCATATAGGTTTGTAGGGTTTAGGGGCACCGTTTTTGCTAACCATGTGCCTATACTATTTCTTCTCAAAATTTGGAGCTATGGGATCCGTACATTCCCTATAAACCGTCAAAACTCTTGTGACCTCATTAATAATGTTCATAAGGGTAAAAAATAATAAATAAATATAAATAAAAAGGTTCTATAACTCAAAGAAGAATCACATTATTACAATATCACCCTAATAAAACATAATTTTATTCAATATTTTATTTATAATAAAGGATATAATTTCCTCACATTTTGGTAACTATGTTCATTTATGGAATATTTGGGATTAGATCATTCATTTGAAAATTTGATGAAAATTCGAGTTTTACCCTTTAAAAATTCACTGTATTATTTTGAACATAAATAATTTTATTTAAATTATTTGAACTTAATATTTTTTAAATGTGTTCCCAACTTAATTTTATACAACTTTTATTCATTAAATTTTAGTTAAAGCATGCATTGGGTTGGTAAAAATGGGCTATGAAGTCAAAGCTGGGATGGACTCGCCAGATTGGACATTGGTTATGTATTTGGGATATAACGTCTTCATCCGAGATTGGATTAGGCCCAAAGTTTAGAGAGGATCTAGATGAATCATTTTCTTAAAAATCATCCTTCTGTATTGAGAGCTGGTTCATGCGTTTTGGTGGTAAAAAGGGCGGTTCAAGTTGGCTTAAAATATTTGATCGAGATTCCTCATTCATACTTGAAACCACTTTGAACCTAACCTACCCTCTACTCTATAAATTGGTGTTTTTGTCATTTTGAGGTGTTGGGATGTGCATTAGGAGATTCAAGGAAGCTAATAATTGTTTTTACTCAATTTCTCCAACCATTTTAAGAGAGGTACCTCTTGAAGCAAGATTCCCCCATCGAAGCCTTCTTCTTCTTCTTCTTCATATTGCAATGTTTGCATTTGCGTAATAAACATCCATAGTTATTCATTAATTTCTTCTGTTTTACTCTTTTTTTTCATTTCTATTACTCATTATTCTTCCTCTTTGGGTTGGAATTCAAGAGTAGAAATGAAATTGGGTTATACCCTTTCTAAACCTTTGCACATGAAAAACGTTTCTACGTTGACTACACCGCCCATGTAAGCGTAGTTCTTTTTAGTAATCAATATACCTATAACCTTATTCATTCATTTATTTTTAATAAATTATATAATGTAATTTAGTTAATGTTATATATTAATTTATTTTTTAATTTAAATCAAACTAATCAAGAAATTGAACAATTAACACAAAAAATGTGAGGTTGAGATTTGTGTAAATTGTGAGAGTGCGATCTTAATCGGTAACACAAGACCTCAAGGGATAAATTTATATAGTTAAAATATTATCCCTAAACTAAATTAATCCTCATTTAAATAGTGTATATATATTCTGATTAACCATTGACCATAATCTAACTTAAGAACATCAATCAAAGAAGGGTGTTGCGATTGCATGTTCTGAAGCTAGCCTAGGGTTTAAGTAATTTCATCTTTGTGGTTAAGTTAAATCCTGTAGGGTTCGAGGGTTAAAAAATCAGGGGATTATAATTAAGTGGATGTTAATTTAAATGATAATGATAAATAATCTAATTAATAGGAATAGTTATATCAATTGTGCCTTTTAAATATTTTCTAAAGAAACATCTTCTTGTTGTGTCATTTTAATCGAACTTCATTTAAAAAATAAAAACAAAAAAAATACAATCTTCTTCCAGAAAACTTCTTCTAGTTTTATAAATGATAAAAAACCCCTCATACTTTCAATTAGTGTTTTTATTGTCTTTTATTTTATTTTTATAATACCTTTAAAAGTTTTTTTAATTTACTTCGTCCTTTGAGAGATGACCTTGGTCAGCCACTCTACTGTACCCAAGTACCCAAAAAATCACACTTCATTTGAGAGTGCCCATGAAAACGCCTTTAAATTTGTATTTTTTGGGGGATACAAGTATTTATTTCAACCATTTAGAGTTATTTATTTTATTTTACATTTTATTCTCTTCTTATCTTCTTTCTTCCTTCTTTACCCAATCTAAATTTTTATTCTTCTTTGGTTTTCTTCTTCTTCTTATTTTTGGACCATCAACCCAAACTTATCATTTTTATTATGGTCCACTTTCCATATTTTTATTTTTATATTATTTATGACATGAAATAATCCCTATGATCTCTTAGATATTGATCCTGATATTGAACGCAACCTTAGGGATCAAATCATACATTCTCAGTCTACAGGAACATTCAACCAGTTGGAGAATTCCTCCACTCCAAGAACATTGAGACTGGAAACACTTCTAAATCAAACCTAAAACAAGAACCAATGGATGAAAACAATAACAATTAACTTAATAGAACAATTCGAGAATTGGCCGCACCATATATTAACTATCAACCAAATTGTATTGCACACCCAAATCTCGAATCATATTTTGAACTAAAATCAGGGTTAATTCACCTTCTTCCAAAGTTTCATGGATTATCTGGTGAGGACCCAAACAAAAACATTAAATAATTATATGTGTTTTTCTCAACCCTTAAACCAAGAAATGTATTTGAAGATCAAATCAAACTAAGAGCATTCCCATTTTCACTTTATATAGCTATAAAGGATTGGCTATATTATTTACAACCTAAAGTTGTAAAATGTTGGAACAATTTGAAAAATATTTTCTTATAGAGATTTCTTCCATCATCAAGGACCAATTCCTTTCGTAAGGAGATCTCAAGGATTAATCAAGCATAAGGGAAGTCAATGTATGAGTACTAGGAGGGATTCGAGAATTTGTGCGCAAGCTGTACACATCACCAAATCAGTGAGAAACTTATCATCCAGTACTTATACAAAGGACTCACACCTATGGAGAGAAGCATGGTGGATGTCGCGGCTAGAGGAGCATTAGTGGAAAATACACCAGTAGCTGCATGTGCATTTATTGACAAGATGACACAAAACTCTCAACAATTTGGTGATTGAGGTACACCACTTGTTCGAGGAGTACATCAGGTAATTCCTTCTTCTCTTAAAAGTCATTTGATTGATACTAAGTTAGAAGAATTGACCACTATGGTGAGGAAAATTTCATTGTCTCAAAATATATCCCAACCCCCTCCTTCAAGGCCTTATGGAATTTTCACTGAGATAAGCCACCCAACTGACTGTTGCCCCCAACTAAAAGAAACAGAAGATTATGGAGTAGTGTTTCCTAAGATACCATATCAGCAGAAAAAATAACAACATCCCCAAAATAAGTTCAATTTATTTTCTCTAACATACAACCAAGGGTGAAAGGATCAATCAGACATGAGGTATGGCTCTGGACAAAAACAAATTCCCCCTTTTCAACAGAATTTCCAATAAACTATGCCTTACCAATAGAGTTTACAGCAACCCAAAGGAGGTTTGAATCTAAAGCATCAACAAGTAAACAACAAGGTAATTCTCAACCCAAGGTAGATTCTAACACTGATGAACTTTTGAAGAAAATTGTTATTAATCAACATAATGAGTTGAAGTGTCAAGATTCAGAGTTGAGGGAGTTGAAGGTACAAATGATTTAGATTTCCACCACCCTCCATGAACTGGTAAGTAAGAACTCCAAAAATATTCCTTCCCAACCTACTCCAAATCCCAAGGGGAATGTCATTTCCATCACATTGAGAAGTGGGATGCAAACAATTGATAAATCTGTACCTATTTTTCCATTGGAATTCACCTCAACTTCAGAAAATCCTTATTCCACACCAACTGTTGAGCAACCCAAGGAGAAATATAAAGGTAAGAAAAAGATTGATGATGTTCCTCCTAAACCCATTCCCTTTCCAAAAAGGATTGTACAAACCAAGAAGATGGATGAAAAGGCAATGAAAAAAGAAGTTTTGGATATATTCAAGCATGTGGAGATCAACATCCCTTTACTTGAATCCATTAAAAAATTCCAAGGTATGCAAAATTCTTAAGAGAAATGTGCAACAACCAAAGAGATATAAAGGGAAATGAGAGGATAAATCTTGGAAGGAATGTGTCAGCACTCATTACACCAACTCTAGTAATGACAACAAAGTGAAAGGATCCAAGGAAATTCACTATCCCATGCACCATATAGGAGTTTTACTTTTCTGATTCTCTTTGTGATTCGGGAGCTTCCATAAATGTGATGCCTCACTTTTTATTCTATTTTTTATAGGTTGGTGAGTTGAAGCTGATGAGAGTAGTGGTGTAGTTGGAAAATAGATTTATATCATATCCAGTGGGAGTCCTTGAGGATGTACTTTTCTGGGTAAGAGACATGATCCTTCCATCATATTTCTACATTCTTAAAATGGAGGAAAATCAGGTAAGTTCTCTTGCTCCCATTATCTTAGGCAATTCCTTCCTCAAAATTGAAAAAACTATCATAAATGTCAATGAGGTTACACTTTACATGGAGTTTGGAGATGAAGTTGTGATATTTAATGTCATGGACTCTATGAAGTACCCCTCATAGGACCATTCTACTTTTTTTACCTCCCATTTTGAACCACTAAGTAAAAACCACATGGATTTTTATTGTCCTGTGCTTCGGTAGATAATGAGAATTGGTTCTATTTTTATGTCTAAGAGTACTTCCACGCCTATTTTGAATGAACAAGACTCTCTTATATTTGATTTTTAAATGGATTCATATTTTGATTTTGATCATGTTCACTCTAATTATGACATGGAGGTTGAGTATGCTGATGGATTTGATGCTTTATTCTATGATTTTGATGATGTATATTTTGATACTAATGTTCATTGTGCACATATTTCAGTTCCTTCAATTTATCCATCCATACATCACCCCCTACATTGGAACTCAAGCCATTACCACAAAATCTAAAATACCCATACTTGTTAAGTGGTGATAAATTACCTATTATAATTTCTAACAATCTCCATTTTGAACATGAAGAAAAACTTTTGGTTCTTTTGAGGGAAAATATTATGGAAATCGGGTGGACCTTGGCTGACATATCAGGTATTATCCCCTTCATTTTCATGCATAGGATTATTTTGGAGGATGGGGATAAACTGGTTTGGCAGCCACAAAGAAGTATCAATCCAACCCTTCTGGATGTTGTTAAAAAAGTGGATGAAAAATTTCTCAAGGAAGGTATAATTTATCCCATTTTATATTCCTAGTGTGTGAGTTTTATTCAGGTTGTACCTAAGAAAAGTTGTGTTACTATTGTTAAAAATGATAAAGAGGAGTTAGTTCTGATGAGGGTTCAAAATAGTTAGCGTGTGTGTATTGATTATAGGAAACTAAATCAGTCCACTCACAAGGACCATTTACCCCTCCCATTAATTAATCAAATTCTTGATATACTAGCTAGGAAGACACATTATTATTTCATGGATGAATTTTCTGGATATTTTTAGGTTCCTATAGCTTCAGAGGATCAAGAGAATACTACATTCACCTGTCCCTTCAGCACATTTACTTACCGGAGGATGCCATTTGGACTTTGCAATGCCCCATGTACCTTCCAGAGATTCATGGTGAGTATTTTTTCTGATTTTATTGAGACCTACATGGAGATATTTATGGATGATTTTACGGTGTATGGATCTTCATTTGATGTTTTTATCTATAGTTTGGAAAAGGTTTTGAATCATTATATTGAGAAGAATTTGGTCTTGAACTTTTAAAAGTGTCATTTTATGGTAGAGTGTGGCATTTTATTAATGAATTTAGTGTCAAAACATGGGATAGAGGTTGATAGGTATAAGATAGATAACATTTCATCCTTACCATATCCTTCATGTGTGCGTGATGTTAGATATTTCTTAGGGCATGCAGGATTTTATCGGTGATTCATCAAAGATTTTAGTATTATTTCTCTTCCTATGTCATGATTACTTCAAAAATATTTTTATTTTGTGTTTGATGATTCTTTAAGTACTTCCTTTGATGAAATAAATAAGTGTTTGACCACTCCACCGATCATACATCCCCCATAGTGGGAGCTTCCTTTTGAGATTATGTGTGATGCCTCCAACTTCACAGTTGGGTCTGTTTTATCTAAGAGGGTGGAGGGATGTTCACATGTGATTTCATATGAATCTAGGACACTAGATTTAGCCCGATAAAACTACACAACCATGTAAAAAGAGTTTCTTGACATCATATTTGATTTAGATAAATTTTGTTCAAATTTATTAGGCTCTAAATTATTTGTTTTTTCTGACCATGCATCTCTGAGGTGCCTTTTGAATAAGCTAGATGCAAATCCAAAACTTATCTGATAGATTATCTTTCTTCAAGAATTTGATATTGAGATAAAGGACAAGAAGGGATCAGAAAACTTGGTGGCAGACCACATGATTAGGCTTACTCACACACTAGGGGATGACACCTTGGACCAGGTACCACTTCAGGACACTTTCCCCAATGAGCATCTTTATTCCATCTCAGGTATGCATCCTTGGTATACTGATTTAGTGAACTACCTTGTTGAATATGAAATCCCTACAAATTTAAAGAAACATCAAGTCCAAAAATTAAAAAGTGAGTCTCGGTATTATGTGTGGGGTGATCCCTACCTTTGACACATGTGTAGTGATCAAGTCATTAGGAGGTGTGTTCCTGACCATGAGTTTGATTATATTCTACATTTTTTCATACACTTTCATATGGAGGACACTTTGGAACCCAATATACAGCTAGGAAAGTTTTAGACTCGGGATTATATTGGCCTAGCATATTCCATGATGCTCATCTGTTGTGTAAGTCGTGCTATTGTTACCAACATACTGGGAACATTTCTAGAGACACGAGATTCCCCAACAACCCATACTATTCTATGAGATTTTTGATGTATGGGGAATCGATTTTATGGGTCCTTTTCCTAGTTCCTTTGGTTTTTGAATATTTTGGTTACTGTTAACTATATGAGTAAATGGGTGGAGGATGAGGCCACCAGGACTGGTGATTCTCATGTTGTAGTGGACTTTGTCAAGAAACATATTTTTTTAGGTTTGGAGTACCAAAGGCCATCATCAGTGACCAAGGGACACACTTCTGCAATCAGAATCTTTCTTCCCTTCTTCTGAAGTATGGGGTGTCACACAAAACATCTACACCATACCACCCCCAAACAAATGTCCAGGATGAGGTTTCAAATCGTGAGTTGAAACAAATTTTGGAGAAAACTGTGTAGATGAATAGGAAGGATTAGAGAAAGTGCTTGTATAATTCATTATGGTCTTATAGGAAAGCATACAAGACACCTATCGGTATGTCCCCATTTCAAATTGTTTTTGGGAAAGCATGTCATCTCCCCGTGGAAGTTGAGCATTGAGCTTATTGGGATATAAATAAATGCAAAATCGATTTGGCCCAAGATGGAATCCAAAGGAAGCTGCAAATTCAAGATCTTGAGGAGTTTTGATTGTCTTCATATGATAACTCAAGGATCTACAAGGAAAGATCAAAATAAGCTCATGAAAAAATGATCCAGAAAAGAGAATTTCATGTTGGAGAGAAAGTCTTGCTCTATAGTTCACGACTAAAGTTGATGTCTGGTAAGTGGTATTCCATGTGGTTAGGTCCTTATGTTGTGACTAATGTTTTTTCATTTTGGTGTAGTAGAGATTACACAATAGGACACTGGAATGATCTTTATAGTCAATGGGAAATATTTGAAGAGATACATTTAAGGACTTCATACTAATGCAGTGGATTTCACCACACTGCATGACCACATCATCACTTGAGCATATCAGACTGTTCCTAACCCTTTCACTTTTTTATTCTTTGTCCTATTTAATATTATAAATTTTATGTGCATATATTATCTCATGGGTTCACATTGAATACAATATAATATTTTAAGTGTGGGGGAGGGAACCATTTAGTTTAGTAATTTCAATTGTTTTCCTATTTTTCAATGATTTTCAAAAAAAATTGTTTGTTTTTCAAATTTTGTGTGTTTATTTGTCAATTTTTGTGTGTTTTTGAAACTTTTTATCTTAAATGATTCTGATCACCATTTTTAAATTCATATTAATAAGTGAAACAATTTATCTCATGAAACTAAGCTTAAATGAATGTTGAAAATGACTTTGTTTTAAGTTCAAATCTCTAGTAATTTCATGAAAAGTACTCTAAATTTTAAATCCCATGCCACATCTCACTGTCTTTATATTTGAAATCACTTTCCTATGAGTATTTTGAACCATTCTTTTCATATTCTTTACATTTACCTCACTTCTTGAGAGAACCAAACCATGCTCGATTTAACCAGAATTTGATTTATTCTGGTCAAAACCTGAGGGTTTGAGGTACTTGTGTTTTAAATGATTAAGGAATTTAGTTGGTATTAAAGCCCCTATTTCATAAGAATACTTTTTATAATTTCCTTCCTTGAATATTTAATCCTTGTATCCCTTAGAATCCATGAATAGCCTGTTAGTTTTTCCACATTACAAGACAATTTTCCCTATCCAACCAACTCTTGAAGTGAAATTGCATAATCTAGTTGAATTTAAGTGTTGGGGAAGCTATCTTGTGTTGTGATACCACATTTTGTAATACTTTGGGTGGAAAATTAAATTCTTAATATATGTGTTTGTTGCTGAATAAAATCATTATATTGAAATATGTGCCTTTTCTGGAGCTTTCATGATAAAAGAAATTGTGCCTTTCTAGATCTTCTATTGAAGAAAGAAAGTTGTGCCTGTCTGGAGATTTCATGAAGAACTATGTTTGAGAGGATTGACATTTTTGTTTCTGAAATTATGAATGGTGTAAACTTTACATGAGTTTTCATGATGATTGAGCTGAATTGATACTAAGAAGAGTGATGAGGAGACCATACTTCAGTGACAATTAGAATAATGAAAATTTGATTCAAAAAGAGTTAAGCCCTCCTCATTCAGCCTCATAAATTTTCACATCTAAATACTACCCACCAAAAGCCACAGAACAACCCTAAAAAGTCATCAGGATAGATATAAGTTATTTAATCACATCAGGTGGAGATGTAGGAATTTATCAATCCTATGGTGACCCTTTTATGAGTTTGTATGAGAAATACATTGCTAAAAAATAGACATTTGTGTGATAAGAGAAAATTCAAGGGAGGTAAGTGTTTTATGCATGGGAGGATAAATGAAGTGGAAATATATTGAATGATATAAATGGATAACTTGAAATAATGGTTTTATGAGGCATGATATCTTTTGTTTCTTGGTGTGGAATTGTTAGATCTCAAGGACATGTGTTTTAAAATTTGTTTTGATTTGATATTGATGTTTACTTGTCACAATTTTTTGGAATATATGATATGAGGTTTTTCCCTGGAGTGCAAAAGGGTAAGTGTGGGGAAGTTGATAAAAGAAAATTTTATTGAATATTATATTGATAATAAATGATATAATTTCTTCAAATTATGGTAACTATTTTTATTTATGGAATATTTGGGATTAGATCATTCATTTGAAAAGTTGATGAAAATTACAGTTTTGACCTTTAAAAATTAACTGTAGTATTTCAAACACAAATAATATTATTTGAATTATTTGAACTTAATATTTTTTCAATATGTTCCTGGCTTAATTGTCTATAACTTTTATTCCAGACACCTGAGTTAAATCCTGCATTTGTTTGGTGCAAATAGGCCATGAAGTCAAAGCTGTGCTGGACTCGCCAGATTGGACATTGATTCTGTATTTGGGACATAAATTCTTCATCCATGATTGTATTAGGTCCAAATTTTGAGAGGATCTCATAGACTCATTTTCTCACAAATCACCATTCTATAAGGAGAGATGGTTCACGTGATTTTTCATCAAATGGGTGGTTCAATTTGGCCTAAAATATTTGGCCGAGATTCCCCATTCACACTTAAAACCACTTTGAACCTATCCTCACCTACAATCTTTAAATTGGTGATTTTATCATTTAGAGGGGTTGAGACTTTAATTAAGAGATTTAATTAAGAGGATAATTGGTTTCACTCAATATATCCAACCATTGTAATAGGGGTAGCTCTTGAACCAAGGATCCCCTCATCAAAGCCTTCTTCTTCCTCTTCATGTTGTAATGTTTGCATTTGCGTAATAAACTTATTTGTTATTATTTTATTTCTTATAATTTCTTCTGTTTTGTTCAAATTTATTCTTCTCTAAATATTCCTAATTGGGTAGGAATCAATAGTATAAACGATATTGGTTTCTACCCTTTCTAAAACCATACACATGCAAAACGTTTATACGATAACTACACCACCCATGGAAGAGTAGTTCTTTTTAGTAATCGATCTACCTCTAACCTCCTCAATTAATTTATTTTTAATCAATGAGATAATGTAATTAACTTAATATGATATATTAATTGAGTTTTCAATTTAAATGAAACTAATAAAGCAATTGAAAAATTGACACAAAAACACGTGAGGTCAAGATTTGTGTAAATTGTGAGAGTGCGATCTTAATCGGTATTACAAGACCTCAAGGGATAAATTTGTTGAGTTTAAATATAATCCAAAAATCAATTAATCCTCATTTCCATAGTATATATTTGATCTAATTAACCACTGAACATAATCTAACCTATGAACATCAATTAAAGGAGGGTGCTGCAATTGCATGTTCCAAAGCTAGCCTAGGTTTTAAGGAATTTCATCTTTGCGGTTAAGTTAACTCCCATAGGGTTCGAGGGTTAAAAAATTAGGGGATTATAATTAAGTAGATTTTAATTTAAATTATAATGATAAATAATTTAGTTAATAGTTAGAGTTATAATGATTACACCTTTTAAATATTTTCTAAAAAACATCTTCATGTTGTTTCATTTTAATCGAGCTTCATTTAAAAAATAAAAACAAAAAAAATACAATATTCTTCCATAAAACTTATTCTAGTTTTATAAATGTTAAAAAAACCCCATCCTTTCAATTAGTGTTTTTATTCTCTTTTATTTTATTTTTAGAATACCTTTAAGAAGTTGTTTTAATTTAATTCCTCCTTTGAGAGATGACCTTGGTCAGCCACTCTACTGCACCCAAGTACCCAAAAAATCAAACTTCATTTGAGAGCTCCCATGACAAAGCCTTTAACACCCCTTAATGTAACTCATCCCTAATTTTTCATTCTAATGGTGGTATGGAATTATATGAAAACAACTTCTACCCATGGGCATGCACGTCATCCTCCCACTCCCAAGTCTAATTATGTACATGGTCGTGATACCATATCACCCATACTAGAGGAAATAAACAACCTCAAAGAACCTTCATGACTAAATAAAAAACTTGTACATGATTATCCTCAAAGGATATATCAAAATCCAATTCAACCTATTTGGTTTGAAGAATATGTGACAAATCAGAATGATATCGGCAACGCTGAGATACATGGAAGACGTCATGCATGACTCGGTACCTCTGAGGTAACTATTACCGATAGGATACTTTCCTGAATTTATATATAATATCAAAGTTGATGACCTGATGAGGCAATATATTTCCTTGTTTCTGAATCTATATATTCCCTAGTCTAGGAGAAACTTGTAAGAAAACCCAAATCCCCACCTCCAACTCTAGTGGTCGACGGTGATCGATGCATGAATTTTGTCTATAATAAGATGTATAAATCTTATTCCTAATAATATAAACATACTTTGAAGTCTCTTAAATGATATGAGGACCCAATAGTTCTTCCTCTCCCACCTCTATCTATCATAAGAGTGAATGAAACTATCTACCGTATAGGGCCTCGTATGGATCTATCTGCATGGTCTCTTGGAAGTTATTATTATAAGAGAACCCAACAAAAGGAAAGTGTTTCTCCCAAGAAACTTAGAAATAAAGGATTAATGATCTAAGAATTACCTACAAAACATATATCATATTCTTGGAATTACCATTGATATGTGGGTGATAGGCTGTACTCAGTAGTACCTATGAACCCAATGACTTCTATAACCCTTTTATAACCATGATGTGAAATGAGCATCTCTGTCTGATATGATAGAATGTGGAACTCCATGGAGGCATATGATCTCAATAATATAATTACTCCCAAGATTATCCACTATAAAAGACTCAAAGTAATGGGTGAAAATTTTTAACCTGTCTATGACCACCCATACAAAGTCACTACCTTGAATCGATCTAGGAAACACCATCACAAAATCCATAGTGACTTCATCCCATTTCCAATCAAGAATTGTTAATGTTTATAATATCCCCATTGGCCATTGGTGTTCTTCCTTCAAATGATGACAGGTGGAATATCTTGTAACAAACCTATATATATCTCTTTTCATCTCTGTACATCAGTATTGGCAGTGTAAGTCATGATACATCTTGGTAATACTGGGATACACAACCCATATTAAGTCATGAAACACTCACATCAAGTCCTCTAAGACATCTATAGGAACCCAGATGCATCTATGGATGTGAAATATTTCATTATTATCAACGAACTAAATGGGATGTGAGTTATCTTCTACAATACTCTCCCATAGGTCCAAGCCCTCAGAATATGATAGTTGCCTCATCTTTACTCTCTCCAAAAGTAAATAGGTCACTGATAATGATGCAAGTAAAAAACTTTCCATGATTATCTTGAACCTACAAATACATCTTAGGAAAATAGGTCCATAAGCTACCACTCCTTACTAGCCTCTTTAACACCCATGTCTAAGTCCTTCTGCTCAGAGCTTTGACAGTTTCATTTCCCTTCTCAGTCATATAACAAGATTGATGTCAAAATACTGAAGGTATTCAACCCTCCTTCATTTCCTAAGATTCAAGCCATGCTGTTTCAAAATGTACCTGAGTATTTTTTGTTCTGTATACAACACAAAACACTCTCCCAGTAATTAATTTCTCTATTAGTTCAAGGCATAAAAAATAGTGGCTAACTCAAGATCATGCATCAGGTAGTTCCTCTCATGTGTCCTCAATTGATGATACCTGTATGCCACAAATTATTTTTCCTACATTATAACTAATCCTAGATAGATACCCAATGCATCAAAATAGATTGTATAACTCATTCCTAGATCTATTAGAATCAATATTAGCATGGAAGTTAGTCTCCATTTTAGCTCTTGAAAGGATGTCTCATTGAATTCTAACCATATAAACTTCCTTCATAGTCAATCTTGAAAGATGTGCTGCTAAGTTGGAGAAGTCATGTATGAAGTGCCTACAATAAGCATCTAGCCCCAAAAAACTCATTATATCAAAAAGTTCTTGGGATTCTTCTTGGAAACTACATCTCTAATCTTCTTTGGGTCAATTTATACTCATGTTTCTGAGATAATATGACCTAATAAGTGAATCTTATCCATATAAAAGTGGCACTTTGTGATATTAACATATAACTAATTATCTCTTAGTGTATTCAATATGATCTCAAGATACGTGAAATTGTTGTTTTGAGTATAAGAATACAAAAAGATATCATCCATGAATACCACTAGAAATAAATCTATATATGGATGGAAAACCCGATTCATCGGTGCTATGAAAACTATTGGTGCATTATTGGGACCACATGACCTGATCAAATACTTGTACAAGACATATCTAATACAGAATTCTATACATGGTATATCTAATGGTCTAACACACACCTGATGATAAACTGATCTTAGATCAATCTTAGATAAGACCCTTTATCCTCAAACCTATTCAAAGATACCATCTATTCAAGGTAATGGATATTGATTCTTAACTATAAGCAGGTTTAAAAATGGAAATCTTGAAAAGACTAAGGGTACCATCCACCTTCTTGTTGGAAAGGACCAGTGAACCCCATGGCGAAGAACTGGGTCATATAAAACCCCTATCTTCAAAATCCTCTAGATACCCCTTAAGATACTATAACTCATTCATATCCATCTGGTAAGGTGGAATGGATACCAATGAAGTTCTTGGAACTAGCTCGATGTAAAACTTTACCTCTCTCTTGAGAGTTAGTCCTGAAAATTCATCTAGGAAAAATTCCCTAAAATAATCTAATATTGGAGGGAAATTCAATTAATGCATTCTCTATTCATCCACATATAATATTGTAGTATAGGCTATCATCCCACCCAACCCATGATACTCAGGTCCAGCTCAATTTTCTTGGACATCCCATTCACCTCTTTGAATAAAAAAACAACCCTCTAGTGATATGAAAGTCAAAATTCGGTGATATAAGTTAACTTAATCATGATAGGGAACCAATCTTGAGAATGATATTAAACCCCATCATCTCGAGGAAAAAGAGGTCCCACACAAAGAGACACTACATATCTCAAGGGGGACTCCCTGCACTGGAGTACACTCTCTGGTAATATCCCCAATAGAGTATCAAGTTTCATCATGCCACAGGAAAAATAAACATCAAGCCCAAGGATCACCACAATATAAAAATATTAAGGAATTATAAGAACTTGTATCAAAAATTGTATATAATAACGTAGAGTCTACTTGAATAGTACCTCTCACCAAAGAAGGTCTCACACACTATTACTTAGCATTTGGTTTCACTGCATACATCTAGCCTAATATGTGGCCCTGAGACATAGCCTGGTTACCCTAAGAAGGTCCGCTTTGCTAGTGCTATAAATATAGTGTCTTAATACCTCATCCATGACCACTACCTTAGACTAATCGGCCAAACACACTCTAGATCCCTCCCTGATGAGAATCTTCTGACCCTTTCCCTGAACATGGAGTCAATAAATACCCTCTCTCACTGGATAATGGGGGAAAATATCTGGAAAAGTTCTAAAGATGACTCATATTTCTACAATACTATTACTCGAATGGGTGCCTAGTACACTAAGGTTTCATATGTCCTGGTATACTACATTGATGGCACCTCACCTAACTACTTGAGTTTTTAACATGCCTATTAATACAACTACATGGAATCTCCAAATGATGCTTTCTATTTTTGGTCTATATAGTTTGAGATCTAGGTGCCGAACTTCCCTACCTCACACCCCAATCCTCTATATAGTTACACTCAGTGATAAGTGACTAATTAACTATCCTAGATATGGTAATAAGATGGACGACATTCATCTGTGTTTAAATTTCATACCTGATACCATCCTCAAATCACATAGATTTAGATAAATCATCACCTAATAGAATTGGAGAGAAATGATGGAGCTACATGAAATGAGATGAATATTCCATAAATGATAAAGAACCCTACCCCAAGTGTATAAAATACCAAGATTTATCATCCTTAAATGTCTTAAGATATGAATAATCCTATATGGATATATGAAAATCACTCCAATCCATATCCTGATGATGATCAATTTGAGTGATAACATCCCACCATCTATTGGAGGAATCAGGAAGCATATACATAGCGAGATTAAATCCCCTATCAAGTGGTGTCTCAAGATTCTTAAAAATTGATATCATAGCCTCTTTACATGATGACATATCCTATGTAATGTAATCCCCTGAAAACGTGGGTGGATTCTTCTGCAAAAACTCATAGGTAAAATCTGTTGTAGTTGGGGAAGGTCTCGAGGCTCCCTAAACTACCTACCTAAAATGTAGGAAACCCTATCAAAACTGGGTAATGAAGACCATTTTAGGTACAAATGGAATCTTCGTAAGAGGAACTATTAGAGGTTTTACTGGTGACCTAGGGCCCACCACCTCTGAAGGATGGTCATCAACAGCCTCTTAGTGCAAGACTCGAGGCTTTTGTGGTGGCATGTTTATAAAAATTCCAAACACAAACTACAACATAAGATTTTATAACTAATATAAATGAAGATATATGAATAATATAGGTAAAATAATACCTATATAAGAGTCACACCTATCTTCCTACTTCAAAATCCAGGTCTGGGTAACATACAAATCATAAGAAAAAAAAGAGACACTGCCTGCTACCCACTACTGAGGTCAGGTCAGGGTCAAGTTCTCTATAATAAGTCAAAGGTCCCAGTTCCCAGAGTGTCAACTGCACATTATAGAGGAAAAACCTTTAAGTTTCAATTTGAATCCCCATTTAACAGTGAATATTTATTTTTGAAATTCAATTTCATTAAAATTCATACTCATTTACATAGAAGATCTCTAAAAATGGTTGAATTATAAAGATCACCATTTCCAAATTATAAGGGCCCATACACCTTATAAATTATAATTTGGCATCCATTTATTCACAACCAATTATTTATCTAAAACCCTACATGAAATTTAATCAAAATTTCATGGATCTGGAAATAAAGGTACTAAAACATGATATAATCAATACAAATATTAATATAAACATGGAATTACATATGCATGTTATATAAATACCGAAGTGCCTATGATGATGCATGATGAAATACTTCCTTTCCATATCACACAAGGGTAATATTACATATTCATATGAAACATAAAACATCAAGTGCATCACCCAATAGTGAAATCAAATAAACTATAATAAGAAAAATCTAGAAAAACATGTCCCATCCCAGGTAATTTGGTTTTTCATTGTATGTAGGTTAGCTACTCCCAGACATAGGCTCATGATCAGATCCTGGCACATCCTATTTATTCTTTATTCCATCCCAATTAGTAATGAAATAAAATTAAGAAAAATGAACTCCTATAATACTACTTTATAACATCCTAGACCTGGTTCACTCAACAGTAACCAAACCCATTAGCTACATGTCCTCAATTGCACCTCCCCGTACGCTAGTGGATGCTGACTAGTAGTAAGGCTCAATGGTGGAATAGTAGGGAGACTATAAGATCATGATAAGAGTGTATCTTAGTGGTATAATAATATCAATCAATATAATAAGTGTTAAAGATAATTGAATAATGGAAAAGTAAACACCTATCATATAAATAACAAAGTAATTCCACCCATCAATATCAGATGCAAAAACAATGATCATGGCATGCTATACAAAAAGGGAAATATAGGTAAAAATGGAAGTAGGTACACATACATACAATTATTCAAAAAATAACAAAAAAGGACAAAAATACTATCTCTGGAAGGAATCACGAGCTACAGATTGGTCTTGTGCTCCATTATCCCAAGCTATAATAAATCAATCATTGGAAACCAGATGCTTTCCCTTATCTCTACCTGCATCCATGAAGTTCGTCCGGGTACCAATCAGTGGCTGATATAGGGTGTGAGGTAAACTCATAAGGCCACCAAAAAATGGTGTCTATTTCCGTCTAGTTTGTGGATATATAATAAATAGTGTGTTGGTAACAATAAAAGCTATAAATGAAGTGTGGTGTATAAAAAACCCACATAGGTCTGAGTTCCCATGGAATTAATGTCCTATGATACATTCTTTGGACTAAGTTGGAATATCTATGAGTAATTGGTTAGTCATAATTTAAATTATAAATAAGAATCAGGAACTGTTTAATAGATTAGGAATCCATTTTGAATAATATTTATGTAGATATGTATAGTGAGGTCATCATAATAAGTAAGGCTCTGACCAAATCCAAGCTTGTCCTTTGGCTTTGCAGACACATCATATAATCATTCCATTTAATATTTGAAAGGAACTTGAGCCTATCCATGGAATTACTAATTTGGAACCCATGTATTTAACCATGAATATATGAAACCATCACTTTACAATCCCATCATAGACATTCCTCATAGGAACCCTAGTATCGATCTGTGTGTGGTATAAAGTCACCACCCTTTGAGTCCATTCCTAGAGGTCCACAATGAGATCCCAAGTGTCACTCATGGAATATATAATGATATTCTCTCTAATCCCATCTTTGGCAGCCCACATAGGGATTCCAAGTGTCACTTGTGGCATAAAAAAAGTCTTCCCTCTAAGTCCATCATTGGTAGTCCATATAGGGAGTCCATGTATCACATAGGTGTAAATAATCCAACTTCCAAGTGAGAAAATCCATGTAATTAATATAAGAAACCATGTTTCACCCAAGGATCATGAAAAATTCATTTAAAATCATTTAATCAAATAATTATGATGATTCAGTTTATGAAATTCTAAGTCAGAATGCGTCTCTCACTCTTGACATGACTATAAGAATGGTCATGGGTCCAAAGACTAATCTTACCATTTAAGTTCTTATTTCAAATAATTTTTACATCACATTTATATAAATAATTTAACTCACCTCATAAGGTGGATCTAATAGAACATGGGATTAGAAGGCCTAGAATCACATGAATCCTCTAATACATATTAATTGGGAATTTGGATTTAATAAAATCTCAAGACTATGTGATAAGGAAAATAACCAAAGTAAAAGGGTCAAGGTATTCCATTCCCTCTTTTATTCAATTCAATTTACATTTTAATAATTTCATTTTACATCCCAAGAAAGGGGTAAATAACACAACTCAAAAGGTTAATCAAATTCATAGGCAACCCGTGGTGGTTTTACCCATTTAAGAAACACACCCAAAGGGGTGGTTAAATTCAAGGTCTTTAACCTTTAAGGATGATCAAATGGGTCTCATGAGTCATATAGGTCAATACTATTCATTATAATTTAAGAATAATCCCATTTAACAAGTGTCACTCATAAAATATGGTGCATGGCACAACAATATACATATATACACCAAGACATTGAGGAAAAAACATGAAACCACATACCTCATCTTGGAAATTAACTCCTCGTCCGTTGTTAGTCTCTTATCTAGGATAGAATATAATAAATCCATCAAATAGAAAAGTACCATGGAAATAGGGAATATTATCTCACACCAAAATAACTCCATTTTATAGAAAGATAAACTATAAAAGGATAAATAGTAATAGAGAGGTTATCAATGGCTATCCAACAAGATAGACTACAGCTCAATTGAAGTCTAGATGGATAAGATATTCCAAGGCCTAACTTAGACAGGGAGAAGGCTTCATGGGATAGGAAGCCCACTATGAATGGGAGGGTAAAGAAAAGGTTACCCGCTTTTAATGAAATTGATGAAAAAATGGTAAATGTTTCCTCTTTTTAAGAGTTTCATGGTTTATCCACATGGTTGGCCAAACTGTGCACTAACCTGTTGAAAGTTGGTGCCCTCAACCCAACTTGTTTTGTACTTTGATTACCACTACATGTATACTATTATGTGTGTGTGTGTGTGTGTGTGTGTGTGTGTTTTACCTTGCCATAATAGTGAATATACTTATGTATCCACTATATTTATGGTAATGGACTTAGATTATGTGTCATATCAAAGGGTTATAAGAAAATCCCAGTCTATAATGAAAACCTAGAGATACTATGACAGTAATCTTAAATTAATGTCCTATGGTCTAGTTACATCATTCTGATAGGACATAGATGATGTGATACTATCAGTTGATGGGGGCTCATGAGTATTGATACTTATTCTCATGGAGTTCGCACTTGTTGATCTCTAGTAGTTGAGATCATGAGGACATACCCGCCAATAAGAACACCATATGTTTTAGGGTTCATTGGTTGTTCATATCTATGAACATGTGTAATGGTCTCCTGACTTGAGATCATTATCAATGTATGTCATTTGATTACATACTTTGATGCAAGGATAAAACCATGAAATTGAAGTCGTGGTGAGATAGCTTGTGTTGGGTATGTCATTTGTGACATGACATTGATTGAATGATCAAGATAAGGTTTTTTTATTTCGAGTTGAGGAAGTGATATCTCGGACCTGGTTGATTAGGATGGAAGCACCTTTATAAAAACTATGGCCATGGTAGACGAAGGTATGTTCGTTCGGAAAAATCAAAAAATAATAAAGCATGATAAAGGATGATGACACTAGTGTGCATTATTCATTATTGAGATATCCATGATGAAGATATTATATTACATAGCGTGTATTCATAGGAAGGTAGTTACTGCTTTGAATTTTCTTTATCTCTATAGGGGCCTCGATGGGTTGCTAGACCCCTCTCTTGGTCTGTGAATATTATTTACTACTATTGAGATAAGGGCCTAGTGGGTCACACACAATAGTGCTTTGAGAATTTGTGATATTATTTTGAATAAGAATATAGAACTTTGGTGGGCCCCACAATGAGGTCTGGGCATTATCCAAGTTCTATGGATCACCAAGACATAAATAAATTCATTATTATTCAAGGAATAATTTGGTTGAATTTATTTATGAAATGTATTTACAATTGATTAAGTAAATATGAGGATAAGTATTATTTGAACATATATTAATTATATATCATGGGGTTTTATTATCTTATAAAGAGATGTGAGTTGAGTTAATAACTTAAGTTAATCATGTAATATATTTAATATATATTAAAGTTTAGTTATTAAATATAAATAATATTTATGGCATAATTTAGTTTTTCAAAAATAATTATTTATAATATTTATATAGTGGATGTTTATTACATGGGGGTTGGGAACCCAAAATGGGTATTAAAAATTTACACTATATAAGTGGAGAGAGGTGCTTCCCATTATGACCATTCATCTATTGGAAGTGACAACCCTTCTCTCCTCATGATTCCTAGAGAAAAACTCTCTCAATCAAGAAATTCTTTCAAGTTTTGTATTCTCAAATCAAAGACATTAGATTGTGGTGATCGTTGCTACGTTGAAGTGGTCATTGGAGTTTCGCACTAGCACTCGGATTCCAAATAACGGTGCACACGTAGAATCAAGAAGCATGCGTGGACGATCTTGAGGGCTTCAACATCATATCCTTTGAGCAACTGATGTTGTCATCTTGTGACAGGCTTTCACGCATCATATCTAAACAAGGTATCTATTCATTTTTTTTATACTCTGTTTAAACCATGAGTGGTCCTCATAATATACCAAGATGAGATCACCAGAGTTGAAGATGTTATTTCACTCTGGTGATGCAAGAAATTTTAAATTCTTAACCCATCGGCTTCCGCTTTGCATCCTGGGACATTTCAATGGTATCATAGGGAACACGTGGTTAATCTGAGTTAATGAAAAATTAAATTGCTTTAGATTTTGAGTAGATGGTGTGAAAAAGGTTTCAACGGATCTGATCATGTTCATTTATGAATGGCCAAGTAATGGACATTTGAAATTTTTTAAAATGATTGATATCATGTTGAATGAATTTGCACGTTTTGGATTCTTAAATTTTATTTTTGATGAGCGAAAATTTAAATTTATAATATGTGTTCTTCAATATACCGAAATCCAACCATGTTTAAAGGGAGAATGGAAAATTTTCTTTATACTTTTGGAAAATATTGTAAAGGGAGAATGAAAAGTCAACAAAAAAGGGGGTCGTGGGTCTTCTTCCTTACTGCGACCCCATCTTGCACAGACCTCCCTTTTTCGGACTAGGAAGTAGGCTTTCCCCATCTGTGGATCCACTTCTCGGCCCGTTAACTCCCCTCCCAACCTCACCGTACCACCCTCGACTCGGGCTCGCCACAGTTCGAGCTCGCTGCCATCTGGGCTCACCGCCATCCAGGCTCACAGTGCCACCCTTGACCCGGGCTTTCCCTGTGTGCTGCTGCCCCGATCTACAGGACACCACCGACCCGAGCACATTGCCTGGACGCGCTGTCCCGACCTGCCGCCGCTATCTCGTCCTAGCCACAGCGCCGTCCTGACCTGACCGCCCCATCTTCCCGATTAGGCTGCCGTCATCCCGAGACAACACCAATACCCTGATCCCATTGGACTAGGGATTTACCACTGGCACACCCATGCCATCTTTCCCTCTCCCATGTGTGCCGCCATAAGTAGTCACTGGACCGACCACACTCTACTACGGCCGAAATGGGTTTGGACAGGCCTGCCCGAGCCGTAAAATCCCTACACAGAGTTTGATAAGCCCAATTGGGTCAGCGAGGAAACGAACCAGTTCTCTAAGGGCCATGGCGGGGTTTTCGGGCCCGATAGAATTTTATTTATACAAAATAAATTAATTTGAATAATTTAATTTAGTTTTAAATTAAATTAATTAAAATTAATTGTGGGGTTTAAAATTTAATTGAATCCGAAATTTTAATTTAATTTGAGCATTAAATTAAATTATTGGTTTAATTTATTTTTTGGATTAGAAAACTAAATTAAATATTGGAACTGATATATTAACTATTTGAATTTATTTAAATTCATTTAATTTATTACAACACCCTCATACAATTTAAATTTATTATAATTTAATTTTTATTATGCATTATTTTATCTCGACTAGACTTGAGCTAGCGACCGACCTGTGAATGTCTGGATTTTATTTATTTAATTATTTATGCATTGCATGTGATGATAGTAATAATTAAGTAGTGAAATGAAAATTTTCAAATTATCTTATTTTAATTCAAATATGTATAAGGGTCTGCGCATCTAATGCACCTATTGTACATTGCACCCCAAGACCCCCCTCACTCGCGTTTGAGTATATTTGTAAATAGACAATGATGTTTAAAGACGCGGACCCCACCAAGTCAAGGAAGTAATCCAGATGGGAGTTGGGAACTTTTCACTAGCGGATAGCTATGACACCAGTCAGGAGTCGAATCAGGTATGGAACCCCCTAGGTCAATATTGATCCATTATGGATCGATTATAACAAAATGCTAAAGACCAATCAGATTTCATGTTTTTCCTTTATGCATTGTTTATTATTTTATTCAAGTTCCTGATTATTGCTCGGTCACATAAAATAATAAACAAGGTAAAATTCATAAAGACGTGATGAATATTTTTCTATTTCTTGTTCAGTTGTGAGCGCGAAAACCTAGTTTGAACAAATAAAATAGAATTGAATTATATCCGTCAATAAATAATAAAATCCCTCAAATATATATTAAGTCTTATTTCCTTCCATTACTCACATTTGAACAAAACAAGGTGTTTGAGGTACTCGTCAACCATAGTTGAGAGTGCCAGTTACTACTAGGGAATTCTCATGAGAGTATTGGGTCAACTTAACTAAAGTTAGTAGTCAATGATTAGCTATAGATAAATTTCTACCACTTTATAGGTAAGGAATTATGGGAATAAATTTTGGATTCCAATAATCTAGGACTTTACTCAACATAACAAGGAACTGCCAGTTTAAGCGGTTACCGGCCTAGTGCCTACCTTGAAACCCTCTGAGTAGCGGCGTAGCCATAGATTGTAGACTATGATGTATGTTTCAAGGATCTTTTCCACTAGAATACTCAAGAGATACAGTATTCTGAATCTAATAGTGAGGGCTATTGAGATTTGATAAAATAGTGGGCGTCATTAAAATGATATAATAATTAATTAATCATAAATGTCTAGAAAGGTAATCAAGATAAAGTATTGACTGCTAATATTTATCTATTGTAGATCACAAATGGAAATCACCATCACCACAAGTACATTATCACTATGATCAATTCTGGATAAAGAAAATATCATGACCGAAAATATTGTCTAGGAGTGGTACAGGTGCTTGCACATAGTACAACATTAAGAAAGGAATCTTTATGTGTTGGAATTATTAGTTCCTACTGAGCCTCCCTAGGTAGAAAGCAAGGCGTAAAAGGATAAATGGAAAAAGAATGTAGATGATGCACAATATGTTCAGTGCAACATGTTTTCATCCATTCCAATCCAATTGCAAAAAATTCATGAGGATGAGAATGCCTATAAGATGCTTTCTCATCTATAAGAATTATATTCGGAGAGGGAAAGGCAGAAAAGGTATGAGATCTCTAGTTCTCTTTATAGGTGTAGGCTAGTAGAAGGGAACCAAGAGGGTCCTCATGTACTCAAAATTATTGGGTACATTGAGAGGCATGAAGCCCTTGGGTTCAAATTAAACCAAGAACTAACATAAGATCTTATTCTTTCCAATTTACCACCAAGATTTTCGACTTTTATTGTCAATTATAAGATGAATGATATGAAAAGTCACTCCTAGACCTTTTGGATTTAGTTCTCCAATATCAAAATGATATGAAAAATATTAATTCATATCTATCCTTGTGGTGAATAAGAGAAAGAAGGTAAAGGAAAAAGGGTCTAAGGCCAAGTCAAGGCTGAAGACACCAATTCACCATCCTATAAAGAAGATAATGATTCCGAGGAAGAGTAATGAGTAGGATGTTGTCTACTTTTCATGTGGCCAGAAAATCCACTGGAAGAAAAATTGTAGAGATGGTAAGAAGAAACAAGCTAATGCTTCTACTTTAGGTATTTTTGTCATTGAATGCAATATCTCATTATCTACATGTTGGGTATTGGATTGGCATGTGGATCACACATTTGTATTAATATAAAGGAACCAAGTAGAATTAAGAAGATTGAAAAAGGAAAAGTAGATCTCCGATCTACAAATGGTGCAAGTTTGGAAACCTTGGCGATGAGAGATTATCACCTAAATTTGACTACTTGTTTTGTTCTAGTTTTAAATAATTGTTATTATGTACCTTCTGTGGCTAGAAAAATAATATCTATGATAATTTTGGACAATATGGGATTTTATTTAAAGTTCATAAATAAGTGTTGTTTCTTTTATAAGGATAACATGTTTTATGGTATGACACATCTTAACAATGGTTTATATATACTTGAACTCGAAAACTCGGTAATGAAAATTAATGACAAAAACCAGAGAGTATGAATCATATATCACTCGTCTATGGAACTTTAGGATAGGTCATGTAAACGAGAATAAATTACAAAAATTACACAAAGAAGGATATTTAGACTCGGTATGTTTAAACCCTTAGATCTATGTCAAGCTTGTTTACAAGGGAAAACAACCAAAGCACCTTTCTATGGGAAGGGAGAAAGAGCCAATCCATTACTGTAATTACTACATACTGATGTATGTGGTCCATTTATATTAGAGGCAAGGGGTGGTTTTTAGAGCTTCATTACTTTTACCAATGACCATAGTAGGTATGGATATATCTAATTGATGCAATATAAGTATTATTATTTTTAGATGTTTAAGCAATACCAACATGAAGTAGAAAACCAACTTGCTAAGAAGATTAAGGCACTCTGCTCCGACTAAGGTAGAGAATATCTTAACTAGGATTTCATTAATCACTTAAAGAAGTGTGGGATAGTATACCAAATCAATCCTCCTTATACACCATTTTGGAATGGTGTTAGTGAGAGGATAAATAGGACCCTGCTCAACATGATCAGATCAATGACGAGTCATGAAACTCTTCCATTATCCTTTTGGGGATACGCCTTACAGACAGTAGCATATACCCTAATCTGAGTACCAACTAAAGCTAAAAATGGGATTCCATATGAGTTATGGTATAAAAAGAAGAAACCAAAGGATATTACCTATATAACCCTTCAGATATAAAAGTGATTGTGGAAAAACAAGCCACATTTATATAAAGGGAACACATTTCCAATGGAAATAGTGGGATCAAGATTGACTTTAAAGAAGTTAATGCCCCAGGTGCACAATAGTTGGTACAAGAACAATCTCCACAATATAAAGTGGAAGAAGTGGCTCCTGAGAAATAAATACTATGTTGGTCTACTCTAATGGTTAGATAACCAAAGCATTATGGTTTTATTTTCATTGAGTCAGGTGAAACATTACTCCATGAGGATGATGAACCTATAACCTAAAAGGAAGCAGTAGAAGGTAAAGAAGCTACTAAATGGAAAGATGCCATGCATTCTGAGATGGAGTCCATGTACCACAATGAAGTTTGGATTTTGGTAGACCCTCCAACTGATGTAAAACACATTGGGTGTAAATTGGTATTCGAGAAAAATATGGACATGGATAGTAAGGTTAATACATATAAAGCAAGACTAGTTGAAAAGGTTTTTTTGGCAATGTCACAACATAGACTATAATGAAACCTTTTCACCAGTAGTAATGATGAAATCCATCAGAATATTGCTTGAAATAGAAGCCTTTCATGATTATAAGATTTTTAAAATGGATGTCAAAACTTATTTTTTAAATGGGAAGTTATATGAAGATTTCTATATGACTTAACCCGAAGGGGTTTTTTAGGTCAAAGAATTCCAATAAGGTGTGAAAGATACATAGATCCATCTATGGATTGAAGTATGCATATTTATCATGGAATGGTTGTTTTGATGAGGCCATAAGATAATTTGGTTTGTCAAAAACGAAAGTGTGCCTTGTGTCTATAATAAGGTTGATGGGAATTCCATATTTTTCCTATTATTATATGTTAATGACATATTAATTATGGGAAATGAAGTGCAAGTCCTACTGTCAGTTAAGACTTGGCTAAATTAATGATTCTTCATGAAAAACTTAGGTGAAGCAGCCTATATTCAATGGATTAATATCTATCGAGATAGATCTCAAAGGATTCTTGGGCTAAGTCAAAGTACCTATATTGATAAGGTACTCAAAAGGTACAATATCGAATAATCAAATAGAGAGTTGTTGCCTATGTCACATGGTATCAATCTCTACAATAAAATGTGTCCACAAACACAAGAGGAGATTGACAGAATGAGTAGGATCCCTTATGCATTGATAGTGGGTTCTATCATGTATTCCATGCTATGTATAAGGTTTGATGTTGCCATTGATTTAATCATGGTGGGTAGATATCAAGATAATCTAAGAGAGCTACACTGGACAACTGTTAAAACAATCCTGAAGTACTTCAGGTGTACAAAGGATATGTTCTTAGTGTATGGAGGAGATAGACAGCTAGTAGTGAGGGGATACACTAATTCTAGTTTCTAGATAGATCATGATGATCTGAAATCAAAATCAGGCTACATATTTTTCCTGAATGGTGGTGCTGTGAGATGGAGAAGCTTGAAGTGATACGTGGTTGCCGATTATACAACAAAATATGAGTATATAGCGGCTTCCAATGTAGTAAAGGAAGTATTATGGATATGCAGTTTTGTCTCATACATTGATGTTGTACCTAGATGTAAAGACCCTATTCCAGTTTATTGTGATAATAATAATGTAGTGGTGCTTTCCAAGGATCCTAGGTCTCAATAGAGGAAAACACATATATTTCTGAAGTTTTATCTCTTGAGGGGTTTTAATCAGAGAGGTGAAGTCATAGTTAGTAGAGTATCCATAGAGGAAAACATAGAAAACCCATGACTAAATCCATCTCTCAGTAGAATAATAGTTCTCATGTGAGGGATAGCGGATTTAGACTTGTTAGCAGTTGACTCTAGTGAAAGTGGTGGTGTTGAAAGTTGGTGCCCTATACCCAACTTGTGTTGTACTTTGATTACCACTACATGTATATTGTTTTTTATATATACATGTGTTTTAACTTTCCATAATAGTGAAGAAACTTATGTATCCACTATATTTATAGTGATTTATTTAGATTATGTGTCGTAGCAAAGGGTTATAAGTATATCCCATGCTATAATGAGAACCTAGAGATACTATGACAATAATCTTAAAGTAATGTCTTATGGTATAGTTACATCATTTTGATAGGACGCAGACTATGTGAAACTATCAGGTGCTAGGGCATCATAAGAATCGAGACTTCTTCTCATGAAGTTCACAGTTGGTGATCTCTAGTAGTTGTGATCATGAGGAAAACCTCGCCAATAGGAACACCACATGTTTCAGGTGTGTTTGGTTGTTCTCCTCTATAGACATGTGTAATGGTCTCTTTAACTGAGATCATTATCAATGTATGTCATTCGATTGCGTACTTTGATTCAAGATAAAAACCATAAAATTGAAGTCATGGTGAGGTAGTTTGTGTTGGGTACGTCATTGGTGACACGGCATTGATTGAATGATCAAGATATGATTTTTTGATTTCGTGTTGAGGAAGAGATATATCATGCCTGGTTGATTAGGATAGAATCACCTACATTAAATCCATGACCACGGTAATAAAATATAAGTCCATCTTCATAGATCAAAAAATAATAAATCATGATAATGGATGATGACACTAGTGTGAATTCTGCTTTATTGAGATATTGAAGACGAAGAGATTATATTACATAGAGTGTGTTCGTAGGAAGATAGACATTTATTTTAATTTTCCTTTTCTCTGTAGGGGCCTCAATGGGTTTCTAGACCCCACTCTTGGTCTGTAAATATTATTCACTGCTATTGAGATAAGGGCCTAGAGGCTCACACACAATAGTGCATTGAGAATATTCCCTATTATGTTGAATATGAATATAGAACTTTGGTGGGACCCACCACATGGTCCGGGAATTATCCGAACTCTATGAATCGCCAAGACATAAATAAATTAATTATTTTTCAAGGAATAATTGGGTTAAATTTATATATGAGATTTATTTACAAGTGATTAAGTAAATATGAGGATAAATATTATTCGAACAGATATTGATTATATATCCAGATTTTGTATAACATTTTCAGGAGATGTGAGTCGTGTGAATAACTCAAGTTAATCACGTTATATATTTAATACATATTTCATTTTAGTGATTAAATATAAATAATATTTATAGAATAATTTATTTTGTCATATATAATTATTTATAATATTTATATAGTGGATGTTTATTACATGGGAGCTGAGAATCCAAATCAGGTATTATAAATTTCCACTTTTTAAATGGAGAGAGGTGATTTCCATTGTTACCATTCATCCATTGGAAGTGAGAGGTTCTCTATCCACCTGATTTCTAGAGAGATACTCTCTCAATCAAGCAAGTCTTTCATGTTTTTTCTTCTTGGATCGAAGATGTTGGATTGTGGTGATCGTCACTGTGTCAAAGTGATCTTTGGATTTACGTGCTAGCAACCAAATTTCGACAGATGACGTGAACATAGATTCAAGAAGCACGTGTGGAAGATATAGATGGATTCATCATTAGATACTTCTATCAATGGATTCCGATATCTTGTGACAGGATTTCACACATCGGATCCGAACGAGGTATACGTTCATTTTATTTTTGTACTCTATTTAAACCACGCATGTTCCTCAGACCATACCAGGATAAGATCACCAGAGTTGGTGATGTTACATCGCTGTATTTATGTAAAAAAATTTAAATTCTTGGCCCATCGGATTCTGCTCCACGTCCCGGTACCTTTCATAACCATGCACACCCCACTATATAGGGAGCACACCCCACACAACCTGTAGTGCACATTTAGTCAAACCATGAACAACCCATGAAAACCCTCTGCCTTAACACTATGTGGCATAAAAACCCATTCATGGTTTAGAAAATCCATGCATCACTCTTATAAGGATGCACAATTTGGGGTTTATGGATATCACTAACCACGTACTAACCATGGACCTCTCCTTTTTCTTCCCCAAAGTTAGGGTTCTGAGTTCCATAGAAACCCTAGACACCCCAAAAACTCCTACAACCTCATTGTACACATTTATAAGGGTAAATATTAATAAATTAACAGAAATAAAAAGGTTCCATACCTCGAAGAAAAACTCAGTTCTTACAGGCATCTCCTTTATCCATAAAACTAAATATCGATTAATTTGTACCTTAACTCATGAATACCTATGTTTTAATTTATTTTATCCATATTTATTGCCTATTATATTTCTAACATAAATAATTTCAAATACTTCATAATGTTTTCTAAAGAGATTGTGAGTTAATCAAAGAATATACCCTAAGAGTTTTAAACTAGGTGTGAAGTTAGGCCTCTTTATCATGCATCAGGTGATGATTCAGTTAATACCCAACACACCCCTTTTAGGGTTACTACCCCTAGGTACATCTTTTTCAGAGCTTGCATCCACTTGTAGTATCTAGGAATGAGGGTTTTTTCTAGGAAAACCATAGAATATCAACATCACCAAAATTTTAGGATGTTATCCCATAATTAGAGTTATCCCTTAGACTTATCCCTAGGATATTCACTAAAATTATCTTATCCAAATCTAAAAAATAAAGAAAATAATACTAAAAAATAAATAAAATAATTAAAAATAATAATAAAAAAAATCCTAGAAAACAACTAAACTAATCCTAAAAAATAACTAAACCCTGATCCGACACTATCTATAGAAACCTTGACCCTCACTCCCCAGTTTGGTGCTAAAAATAATTCTTTGAACAATATCTTTAATATGTAGTAAGATAAACCTATCTTTATTTTACAAAATTACTATAATATAAACATTATATAACATAATAATCACTCAATCCTATAAATGTAAAGGTTCAGTGTATTCAAGGACCGTTTACATAGGATAATTATTTTATAAAACTTGTGAACATTTCTTAATAAACTAGACTTCCTTTTAGACATATCACAAGTTATACTCAGCTTTGTAACTTGGGAAATAGAACATAAGAAAGGGATGAGATCAAACTCTCATTAAGGGAATAATCATAGTAGAGCATGATGGTGAGAAAAAACATATAAGTTAGGAGGCACAATATGATATAATAAAGAGAATGATAATAAGCATGGAAACATGGAATAATAAATGATATCATAAAGTTGTGGAATCATAAATATGTGGAAACAATATAAAACATGACATCATAAGCATAAGTGAAGGCTCTCTACCAAGACTATCATAGTGGAAAATGTCCCAAAGTGGATTGAATTCATTCACTATTCCCATAAATATAGTGGTAATATAAATATAGTGGATTTAGTTCACTTACCATCCCTATAAACATAGTGGACAAAGTCCCATAACTGGTCGGGTTCACTTCCCAATCTATTTCATATTATCTCATTAGATGTAAAGATTTAACAAATTCATTAGAGGGATATTATAATTATATTCCCACCCTTAAATTAATGAAAATCATACTATATACATGCATACATGTTCCAGATGAGGAAAAAACCATACATAAAGCATAAGCATGAAAAAACCCATGAGAAATAAGTGGGTTTCATAATCTTGTATCAAAGCAAAAAATTAAGCTATATCATAACGATTCAAAAGATAAGAAGAAATTAAATCATTTTTTATGTTCAAATTATAATAAATAATCATAGACTCTAAACATTGAGTTTTAATATAGAATTATTTATGAGAAGGATCTAATATAAGTAAGAATAAGCGTGAACCACATAGGTGATACTTTTCAAAATGAGAAAAAGAATATTTTAAGGTAGAAAATAGATTAATATTTTATATTCAACCAGAATTTAAACAAAAATCTTATCCATAAAACTATACGTGGGTTTAAAATCTACTCATAGTGAAAAGCATCTTATGTAAGTGACACTTATCAGGAAATAATAAATCAGAAAGTTCCTTTAAGTTGGGTTTACTTAAAAGCGTGAATTTATAAAGGAGTATAAAAAATTTATTATCCCCAATATAAAGGTAATTTAAACTAACTATATATTTAGGAAACATATATATATAATATGTAAGAAATATGTTAGAATAATAATGAGCAAAATGGATAAAAATAAAGAGAACATGTAACTCAAGAGTAATGAGGGTGGTTCAGAAGATCCATTACCTCAGGGCCTGATTCATTTTTCATATATGATTAAATTAATTATTAATAATATTAATTTTATTCAATAATTTATTAAGAAACTTATTCATGTATATTTAAAATTATAAGGTCTATTAATAGTCATATGTTATTTATTTATTATAATGTTTTTAAAAATGTCCGTTACTTGAGGTTGTTTGACCAATATCACTGTAACACCTTTGCTATGTTGACCATGGAAAAAGGTGTTATAAAATGGAATCATAAAATACAAAATTGTATAGTTTTATATTATTTAAAATTACATTATCATAAAATTTATATAGTTCCATAGGTCTCCAACATTGACCCAATTTGAGAAAAGTGTCTCGATAAGATCATTTTAAGAGGTTAAGTTTACTGGGATCATTTATTGTTTATATCACTTAAAAAATTTATATTATTATTATTAAAAAAATATAAATAGTGTTATAAATATAATTTATATACATTTTATACACTTTTCATCCCTGATAAGTGGCATCGGAAAATGGAACGTGTCGTTCTGTGGAGGTAGTTATCCGTACGTACACATGGGTGATGTTCTCAATTTTCATTTTAGAATAATTTATCATTTTAGAATCATAATAATTATATAAATATAATATTTTTTGTTAAATTAAAATTTTGAACCATCCATTCTAGGTGGTTATTAAAAATAGAACACACTATTCATGGAGGTGGTTGTCGACACATATGCATGACAACATCTTCATTTTTCGAATGGTTTTAGAGGAAGGTAGAAAATGGATATTCCATTAGTATAATAATATTTAAACATATTAAAAATATTAGTATTATCCTACTTACATTAATATAACATATTTTTAAGAGGAAGATTAAGAAGAAAATTTTAAATAGTAAGTATTAATTAGGTGGATAGCATAAACTTTCTCATGAAAGAATTCTTGTAAACGGAGGGCTTGTACTTATTTCTAGAAACCAGGGGATTATTTACTTATAAGATACTTCTATTTTAGGTAAATTGTGTATATTTTCAAGAAAATACCAAAGGATAATTTTACCATTGAAAGGGTGGAAGTGGTCTCCTCTTATAAGTGAAGAAAATGGAATTTTTGTAAATACCCATTACATATCAATAATTCCATGAAATTATTAAAGGATACATGGATTAAAAAGTGGTGAATAATATAGTAGATATGATTTTGGGTAAACTAATCTTAATCCATTCATTTTTACACACGTTTAAAATATGTTTTGAGTCCTTTTCCATTTGATTTTTACACTTCACTGTTTGGATTTTTTCCTTGGAAATTATTTTTTTACTAAATAATTTATATTTTACTAAAAATATAAGATATACTCTATTAAAAAATTTGTGTGGATTAGTGGAACTCATAAAATTTCCCATTTGGATATTCTACCTAAGGTTATGGGATCAAGTTTCAAGGGAGTCTAAATTAAAAACCATGTACAGGCTATCAAAAGTACCTACCACGTGGCCCTTGTTGGTTGAGACGTTTTTGGTAAAGGCATGGTTAGTCTTTCATTTTGTGATAGCATCCTACCTTGTATAATTTCATAAAAAGAAATGTAATTATCCCCAAAAAACTATTATTCCAAATCAAAAGACTGACCATGCCTTGACTAACAACCGACCAATCGACAACGACCACATAGAAGGTACTATCCCCTACCTGTACGAGGTTTTTAATTTCACATCCATAGAAAATTGATCCCATGAACTCTTGTATAAGTTCTAACTGAGAATAATTACCATTACCATTGATCCATTGGCCTAATTGTACTTATAACACTTCCTGGTTGACTATTATGCCTGTGGTCACATGATCATGTTGCAGGGGAGGAGAAATTAAAAACCCTATACAGGTTTGGGATAGTAACTTCTATGTGGAAATTTCCAGATAGGCCATTGTTGGTCAAGTCATGGATGCTCTTGTAGTTTGTGTTAGCGACCGACCGAAGATATACTAGTTAAGTTTCAAAAATACTAAACAAGGGTTATATAAATTCAACATAGTATTTTTAAATTAATTATATAACTTATTAAATATATATATTTTAAAGGATGAAGGTTTAAAAAAAAAGTAATTATTTCATTAATATAATGTCTTAAAAGTGTTGATTTTTGGTAAAATCAGTGTTTTCACTTTTCACCAAAAATCAATTATTTCAAAAAAAATCATACTATGATAGAGTTGAAATTGTAAATTCACAAATATTTTTTATTATATATAATTATAAATATATAATATATATATATATATATATTTCTTTTGAATGAAAATATAAAATATAATGTTAAACCGTCTTTATTGAAAAATGGCATTTTTACACATTAGGTGTTTTTAATATTATTTCATATAAATTTCTAATTAAAATAATTTTAATATATATTATAAATATTATATATCATCATAATAATATTATCAAATTAATTTATTAAGATAAAATTCACAACACCTCTAAGAATATAGTTATTTGAAAAACACCTTTTAAATCATATTAATTTACAAATGTAAGTGTCTTTAATTGATTACTATTTTTTTTAATTTACTAATGGATTTATTATTCTTATAATTTTCATAATAATATAATTATAATTTTTGATGGATCATTTTTTTCCTGTGTTTCATGTGTAACATACCATCAAACACATTAGGTTTTAAAGGAGAAATATATAGTAAAATCTTAAGGAGTTACACTCATTTATCTTATAACATAATGGATAAGAAGTAGTCAGGGTGGAAATAAATGGGGTAGCAACCAATAGGGAAGCCTATCGGTAATAATCCTACATGTGTAAAATGTGGAATTTTTTTTGGAGTGTGTCTTACTAGATCAAGAAAATGTTACCAATGTGGTTAATTCAGATATATGGCTCATGTTGGAAAAGAAATGAGTAATGATTAGAAAAATAATAGGAAAACAAGTGGTCAATTGTTAGTGAAAAGTTATAAATTCAATGATATGTGTTATTATACAAATATATGTATATAGTTAATTAATCAAGGTAGAAATTATCAATATTGTAAGAAAGAAGGTCTGGAAAAGTTATTTTCTACTACTATGATAGATTTTGTGTCACAACCCGACCCTACCTGGGCTCGAGCCGCAACTACCCCAAGCCCGCCTCCATAGGCCAGGGGCTGGCGACCAGCGCCGAAGGCACAACAACTTAGGGAGGCCTTTTTCTAAGTACCTGTACACACACACGCAGCACACTCAATGCAACAGTGCAGAGTAAAAGAAAAGACAAGTAAAGAAAAGAGAAACTACTATATATATATATACCAAAAATGTGCATCGACCTCTAATACGTACAAGAAAAGTGATGAAAAGGAAAAAGGGGAAAAACACATGCCCAACCAGAAAAGTGACACAACCTGGAAACAGGTAAACAAACCAAACATCTGGAAGGGTTCCCCACCTGGAACCCGACTACGACCACCGCACGCGGTCCAAGCTCCTGAACTCCTATGCTCCACTGAAGTCACGACCAACATGTCCGTCGTCTGCAAGGGCACACCAAGTGCGGGCAAAGCCCAAGAAAGGGTGAGTATAAAAATACTCAGTAGGATACCCCGAAGTCTCTAGGGAGCAACAAAGGAGGCACCGAAGGGTGAGCAGTAGAGCAAACAGGGAAAAGTAAAAGAGTACAACCAAAAGTGCAGTAAGGAGTATAGTAAAGAGTCCAGCTCAACCCAACAAGAGGAAAGAAGGTAGACTCGTCCAGACACAAGGAGATGGAAATGGTGAGAAGATGAACTTCTCGTCGAGTCTTCGCTACCTATAGCAGGAGAGTAGACTCGTCCAACCACGAGAAGCTAGACACAGAAAGCACGTGGCATACCCCATCCGTCTTCGCCTCTCCTGGAATGAGAGTAACCAAACCCAAGAAGTGGGTACCGGAACAAGGTATATACATATCCTTATGCTCAGCAAGAAGACCAAACAACGTCGTAAGGGGATCTCTGTCCCATAGCTCAGCCCAAGAAAATGAGTAGCCAACGGTCCCAGAAGAAAACACCATCGATGCCCAACATCCCGCACGTCTGCCCCGAACCGCAAGCCAAGGGGCTCAATCACCGCACCTCGAAACTATCATCTTTGGGCGGAACTGACTCGCCCGCACGGTTTTAGATCGCGTCATAAGAACGCGTCTCGGTGGGGAAAGTGCCCCTCGTACTTGAGAGTTCTAGGGAAAGTCGAACCACACCTCGTCACTGCCCTGCAGTCGAGAGGTCTTCTCAAAGCCAAGCCATCACAACACTGACCCGTATGATCAAGGGTCCCGCTCCGGTAATCACGGAGAAAAGCCATGGACTAGCCTAGCAGAAAGGACTGAGCCTGGAATGCCAACAGGTGTCCCACTGCCCAGCCCTGCTGGAGGGTAATTCATAACCATACATCGGGTGACCCACTGCCCAGCCCTGCCGGAGGGTAAACCCTAATACATCATCCGGAAACCCACTGCCCAGCCCCGCTGGAGGGTAGACCTTAATACATCATCAGGTGACCCACTTCCCAGCCCCGCTAGAGGGTAGAACTGGAATAAGTCGACAGGCGACCCACTGCCCAGCCTTGCTAGAGGGTAGACCTGGAACTAGACAATGGACGACCCACTGCCCAGCCCTGCTGGAGGGTAGACCCTAAGAGGTCGTCGAGTGACCCACTTCCCAGTCTCTGCTGAAGGGTAGACCTTAAGAGGTCATCGGGTGACCCACTGCCCAGTCTCTGCTGGAGGGTAGACCCTAAGTGCGTCGGATGACCCATTGACCTGTCTCTACTGGAGGGTAAACCCTAGAAGTTAGTGAGAAACCCACTGCCCGGCCCTGCTGGAGGGTAAACCCGAAGAAGTCGATGAGTAACCCACTGCCCAGCCCCGCTGGAGGGTAAAACTCAGAACTGCTCTGGCCATCTCTACAGGAGGGTACACCACTGGCCAACTGAATACGGAGTGGGTATCGCACAACCACCCAACTCCAGAACAACACACCCAAAGGGGTTTAGTGCATGTTCCATCACTGGGTGTCACTAGCACCACTACCGGCCGATCCATCGAGAATGAAACCAGGGGGAGACCACTCAACCCTGCTGGTCAAACAAACGAGCACAAAGCCAGTGGAAAAACTCCACCCTGCTGGTCAACAAACGAGGACAGAGGGACCCTCTACGTCACGAGAGGTCAAAGTACGCAAAGCAGAGCATGACATGCACATGGGGCCCACACGATGTGTAGACCCAAGTCAACCCCATCCAAGCACACAACATTCTCAGGTACAAACCACACGTACCTCCAAGCGCTCTCGTATACTCCCAGAGCATACCACGTCTCCAGCCCTAAGGCTATCGTGCACACGGCACCCAACATTAATGCGAAGGCGTGAACGCAACAACTACACCTCAAAGGACCAGGCATGTACAACTACATTTCTTCACTCACACGGGAGTGCACGCGATCACATGCCAAAGGTTCTCTGCAAACACGGCGAGAAGAACCACCATTAGAGCGCCTTTCACATTTCCACATTTAATAAGATCTCAAAGGAGACTCCGCACATCCCAATGGGTTGAACCGTTGTAATACTCGCAGAAAAACATGCGATATGGACTACCTACTCGCCTAAAACAGATATCTGACGGAAAAATCATCACACCGCCTCACGCCCGAACGACGTCCCGTGATCCCGAACCTCGGCCCCGAAAACAGTCGGGCACATCGCACCAATGAGATCCCCTCGGGAAAACAAGTCAAAAGTACTAATCACATGAGTGCAACAGATATACGGAGAAAAATGTGCATTCCAGCGCACCGCACACGAGCGGTGCTTCGTGGGACCCACAACCCTGTCCTGAAACACAATGAACGGATCACACCGTTGCGATCCTCTCAAAAAATTACACAAGATGGACTATTAACTTGTCCAAAACGGTTGCCCGGTGATAAAGATGGAAAATCACCGTCAACGCCCAAACGAACCTTGTGGCCCCCGCACCATCGTGCCAAATTAGAGCGGACAGATTTCACCATTGCAATCCCCTCAGAAAAACATCCAGAATCAACTGTGCGCACGCCCCAAAAAGATGCCCGATGAGAAAGTCGTGCAATGCTGCACGCAGCTCAAAAGACGGGCCGTGGGGCCCAAACCTCAACTCCAGCTTCAATGCCTGAAACCACCCTTGAAAGCTTCTCCCCTAGCACCAGGGTCCCAATGCCGCTGACGGCGCTCAAAACGGACGTCGGACGCGTTCGCGCCGTCCAAAACAAGTTCCTCCGGAAAAATGAAAATTCACTTAAAGACGCGTCGCGCCTCCAAGGCCCCTCGTTTCATGAATTAAAAATTCCTGAAACCATTTCAAAAACTTCGTCTTGACACGAGATCCGCGCTGCTGCAGACGGCGCTCAAAACGGACGCCCGTAGCCCGAAATACGGGCGTCCAAAGATAGAAGGGGAGAATCCCCTTGGGTCGGACCGGCCCAGTCCGGCCGGTCTGCCCTGCTCGGGCCGGCCCGCTGGGACCGCGGCCTAGCTGCCTGGGTCTGTCCCGGTCGGACCCAACATGCCACCTGGGAAGCCGCCGCCGCCGTCGCCATCTCTGACCGCCGTCCGCTGCCTGGAACCGCTAGAAAAACCAGGAATTCGGCCGGAACTTCTCGGGGCTGCCCCGGGCACCCTGAGACTCGGACTTTCGATCCGAGAAGAGCATTGGAAAGCTTAGAACACGTGCTATGTGATTTTGGGATTTTTTAAATGATCGGGAAACAAATTGACAGGGGAAATCGGGCTCAAAGATTGCTGGAAATTGAAAACAAAAATGATAAACCCCTACCTCGAAGGGCGTAGCCCGACGCTTCGTGTGCGGAACGTCGGAACCGCTGCGCCTCACCGGAGATCGCCTAGCCGGAGCTGCCTCACCGGAGGTGGAGGAGAGGGGAGAGTTTGAGGAAGAAGAAGAAGAAGAAGAAGAAGAAGAAGAAGGGGGAGGGGTTGTTTAAGTACATATCACTTAAACACCCGCCCGACAGCCCCGAACCCAAAATTTCGGCGGGGTCCGGGTTAATCCTCCCCTAGGCTAAAAACCACGCTCTGAGCGCAATGACAATCTTAGAATTTTAATTCGAGGCCCGGTTCAAAAGTTGCAACAACCGCGCCCGAGGCCGCCAAAACTTACACCCCTCCTAGGGTAAACGACATTTTCCGAACTCAACGGCACCCTCGGTTTTCCAATCGGAGCCACCATTTAAGAGATACTTGAATTTCAACATTAAAAGAATAAATTAATTAATTAATTTATCCGTTTAACGTTCCGAAAGCGAGCGAGGGGTCCAAACGTCCTGTGACGACATGTTTTATGTCACTCCTAGGGTAAACACCCCATTCCGGACCCATCCATACACTCAGATCCCTGATCCGGATCACCGTTTATGATTTATCCCATTTATTTGGCATTTCCAGTGTGAACGCACTGGAAATTTAATTCCGGCCACTCCGGGGCTCGGAACCGCACGCCATCTGAAGGTGCTGCTCTGGAATATCATCAAGAATATTCCAAAGTCTTCCGCAACAAAAACAAGGTTCTTACATCATTCCTTACTTCAAGCTTTTCGTCCCCGAAAAGCAAAACCAGGGAACAACTCAGGGTACTAAGCCCACACCTGGCTCTTCCATACCCAGAAGAATTCTCGCACAGCTCTGCGCCACCGCACACATACCAAAGGATTTGATCTGTTCACACGAGGTCGGCCCTTGCCGATGTCGTGCATAGGAGCACACACACTTCTTCTTGGGTGAGTCACGTGGGAGACGTCGTGCACCCACTCAAGACTTTGAGGTTAGGGAAAGGCAGTAGGGAACCTCGCCATCCCTTTGCACAGTCTCAAACGGCCTGAAGGCTCTCGGGGGTAGCTCACCTCCCCGACCGAACCTCCACGTCGCACGCCACGATTGGAATCACCGCCCACACCTGGAACAAGGCCTGGTGATTCCCTCCTTCAGAATATCCATATGGTGAAACACCCAAGGACATCTGGTCACACAAGATTTCACAGTCGATGTCTCGCAACCAAGACACTCTTACATGCTCAGAAAGCGATGGAGTCGACACCATCGACTAAAGAAAAAGGTCATACACCTTTTTTTTTCATACCAACACAGGGTTACACCGACGCACTGCGCCACCCTGGTAACACCTCATGCAAGGAGCAGGGAGGAAAGAATTCCACACACAGAGTCTATCAATTATACTACAAGAAGTAGAAGAGCTGTAGAGAATACCTCTTATCACCCCATGCTCTCTAGGATCATGGACATCCAAGCTCATGGCTGTCCGTGGTCCTAACTTCCATCTCTCGAAGCCTGATGTGGACCACCCAGTGGTGATGAGAAGACCTCGTAAAGCCGTCCCCCACTACCAACTCCTCCCGCTCCTCTTCTAGCACCACCTCTCTGGGTTCTACTCTGATCACGGCGCTGCCTCTGCCGTGGTGGTGCGCCTGCTACCTGCCCGAAGCTCTCAGCAAATCGGGTTGGGCAGTCTCGTGCCATGTGATCTCGCCCGTTACAAGCATAACACCAGCGCTCTCTAGGCTGCCCTGGTGCCCTCCGACGCCACTGTGGTGTACGACCATGGCCTGGGATCCACTCACAGAAGGACATCCTCAGCTGAGGCCCTGCGCCTTTTTTCCATAGTGGTATACGACCACGTCTCTGAAACTGGCAGTGGAAAGGCCACCTGCATCAAGGTTCTGTCATCCAGTGCCTGCTAGCTATGGCATACGTCTCGGCTCCGTCATGCCCATTGCCACTACCAACCGCAAAACGTGACAGGAAGCTCTCTACCACCAACGCCTACTCTAGAACCCCGAAATATGTGGAAATGCCCAAGGGTACTTTGAAAACATGAATCTCTCAGTAGAGACCCTGCTCAAACTTCCACACTCGGATGTTATCGTTATGGACTAAGTCTGGGTAAAAGCATGCACGGTCTGAAAAACTAGCCGCGTACTCGGCCACCGTTATCCCTCCCTGCTGAAACTATAGGAGCACCTAAATCCGAAAGGGGTGCAAGCAGGAGGGGCAAAACTCCTCACGGATCAACAACTAAAATCCGCCCCATGAAAGCGACAACTCGTCAAGAAACTGAGTCACTAGAATCCACCAATGCCAAGATGATCCACAAAAAAGGTTGGCTGGAAAATCCACTCTCTGATCTGTCGGTGTCTGCATAATCCTAAAAAGTCTAACCACTGTCTCTAGCCAAACCTCTGCTACCTGAGGGTCTAGCTCACCACTGAACCTCAGCGGTCTCTACTTCTGGAACTCACGGAGCGTGCTCAACCTGCGCTCAAGCTCATCCTGCTCTACTAAAACGGTCTATTTCTCAACAGGTGGGGGTGCTGCTACCGGCCCACCCAGAGAAAGGGGCTCGCATGATGGGTCCTGGACCATGGCCTCGTAGCTCACAGGGTCGTCGTCACGCACCAAAGCTGGTATCTTGGATGGCTGCCTTCGCGGAGACATCCTGAATATTATCAAGGAGTGTCGCGGTCAGATGAGCATATATGTATATACCAATAACAACAATGGGGAGCTGACTCAAGAAGGACAGTCAAAGACTCAATCCTATGTGATGCACAAACCAATTTTTTTCCCTGCAACAAGTGTCTCAGCATGCCAAGTCGACAAGCAGGTTATCAATGTCCTGGTGAATGGATACGTCGGCCGCCACACCATCACTGGACTCCTTGTCCTAATAGCCGCTCTCGAGACACACTGACACTGTTGCCCTAAATACCAACCAATTACTCTTTTAGGGATGTCCGAACAACGTCCCAAGGAATGAACCAGCCTCTGATACCACTTTGTCACGACCTGACCCTACCCGGGCTCGAGTCGCAACTACCCCAAGCCCGCCTCCATAGGCCAGGGGCTGGCGACCAGCGCTGAAGGCACAACAACTCGGGGAGGCCTTTGCCTAAGTACCTGTACACATACACACAACACACTCAATGCAACAGTGCATAGTAAAAGAAAAGGCAAGTAAAGAAAAGAGAAACTGCTATATATATATATATACCACAAATGTGCATCGACCTCTAAATAGTACACGTAAAGTGCTGAAAAGGAAAAAGGGGAAAAACACGTGCCCAACCAGAAAAGTGCCACAACCCGACAATAGGTAAAAAAAACAAATGACTGGAAGGGTTCCCCACCTAGAACCCAACTACAAACACTTCACGCGGTCCAAGCTCCTGAACTCCTATGCTCCACTGAAGTCACGACCAACCTGTCCGTCGTCTGCAAGGTCACACCAAGTGCGGGAAAAGCCCAAGCATGGGTGAGTATAAAAATACTCAGTAGGATACCCTGAAGGCTCGAGGGAGAAAAAAAGGAGGTACCGAAGGGTGAGAAGTAGAGTGAACATGGAAAGGTAAAGGAGTACAACCGAGAGTGAAGTAAGGAGTACAGTAAAGAGTCCATCTCAACCCAACAAGAGGCAAGAAGGTAGACTCGTCTAGACACAAGGAGCTGGAAACGGTGAGAAGATGAACTTCTCGTCGAGTCTTCACTACCTATAGCAGGAGAGTAGACTCGTCCAACCATGAGAAGCTAGACACAGAAAGCACATGGCATACCCCGCGCGTCTTCGCCTCTCCTGGAAGAAGAGTAACCAAACCCAAGAAGTGGGTACCGGAACAAGGTATATACATATCCTTATGCTCAGCAAGAAGCTCGAACAACGTCGTAAGGGGATCTCCATCCCGTAGCTCAGGCCAAGAAAATGAGTAGCCGACGGTCCTAGAAGAAAACACCATTGATGCCCAACATCCTGCACGTCTGCCCCGAACCGCAAGCCAAGGGGCTTAATCACCGCACCTCGACACTATCTGCTTTGGGCGACACTGACTCACCTACACGGTTTTAGATCGCGTCACAAGAATGCGTCTCATTGGGGAAGGTGCCCCTCATACTTGAGAGTTCTAGGGAAAGTCGAACCACACCTCATCACTGCCCTGCAGTCGAGAGGTCTTCTCAAAGTCAAGCCATCACAACACTGACCCGTATGATCAAGGGTCCCGATCCGGTAATCATGGAGGAAAGCCACAGACTAGCCTAGCAGAAAGGACTGAGCCTGGAATGCCAACAGGTGTCCCACTGCCCAGCCCTACTGGAGGGTAATTCATAACCAGACATCGGGTGACCCACTGCCCAGCCCTGCCAGAGGGTAAACCCTAATACATCATTCAGCGACCCACTACCCAGCCCCACTGGAGGGTAGACCTTAATACATCATGAGGCGACCCACTGCCCAGCCTTGCTGGAGGGTAGACCTAAAATAAGTTGACAGGCGACCCACTGCCCAGCCTTGATGGAGGGTAAACCTAGAACTAGACGACGAGTGACCCACTACCCATCCCTGCTGGAGGGTAGACCCTAAGAGGTCGTCGGGTGACCCACTGCCTAGTCTCTGCTAGAGGGTAGACCCTAAGAGTTCGTCGGGTGACCCACTGCCCAGTCTCTGTTGGAGGGTAGACCCTAAGAGTTCGTCGGGCGACCCACTGCCCAGTCTCTGCTGGAGGGTAGACCCTAAGTTTATCGGGTGACCCACTACCCAGTCTCTACTGGAGGGTAAACCCTAGAAGTCAGTGAGCAACCCACTGCCCAACCCTGCTAGAGGGTAAACCCAAAGAAGTCGACGAGTAACCCACTGCCCAGCCCTGCTGGAGGGTAAAACTCAGAACTGCTCTGGCCATCTCTACCGGAGGGTACACAACTGGCCAACCGAACACAGAGTGG
This sequence comes from Viscum album, assembly GCA_963277665.1. NCBI lineage: Eukaryota > Viridiplantae > Streptophyta > Magnoliopsida > Santalales > Viscaceae > Viscum > Viscum album. The sequence continues at coordinate 718,904,502 of OY728135.1, forward strand.
GTATCGTGCAACCACCCAACTCCAGAACAACACACCCAAAGGGGTTCAGCGCCTGTTCCATCACTGGGTGTCACTAGCACCGCTACTGGCCGATCCATCGAGAATGAAACTAGGGGGAGACCACTCAACCCTGCTGGTCAAACAAACGAGCACAGAGCCAGGGAAAAAACTCCACCCTGCTGGTCAACAAACGAGCACAGAGGGACCCTCTACGTCACGAGAGGTCAAAGTATGAAAAGCATAGCACGACATGAACATGGGGCCCACACGACGTGTGGCCCCAAGTCAATCCCATCCAAGCGCACAACATTCTCAGGTACAAACCACACGTACCTCCAAGTGCTCTCATATACTCCCAGAGTATACCACGTCTCCAGCCCTAAGGTTATCATGCACATGACACCCAACGTCAACGCGAAGGCATGAACGTAACAACTCTACCTCAAAGGCCCAGTCATGACCAACCACATTTCTTCATTCACACGGGAGTGCACGTGATCACACACCAAAGATTCTCTGCAAACACGGCGAGAAGAACCGCCATTAGAGCGCCTTTCACATTTCCACATTTAATAAGATCTTAAAGGAGACTCCGCACATCCCAATGGGTTTCACCGTTGTAATCCTCGTGGAAAAACATGCGAGATGGACTACCTACTGACCTCAAACGGTTATCCGACAGAAAAGTCACCAACACCGCCTCACGCCCGAACGACGTCCCGTGATCCCGAACCTCAGCCCCGAAAACAGTCGGGCGCATTGTACCAATGTGATGCCCTCAGGAAAACACGTCAAAAGCACTACTCACATGAGTGCAACAAATATCCAGAGAAAAAGGTGCATTCCGGCGCACCGCACACGAGCGGTGCTTCGTGGGACCCGCAACCCCGTCCCGAAACACAACGAACGGATCGCACCGTTGCGATCCTCTCGAAAAAGCACACAAGATGGACTATTCACTTGTCCAAAACAGTCGCCCGATAATAAAGATGGAAAATCACCGTCAACGCCCAAACGACCCTCGTGGGCCCCGCACCGTCATGCCGAATTAGAGCAGGCGGATTGCACCATTGCAATCCCTTCGGAAAAACATCCAGAATCGACTACTCGTACGCCCTGAATGGACGCCCGATGAAAAAGTCGTGCAACGCTGCACGCAGCACAAAAGATGGGCCGTGGGGCCCACACCTCAACTCTAGATTCAATGCTCGAAACCACCCTGGAAAGCTTCTCCCCTGGCGCCAGGGTCCCAACGCCGCTGACGACGCTCAAAATGGACGTCGGACGCGTCCGCTCCGTCCTAAACAAGTTCCCCCGGAAAAACGACAATTCACTTAAAGACGCGTCGCGCCTCCGAGGTCCCTCGTTTCGGGAATTAAAAATTCCCGAAACCATTTTAAAAACTTTTTCTTGACACGAGCTCCGCGCTGCCGTAGACGGCGCTCAAAACGGATGCCCGTAGCCCGAAATACGGGCGTCTAAAGATAGAATGGGAGAATCCCCTTGGGCCGGACCGGCCCAGTCCAGCCGGTCCGCCCTGCTCGTGCCGGCCTGCTGGGACCGCGGCCCAGCTGCCTAGGTCCGGCCCAGCCGAACCCGCCACGCCACCTGGGAAGCCGCCGTCGCCACCGCTGTCTCAGACCGCCGTCCGCCGCCTAGAACCGCCGAAAAAACCAGAAATTCGGCCGGAACTTCTCGGGGCTGCCCCGGGCAACCCGAGACTCGGATTTTCGATCCGAGAAGAGCGTTGGAAAGCTTAGAACACGTGATATGCGATTTTGGGCTTTGTTCAATGACCAGGAAACAAATTTACAGGGGAAATCGGGCTCAAATATTGTGGGAAATTGAAAATAAAAATGATAAACCCCTACCTTGATGGGCGTAGCCCGACGCTTCGTGTGCGGACCGTCAGAACCGCTGTGCCTCACCGAAGATCGCCTCGCCGGAGCTTCCTTGCCGGAGGTGGAGGAGAGGGGAGGGTTTGAGGAAGAAGAAGAAGAAGAAGAAGAAGAAGAAGGGAGAGGGGGTGTTTAAGTACAAATCACTTAAACGCCCGCCCGACAGCCCCGAACCCAAAATTTCGGCGGGGTCGGGGTTAAGCCTCCCCTTGGCTAAAAACCATGCTCTGAGCGCAACGGCGGTCTCAAAATTTTAATCCGAGGCCCCATTCAAAAGTTGTGACAACCGCGCCTGAGGCCGCCAAAACTCACACCCCTCCTAGTGTAAACGACATGCTCCGAACTCAATGGCGCCCTCAGTTTTCTAATCCGAGCCACCGTTTAAGAGATACTTGCATTTCAACATTAAATGAATAAATTAATTAATTAATTTATCTGTTTAATGTTCTGAAAGCGAGCGAGGGGTCCAAACGTCCCGCACCTACATGTTTTATATCGCTTCTAGGGTAAACAACCCATTCCGGACCCATCCGTACACTCGGATCCCTGATCCAGATGACCGTTTAGGATTTATCCCATTTATTTGGCGTTTCCAGTGTGAACGCACTGGAAATTTAATTCCGGCCACTCCAGGGCTCGGAACCGCATGCCGTCTAAAGGTGCTGCTCTGGAATATCATCAAGAATATTCCAAAGTCTTCCGCAGCAAAAACTGGGCTCTTACATTTTGGTCCATCAAATAAAGTTGTGAAAAGTTCCATATTTGGTCAATAAAACAATGATAATGTTTTTTTTGATTCAAGATTTATACATTCTATTATTTTAGGGAAATTTTCTAGTAATAAGGAAATATTATCTCAATAAATGGAGAATATGATTTTGGTACAAAATCCCAATGAAGTTATTAAAGAAAAAATGATTTATAATAATCTTCCTATAATAATATGTTGTATTATATTTCTCGAAAACCTTATTGTCACACCTATATTATATTTTGATGATATTTTGGATATGGATTAGATTTTGGGTTATCTTGATAAGATATATTATAGAGTAAATGGTGTTATATTTAAATTTTAAAATAAGTTTTATTTTGTATTTAAGAATGAGTTCGGACTTGTGATAACACATCAAGAGGAAAATAAATTGATAAAATATAAAGGTCAAAGTTATCTTTTCCATATTATTTAAAATAATAAAATTTTATAACTTTGTGATGTGATAATGGTAAATGAAATTTTGTTTGTATTTCCTAATGATTTTATTTGTCTTAATCCTAACTAGGAGGCAAAATTAATTGTTATCTTAGTTCCTAATGCTATGATAATTTAAAATCTCTCTTATCAAATGTATCTAGTAGAACCATTATAATTGAAAAATCCATTACAAGAGTTTCCTGATAAGGATGTCATTCAACCAAACACTTCACTTTGGGGTGATCTTGTTTTTGTTATTAAAAAGAAGGATGTATTTTCATTGATTATAGAGAACTCAATAATATTAATATTAAGAACAAGTATCCTTTTCCTCAAATTGATGACTTGTTTGATCAAATATGTGGAGATTATTTTTTAAAAAATATTAACCTTGTGTGAGGATATCTTCGGTCGAAGTTCATGTAAGAAAATATTCTTAGTATATAATGTTTCTAACAAGGTATTACCATTATGAGTTTGTAGTTATTCCCTTTGGGTTAATGAATGCACCTGCTATATTTTTTATTTTTATGAATATAATATTAAGATAATATTTGGAAAAAATTTTGGTGGTATTTATTGATGATATTTGGGTATATTATAAAAGTTATGATAATAATGAGAAACATTTGAGGATTTTTCTCCAGACATTAAAGAAAAAATAATTTATATGAAAATATTTATAATCTTGAATTTTGTTTACAAGAAATTTAATTATGTGGGAATATTGTAACTAAATATGGTATAAAATTAGATCCCATTAAAACAAAAATGGTTGAATAATTAGAATGTCTAACCAATATCATATTTATTAGAACTTTTTTTGGACTAGATGGTTATTAATGATGATTGTTTGAAATATTTTCTAAAAAATTAACCCATTAACCATGTTAACTTGAAAGTGTGTAAAATTCATTTGAGAAAAATGAATGTGAGGATTATTTTTTGTAATTACCCACAATAGTATTTCCATAAATAAATTGGGAATTACTTATTTATAATAATGATTCATCTAAGGGTATCGGTTATGTTCTGATATAAAATGATTGGGTAATTGAATATGCACAATGACAGTTAAAACCCAAAGAGAAAAATTATCCAATACATGAACTTAATCTTTCAATAGTAATTTTTTGATTTAAAATTTTGGAGGTATTATTTATATGTGTAGAAATGACATATATATACAATTAATAAAATTTAAAAGTATATATTTACTCAAAAATAATTGAACATGAGTAAAATAAGGTAGATTGAATTGATAAAAGATCCTGATTTCCTGATTCATTATCACCAATGTAAGTTAACAAATGTATAATATTATATGAGTTGAAAGGATAATACATCATTAACCATGTTATGATTGGTTCATGGTTCGTTAGTTAATGATTTAATAAATATTGGATTGAATATTATTCATATAAGAAACATCCTATTTTTGTATTAAGTAATAGTAAAATCATCCTCATTTGAAATAATAAATTATGTTTAGAAAAAAGATCATGGGTTACAAGAGAAAATAAAATTGATAAAGGAAAGTTATATGATTATAATATTGAGGATAAAGGTGGATAAGGATTTTAAAAGAGTTTGTGTGTACCAAGAGCCCATTAGTTGAAAAATTAATTATTGGGTGAGGACTATAAATCTTTCTATTCAATTCATCCAGGAATAAAAAAGATTTATAGATATATTCTGAAATATTTTTGTGGGAAGGAATGAAGAAGGATATTTCCGATTTTTCCTTGAAATGTCTGATTTTTCAACTAGTCAAATCTGAATAAAAACTACTAAAAGAAATGATTCATCAATTTTAAATTCTATAATATAAGTGGGATCATATATCCCTAGATTTATATATAGGATTACCAAGGACTTGTTAGTGTAATAGTTACATATGGGTTATTATTGATCATTTTATTTAATATTCTCAATTTAATCATATTAATGATAATTTGATTTTGGATCAAATTTACTAACTATATATTAAAGGGATAATAACATTACATGGAGTCCCTATTTCTATTATATATGATCATGATATAAGGTTTATATACAATTTTCAGAAAGAACTTCAGAATTCATTAGGTACTAAATTAAGTTACATTTTAACTTTTCAACATTCAACTGATGGAGAATTAGAGTGGACAATTTAGAATTTAGAGGATATGATTCAAGATTATTCATTCGAATAGTATGGAGATTGGGATTTACACCATTTTGGTTTAATTTTATTATAGTAATAATTTTTATTCAAGTATTCATATGGAATATTTTAAAACATTGGGTAAAATACAGTATTGAACTACTAATTGTTAAGATAAATGAAGGTAAATGAAGTTATTGGGTACATAATTGGTAAATTATATTTTTGAAAAGGTGACATTAATTTAACATCATTTAAAGGAAGCTAAAAGTAGGAAAAATATATATACATATTATAAATGGAAATATCATTCATTTTAAATATGAGATCATATTTATCTTAAAATATATCTATGGAATGGTTTGATGAATTTTAGTAATAAAGGAAGATTAAGTCCATGATTTGATGGTATATATGAAATCCTCGAGAAAATTGGATTGATGGATTATCAAGTAGACTTGACTCCAAGTTTATATATGGCGAATAATGTGTTTTATGATTCTTTATTAAGGATATATTCATCTCATATATTTATTCTTGAATTAATACATATGTAGGAGAATTTTTATTATGAATAAACACTAGTTTAGATTCCAGATTACAGAGAGAAAGTGTTGTGAAATAAGCTAATTTTTTAGGTTAAAATTTTATGGAATAATTAATTGATTGAAGAAGAAATATGGTAACCTGTAACAACCCAAACTTTCATTTATATAAATTACACTTGATATCATTAAATTTATTATTATATAAAATGGTTATATAAAATACAAACTTCTTTGGTTTTATGTTTTTGGATTTTAAAATACCGTTAAGAATTACGACCATTGCTAATATAGCTGTTGAACAATGGTCACATGATTAGTATAAATATCGGGCTGTAACAAATCCAGTTTACTCAGAAAAAGGAAGCGATGGACTCATCAAGTAGACTTGACCCATATGAATCCCATTTTTCAGAGCTCAGAAAGGATGTGTAATCATTGGTCTTCACTCTTGACCAATCCCAAGCCGAGCATGAACACGTTAAGCTTGAGCGGAACCACCTACGGGAGAAGTGAAAGTTAATAGAGTCTACCACCCGAGAAATGTTATCCGAGCCACCCCAAGGGTCTGTCACCATCACACACCTTACCCTTCAGTCTTATGTAGGTGTTATAACAGGTTATGTAATAATACCATAGTACTATTATTATATACATTATTTTTGTATAGAGAATATACATTCAATTTACTTTTGTTACTTTGTAAATAGTTTTTAAAGAAAAAATAGCTTTTTCAGTTAATTAAGAAATCTATTTTGATGAATTAATGGATTTTAAATTAAATAATATTTAAATTAAATATTATTACTAAATTAATTTTTATATAATATAAATGACTAAAATATTATTATGAATATGATTGTAATTTTTATTAAGGTTTGAAAGCTATTTTTGTCAAAACCCATGAATTTTAGATGAATGTCGGTTTTTATTTTAAAAGTAAAAATTCACATATTTCGATAATTATCTAGATGAAATAAATAATATTTATAGAATCAGGACGTTGAAATTATCCAACGGTGAAATTTTCATAATTTTCTGAGACAGTTGAATTTTTGGGTAAAAATTAAATACCATTAAAATATATAATGTGTTTTACGACATAATAATGAACCATTAGTGATGTAATAAAATACTATAAATGATATTTTCGGCCAATATATGTTTTATCCTTAAAATAATGTGATTTTACATTTATTTTATTTATTTTACAAATCCTTAATGGACCCTCCAAGACTTATAAAACATTTTATCTTTTTAAATTGTTTTCCTTGAGAGTGTAACTCACTTCCATATAAGAAAACCTAATATTTTAAGAATTTATATCATTGGAATTATAAAATATTGTTTTCCACTCTCATTTGGAAAAAACCATTTGCAAAAATCAAGGGTTGGTATATGGTTTTGATTAGTTTAATGTGTGGTTTCCCAAACCTAAATAATAAAGAATTCCCTCTCCTTTCCTATATAAATCCACCCAAGATCCCACTTTCTCTTCACTAAGAGCCTTTTGAGTTTGTAAAACCTCTTACCTACTCTCTCTATAATCCTCCCAAGGCATCCCAAGCTCCCAATAATCCTCTCTCAAACCCCTCCCAAGCCTTTGGGATCACACTTCCAAGTAAAGGATTCATTCCTTTATCATTTTAGCCAAGTTTCTTAATATTGTTATGCCCTTTTATTTTCAATTATAAATGTTGGGGTATGATTTAAAAACTCCCCCATACTGACCTATTTGTTTTTAAATGACGAGATACCCCTTTCTCTCTCATTAATTCCTTCCATGTAAACCTGTTACCATTCCAAAATTCTGTAAGGAATTTCTCTCTCCCCATTTACATTCAATCCATTATTTTGTATTAGGAATCTAAAATTCCATTACTCATGTTGGGACATGTATCTATATGACCCCCTTAACCTCCATTTCATGTAAATATTATTAGACACCCCATTTTCTCTCATCAACCATTTTTATGAATTCTTATGTCACGCCGTTATACTGCTGAAATTGCATCGTGATTTTCCAAGAGAAAGTCATTGTGTAGTGAATACCATGCCCATTTCTCTATAAAGGGTATTCACCTTTATAAAAATTTACTTATTTTTTTAAAGAGTTTCATGTATTTATTCCAAATTACTTTATCGTGGAATAAATTATGATGTTGAATGATTCTATGTTGTATGATCCATGTCGCACCCTTATGCATGAAATGAAATTCTTAAGAAGGGTGTACCTTGATAGCTCTCTGATGTATTAGGTAGAGATTATTATCATGATACATCAAGTAAAATGAGGGTTTACTCATAATAATTCATGTGAAATTAGGTTTTACTCATGCTCCATGTGCAATGAGCCTTGGCTCATGCTAATACCATGTTAAGTGTTGTTTCCACATTTCCATGTTATGATAATCATGCTATATCATGCCTTTATGTTCATGTTTCTCTTGTGATCCATTTATATTCCTATTTCCTAAAATGTATTGTAATATTCATGTTATACCTTGTTTAATCTCTTACTGGGATTTATAGATTACCCATTTCTTATGCATGTCCTCAGGTTATCCCATGCAATGCTAAGTATGAGGGAATGCAGTGGTCATGTAAAGGAAGTTTTTAATAAGATGTTGTGTTCTATGTTTTAAATTTTTATGTAAATTTCCTATTCCCCAAAAACACTAGACCTATCAATCTTCTATGTTTTATAAATTTAAGGTTTTATGTAATAAATCTTGTTTAGGAGTGTAATAAAAATTAGGGTTGTTATAGTTGGTATAAAAGGATAGGTTTAGTTATTTTTTGTATGATGATTAAAAAAACATAGTGAAACCCTTAGGGACAAGAATTAGTATAATAAAAACATACCTAAATTTTGGTGAGTATTGGGTAAGTATTTTATCAAGAAAATACATCCCTGTCTGGATACAAAAAGGTAGAGGCAGCTCTGGCACAGATGTACCTAAGAGTGAAAACTATGACAAGGAGTTTCAGGCTTGACCCAGGGTATCCTGGTACACAACAATGGGAATTAATGCACTCTTGGTTATGAAACTCCCGAGGGATATGTTTTGGTAAATTTACAATATTTCTATGAACCATTATTAAGATAATTAAAAAAAATTACCCTAAGAATATATGTTAGAAAGTAGATCATGAAAAACATAGATTGAAGCCTATAGATTCATAAGTTAAGGAAATAAAAGTTATTTATAAGTCATCCTTTTTTCCCTTGGATTACCCTTTATCTGTTACCCCTAACTTTCCTGTTATTCTATCCAATGTCCAGTAATAGGAGGACTCAAGATAACAACCGATGCGAAGATCATTGTGATGACTGTTCTAATGAGATTCCCAATCCAATAGGAGAAGGAATCGTGAACTTTGTCATGATACTCTCTCAGTTAACTCAATATTTTAATATAAACATGGGTCAAGAGGAACATTCAACCCCCCATAAGAAAGAACAAGTTGCTATCGAGAGATTAATGAGACAAAGGCCTCCTACTTTTATTGGATCATTCGATCCCTAAATCACCGAACAATGGATCAAATACATTGAAAAAATCTTCTCCATCCTTAAATGTTCTGAACAAGAGAATGTTCTTATGGCTGCTTATCGTATAGAGGGTTAATCTGATCAATGATGGACATTGATAAAAAATATGAATCCTGAGGACGAGATCAAGGTTTTGGAATGGAAGGATTTCCAGAAAATGTTTTTCGATACATATTTTCCTCACACCCTCCAGCTTAAGATGGAAAGGGACTACCTTTCCCTCAAGAAAAAAGATGACGAATCCATCGAAGTGTATGAGGAAAAATTCACAAGGCTTGCACGATACACCTCCGGCTTTGTCGTTACCCCTGAATGCAAGGTTAAACGCTTCTTTGGTGGGCTAAAACCTAGCCTATGGAAATCATTGGTGATCTGTGACTTCGAAAACTATGAGTAAATTGTCTGATGTTCCCTCAAGGTCAAAATGGAGATTGGATAATCTCAGGGGTATCATGGGTATAAGAAGAATAAGGTGGAATTTAATTCTGGAAGTGGGATGGATAAATACAACGGTGCTAAGAAAATCTAGCACCCCACTTGCCAAAGGTGTAGAAAGAAGCACCCTAAAAATTTACTAAAGGGGATGAGGAAATACTTTAGGTGTGTAAGAGAAAGGAACCTAGACGTTAATTGATGATAAGAAAAAGCCACGACATTAACAGAGGAGGGGAATTCTCCATTCGAACCTCAACACATTTTTAACTACTTCAACTGCAAAGAACTAGGGCACCATGCAAATTAGTTCCCTAAGCCAAGGGTTTTTGGATGCAACCAACAACCTCTAAGGCAGCAAGGGTGAACTTTTTCCATCACTACCCCCGAATTGAACCCCGATAACAAAGTGGTGACAGGTACGCTAGTTATTCATTTAGGAATAAAAAACTTACTTTTTAATTTTGGTTGTATGAATTATTTTCTATCCCAAAAGTTTAGTAGAATAATCCCAACACCACCACAAATACTGGAAGTAAAGATGTTGATGAGTATAGAAAATGGGGAAATCATTGAATCCTAGGAATATAACTCCTCCCCTATCATAATCGGTGGATTGAACTTCCCAGCAAACCTCATAATAATCCATCTAGTGGAATTTGATGCAATTATCAGCATGGATTGAATTTTCTTATATAGATCCAACATAAATTTCCTTGAGAGGGAAATTACTCTCCATATGGAGAACTAACCCATTATTCTATACAAGTGAAAGGAGGAAGATGAATATTCTTTAGCACCATCATCTCAAGCATGGATATTACTACCCTACGATAATGAGTTTTTAGCTTAGATGATAGAGTCTATGGAGGCAACCATCCTTGAAGACATGCCTATTGTGAGGGAATTCTCTTAAGTGTTTCCCAAGGAATTTCCTGGTCTTCCTCCTAGAAGAGATGTTGAATTCTGAATTGATCTTATACCTAGGGAATTTCCAATATTAAATACTCTATATATAATGGCTGTTGTGGAGCTTGAGGAGTTGAAGAAAAAACTACAAGAGAATATGGATAAAGGGTTTATAAGCCCAAGTGCATCACCATGGGGTGCACCAGTCCTCTTTGTCAAGAAGAAGGATGGGTCAATGCGCCTTTGCATCGATTATCATGAGATTAACAAAATCACGATAAAGAATAAGTATCCTCTACCAAGAATTGATGAATTTTTTGATCAGATATGTGGATCACAATACTTATCCAAGGTATATTTGTGGTCAGGATATTATCAAGTAAAGGTGAAGAAGGAAGATATCCCCAAGACTGCTTTTTGTACAAGATACGGGCACTATGAATTCATAGTAATTCCTTTCGGACTCACTAATGCTATAAAAATATTCATGGACTTGATGAATAGTTTCTTTAGAGATTAGCTTGAAATTTTTTTGGTAGTATTTATAGATGATATTATAATATACTCTAAAACCAAGGAGGATCACGAAGATCATCTAAGAACTATAATAGAGACATTGTAAAAGGATAAGCTCTATGAAAAGTACAACAAGTGTGATTTCTAGTTGAAGGAGGTCTCATTCTTGGGTTATATCATCACAAGAAATGGGATATCTTTGGATCCCTCTATGACAACTCCAATTGAGGGATGGATAAGGCCAACATCAGTAACAGATATCCGTAGCTTCTTGGGGTTAGCTAGATATTATCGCCGATTTGTGAGAAATTTCTCATGATTGTCAAACCCTCTTACCAAGCTAACTTGGAAGGAAGTCAAGTATTCATGGAGTGATGAATGCAAATAAAGCTTCAAGGATTTGAAAAGGAGGCTTATCACTACACCCGTGATCACATTACCCATGAGTGTAGAACATTTAATGGTATTTAGTGATGCTTTAAAGAAGGGAATGAGTTGTGTGTTGATGTAGAATGATAAAGTGATATCCTATGCCTCAAGGCAACTAAAAATCCATGATAAAAACTATCCAACATATGATTTGGAGTTGGATGCGGTGATCTTATCCTTAAAAATTTGGTGGCATTATATCTACGGGGAGAAGTGTGAGATATATACTAATCAAAATAGCCTTGAATATATACTCACAAAAAAAGAGCTTAATATATGCCAATGAATATGGATAGAACTCATAAAGGATTATGACTATTCAATCCACTACTATCCCAATAAGGTAAACAAGGTGACATATACTCTAAGTAGAAAGGATCTTTCATCTTTATCAATGATGAGAATTGAAAAGGATCCAATCATCTTATATTTGAAGAGGATGAACATGGGAATCATTAATGGAGGAACATCATCAATTATTTCTCAAATAAAGGATGCTCAAAGAAAGGATGTGTAAATTATGAAAGGGTGGAAGCTATCAAAAATGGGAAATCCTCAGAGTTCATCGTTGAAAAGGATGGAATTGTAAGATTTGGGTCAGGATTATGTGTACTATCTGATCCAAAGATAAAGAAGTATCTTCTGAATGATGCACATAGCTCAACCTTCTTTATTCACCCAGGGAACACAAAGATGTATCAAGATCTATGAGAAAACTTTTGGTGGGACAATATGAAAATGGAAATTTATGAATATACATCAAAGTGTCTGGTATGTCAGCAAGTGAAGGCTAAGAGGAAAAATTATATGGGGATTACACAACCACTACCCATACCAGTATGGAAGTGGGACAACATTACCATGGACTTTTTCACTATAATTCCAAGGGAATCCATAGGAAACAATGATATATGGGTATTTTTGGATCGTCTTATGAAGACAACTCATTTTATTGTGATTCAAGAGGAATTATCATTGGATCAACTCACATGGATTTACATCAAAGAAGTGGTAAGGCTGCATGGAGTGATACTATCTATTGTATCCTATCATGATCCTAGATTCACCTTGAAGTTCTGGAAAAGTCTCCAATATGATATAAGCACTGAACTAAACTTCAGTACGACCTATCATCCTCAAACTGATGTCCAATCTGAGCAAACTATTCAAAAATTGGAAGATATGTTAAGATCTTGTTCTATGGACTTAAAAGGAGGATGAGACCAACATCTTACACTGATTGAATTCTCCTACAATAATAGGTTCCAATCGAGCATCTGAATGGAACAATATAAAGCCATTTATGGGAAAAGGTGCATAACACTCACATTTTGAGATAAAGTCAGTGAGCATAAGCTTCTAGGACTTGAAATGGTCTAAGAAATGGTGGAGAAGGTGAAAACCATTCAGCAGCATATCAAGGTAGCCCAATGTCAATAGAAGAGTTATGCAGATAACTATCAATGAGACCTTGAGTTCAAAGTTGGAGATATGTTATTTCTATGCATATATCCATGGAAGAAGGTCATGAGGTTTAGAAGGAAAGGAAAGTTAAGTCCTAGGTACATCATCTCCTTCGAGATTTTTGATTATGTCGGGGATGTGGCCTATCGACTAGCACTTCCAACTACCATGGACAAAGTACATGATGCATTTCATGTATCCCTCTTAAGGAAGTACATACCAGACCCTTCATATGTAATCTCTTTAGAGGTAGTACATTTAGAAGAGGATCTTTCTTACAAGGAGAAACCAGTAAAGATCTTAGTTCATAGAGAAAAAGTTCTACAAAATAAGACAATGACCCACGTCAAGGTGTTGTGGAGAAACCAAAAGTTTGAATAAGCAACATGGGAATTAGAGGAAGTGATGAAGCATAGTTACCCACATCTGTTTTAATATGGGGAAAAGGAAAATTCAAGGGAAAAATTTCTTAAGGGGGGAAGATTGTAACGACCCAAATATTCATTAATGAAAATTACTCTTGATCTCATTGAATTTATTTTTATGTAAAATGGTTATATAAAATATGCACTTATTTGGTTTTCTGTTTTTGTATTTTAAAATACCATTAATAATTGTGACCATTTCTAATATATCCATTGAATAGTGTTCACATGATTAGTATAAATATAAGGCTTTAACAAATCCAATTTACTCAAACAAAGGAAGTGATGACCTCATCCAGTAGACTTGCCCCGTATGAAGACCATTTTTCAGAGCTCAGAAAGGAGGTGGAATCATTGGTATTCACCCTTGACCAAGCCCAAGATGAGCTTGAAAATGTTAAGCTTGAGCGGAACCACCTATGGGAGAAGTGTAAGTTCATAGAGATTACTACCTGAGAAATGTTATCCGAGCCACCCCAAGAGTCTGTCACCATCGCACACCTTACCCTTCAGTCTTATGCAGGTGTTATAAGGGGTTATGTAACAAGATCCTAGTACTATGATTATGTACATTATTTTTTTATAGATAATATACATTTATTTTATTATTGTTACTTTGTAAATAGTTTTTAAAGCAAAAAATAACATTTTAGTTAATTAAGAAATCTATTTTGATAAATTAATGGATTTTTGAATTAAATAATTTTTGAATTAAATATTATTACTAAATTAATTTTTATATAATATAAATGACCATATAATTATTATGAATATGATTATTATTTTTATTAAGGTTTGAAATCTTTTTTTTCAAAACCCATGAATTTTTTATAAATGTCAGTTTTTATTTTAAAAGTAAAAATTTAAATATTTAAAAAATTATTTTGATAAAATTAATATTATTTTTGGAATCAGGATGTCGAAATTATCCAACCATGAATTCTTCATAATTTTCTGAGATAATTGAATTTTTGGGTAAAAATGAAATACCGTTATAATATATAATGTGTTTTATGACATTATAATGACCCATTAGTGATGTAATAAAATAATATAAATGACATTTTTTGACAATATATGTTTTATTATTAAAATAATGTGATTTTAGATTTATTTGATTTATTTTACAAATCCTTAGTGGACCCTCCAAGACTTATAAAACATTTTATCAGTTTAATTATTTTCCTTGAGTGTTTGACTCACCTCCACATAAGCAAGCCTAATATTTTAATAAGTTTGGCCATTAGAGTTATAAAATATTGTTTTTCAATCACCTTTGGAAAAAACCATGGGCAAAAAACATGGTCTGGTTTGTGGTTTTGTTTAGTTTAATGTGTGGTTTCCCAAACCTAAATAATAAAGAATTCCTTCTCCTTTCCTATATAAACCCACCCAAGCTCCCACTTTATCTTCACTAAAAGCCATTGGAGTTCATCCAAACTCTTCCCTCCTCTCTCTATAATCCTCCAAAGGTGCCCCAATCTCCCATGAAGCATATCTCAACCCCTCCCATGCCTTTGGGATCACACTTCCAAGTAAGGGATTCCTTCCTTTCTCATTTTAGATAAGTTTCTTAATATTCTTATGTCCTTTTATTTTCAATTATAAATGTTGGGGTATGATTTATCACCTCCCCAATAAGTCCCTCTTTATTATTGAATGATGAAAAACCCCTTTATCTCTCATTAATTCCTCCCATGTACACCCGTTACTATGCCAAAATTCCGTAAGGAATTTCTCTCTCCCCATTTATATTCAAGCCATTATTTTGTATTATGAATCTAAAATTCCATTACTCATGTTGGTAAATGTATATATATGACTCCCTTACTGTACATTTCATTTAAATATGACGATAAACCCCATTATCTCTCATCAACCATTTTTATAAATTCTTATGTCACGTCGTTATGCTGCCGAAATTGCACCGCGATTTTCCAAGATAAAGTCATTGTGTAGCGAATACCATACCCATTTCTCTATCAAGGTTATTTACCTTTATGAACATTTACTTATTTTTTAAAGAGTTTAATGTATGTATTCCACATCCCTTTATCATGGAATAAATTATGATGTTGAATTATTCCATGTTGTATGATCCATGTGGCACACTTATGTATGAAATGAAATGTTTAGGAAGGGTGCACCCTGATAGCACTCCAATGCATTGGGTAAATATTAGTATCATGATAAATCAAGTGAAATGAGGGTTTAATCATGATAATTCAAGTGAAATGAGGGTTTACTCATGCTCCATGTGCAATGATCCTTGGATCATGCTAATACCATGTTAAGAGTTGTTGCCACATTTCCATGTTATGATAATCATGCTATATCATGCCTTTATGTTTATGTTTCTATTTCACTCCATTTATATGACTATTTCCTAACATTTATTATAATATTCATGTTATACCTTTTTTACTCAATTACTGGTATTTATAGCTCACCATTTTCTTATGCATGTCCTCAGGTTATCCCATGAAATGCTAAGTACAAGGGAATTTAGTGGTCATGTAAAGGAAGTTTTAAATAAGACATTATGTCCTATGTTTTAAAATGTTATGTAATTTTACTAAGACCCAAAAATACTATACCTCTCGATCTTCTATGTTATATCAAGTGAAGGTTTTATGTAATAAATCTTGTTTAAGTGTGTAATAAAATGCAGGGTTATTATATAACCTCAATAAGATATGAAGGAAAAATTTCCCCAATTATTTACCAATGATTTAAAATTAAAAGGACACTATTTATTTAAGGGGGATAATGTGACAACCTAGGTATTTTAATAATATATCACTTTTACGGTTAATTAATATTAATTATTATGAATTTATATATATACTTTAAAATTTTAAATGTATTTATACCATTTATCTAAGGTTTTATTTTAATCAATTAGATGCACGCTATATATTTAAAATCACTATGTTTAATTTATTTCATAGTAGATGTTTTATTTAATATTTAAAAAATTTGTCTTAATATGATTTGTTTTTTCATATATCTAAAGAATTATTTAATTATTAGAAATTTTATAAATTTATATTTATGTTAATTATATGCATTTATATTTATATCTATTATTATTACAGTTTTATAATTAATTTTACCAAGGTATAAAATAAAAATATGGATTTTTATATGAGAAAAAATAGTTTTTTTTTATTTTAAATAAATCATTTTCCACATACTATATAGTTATATTTTAAAGTGAAATATATTAATTTTATAATTTTAATTTGATAAAGTAGATTTAATTTTTTTACTCATACCTAAATCATCTTGGAGATAATATTTGTGATTTTACCAAGAAAGTTTATTTTTTAGTGAAGAGTGAAAAAATTGTTTTTTTTGAAAATTGTATCTTTTATGACATAATCATGACATAAACATGTCATAAAAATTTATGAAACTAATAGAAAATGTATTAAATAATAATATAATGAAAATATAATATAATAATTATTATATTAATATAAATTAATTATTATTTCAAGATAAATATGAATTTTTTTATTAATGTTGACGTAGTTCATGCGCTACATCGAAAAATTAAAAATTAATGTCTTTGAGATATTATTTAAGAGGGTATAAGTCAATTATTGAATTAAAAGGAATAATATTATTACTCATCAATTTTTTTTATGTATATTTGTAAATTTTAAATTTATATAATAAGATAATTATCCAAATGCTTACCCAGCGCTTGCATAAGACAAAAAAAGTGAAAATATTTATCTTAAAAATGTTATCATGATATATATAGGAATGAATAATATTATTAATAGTTTTATATAATTATAATTATAAATTATAAATTATATTTATGTTATTTTTTTAAATATAAAATAATAGGTTAGTTATCAAAAACTCTTATAGAGTGTCGATATAGAACTTTTGTAAGGAGTGGAAATGTCAAAATAAATGGTTTTGAAAATATTTAAAATGATAAGTTTGGGATGAATTATGGTGTTAATATATTTTTAGGGATAAAAATTATATTTAATAAATGATTAAAATGTTTAAATATAAATTTCGTTGTTTTCTAGATATTTTTTAATTCAAATTACGAGGATAACCTTGAAAATGACTTTAAATGGTATTTAATGTTAAAAAATAATTTAAAAATTAAGAAAAAGTAATTAACCCTTATATTGATACATTTTTGGATGGTTAATGTTCTATAATTTCATTTATTTTCCATTTATAAACCAATTTCCATTTTTCAATTAGATTCTTGACCCTTAGAGATTGAATATTTTTGAAAATGGAACCGAATTCTACCTGTAAAAGGAAAATCATTTTAATTTTTCCAAAACACATCAAAAGTATTTTTTATCAATATTAAACCTAGATACCACTTTAAACCTCCCTTTACACTTTTATAAGAATATTTAATTTCCAAAATTACTTTCTTTAATGGTATTATAATCAATATGAAGGAGGTGGTTTGAGGAGTAGGGTAAGACTTTCCAAGCCTCTTTCTCCTTTTAAATTTATGATTATTTATCTTAAAAATATTTTAAAAATTCTCTTATTTTTATTTTGTAATTATTTTTCAATGTCATTTTTATATTTTTGATCCATAAATTATAAGGGATCACCCATTACCCCTCTATGAAATTTTCTCATAATCCATTACACCATCAAAATAGAAGGGTTTCAAAAACAATGTTGTTTTGGTTTCTATTCTCATCCTACTCATTAAAATAATATAATTAATATTTAAAAGTAACCCTAAAATAGTATCTTATTATAATATTTTATTTTTATAAAAAAATTATTATTGGATTTTTTTTTCATCTATTACTTTTTGAAAACATCACCCACTATAGTGTATTTATACCATCTAAGTGAATAATGATGTTTTAATAAACTTACACCATTCATTAATATTATAAAAAAATGAATTAATTATTTAATATAATATTAATATTCAATTAATTTCATTATTTTTGTTTTTAAATGGTAAATTATAAATTATAACAATTAAAGTAAAGGTAAATTATCATAGTAATTCTTAACTATTAAAAAGAATATTTTAAATTATGATTCAATTAATGGTGATTATTTCATGAACTATTGAATTTTTTTGATTATATAATGATATAGACATAATAAATTGGAAATGTTTGAGTTTATGGAACCCATGTCAAAATATATTTGACTTTCACTAGTATTATGATTCATTTTAAGAGGTTATGAATAAAAAAATCATAAAATAAACAACTAATTATCATAATGAATTAAAAATTATAATAATTGAAATAAGATAAATAATAACTAGTAAATTAACATGAATTTTTTTGATGGAATTAAATAATTAATATAATTTTATTGTTTAGCAGGGTAAAGGATGCATGAGGTTAGTGGGGACTCGATGTAAGGGGATTTCCTTCAAACCTTTATTTTGAAATGTTTTAAATTATTTTTATAAAATATCCCTATTGTTTTATAATATTTTTATTTCTCATATTCCTATTTAGAAATATATTCTCTTCTTTAATTTTTCATCTCAATGGGTAAAGGTTTAACCCATTCTTTTACATCCACTTTTTATTGGTTAACTAAAAATAATTGTGTTTATTGGTTAAAATGTATATTTTACAAGTTTTATTCATTAAATAGTGAAATGAAATATCTTATGTGTTTTATTAATGTTATGGTTCTTGAAAATTATATATGATGATGGTTGATACTAGTATATAGATCTCCAATGAATTGGTTAATTATTTATTCTTCATAGAAAATATATGGGAAGTAACCGATTGAGTTATTCTATTGAAAGGTGATTATGAATATGATTCCATAAATAAACTTCATGATTATTATTATTTTTATTTATGATTTATTATTGGATTTTTTATGGAATTATTTTAGAAATTTATTTCACGAGTGATTATAGGTCTTTTACAAGATCAAAGCTTATTATTTAATGAAGATACCTTTTCACGGGGTTTTATTCATTTCAAAGGATTAATGAGTTTACATTATTTTTATACCATTTTCTATATTTTATATGTGCATCCTATCTTTTTAAATGATTTTAAAAGGTTAAAGGGTGATTAAAAATAATTAAAAAGTAAAAATTTAAATTTTGGTGACTTTTCTTGAATAATGAACGCGTCTCAATTTAGGAACTTGTTTTTTGGAAGTAATACATAATAAGTGGAATTATGTATTTAGTAATGTAATGGGTTTCCTATTAATCTAATAACCTAAACCTAAAATATCATGGGAATGTGGGTGTTGTAATATTTTTTATAACTATTGTAATCTTAGAGTGATTATGTTTGGGATTTTACATTCCTTGAAGATAAATAAAGAATAAGGACAAGGAGAACTTTAATAATTGTTTTCATTACCTTATCTAATGAACAAAAAGTACCTCATCCTTTATATATCCTCAATTAAATTAATGAAGGATCTTATGTTTCACTTCCAATGCTTGACATCTAGGATAAATTATTGGAAATGTATACCCATTTGTTAATTAAGTTTATTGAATGTCCTAAAAATAATTAAATAATAAAGACATAAATGAACCATCAAGAAGATTCATAACTAAAGATAAACCATTTGGGGCATGGCACACATCACAATATTAGATATTATAAATAAAATCTCTATAATATGTTGTGATATAGTCATGTCATTCCTATCAAAACTAGTGATCCAACCTATTCCATTGTATATGTTAAGTATCAAAGGCATATTACATGTTGTGATATAAATGTGAATAATAATATTAAATCCACCTATTTTAGTTTATTTTCATTAATATCCCACTTTCTCTAAAATTATATAAAAACTTTACAAAAAAAATTAAAACTCTATGTAAATATATCCAATCTTCTTTAGATACAATTTTTCTAACTCTCTTATTTTGGAATAAATAATTTGTCTAAAATTTAGTCCCTATTCTAAGTCCTACTACATGACCCTATAGGAATTTATAGTGTTGAAAAAATTAATTCTCTAATTCATAATTTTAATCAAATAGAATTATCTAGAAAAATGTAATTTCTAATCAAGCCACAATGGGTTATTATGTGATCTCAATCAAACATACTCATATCAATATATGAATATATAAACCATAATATGTATTTTATAAAGTTTATTTATAATTATAAAATCTCATATTCCATGACATCAAGTGAAAACTAGGCTTGTAACTTGTCAATCTTGTATATTCCAACTCATACATTCATGATTATACAAATTAGACTGAAAAGTTTGAATGAATACATCACATTTCATTCATATAAGTTGTTTTTAATGCCACATGTTACTCAACTAAGCATGACCATTAATTCCCTTAGTTGAATTCAATAATGGGGACATATATCATACATGTTATATATAAATAGAAATCCAATTTTTGGTTAAAACCAAGGGAAGATATGATCAAAAACATATCCATCCATGTCATGATTTCCATAGTATTATGGTTGGGATAATAATGGAATCAATGGATGAAGGTTCATATAATAAGTATCTTTTCAACTATAGATAATCAGGATTAACATAAATTATACACCTCTTAGTGTTTTGATGACCATATGACATTCCGTGTGATATATATTCATGGGATAGTTTTGATAATTACTCTCTACTTATTATCTCATGATTCTAATCTATATCATATATAATAATTCTACTCACACTAATCTTAACATATCATCACAACCCATAATACTCTATGATGATATTTAATTAGGGACAACTCAAAGTCATACTTTATGGGTATTTTTATCATTTTTCTATTCATGTTTAATATATGTGGCACATATGAAGGAATAATAAATATAGATTATATTTATTATAAATCCATTATAAATTTTACCACCATTTCATATGATATATCATATATCCAATACTTAGATATTCAACATAAACCTCACACTTATTCTATGATAATGGTTTTATCATTAGATCTAGTATATTATCCTCTGCATCCAACCAACAGGTCTTTACATCACATTCAATATGATTTCTAAAATGATATGGTATTTGTAAGGTTGTGTTTCATCCTTTGGTGATACCAAGGCTCCTTAGCCTAATCAATAACTCTCTTTTTTTTCACAATGAAGATTAAATTATTCCTCAGTTCTAGGAACCACCACAATTTTAGTAATGAAGTTCTTGATCCTAAAAACTCCCATCATAGCATCTAATGTAATAATGTACTCAACCTATATTGTTGATTCCACTATAGTGGCCTATTTGGAAATCTTCCAACTGATTTATTCACTGTTAATTAAAAAAACTATATTGAGATCTCAAATCCTTATTTTTTTGAAGTACTTAAGGATATTCTTTTTAGAAACCCAATGACTCTCACTAAGATTGGATTGGTATCTACTAGTTTTACTAAAATAATAAGATATATCAGGTCAAGTACACAATAAATAATACTTTATAGGTACTATGATAAATTCATAAGGAATCCTATCAATCCTTTCAAACTCTTTATAAGGATCCTGAATATTCTTAAGATTCATGCCAATAAATATCGATAAACTCATCCTTTTATCCAAAATGGCCCAAAATCCTTCATTTTTATTGATTTTTGATAACCCCCCTTTCAAGGGATGAGGGTGTACCCTTACAAGTCCCTAGGCTCAAATATTACATGGCCCATAGGCTTAGAAGATTACATGACCTAAAGGTATTAGGTAATTCAACCAGACTATCTACAAGGAACCGCCCCTCCCCAGAATCTACATCGTGATAGTAGCTCTCCACCTTCACATGGATGTCTGGCTAGGCTTCCCGTGCAAGAACAGGCAGGTCCTTGTGGCATAGGAATACCCTCTCATTTTGAAAAATCCATTTGGCTCTACTCTGGTGAGTGCACCTGTTATGAATCCTCTTCTAGGGCTGCTCCTTTGTAGAGTCTGTTTAGGGTAACTGCATGTGTCCTGAAGGCCTTAAGGTGGCCCGAAGGCCTTAAAGGTGGCTCAAAATCCCTACTGACCCGAAGTCCTAGGTGGCCCGAAAGCCTTAATGACTCGAAGAACAAATTGGTGGCCCAAGGTGAATAGTTCCAACTACTACAGTACCGAACAGTACCTGCTATAGTACCCGCACAATGTACAGTCTGCTACAGTACCTACACAATGTACAATCTACTACAATACCCGCATAGTGTACAGTTCTGCTACAGTACCTGCTACATTACTACTATAGTACCCCTGGAAATATGCCTCTACCTGGTTTTGAACCTAGGTCTCGTGGATGCACTTAAGGACACGTCACCAACTGGGCCTAGGCTCATGTGCATCCTTTTAGAGTTCTAAAAGAAAAACCTATTTAGAACTTTAATTAAATATATGTTGTGAAATTGTCTAAGAAACCTCTTTGATTATATATATAGTTCTTCTTACCCAGAATGAATGTTACATCACCTATATCTTTCCTTGAGATGCACATTCCATACCATACCTCATACAACACCATATATACTACAATACCCCCACTAACACTCCCAATAACCCACATATATAAATAAGATTTATCTTTTTTCTTAATGGAACCAAAATCTTTGATTGTATCATAAAACCAGATATTAAAAATCTAAGAATCTTACTTTAACACATAAATTAAGTGTTGAAACTTTCAAATCATAGAAGCATCATTAAATGATTCAAAACCTCTAGGTTGTATCATATAATTGTCTTTGATAAATTCACTTTAATTATAGTGAATTTTGACATCCATTTGATTTATCACATGTTCATAATGTGATACTATGAAAATCAATATCTAAATGGACTCTATCATCACAATTGGTGAGAAGGTATCATCATAGTTAATACCATGATTTTTTTATAACTTTTATAATAAGTGTTCTTTATAGGCAATGTATCAATCATTGATGAAACTTTTCTTATATAAAACCAACTCTCACCCTATGAGTATCACACATTCACATAGATCCACTAAGGTAATAACTTGGTAAGTGTACATAGAGTCCAGTTCAAATATCATAACTTCAAACCATTACATATAAATTGAAATCTCAATTACACCCTAATAGGTGTCATTTTCATCATATATGAAAATTAATTCACTATATTTTTTTATCAATAAGTGCTTATCTATCTTTCTCTTGATGAATCTAACCAAAACTTCATGGATCTTGTATAACCTAAGTTTATTTTTCTTCCAAAACCTTTTGTGGTACTGACTTATTATACACCTCTGGAACAATTCCAATTTGTTAGTCATAAAATTCCTAGACATCAACTTTACTCCCATGGAAACCATGATTCATATGATGCGTTTCAAGCAAAAAAACATATAACGAAAAAACACACTTTATTCCAAGTAGTATTTTATAAATTATATCACAATGTATCCTTGGGATAACTAGAAAATAATAAAATTTATAATTTATTTTAATGTTTTTTCATAAGCCTAACATTATATTTATTCTTTACAAATCCAAATACTCATAAAAGAAAAATAATTATTCCTCCCAATATATATCTTATAAGGGTCTTTATCACCAATTTACATGAGATATGATTAATTATGAACACAATAGTTCATAGATAATATCCCTAGAAATATGTAGGAAATTCACACTAAATCATCATCAATTAAATAATATCCCACAAGGTATGAATCCACTTCTACAAAATACCATTACACTATATTGTTTTATGAGGGGTGAGTTATGAGACAATTCCACAATCTGTTAGATGATCAGTAAATTCCCAACTCAAGTATTCACTGCCCTGATCTAATTCGAGAATATTTATACTTTTTCATAGTTTATTATGTGCTTTAATTTTGAACACCTTTAACTTTTCAAATGTTTTAAACTTGTCTATTATCAGAAACAAAAAACTATACCAACTGAAATCAATAATAAAGCTTATGAAGTACCTATGTAGACCACTTACTTAAGTCCCTATTGGTTTATATATATCACTATTTATTAGATTTAACAATCCACTATCCCACCCACATTTCCACTAAAAGTTTCTTTATTAATTTTTCCTAACAAAAAATATTCAAACTTTTAAAAAAAATTATTCTCAAATGAATTCAAAAATCCATTTTTATGATGTCATTGGATTTGTTTCTCATTTATATTTCCAAAGTGATAATTTCAAATAAAGTGGTGTTAGAATAAAACTTGACCATATTACCTTGAATGTTATAGATTTAATTATCCATGTCTAGATTATATGATCCATTTAACATATCTCTAATTACATTAAAATTTTTATTCACACACACACACACACACATATATAAATATATCAAATATTTTTTATAATAATGAATAAAAATAACTTATTGTCTAAATAATATATAGAAGTTAAATTTTAATTTTTGGCCAAAACATAATAAAAATTTTCTAACTCCAAAACTAGTCCACTAAGTATACGTAGATCATTGGTTTCTACCTCCAATGAAGCAATTATTTCCTCATTGTGAAAACATAGATTAACTTCTCCTTTCATTAATTATCTCATATTTACGAGTCTTTTCTTATCAACATACACATGTGATGCACACCCAATATCAAATACCCATGTTCCAGAAATAGAGAAATTTATTTTTATAACATTCACTTCCAAATTCAAAGGATGATTCTCCTCAAGAACTCTTTATAACTTTAGATACCCATATAGGATTATATTATAGTTCATACCCATAAATTTCATCAAAATTACATTCATAATGAATTCTATAATCTATAACAAGATATATATTTGGGTGAATAACATATATTATATATTTTTATTAATAACTTTTAATGAAATCACTCTTACTAAAATGATAACCCCATACATCCCTAATTCAATAATAAATGATCCACATTTCACTAAATTTTGAGTTCACTTTAGTGTTTCAATCAAATATTAACTATTTAGACAGGCCATCATGCTAATAATATCACATATGATTCTTGGATTGTTAAGTGAAATCCCTTTTCCCAAATTTAGTATATGAAAAAACGAAACACTATTACTCTAGTTTCTTAGCTCACAAGGTTTACTAGCTAAGTGTTTCCTAATGTTCATAGTATTACTTTGTTACCTAACTCTTAGGGTTAACTATTTCCACCATTCCTTACAAAAAATAAACCATGGGAACCTAACTTTAACATGAACCTATCTGATTGGATGATCAAGGTCTTGACATGTATTTTCATTAAAAGGAATATATCACATTATATTTAATTGGTTTTATTAGTATCATCATTTAATATACATAATATATATATATATATATATATATATATATTAAATTTATAACTAATATAACTCATGCAAAATTTATTATATCAGGTTTTATTCCTATATATATATATATGCATGCTTCTAATGATTTAGTATTTGAATCCTTATTATATCCACCAAATTAATATGTTTAAATTATATTAATGTGTAACTCTTTATAGAACTCATATTTTATGTTATTAACCTAAAATATAATCCAAATATATCTATACATACCCAAATACATCACATGTATAATGTATAGAAAAGTCTTTCATATAAAATCATGAAATTATATAAAACCAAATTTCATCAAGGAAAGGTATGGTAAAATATGTAGTCAACCATTAATAAGGTTTGATAAAAAGTTCTAATACCCATAGATCAATACCTAAGAAATTTTTTAATTACAATACAATTCTAAAATTTAATATGTGTAAACTATAATCAAACTTTAAATTAAATCCCATTACTCTATAATAAAAAAAAGTCATGGAAGAAGACAACTAAATCTTATGCTATCATACCTATTATATATTTCATAGAATAAAAATTTTATAAGAAGAAAAATTTCAAATAAATTAAATAATACATAGTATTCTCATCATATAAATAATTTGTGCACATAAATATATAAATAATACAAATAAATAAATAAACATTTTTCTTATTTTATAAACATGATATATTAATATTAACATTACATATTCCATTTAGGCATAAAAAATATTCCATTTATAATGACTAACACATATATTTCATAAATAAATTATAAACTATAATAATTTCACATAAAATAATAAAAATTATCATTTTTATACTATATTGTATTTAGTTATATAGTTCTATCATTTCTTGTAATAAAATCAATGTGTATGATAGAATTTATCATTTACTCTTCATCATATATTACGATAAGAACTATCATGTAGTGCAATTTAATAATTCAACTATATTATAACTAGTGATATCACATATATCATTGTTATGATATGAATCTCTATTTTGTAAATACCATGCCACTCAACACAGCCCATGATAATGATTATCATAAATTATGATATAGTAAAAAATCATGGGTTTTCGCAATCCAATCCCACCAAAGGCACCCCTTATGGTCCATAAATGAGAGAAGGTAGATGATAATTCTTAAAGCCTGCCTCCAATAGGTCATATGTGGTGAAAAGAACAAATGGTATATCATATGTACAAATGGGATTCATTACCCTATAAGAAGAACATGAGGAATGAGAGATAAGATGAATACATGAAACAAATTATGCTTATAAAATAGGTAATAAAAGACCCAAAACATACATTTAATGTCATACAGACCAAAACAACTAAAAATGAAACTATAAGTACCAAAATTAAATCTTGATAGTGACCTAAAATCCCAAATAGATTCTGAAAAACTCATTGAGATAGTAATGTCCAGTCCGATCACCAACCAGCTGTAATAATCATGAAAATTTTTTATATATATTGGGTGATCTTAATATGAATACTCAGTAGGATCCTCCTTGGAGAATCTCATGAAAAATATGAACAAAGTATACTAAATCCTAGTGAATAAACAAGTGAAGATAAATCATCACATAATATGATATACTAAGTTCCTAGCCTCACCATGGATCTCTCACTAAGTATCACATACAAGTAATAATATAATAACCAATATAATATCAAAATAAGGTACTCCGATAATAATTCCCCACTGGTTTTCCACTTCACCCCAACATCACATGTATTGATCCATCTCTCTCTAAAAGTATGCCTTTCTAATGAAAAATGGGAAACTATATCATATCATATATCCTGTGAATCACATCATCTCATCATTAATAAATATCATGCACCCCATGCATCACATCATCTCATTATTATCATAAATACCTCTAGATAGTAATCAAGTAGTTTTCAAGATCCACCATAGATTGTACGTTAGGGATTATACCTCAAGTCATCACATCACATACACAACAAACCTATAATTATTCTTAAGAAACTATATCCAAAGATACATGTGTGTGAAATAACCAAAATCCATCAAAACCATCTATACACATATATATGGGAAATGTAATCTCTATTCATACTAGCATGAAATACTATAAGTATATGGGAGTGGGGAAACGGTGGGTAGTTAACCATACATTCCTCTCCTACTAGGATGTTAGGGAAAAAAAATCATCCTAGGGTTCACTAGGAACTGGTATCCCTATAGAAATAGGTGTGGTAGAGTATGAAATCACATAACATAAGAATGTACATATATCTCACAACCACACTATGGGGAAATACCAATCCTTAACCTCATCTACAGCTATCGTCTCTCAGACACCAGAGTGACACAACTAAGGACTATATATTCTCTGAGCACACAAAAATTACCAAAAGAATTTTCATTAATTATTTCTATTAAAATTTTTATAATTACATTAATTAATTCATTTTCCATTAATTAATGTTACACCATTTCCACTTTATATTATTTATCAATCAAAGTCCATGCCCTCCAAACATAATACAACCGATCCCATGATTCCTAAAGTGTAATAATCATTTAGAATTCCATTCAAACACCAAAACATTGGGTTAAATTAGTTAACATTAATTATCATTACATAATTAAAGTTACTTTTGGAATCATCCTAAAATACCATAAAAAATGCATAAAAAAGGATAAATAGTTGCATCAAGCAGCAGGGAAAGGAAAAATAAAATAAGAAACTCGACCATATGACCACTAAGAAGATTC
The DNA here is from genome assembly GCA_963277665.1 of Viscum album. NCBI lineage: Eukaryota > Viridiplantae > Streptophyta > Magnoliopsida > Santalales > Viscaceae > Viscum > Viscum album. The sequence continues at coordinate 718,933,029 of OY728135.1, forward strand.
ATTACCATGAATGAATCCAATGTTTAAGTATAAAAATGGGAAATACCATACTCAACACATTCCACCAATTCAAGTTCTATCCCAAAAACCAACATGTATATCATCATCCTTCCCATCACCAAAAGCATAAAATGATTCCATAAACCTGGGCCTCCCAACCCATATATCTAAAAACCATCATCCATCATTGACTCACATAATTTAAAAATGAAAGGATCCTTAACTAGAGAAAATGAACATAACATCAATAAAACAACAAATTCAACAAGGAATCTAGTCTCTAAAACCAAGGTATCCATCCTTCATAAGAAAACAAGCTCACTAATCCCAAAACAATTGTTTTTATCAATAATTAATTGATTAATGTCTTGAATTAACCAATTAATTTATCACCATATGTAACCTAAGGCATCAACTATAAACAACAACAAGATATTTAAACATGATTCAGAGCATCAATTAAAGTTTCATCAAACTATATGGAAGAAAAAATTCAACTAAACATACCAATTTTCTACTTATCCAATAAGTATTACCAACTCATTTCTTATTTATACAACAAGTATTACTATATTTACATTATTTATCCAATTTACAAGCATAAAAAATACTGAAATACAAAATAAACATAAATAACAAATTATCTAGAAAATCAAGAGGCAAACCATTATCATGGTATAAACACATGTGATCAGTACAACCAAAACTAAAATTAATTATTTAATAGAGTTTAATATTTATTAAGTTTAATTACACCATTATCAAAATATATAATGCATGATAACTTTAAGGTTTCATATGTAAATAAGAAGAAGAAATGAATCCCATACCTTAAAGATTTCAACTTTATGGAACATGAACAGAACGACATGAACATATCTCCTATCACCTACCCTCATGAAAACTACAACCCTCCATGTACACAACAACACAACTTCACTAACAAACATCGAAGTAACTCTATAATAGTAAATGAGATTAGACTCCATATCATGGAAAGGTATAATGAGAGGGAAAAACTGATTGGAGAAGAAAAACATGATAATGAGGGAATACTCACCTCAGATCACCACATATCAGACATGGGAAGTTTGGGATCAAAATCAATAAAAAGGGATTAAAAACTACTTGAAATAGAACCTCCAATCACCTAGGGATCTTGTGAAAATAGTGTTCATTGAATGAAACCATGGATATGATGGGATTTATAGCACCCTTATAGATGTAGATTAATGACGTGAATGTGTTATTCACATCATGAATGGATTGGGCTTTATGAATTTATAGAAAAGATGTTTCCTCAATCCTATAACCCTTTATTAATTCTTATATTGAATTTAATTTTACATTATGAGTTTTTAGGGAATTATTAATCTAGTATGACCCTTTACCCTTTCATTCATGAACCAATATCTCACATCCTAAATCAAACCCTTTGAACTATCCTTACACAATCCATGAATCAAAATTTGGTCTGTAAACCACTCTCTCATGTCGATAACTATAATTCATGATGTGAATTACATATAGTTCCCTATTTAATATTCCAATCTCCACTGAACCGACTCTAGGATTCCTCCAAGCACCATAGGCCTAAAAAAACACAAAGGAATGGCCAGGATCTGGACCCTTACATGGGTTTTAATGAATCATATTCTATGACTTGTCGTGTTATATACTAGACAAAGAAAAACATTAGAAACAAACTAAATGATATCATATATAATATCTAATGTCATGGGATTACAATGGATAATATTTATCTATTACATATCAACTCATATGACATATTAAACCTTATCTTACAAATACATGTTATTTTAAAAGATAGTATGATAACATGTTTATTCCATGATGAACCTAGATATGACACCATTGATTAGTTTTGTTATAATATCAAATGATTATAAAAATTTGGATAGACCCTTTTATTATGAATCTATCATCATAGAATCAACATGAATTTGAAGAACATAAAATAACTATGTATACCTAAAATCCTGTGAGATCTATCCTGATGGAGTATGATTGATGAATATCACTAAGAAATAACACTCAATACACTGGCCATTAGAATCCATGTATGCTACATAATGACTTCAAAATATCCAAAAGGTGTTCTAGCACCCTCTCCTTAAGGATAAATAAAGAATAAGGATTAAAAGTGATTTAAAATTATCGTAAGTATAATATATAACAAATAGTAAGGATATATTCATTTATATATACTCAATTTAATTTAGGAAGGATCTTGAGTACCACTTAAAATGATTGGAATCCACTACACATTACTCATAATACTTACCCATTTGATATTAGTGTTTTTTAAAAATTTCAAAAATTATATAATAATAATAATAATAATAATAATAATAATAATAATAATAATAAAAATAATAAATCCATAAATGAATCATTATAACGATTTATAAAAAAATATAAACTATTAAGGACATGGTATACATCATGATATCACATATCATAAAACCAAATTCACTACATGCTATGATATAGGCATCTCATGCCTATCATAGCCTACGATCCATCCTATATCACTATCTAAAACATGCATCACATGTAGGGGTGTCCAAACCTAACCCAACCTGATCAACCATGTAGATACCCGAAGCCTGACGTACATTGACATTACATTACATTTGTGGAATACTTAGTACACAACAAAAACACACACACAAGGATCGTAATAGTTTAGTGTCTTTGGAAACTCGGAACGTAATCTTCTAATCGTGGTAAAAGATCTTCAATATCTCCCATAAAGATCTTCCCCTTTTTTTACCTAAAACCTTTCTTTATATCCTGGGGAAAAGAAAACATAAAAAGGGTGAGCTCAAATGCTCAGTAAGGGTATACAAAAGAAAAATCAATCACATCATATTCATAAGAACATAACTTTTGGAAATCTTAACCTGCAAAAGAGAGCATAATTTCATAACATGGGATAAATCATGGTAGTGAAATGTAATCACAATAACCATAACTTAAAACATGAAACTTTGTGGCATTCACACATAATCATAGAGAATCATTTCTTGTTAGTCAAGACTCATTGCCAAGACTATCTTAGTGGACAAAGTCCCATTCTGAATCGAGTAACCCTCGTTTCAGTCCTGTTTCACTGAACCGGTATAACCTACCGTTCCAGCCCTGTCTATCTCATGAGATATAAAATCTTTACCCAATGCATTGGAGGGAGATATAGGTCCCACCCATCTCATAATGATACCATTCTTATGTGTGCCACAAAATCATAAATCATACATCATTGCATAACCCATGTAATAAAAATGGGATTCTTAAACAACATGACATCATAAAACCATTCATATAAGATAACGGAATTCATAAAAATGTTTCCATCACAACATAATAAAATCCATGTAATAATAGGGATAAAAACAGAACCCTTTATTATCTTAGATGGAAAATAATTTTGATAAAACACTTGAACTCCATTCTTGAGGAAAATATCCTTTCTTCTTCAAAAACATTTTTCCTTTCATAACATGTCATACAACTTTAAAATAAAAGAAGTTGATTAAAAATAAACTTGAAAACTTGTAAAGGAAGTTTCTTGGAAATAATGTTTTAAAAATCCATTCATGCCGTATAAGTTAAAAAAAACATTCTTCGTACTTTTGTCGGAAAAGTCAAAAAGTACCTCGTACGAAAAACGACAAAAGATTCCTTTCATACATATTACTAAAAACTCACCGAAGGGTAAAAATGGATTTAAACAATTGTAGGTGGATGGAAATAATATTACATATTGATGAAACATGGATGTGGATGATAAAATACACCCCAGTAAATACCAAAGTAAAAACAATCTCAGATAAAAGTGAGATTGTGATATTTCCCTTACCTTAGGTCCGATTTGCTTCGTATGTGTCCGAACCTCCTGTATAATGATTTAAATAATGTCATTGACTTATTACAGAATCATATTTATTGTTATTATATCATATATTGTTCACTTATGACATTATATTACCCGTTCTTTTGTAAATTCCATGTTAAAGAAGCGTTTTGGGTAAAATCGTTTCATTTATCGTAGGTGTTTTGACTTGTTGTTCTTGACATTATTATTACTTATATCATGATTTACTTACTTCCAGAATATAAAATATGATTTATATATCATATATATTCAGTATATATATATATATATAATAGATAGATAAATGAAATGAAAAACACCGTTCATGGAGACGGTAGTCCGTACGTACGCATGAACGCTGTTTTCCTTTCCTTATTGTCTTGAATGGAAGTAAGTAGATGACATAAATATATATATACATAAATCCAGTAGCTTTATAATGTCATATATTTCATTATTATTTCTTATATATACTTTATAATCATTCTTAAATGGTTAACATGGAGAATGAATCTCATCGCGTCGTGGAGACGGTAGTCCGTACGTACGCACGAGCGATGATATCATTTCCATATATATTGAATTGAATTGGAGTGGATTATACAATATATCAGAATCAGTATGATGTTGTAATAACTATGTATAGTTATTCTTTACACCATTATACCCATCCATGTAAGGTGATGGTGGAAAATAGATTACACCACGGCGTGGAGACGGTATTCCGTACGTACGCACGCGCGCTGATTTCTTTTTCCGTAGGATGGATAGATTGTGAAATAGGGTTGTTTCATACTTATAATAACATATCAGTATATGAGTAATACTGATGTTATTACTTCATAATTAAACAACCTAAGAAGAAGAAGTGGAAGAAGAAATAAAGATGAAAAAATTGGTAACGGTAATTACCTCTTCTTTGAAGCGCCTCTTTGAGACCTCCTCTTAGGGCACTAAAATTGGTCTTTGAGGAAGACCAGAACCTCTAGGATGTTTCTAGGGAAGTGGAGAAGAGATTTTGGCAGGGGTTGGCCGAGCTTGAGTGCTCAAATTGGTGTGAGGAGGAGGGGGAGGAGGTGCCCTTTTATAAGGGAGGAGAGGGGCACCTTAGGAATATCTCAAAATATTATTTTATATTAAAGTCAAAATCTGTTTATAATGGTTCCAAAGGGTCTTATTTCGAAGCTAAAGTGGGCATGGGTCGAAATCCAATCAACCAATAGGATTTAGACAAGTTTAGGGTATTATTTTAACCTTATCAATTAGATTTAACTCTAAGTTAATTAATTTAACTTTTACCGTGTCTTTTTGTTTTCTTTCACTATATGGTTAATACACTTACTATAACATGCCAAACGAACCCCAAATTGTTTATTATTAATATATATATCCTTATCTAAGTCATTTGGACGAACCTTAGATTTTTAGGAATAAAATAACAATTAGTAATATAATATTTGATTTAAAAACTATTTTGTGTCAATTTTGACACTATTTGATATATGATTTTTGTGAAAGTCATAACAGAATTATATGTTCGAACCAAGTTGATTAAATCAACACTAATATATCATAGTAACCTAGAAAATTAGTGGAATTCATAAAAAGTCTCAAATTACATTTATTTTGGTGTTTATAACATCAATTATGTCAATATTTCATTAATAAGATAATTACTGCATCATCTTTGTGTCATAAATAAATTAAATTATTTTGATGTCTAAAAATTACAAATAAAATACCATCATGTAGGAAATCTTTTTAGCTTTCTAATGAATATTTACAATCGAATTTATCTTATGTATAACCCCATATTAAAAATGATCTACTTATTAAACTTTGATTTTAACTATTTTAACCCTTCTTTAAATAAATTAATAATAAATGTCCTAATCTAATCCAAGTGGGCCTAAATGGTCATTTTTTATTCCTAAGTTTGTTTTTGGTCGAATTACACTTATCCAATAGAATTAGGACACGTGTTAGGGAAATAGTAATATCATATTTACCCTTAGTTACCCTATTTACTATTAACCACGGTAAAAAAAAGTAAAAAGTTACTATTCACCAAAAAATTATTTTCATCTCATTGAACCACATTTTAGTCCTTGATATTAACCGTGTCTCTCGGATTTTCGAAATTCCATTCACAGAAGCGGTAAAATTAAGTTTTATGCAAAATTCAGTTTTTAACCTACCACTTAGTAGTTTCACTATTCATCAAAAATTGATGTTTTTCAGAACAATGCCAAAATTTCATCCTAAGCTATATTTTATATTGCGAATTCAAAAATAAAGTCTATTTTACCAAAATCATAACATAGAAGTTTCATTAATTATTTTTATAATTAAATCCCGCTGTTAAAACACATAGCGTGTTTTTTTAAGAAACAATATCTATCAAAAGATTGACACTTGATTATGTCTGGTTTAAATGTGAAATTACAACCAATGACCAACATTGTATTAAATTGTAAAAATATATTCTAAATATACTTTAAAACCACTCAAATTAATAATTTATCACTATTAATTATTTCGATTAAAAAGGTTGTTTTTAATTAAAATTTAGTAATTTTCACTATTCATCAGAATATGAAAGTTATCCGAAATGTACCAAAATTTCACCTTAGGCTAAATTCGATACTCCGAATCCAAAAATGAAATCCATTTTGAAAAATAAAATTTACAAAATTTCAAAAAGTGGTTATTACTATTCATAACGGCTAGTTTTAATAACATTTTAATAGCATATCGCTGTTTAGTGAAACTCGTTATTGCGTACTACACACGCTATCGAGGAAGGTCGCGATTGCGTGTAATGCAAGGCAAGTCAAGGATGCGTGTTGTGCAAGATCCTTTTGGTGTAGCGTACAACACAAGACATTAGTGAAATAAAAAGAAAATTTTTCATAAAATCTCGGGCTGTTACATTCTACCCCCCTTAAAATGAATTTCGCCCTCGAAATTCATCGGGGTTATAAATGGTTTACTATTCGAAAGTTTCTTTAATAGAATCCCACATCGTAAAAAGGAATACCAAAACCAATCTTTAAAAACAAAAGTATGAAACCTAACGGTTACCCAAATAAACTAATCACTGGGTTTCCACATAGGTGAAAATATGGATATGGAAGAAAAATCTAACCATCATGTTCTGATGGAGAGTGGTAGAGAACATGGCTATGGAAAAGCCAGTAATCACAAAGCCATAAATTTGTGACGATCTAAGGTACCATCTGATTCATCAGATATAAGATCACTAGGACAACATTTTTGGTTTTCAAGATCGTTTCCCTAAAGTTAAAGAATTTGAATTAGAATAAATACTTACTTTATGTTGGTAAACCTCATTGTTGTTCGTTCCTTTAACAATTTCAACTTTATCTCTTAAATAAATGAAGTTGAATTTGTTATTTTTGAAGTGTTAGCAGATCATGTGATAGAATGACGGGTCATTCCATCTATCTCAAACAAAAGGTTAGCAAAAATTATATACATAAGTCGATCTATAGTGAGATTAATCATATATTGTTCCTAAAATGGACTTATACTTCATATATCATACTGCTTAATATAATAAAACTAGTTTCTACTAAACAGGGACTTCCTGTAGGCCAGTGGTAGGCGATAAAGGCCAGTTGCACTTCGGTTGTGGGTTCGATTCCTACGACCTTGTCCGACGCGATGGGCTGTCGCCCGTCCTGCAGGTTGTCCCTTTTTCTAAAACTATATTACTATAACATCGAAAAAAAACTTCTATCCTTAAACAATACTAACTTATGTCCAACATAATCCATTCTAATCTTTAGGCTTATCCATAATACTGCAGTCCACTCTCATAATATAGTGAAAACGATTACCAGAGATTTAATACTATCGTTAATCCCCATATATATGTCTTGTTGGTCACATCCCAAACATTCAAAGGCCTTAATCATGTATTCTCTTGAATACCTTAGTGAAAACATGAATGCAGTTTAAAGTTAACACTTTCCACATACCAAAATCCTCAAAATTCTATATACTCAAACCATGATATCACTTAGTCCTTATATCAATCATGAGCTCATGAATACTGTTATACATTTCATTTTCTCGTTTTCACTTCATTATGCGCATAATATCTCAATTACTTTGAATACCACATTAGACAAATACATAAATATTCCAATACCACATGATACAACATTATTTTGGAATCCCATTACATAAACACTTAATCATTCCACCACATCATTGTCATATTCAACATTTCCAATAGAGATCGCATGTGACTTCCCTTTGTCCTTTGCCTTCAGTGGTTGCTCATGTTGATCGTCACTAACCCTTGGATTAGGGCATTTATTGGCATAATGTCCCATCTCCTTGCACTTGAAACATTGAAGTGTTGGTGGTGCGTTCTCTGCAGTTTTTGCTTTGTTCACATCATTAGAAACCCTTTTTCCATTACTTCGACACTCAGCTACTCGATGACCTTCTTTTCCACACTTAAAACATTTTCTAGTCCCTTTAAGACAATCTCCACCATGCTTCTTTCCACACTTTGTGCATAAGGAAACATTCATCTTCTTTTCACCATTATTTTGAGATTTCTCCTTGAACTCCATCTTTCGTTTCTTTTCAAAACCATGAGATGGATATGTAACACCAACTTCCATTTCTACCTTGATAGCACAACGCACAATTTCTTCATAGCTACTGAAGTATCTTATAGCTAATGCCCTTCGAAGACTTGGTTTTAAGCCACTGAAAAATCGATCAACTTTACTTTCAGGTTGGATGATAATGCCAGATGCATACCTTGCAAGTCTTGTAAAATTTTCTTCGTATATACCAACAGATTCCTCATCCTTCTGCTTCAGCTCAAGAAACTCCTTTTCCATCTTTGTTCGAAGAATACGAGGGAAGTACTTACTGAAAAACAAGTTCTTGAACTCGTCCCATTCCATGGACTCAATTTCATCTCTTGGCCTCGTATTCTTGATAAGATTCCACCATTGATCAGCATCACCTTCCAAACGATACACTGCTAAGATTACTTTATCATGTTCAGAACATTGAAGAACTGAAAATATCTTTTCAGTAGTATTGATCCATTGTTCAGCAACAAGTGGATCGGAAGTCCCACTGAAAGAAGGTGGACGTTGCCTCATGAAGGACTCAATAGAATACTGTTCCCTTCTCTGCTCATTTGGAAGTCCAGAATGATTCATAGCTTGTGTAAGTATAGAAATAAGATTTTGCACTCCATCTCCCATAACATTTTTTTGTTCAGGAGGGCAATCATTGCATTGTCCATTGCATTGATCAACACGGTTCCTTCGGGTTCCAGCCATCGTCTAAAACCCAAAAAGAATAGTGTGAGAGGCAAAAATCATGCTTGAGAAAACAACATAATAAAGGTGGAGTATCCTCAATATCTATCATCTTAGGTTAAATTCTATGATCGTTACCGTAGTTCTAGGACTGTATCCTATATGTATACTTATCCTTAAGGACATCCCTAGACATACCTTATAAATATATCTAGGGATCTCACTAAAGTTCTCGCATCCTAGTTTCCAAAGGTTGACTAAACCTTTCCTCTGATACCAACTGTAGAGACCTGAAGCCTGACGTACATTGACATTACATTACATTTGCGGAATACTTAGTACATAACAAAAACACACACACAAGGATCGTAATAGTTTAGTGTCTTTGGAAACTCGGAACGTAATCTTCTAATCGTGGTGAAAGATCTTCAATATCTCCCATAAAGATCTTCCCATTTTTTTACCTAAAACCTTTCTTTTATATCCTGGGGAAAAGAAAACATAAAAAGGGTGAGCTCAAATGCGCAGTAAGGGTATACAAAAGAAAAATCAATAACATCATATTCATAAGAACATAACTTTTGGAAATCTTAACCTGCAAAAGAGAGCATAATTTCATAACATGGGATAAATCATGGTAGTGAAATGTAATCACAATAACCATAACTTAAAACATGAAACTTTGTGGCATTCACACATAATCATAGAGAATCATTTCTTGTTAGTCAAGACTCATTTCCAAGACTATCTTAGTGGACAAAGTCCCATTCTGAATCGAGTAACCCTCGTTTCAGTCCTGTTTCACTGAACCGGTATAACCTACCGTTCCAGCCCTGTCTATCTCATGAGATATAAAATCTTTACCCAATGCATTGGAGGGAGATATGGGTCCCACCCATCTCATAATGATACCATTCTTATGTGTGCCACAAAATCATAAATCATACATCATTGCATAACCCATGTAATAAAAATGGGATTCTTAAACAACATGACATCATAAAACCATTCATATAAGATAAAGGAATTCATAAAAATGTTTCCATCACAACATAATAAAATCCATGTAATAATAGGGATAAAAACAGAACCCTTTATTATCTTAGATGGAAAATAATTTTGATAAAACACTTGAACTCCATTCTTGAGGAAAATATCCTTTCTTCTTCAAAAACATTTTTCCTTTCATAACATGTCATACAACTTTAAAATAAAAGAAGTTGATTAAAAATAAACTTGAAAACTTGTAAAGGAAGTTTCTTGGAAATAATGTTTTAAAAATCCATTCATGCCGTATAAGTTAAAAAAAACATTCTTCGTACTTTTGTCGGAAAAGTCAAAAAGTACCTCGTACGAAAAACGACAAAAGATTCCTTTCATACATATTACTAAAAACTCACCGAAGGGTAAAAATGGATTTAAACAATTGTAGGTGGATGGAAATAATATTACATATTGATGAAACATGGATGTGGATGATAAAATACACCCCAGTAAATACCAAAGTAAAAACAATCTCAGATAAAAGTGAGATTGTGATATTTCCCTTACCTTAGGTCCGATTTGCTTCGTATGTGTCCGAACCTCCTGTATAATGATTTAAATAATGTCATTTACTTATTACAGAATCATATTCATTGTTATTATATCATATATTGTTCACTTATGACATTATATTACCCGTTCTTTTGTAAATTCCATGTTAAAGAAGCGTTTTGGGTAAAATCGTTTCATTTATCATAGGTGTTTTGACTTGTTGTTCTTGACATTATTATTACTTATATCATGATTTACTTACTTCCTGAATATAAAATATGATTTATATATCATATATATTCAGTATATATATATATATATATAATAGATAGATAAATGAAATGAAAAACACCGTTCATGGAGACGGTAGTCCGTACGTACGCATGAACGCTGTTTTCCTTTCCTTATTGTCTTGAATGGAAGTAAGTAGATGACATACATATATATATATATACATAAATCCAGTAGCTTTATAATGTCATATATTTCATTATTATTTCTTATATATACTTTATAATCATTCTTAAATGGTTAACATGGAGAATGAATCTCATCGCGTCGTGGAGACGGTAGTCCGTACGTACGCACGAGCGATGATATCATTTCCATATATATTGAATTGAATTGGAGTGGATTATACAATATATCAGAATCAGTATGATGTTGTAATAACTGTGTATAGTTATTCTTTACACCATTATACCCATCCATGTAAGGTGATGGTGGAAAATAGATTACACCATGGCGTGGAGACGGTATTCCGTACGTACGCACGCGCGGTGATTTCTTTTTCCGTAGGATGGATAGATTGTGAAATAGGGTTGTTTCATACTTATAATAACATATCAGTATATGAGTAATACTGATGTTATTACTTCATAATGAAACAACCTAAGAAGAAGAAGTAGAAGAAGAAATAAAGATGAAAAAATTGGTAACGGTAATTACCTCTTCTTTGAAGCGCCTCTTTGAGACCTCCTCTTAGGGCACTAAAATTGGTCTTTGGGGAAGACCAGAACCTCTAGGATGTTTCTAGGGAAGTGGAGAAGAGATTTTGGCAGGGGTTGGCCGAGCTTGAGTGCTCAAATTGGTGTGAGGAGGAGGGGGAGGAGGTTCCCTTTTATAAGGGAGGAGAGGGGCACCTTAGGAATATCTCAAAATATTATTTTATATTAAAGTCAAAATCGGTTTATAATGGTTCCAAAGGGTCTTATTTCGAAGCTAAAGTGGGGATGGGTCTAACTCCTATCAACCAATAGGATTTAGACAAGTTTAGGGTATTATTTTAACCTTATCAATTAGATTTAACTCTAAGTTAATTAATTTAACTTTTACCGTGTCTTTTTGTTTTCTTTCACTATATGGTTAATACACTTACTATAACATGCCAAACGAACCCCAAATTGTTTATTATTAATATATATATCCTTATCTAAGTCATTTGGACGAACCTTAGATTTTTAGGAATAAAATAACAATTAGTAATATAATATTTGATTTAAAAACTATTTTGTGTCAATTTTGACACTATTTGATATATGATTTTTGTGAAAGTCATAACAGAATTATATGTTCGAACCAAGTTGATTAAATCAACACTAATATATCATAGTAACCTAGAAAATTAGTGGAATTCATAAAAAGTCTCAAATTACATTTATTTTGGTGTTTATAACATCAATTATGTCAATATTTCATTAATAAGATAATTACTGCATCATCTTTGTGTCATAAATAAATTAAATTATTTTGATGTCTAAAAATTACAAATAAAATACCATCATGTAGGAAATCTTTTTAGCTTTCTAATGAATATTTACAATCGAATTTATCTTATATATAACCCCATATTAAAAATGATTTACTTATTAAACTTTGATTTTAACTATTTTAACCCTTCTTTAAATAAATTAATAATAAATGTCCTAATCTAATTCAAGTGGGCCTAAATGGTCATTTTTTATTCCTAAGTTTGTTTTTGGTCGAATTACACTTATCCAATAGAATTAGGACATGTGTTAGGGTAATAGTAATATCATATTTACCCTTAGTTACCCTATTTACTATTAACCACGGTAAAAAAAAGTAAAAAGTTACTATTCACCAAAAAATTATTTTCATCTCATTGAACCACATTTTAGTCCTTGATATTAACCGTGTCTCTCGGATTTTCGAAATTCCATTCACAGAAGCGGTAAAATTAAGTTTTATGCAAAATTCAGTTTTTAACCTACCACTTAGTAGTTTCACTATTCATCAAAAATTGATGTTTTTCAGAACAATGCCAAAATTTCATCCTAAGCTATATTTTATATTGCGAATTCAAAAATAAAGTCTATTTTACCAAATTCATAACATAGAAGTTTCATTAATTATTTTTATAATTAAATCCCGCTGTTAAAACACATAGCGTGTTTTTTTTAAGAAACAATATCTATCAAAAGATTGACACTTGATTATGTCTGGTTTAAATGTGAAATTACAACCAATGACCAACATTGTATTAAATTGTAAAAATATATTCTAAATATACTTTAAAACCACTCAAATTAATAATTTATCACTATTAATTATTTCGATTAAAAAGGTTGTTTTTAATTAAAATTTAGTAATTTTCACTATTCATCAGAATATGAAAGTTATCCGAAATGTACCAAAATTTCACCTTAGGCTAAATTCGATACTCCGAATCCAAAAATGAAATCCATTTTGAAAAATAAAATTTACAAAATTTCAAAAAGTGGTTATTACTATTCATAACGGCTAGTTTTAATAACATTTTAATAGCATATCGCTGTTTAGTGAAACTCGTTATTGCGTACTACACACGCTATCGAGCAAGGTCGCGATTGCGTGTAATGCAAGGCAAGTCAAGGATGCGTGTTGTGCAAGATCCTTTTGGTTTAGCGTACAACACAAGACATTAGTGAAATAAAAAGAATATTTTTCATAAAATCTCGGGCTGTTACAAACCAGACCTAAATTGACTAGGTGGGGTTGAGTTACAGGTAGTATATGGATGGGTCGGGTCGGGATTGGGTTGGGTTAGGTCACTAGTTGGAAAAACAATAAACTAACCTGACCCAAACAACCTATATAATACCTAATTTATTACCTGTGGGGGTCAGGTACTTCACTTACCTCTTATCACCTCTCAGATAATAATCAATTAATTTAGGTTATATCCACCCCTTTTTAATTTTTAGGTTAATAGAAATAATTTTTGAATTTTTTTGGATGCATTATTATTGGATTTTTTTTGTTTTCTGATAAAACTTATAGGTCACCTATAGGCTTGGTCTAATTTATTTGAAAATTACAGGTAATGTTTTTCTGGATAATATAAATAGATTAGGTGATCCATGTGATGATGTATTTCTTTATTTTTTAGAAAAAAGTTTTAAAATTTTGAATTGAATTTAATGGGGATTTTTGGTCAGTTTGTATTTGGAAGATTTAATATGTTCTATTTTTTAGTTTTAATTTAATCAATAGTTTTATAGTTATTTTCATTATTTATTGTAATTTTTCTATATCTAACCCAACATACCCAAACTGACCCAACTCAACCCAACCCACCTTGGTCTGGGTCGAGTTAGTTTGATACAAAAAATGTCTATGGACTAATGCAATCCAACCTGATCACTTTTTATTGGGTTGATGGAATTTGTTTCTCAAACCTGACCCAACCCAACCCATAGACACCACTAATAACATGAATATAAAAGGTTATGATATATAGATAAATTATACTATAAAATTAACCAATTTTAGTGCATATCCATTAAGAGTCACATAGAAAACATCCTATAAAATAATAAATACGAAATTAATCATACACCACACATATAATGAGTCAACCCAGGGTCCTAATGGACTAAAACTAACCATTCTTGAAGCCTAATGCATCCCATAACATTTGATACCCACTATAATTAATAAATTATCCACTATCCCATATAGAAAAGCATCATATAAATCTAACCTCTCTCAGGAGATCCTATACATTAGTCTAACACTCTCTTTACACCATCACATCATAAGGAAAATGTTTTCTTTTGAATTCTTTACTACCAATCACTTTTTATGAAGTGTCAGAACTCAAACTGATTGAGAACCCTAGGATTTAAATCAAATATTCTCACACTTGGAAACCTCACATGTAGTCCATTATATATAATTAATACACAAAGAAAAACTAATTCTATTATCTGATTACTCTCCAATCAAGGCAGTGGGCAGGATACACCCATCATTGTACCTAGGCATCACCTCTAATTTATGAAGACTAAAAATCTTCCCAAAGTAGTATTAATTTTATGCATGATCACTTACACCTACCATTATAACATAGATCACATAAAAATTTATATAAATGGGGGAAAGTGTTAAAGACCACCTACCTCTAGTTAGTAGATACTATCTCATCAATGATTATCATCTAATTTATCCTTTATTATCCAAAATCAAAGACTACAGAACCCTTATAGAGTAGTTTCTAGCTTTACTATGCTCACTTACACCCATCATTATATCACGAAGCATATACACACACATATAAATAATATAAATAACTGAGGATGACCTATCGTTAGTGGTTATATTCTATCCTATTGAATATAATCATATAATTTTTCCTCAATCATCAAAAAATCAAAGAACCAGTAAAACCCCTAAAAATAAGAATTTAAAATGAATAAAAAAAATCCATGAAAGAAACCAAATATTAAATCCTGAATGAGTTTATTACTTCCATGAGAAAATTAATTCCCTTAATGGTGATTAAATTCAACACTAATCAAGGCATGGGAGATTAAATCATAAGAAACTCAGAGGGATGATCTATTGTAGTTTATATAACCTAAGAAGAGAAACAAGAATATTTTTATAAAATTTATCTAATAAAAAATACCAACAAACAATACACTTAAATTTTGGGTTAACTTTCCATATTGAAACACCAATGGAATCCCATCAGCCTTTTAGTGGCCAATTAGAACCCTAGAAGATTCCATGAATTATTAGTAGAGCCTGTGGGTCTTATTACCACCATTAAACACCCAATATAATCTTAGTGGGTGACCAATAGATTATTAGATGGAGTTTGTAGTATCTCACATATTTTAGTGTCATTTTATTCTATTGTTTACTCATAATGGTTATCACTAAGATTCCTATTTAGTACAGATATGTGTAAATATATATGAAAAGGAAAACACTATATTAAAATAATTATTATAAATTATTAGAGTGTTAAAAAATCCCAACCATAGGTATTCCTATCTTTAATATGAAACATTATGCCTCCAATTTTAAAATCTATAACCACTGGGATATCATATTTAATAATCAATCTTGTATTTCATCCTAGATATACCTATTATACCCCTACACATTAATAAGGGAAACCATATTTCCCCACAATACATTCTCAATAAAATACTCTATCTGCACTGGATACTCCTCAAACTAATTTTTCTCATATAGAACAGTACCATCTTTATTAATCACATGTAAGGGGTATAAATCATATTACTTGAGCTAGGAAAATTGGAACTCATCATTTATAAAACTTCATTTTATTGGGCTCAAAATGGTATGTCCCTATACCAATCCACTAGAAAATTTAAAATGGTTATTTAAACTAACCCTATAGAATACCTTAATTCCTTAACTGACAATGACCCAACCATGACAATACCTGTAAGAGTGCATGATCACCCATAGATAACTCCAATGGCCAGCACCTCTAGTTAACATAGTATTTTTCATTACTTTAATCACTAACCAATCCATTTTAAATTTAATTTTATTCTCTTTGATGAATCCTATATGAGGATTGGTTTAATAATAACCTATTGGTATATGTCTAACTGGAATGATATATAATGACATGGTCTACCATAGAGAGACTCAAAGGGACTTATCTATATCAATTATTATTAAATGTTGTTTTATATGAACTATTAAAAAATTATAGGTACTCCCATGTACCCCAAAAATCTAAGACACAAGCCTATAACATATCCTCAAAAATCCTAATAGACATCTCCTTCTTCCCGTCCGTCTATGGGTGGTAAGTTATACCCAATTTTAGTTGAGTACCCATAACCTTCTATATTCCCTTCTAGAACCGAGAAAACATCTATGTATAATATAATACTCATGGTAAATTCATAAAGTTTTAAAACCTCCCATATATATAACTTTCACAGCTCATATAATTCCTAGGTTACTTGAATAGACATGGTGTATGAGATCTTAGTCAGTTGATCAAAACTAAACCAAATGGTGTCCTAGATTTAGGGAGAAATTGGGACCCCCATATGAAAATATAATAACCTCACCCCACTTCCACATGGGAATATAAAGTGTCTATATTAATGTAGTAGGTCATTAGTGCTACACATTCACCTACTAACAAGTAATGTACTGAGACACGTACCCTACAATTTCCCACTCCATAGACAACCATCATAATTGAAATTTAATATAATTATATATCTTCATCAACCCATGATGCACTAACCATTTTGATGTAATTTCATCATAAATTACACTATCATACATTCTATTACTTCCACCCTTCCATATATATATGACACTGGATCCGTATCTTGAGTCCTCCCCATGTTGTTCTCCCCATCATATAACCTTTCATGTGTGATGATGTAGTTTAATACCAATTATTAGATAACCTTAACCTGATGAAAAATTGAGGAATTAATAATAATATGAGCTAAAGAGACCATCCCATGGTCCTCTATTATATATAGGCGTAACTTTGAGAAGAGACTCATTAGCCACCACTCCTCACTCAACTTCAATATACCTTGTGCTAGTGTATTTATTCTTAGCATGCCTACTATAACATTACCCTTCCCAGGGGTATAAGACAACTCAAAATAAAAAACATAGAGGCACATGACCCATATTATCTATCAATTATTTTTATACCTTTATGGAAAGGGTTACCTTAAGATATTGTGGTCTGTATACACCAAAATATTCTTACTGAGGAGATAATGGTGCAAGAATTTTAGTTTATATACCAAAATAACTAACTCTGAATTATGAGTGGAGTATTTTCTCTCTCTTTGTAACAACCCGAACTTTTTAATTATCTTTGTTTCCTAATTTTGTGTGTCATTTTGTACTCAACAAAATTATATCCTTTAATTAATGAAGTGGGTATAATTAAAATGTGACCGTTGGGTTTCAACTGTTATATGACTGTTGGAAACTATAATCTTAACATTGTGTTTTTATAAATACGGTTATCTTGGTTAATTAATACAGAAAGAAGATTTAATGGCCTCATCCAGTAGACTCAAGCCTTATGAAGCCCATCTGTCAGAGCTTGGGAAGAAGGTAGTATCACTGGGCTTTGCTCTGGACCAAGCCCAAGCCGAACTTCAACGTATGAAGCTTGAATGGAATCTCCTAATGGATAAGTTCAACCTGTTAGAAATAACCACTCGGGAAATATTGTCTAAGCCACCCCAAGATTCTATCAACATAACACACCTTACACGTATGTCTTATGCTGGTGTTATAAGGGGCTATGTAATGAGACCTTAGCTACTTCGTGTAATCCTTTTATATAAATAAAATTATTATTTCTTATTATGGAAAAGTTTGTGAATTTCAATTATCCAGATAAATATAGGATTTTTATTATTGATGAATAAAAAAAAGGTATTTTAAAATATTTTTTTATTCATTAAATAATTAATAATGTGAAATGATTTTCAAAAAATGGTCTTCTACAGTTGTGATCAGTGAGAAATTTAGAGTCTAATAAGATCAACTTGGTTTTTAGTGAATAGTAAAGTAAGAATAGTAACATACCCATATGAATAGTAATGAATATTAATAAATAGTAATTTGAAAAAAAAATATAAACTTCACCCATGAATGTATAAATACATTTTAGAAATCTTAAAAGTGAAAAAATGATCATAGTTTAAGTTTTGGTATTTTTATATGCCATAAATATCTTATTTATAATTTAATTATTAATTTAATAATTTAAAATAGAAATTTATTTTCATAAAATTTAATCATAAATTGTTACTTTATTGCCTTATGGGTATACAATATTTTTATGGGACCATGTTTACGTTTTTAAGGTGTTACAAAATGAGTTATAGTTTTAAAGTTGTATTTTTGGAATAAATAATGATTTTATTTAAAAAATAAATTAGAAATATTTATAAGATTATTTCCATAAAATTGAATTCATTTTTGAATTTAGAGCATCGATATTAGGTTAGGGTGAATTTTTGGGATTTTTCTGAAACAGTTGAATTATCAGTGAATAGTAAAAATGCAGTTTTGAGCTTCGGGTGTTTAATGACATAATTAATGATATAAGATTTCTGGTTGACTTATTAATAGTGAGATATGCTATGAGGTGTCCCAAGTGGCCAATACCATGGGAAAGCCCATGGTTTTTCAAATACCACCGATGAGTTGTCCCTTGGAAATTAATAATTTATTCACTAACTTTCCCTATAAATATGAAGCCATTTCCCTCATTAGTTTCATTTAAAAATCATCCTCAACTAAGTTCTGGTATTCTTACCTCCCAAGGAGTCATACCAAGGTTCCCTTAAGCCTCCCAAGGTCTCAACCTTTATGCTTTCAAAGTTACTCATCAAGGTAAGGGATCCTTTCACCCTCCTCTTTTAAATCATGAACTCCTTTATGTTGTGTCTTCTAGTTTCCATATATTTATGTTAAGAGTATGTTATTATATGTTCTCATTACTTTACATTTCATGTATAATTGTTGAGAGACCCTTTCCGCTCTCATCAATTTTTTTCTGAATTTTTATGTGACGCCGTTAAGGCTGCCGAAGTTTTCGTAAAAGGAATCACGTCTTCTCTTTTCTTTCATGTTTCCTTTTCATGTGGTATGTCATTAAAATTTCCATACCATGTTCTTATCTCCATATTATTCTATATTTATACTGTATTATAATTTATTTATTAGTGGGTTAATCTTGTACCCTCTCTTTTCAATGTTTTCTAAAATCATGTTATATAGCCGTTATGCTGTAGAAATTTTGTCTCAAAATTTCTATCTCTTTCTTTCAAGAAATTATCTTGTTTATTTATGTGAATAAACAGCCCTATTTAATTTATATGAGTGTTAATAAATATATAAAAAGTATATATTTTATTCTGGAATTGATATACATATAACCCTCACTCTCTTTCCATGGGTTATAAATGATATGATGATCTTATTTTTAAGAACTTTTAAAACGTCACGATTTTGAAATGAAACCCATTTCTTTTATTCCCTATGGGTTATTTATGAAATGTTTGATTTTGATCTATGTGTATCACATGAAAGTAAATAAATATTAATGGTGTGACCTGATAGTGCTCTAATGCATTGGGTAAAGAATTAATCTCTAGATATGACAAGTTTCACGATACCATGGTGAATAACCTTGGTAATTTTTATGACACCTCGAGGATAAACCTTGGTGATATGTTCATGAATGTATGAATGGAATGTTGAAGCCACATATTCAAGTTATTTTTATTATGATATACTTATTCTTCCATTTATCATGCCTTTATGACTTTTAGCATGTTCTTATTAATATTGCTCAAGATCACATGTCAACTGTTTCACTTGTTTTCCTTACTGAGCCTTCTGCTCAGCCTTTCCTTTGATGTATGTCTCTAGGTTATGTGATGTATTAATTGTACATAAGATAAACCTATGATGAATCCTTGAAAGTGCATTAGAAGGATGTTTTATGTTGTTTTCATGTATTATGTTCATGATTTCCAAGACACTAGACTTTAAATATTCTCTGTTTCTAAAATGTAATGAAAAGTTATGTAATAAAAAGGCGGGATGCCATAGTTGGTATCAAAGGATAGTTTAGTTATTTATGGAAATTAGGATATTAAATCTTTAGGAATAATCCTATATAAATGTTTAAATAT
The DNA here is from genome assembly GCA_963277665.1 of Viscum album. Lineage (NCBI taxonomy): Eukaryota > Viridiplantae > Streptophyta > Magnoliopsida > Santalales > Viscaceae > Viscum > Viscum album. The sequence goes on from OY728135.1 coordinate 718,953,752, forward strand.
AGGAAAACTTCTTGGTATTTTGGTAAGTATTAAGTAAGTTTTTTATCTAGAAAATACATCCCTATCTGGATACGAGCAGGTAGAGGCGGCTCTGGCACAGATGTACATACTGGTAAAACCCGAAAACACCACTTTGAGATATAATCGAATGGGAACTGGTGCACAAAAATGGACTTGCTGCACTCTTGGTTACAACACTCTCGGGGGATATTTTTGGTTAATCATAAACTTTTTATGAATCATTATGAAGGATTTATAGAGAAATGTAATTGTTTAATGAAGTTTTAAGACATAAATCCTTTATAGTTAAAAGATTCGTAAATGAAATAAGTTTCTCACTAAGGTTTTATTATTTTAGAAATGGTGGAAAATAAGAGGAACTATGAAAATGGTGACCGCAATGGACCATGCACTGAAGACCCTCCGATGGAATTTGGAATGGAAACATTCATGCGAATGATGAACCAACTGACTCAAGTTATGGGAAATAACTTGAATCAAACTGAGAGACCGATATCACCACAAAGGGAACAACATTTTGTTGAGTCTTTTATGGGTCAATGAACACTGACCTTTAGTGGATCGAGTGACCCATTGATTGCTGAGTAGTGGATCAACTCTATCGAGAAGATCTTTTCTGTGCTCCGCTGTTTAGAGCAAGAGAAGGTCACCATGGTTGTCTATCGCTTAGAAGGAGAAGCTAATCAGTGGTGGGAGATGATTAAAAACACAAGTCAAAGATTTCAGGTTGAATCTATGGAGTGGGAAGAGTTCATAGGGATCTTCTTCTGTAAGTATTTCCCTCATTCCATGAGAAAAATAATGGAGAAGGAGTTTCACAAGCTGAAGAAAAAGGAGAATGAATATGTGGGAATCTACGAGATGAAATTTATAGGGCTTTCACATTACTCCTCTAGCTTTGTCATGGATCCAAATGGAAAGGTTGATAGATTCTTCAGTGGACTAAGACCTCATCTGTGGAAGAATCTAGCCAACCGAGATTATGATAGCTATGAGGATATTGTGTGAAGTGCGATGAAAGTCGAACTGGAGTTTGGTGAGATGAAGTGGTCTCATAAATCCAACGACAAAAAAGAGATCAATGGAGCCAATCTTAGGGAGGATCTTTGATCAAGTAATAGGAGGAAAGAAAGTGCAACGTCCCATGTGTAATAAATGTGGGAAGAAGCATTTGGGGAAATGCCTGCTCGGGAGCGAGAAATGCTACAAGTGTGGAAGAGATGGCCATATTGCGAGGAATTGTCATAGTGAGGTGAAACCTCAACTTCCAAACACTAACGACAAGGGAATGATGGTGCAAGACCTACCTAATGTCCAGTGATTTAAGTGTGGACAACTGGGTCACTTTTCCAATCACTGTCCAAATATGAGGGTAGTGGAGGGGAACCACCATCACATTCAACAAAGGCCAAGGGAGCAAGGTAGTACTTTTTTCTATCACGATAGCTAAAGTTGAAGCTCCAAATTATGTGGTAGAAGGTTCTATTTTGTTTCTCTAAAATCTAGTAATCACTTTGTTCGATTATGGTTCTACGCATTCCTTTATTTTTTCCAAGTTTGCAAAGAATTTAGAATCAACCCCCAAATTGATAAAAATAGAGTTATCAGTCAAGACTCTTGGTGGGATTATCCAAGAATCATCAGTGTTTATAAACTATAGTATATAATTTAGTGAGCACAATCTTATCAAAAATCTAGTAGTCATTCCCATGATAGAATTCGAAAATATACTAGGGATGAACTGGCTCTCAAATTATAATGCTAAGATCAAATGGGGAAGTAAGGAAATCTCAGTAGTCTTGAATGGAAAACCTACAGTTATATTCCAAGGAGAGATATATCAACCTGATATTTGTCTATAAGAACCTCTTATATCCTTCTTTATGGAATTGATCGGTGAATAAGAAGAAGGAAATGAGAGTTTGAGGATAGAAAATTTACCCATCGTCCCGGAATACATTGACGTATTTCCTGAGGAGTTGCCTATACCTCCCCTAGAAAGAGATGTAGAGTTCTCTATTTAACTCGTGCCTGGATCTCATACAATATCAAAGACCCTGTATAGGATGGAAAATGTGGAGATGGAGGAATTAAAGAAGCAACTCCAAGATCTTTTGGAGAAGGGGTTTATCCGACCGAGTGTGTTTCCTTGGGGGAGAACTTGTTCTCTTTGTGAAGAAGAAGGATGGATCGATGTGGCTATACATTGATTATAGAGAACTAAACGGGATCATAGTAAAGAAAAAATTCCGTCTTCCAAGAATTGATGACTTATTTGACCAACTTTGTGGGGCTCAATTCTTCTCTAATATTGATCTTCAATCTGGTTATCATCAATTGAGGGTGAAGAAAGAAGATATTCCAAAAACTGCCTTCTGATCAAGATATGGGCATTATGAGTTTGTTGTTATGCCTTTTGGATTGACTAATGCACTTGCTATTTTTATGGATTTGATGAATAGAGTCATTAAATACTACCTTGATAACTTTGTGGTAGTTTTTATTGATGATATTATGATATATCCCAAAATTTGTGAGGAGCATGAAGATCATCTAAGGGTTTTAAAAACTCTACGGAAGGGGAGGATTTTTGGAAAGTTCAGTAAATTTGAATTCTAGTTACAACAAGTTGCTTTCTTGGGGCACATTGTTACCAATGAAGGAATCACAGTTGACCTTTGAAAGACATAAGTTATAGAGGAGTGGCCTCAGCGTTCAAAAATAACTGAGATCCGTAGTTTCCTTGGATTATCAGGATATTATAGGAGGTTTGTGAAAAACTTTTCATGACTTTCTAATCCATTAACCAAGTTAACTCAAAAAGGGGTAAAGTTCATCTGGACAAAGGACTGTGAGGAAAGTTTCCAATAGCTGAAGAAGGGATTGGTTACTGCACCTATGTTAACTCTGCCCTCAAGTGGAGAAGGATTCTTTATTTTTAGCGATGCATCTCTGAAAGGGCTTGGGTGCGTCCTTATGAAAAATGACAAGGTCATTTTGTATGCATCTCGACAGTTGAAGAATCATGAGCATAACTATCCAACGCATAATCTGGATTTGGATGCGGTTTTTTTGCTCTGAAGATATGAAGGCACTATCTTTATGGGGAGAAATGTGATATATACACATACCATAAAAGTTTTAAGTATATTTTCACACAAAAGGAATTGAACATAAGACAAAGTAGATGGTTGAAACTCCTTAAAGACTATGATTGTTCAATTCATTATCATCCCGGAAGAGCAAACAAAGTCGCTGATGCATTAAGCAGGAAAGACCCAGTTATTCTGTCCATTATGAGGATTCAAAGAGATGTTTTGATCAATGACCTAGTAAAAATGGACATGGGAATCATAAAGGAAGGGACATCAACAATCCTAACCCAAATTATTTCTCAACCATCACTACTAGAGAAGATCAAGAAATCTCAGAAAGAAGATCCTTTGTTACAGAATAAGTTTGAGGCTGTGAAGGATGGGAAGTTTCTTGAGTTAAATACTGATCAAGAAGGTGTACTGAAATTTTGTACAATACTATGTGTTCCATATATTCCAGAAATAATTAAGGAGATGATGGATGAATCTCATAGCTCTACTTTCTCTATAAATCCTGGAATCAAAAAAATGTATAGGGACCTTCATGATCATTATTGGTAGGATAATATGAAAAGGGAGATTGTTGACTACACTTTAAGGTGCCTAGTATGTCAACAAGTGAAGGTATAGAGACAACTTCCTAAAGGGGTATTGCAACCACTACCCATACCATCATGGAAGTGGGACAATATCACTATGGAATTTGTCACTGGTCTCCTGATAACTTCCAAAGGAAATAATACGATATGGGTTATTGTGGACCGTCTCACCAAGACTGCCCATTGTATCTCCATTCGGGAAGATTTCTCTCTTGATCAACTTTCAAGGATTTACATGAAGGAAGTGGTAAGAATTCATGGAGTTCCACTTTCTATCGTATCTGATCGTGATCCAAGGTTCACATCAAAATTCTGGAGAAGTCTTCAACAAGATCTGAGCACTGAATTGAATTTCAGTATGGCCTATCACCCCCAAACTAATGGAAAATCTTCAAGGACTATTCAAACACTCGAGGACATGCTGATAACTTGATCAATGGAATTTAAAGGTGGATGGGATCAACATATCTCTTTAGTTGAGTTCTCTTACAATAACAGCTTCCACTCGAGAATTCAAATGGAAACCTATGAAGCTCTATATGGGAAGCGATGTAGAACTCCTACTTGTTAGGATAAAGATGGAGAGAGAAAGATTCTTGGGCCTGATCTTGTACAAGAGATGACAAAAAAGTTCCATGCCATCCAATAACACATTAAGGATGCTCAGAGTCGGCAAAAGAGCTATGCCGAAAACCATTAAAGAGACTTGGAGTTTGATATTGATGACAAAGTCTTTCTTCGGATTTCACCTTGGGAGAGAGTCATATGGTTTGGGAGGAAAGGGAAGCTCAACCCTAGGTACATTGGCCCATATGAAATCCTTGATTGTGTGGGAGCAGTGGCCTATCAGCTTGCACTTCTTCCAAATCTATCCCAAGTTCATATTTTCTTCCACGTATCCCTCTTGAGGAAGTACATAACTGAACCTTCACATGTACTAAATCCAGAGGTGGTACAACTGAAACATGACCTCTCTTATGAGGAGCATCCAATGGAGATCTTGGATCATAGAGACAAGGTTCTACGCAACAAGACTACCCACCTTGTTAAGGTGTTGTGGAGAAATAACAAATGTGAAAAAGCCACATGGGAACTAGAGGAGTCCATGAGACAGAAGTACCCACACCATTTCCCATCAGAGGGTATGAGATAAAATTTTGGGGATGAAATTTCTTAAGGGGGGAAGAATGTAACGACCTGAACATTTTAATTATATTTGTTTCCTAATTTTGTGTGTTATTTTGTACTCAACAAAACTATATCCTTTAATTAATGAAGTGGGTATAATTAAAATGTGACCGTTGGGTTTCGACTGTTATATGACCGTTGGTCAATATGACCATTGGAAACTATAATCTTAACGTAGTGTTTTTATAAATATGGTTATCTTGGTTAATTAATACAGAAAGAATATTGAATGGCCTCATCCGTAGACTTGAGCCTTATGAAGCTCGTCTGTCGGAGCTTGGGAAGGAGGTAGCATCACTGGGATTTTCTCTGGACCAAGCCCAAGCCTAACTTCAACGTATGAAGTTTGAACGGAATCACCTAAGGGAGAAGTTCAAGCTGATAGAAATCACTTCTCGGGAAATGTTTTCTGAGCCACCCCAAGATTCTATCACCATAACACACCTTACACTTAGGTCCTATGCTAGTGGTATAAGGGGCTATGTAACGAGACCTTAGCTTCTTTGTGTAATCCTTTTATATAAATAAAATTGTTATTTCCTATTATGGAAAAGTTTGTGAATTTCCAAAATCCGGATAAATATAAGATGTGTATTATTGATGAATTTAGGAAAAAAGGGTATTTTAAAATATTTTTGTATGCATTAAATAATTAATAATTTGAAATGATTTTCAAAAAATGGTCTTCTACAGTTGTGATCAGTGATAAATTTAGAGTCTGCTAAGATCAACTTGGTTTTTAGTGAATAGTAAAGTAGGAATAGTAACATACCCATATGAATAGTAATGAATAGTAATTTGACAAAAAAAAAACTTCACTCATGGATGTATAAATACATTTTAGACATCTTAAAAGTGAAAAAACGATCATAGTTTAAGTTTTGGTATTTTTGTATGCCATAAATATTTTATTTACAATTTTATAATTAATTTAATAATTTAAAATTGAAATTTATTTTCATAAAATTTAATCATAAATTGTTACTTTATTGTCTTATGGGTATACGATATTTTTATGGGACCTTGTTTACTTTTTTAAGGTGTTACAAATTGAGTTAGAGTTTTAAAGTTGTATTTTGGAATAAATAATGATTTTATTTAAAAATTAAATTAAAAATATTTAGAATATTATTTTCATAAAATGGAATTATTTTTTTAATTCAGAGCATCGATATTAGGTTAGGGTGAATTTTTTGTATTTTTCTGAAACAGTTGAATTATCAGTGAATAGTAAAAATGCAGTTTTGAGCTTTGAGTGTTTAATGACATCATTAATGATGTAATAATGATGTAAGCTTTCTGATCGACTTATGAATAGTGATATATTCTATGAGGTGTCCCAAGTGGCCAATACCATGGGAAAATACCATGGGAAAGCCCATGGTTATTCAAATACCATCGATGAGGTGTCCCTTGGAAATTAATAATTTATTCACTCACTTTCCCTATAAATACCAAGCCATTTACCTCATTAATTTCATTAAAGAATCATCCTCAAAGATGTTATGGTCTTATTAATCTCCAAGGAGTCATCCCAAGGTGCCCTCAAGCCTCCCAAGGTCTCAACCTTCAAGCTTTCGAAGTTACTCTTCAAGGTAAGTGATCCTTTCACCCTCCTCTTTTAAGTCATGAATTACTTTATGTTGTGCCTTCTAGTTTCCATATATTTATGTTGAGGGTATGTTATTATATGTTCTCATTACTATAAATTTCATGTCTAATTGTTGAGAGACCCTTTCCGCTCTCATCAATTTGTTTTCTGAATTTTTATGTGACATCGTTAGGCTGCCGATTTTTTCATAAAATGAATCACATCTTCTCTTTTCTTTCATGTTTCCTTTTCATGTGGTATGTCATTCAAATTTCCATACCATGTTCTTATATCCATGTTATTATATATTTATACTATGTTATAAGTTATTTATTATTGGTTTAGTCTTGTACCCTCTCTTTTCAATTTTTTCTAAAATCATGTTATATAGCCGTTATGCTGCAGAAATTTCGTCTCAAAATTTCTATCTCTTTCTCTCAAGAAATTATCTTGTTTATTTATGTGAATAACCAGATCTATTTCGTTTCTATGGGTGTTCATAAATATATAAAAAGTATATATTTTATTCTTTAATGGACATACATATAACCCTCACTCCCTTTCCATGGGTTATAAATGATATAATGATCTTATTTTTAAGAACTTTTAAAATGTCACGATTTTGAAATGAAACCCATTTCTTTTATTCCCTATGGGTTATTTATGAAGTTTTTGATTTTTATACATGTGGATCACATAAAAGTAAATACATATTAAGGGTGATCCCATATATCACTCCAATGCATTGGGTAAAGAATTAATCTCTAGAGATGATAAGTTTCACGATACCTTGGTGAATAACCTTTGTAATGTTTATGAAACCTCAGGGATAAACCTTGGTGATATGTTCATGAATGTCTGAATGAAATGTTGAAGAAAAATATTCAAGTTATAATTCAAGTAATTTTTATTATGATATTTCTATTCTTCCATTTATCATGCCTTTATGAATTTTATCATGTTCTTATTAATATTGCTCAAGATCACATGTTAACTGTTTCACTTGTTTTCCTTACTGAGCCTTCTGCTCACCCTTTCCTTTGATGTATGTCTCCAGGTTATGTGATGTAGTAAATGTACATAGTATGAACCTATGATTAATCCTTAAAAGTGTATTATAAGGACTTTTTATGTTGTTTTCATGTATTATGTTCTTGATTTCCAAGACACTAGACTTTAAATATCCTCTATTTGTAAAATGTAATGAAAAGTTATGTAATAAAAAAGTGGGATGAAATACTCTTGTTATTAATTTATGGGAGCTAAAAGTGACTACCCTATCCTTCTATAATAACATTACTCTGAAACTCACTCTAGATACATCACAAAATAAAATATAATTCTTTTACTAGGTAAGGTAGAGCGAGGATCAATGTAGATATGAATATCCATTTTTACTATTGAAATAAAATCTTATAATGATAATCCTACTATAATTTCAACCCTTTATTATCTAGGTCCATTATATGTGCTATAAAGTGGGAGAAATATTGAATGAATCACCTATAGTAACCAATCTAGATGATAAAACTCTTAATCTCAAATACATTATTTAGTCTACATTAAGAAGTCACAACACCAAAATTATCAAAATATAATGAAATTATAGTTTATAATTTAACATTTACCAAACAATAATGCCTCACATACACAAAAGTGACACTTATAGATCCCTTCATAAACTAATTCTCCTAAAGTCTAATACCCAAGAACCAACTAAGGTAATATAACCTTAATTTATTCATGTGCGCAATACAATTCATATTTTTTTTTGTAATAATGTGATTAATAATTAATAATTATTAAAAATTTACATTAATTAATAAATACAAATATAATCACACACATATTTATAAGAATAAAATTATATTAACTAGAGCAAGTTTTTTCAAATTTTAGGATTCAAATATAGGACTCTAAAATATATAATTATTTTTAAAAAATAATTAATTTTCACATAAATAGAGAATTATTTTAATAAAAATAAATTTAAATCTAGAATAAATACATATAAATTAATTAATATGGTTATTTTAATAATATAAATTTACTAGGGTAAATATTAATTTTCAAGGTAGAAAGATTAATTTTTAAAGAATTTTAATTTTTTAAAAATTGTGAATTTTTATCATAATAAATTAAACTGATCACTTTTAGAGAATGAACATAGTATAATTTTTCAATGCATAAACAAATATATTATCATTATTTAGTTAGTGATTGATATGAAATAATATTTATAAAACATAATATTTTAAAATATTTTTTTATAGATATAGTTTTTCTCTATATTATATGTTTTCGTTTGATAGTTGATTTTTTAACATTTATAAATTTATTTTGATTAAATGGGGTCTAAATTTGGAATTGAAACATATAAATTTAGTAATAGGTTTGATTTTAAATTTTTGGTAAAAAATAATTACCATGGTAAATAATTAAACAATTTAATAAGGGGTAAAATGAGCTCATATACTATGTTTTGAATTTTGTTGAAATTATTTGAAAAAAACTTCTATAAGACATTTTTAGGTTTTAAATTCATACCCACATGTCTTTCAAATATCCCCATACTTAACATGCCTAACACTCATGTGATTCCACCTTTACCCCTCACTTAACTTAAGTTTCCAAAGAAATTTCCCTCTTCTCACCTTTAAAAGGAGACCACTTCCACCAATCATTTCATCCATATCAACTAAAAAGACATTAAGCGTGAATTTACTCCCATTTTCCTTCTAAATAGTCTCTCTATGAATTTTATAAGGTTCTATGGAGTACTTATCGATGATTTAAGAAGCTACCTTTCAAATAAGGGTTTCTAATCCCCGTATTTCCTTTTCAATCGCAGTTATTTTGTTACAATATCATTTAATATAATTTAATTACTTTTAATTACATATTATTATCATCTATTTGATATTTTTAATGTTATATTACTTATTCCTTCTTGTTATGGATTTTTCTTAAACTGTTATTATTCTGATGTAAAGCTTACTAATCGCTCTTTACCTTAATTTTTTTCAATCATTCCATTTCATTTTCTTTTCTATGAGAAACATTATTATGACTCATTGTTATAAATTAGTTATCATATAATAAATGATAGATCACCATTACCACTCATTATAATACCTTCATAAACCATTATAATTCTCAAGCACTCCCACAACCATAAAACATCCTAATGTTTTGGTACAGTAAAGAGTGTATGGTTTCCATAAAACAACATCCCTATCTTGATAAAAATAAGATGATGCAAGATTTAAAACTAATAGAACTAGGGGTATTAATATAAAAAATGTTTATTTTTGGTATTAACTCAATCTTCAATCAGTGAACAACTAGTAAGAATAACCACATTCCTAGTTTGAAACTCCCAAGGGATATGCTTTAGATGGCTCATGATCAGTTTACAAACCATAATGAAGGATTATTTTCTATTGATTTACCTACACTAAAAAGTAATATTAGCTTATTATTTATTATGATTCCTTTGATAATTGTGTTTTCTATTAAGTGATGTGAAGTGTCTAAAATTATATTGCCCCTCTATGCTTTTATAGGTCTCATAAGAGAAAATATTTTAGGTAATTTGGTGTAATCCTGACATGTTTAAGTACAATGTCTAGGCACAAGTCCTTGATGGTATATAAGATGTTGTGTCAAGAGAACTTGATAATATATAATATTTATTGTCACAAGGAATTAATGGTAATATTAATATTTCCAACATTATGAATCCTATCACTATGAAATCAATTATTATTATCTATGTTATTATTTATATTATTATGCTATCCATGGACATATTATGATCATATATGGAATTATTGATTATTTTATTCCTTCTATATTATTTATTCCATTATTATGATATAAAAAATTTCATTGTATAATAACACCTTATTGAGTGTTCGAGCTTACCCCTTTCTTAATTATTTCTAATTTCATAAAGAAATCATGAAAAATACTATATATGACATATAGAATTTCAAGGATAAATAATAATGATTTTATATTTCAAATGATGTATCTTCAATTTTAAATCTAATGTAACACTCATTTATATATCTAGTTTTATGAGGCTGATAAACTGTTGGATCAAGAATAATGTGATCTATGTATTATAAAACATTATAATAAAATAACCACATACTCCATGATAATGGATTAATAGTGTTATAGTTGTAATCTGAGAATGTTTATTAGAAACCTTAGGAACTATATTTTTAAGACCATAGTAAAAGAATACAAAAATATCAAAAACACTCAGGATATTCTAGAAATATTTCCATATCACATGACATAAATTTATAATAAATTAATAGGAATTATAAAATATGATTTAAAATTCAACATTTTATTCATTAACTAATTAAGTATATGCCATTGTTTCTAAATGGATCATAATAAAAGGAAAAAAACTATGTCAACACCAATAATTTATATAGATATTTACCACTTATAAAATCAATGATGTTGGTGGTGGACTTAAGGAGATTATTAATATATTAAGGTATTTAACTCATGTTATAAAAAATAACCTTACCTATATGGAACAACCTGATATACCCTATAATGATGTGGCAATAATATATTTATTTAGGAGGAGGTAACCTTTATATTAAATGGGAATAATAAACCATTATAGGTCAAGAAATAAATAAAATATATAGAAAATATATTCCTTTATTTGGGATATAGTGAATGGAATATGGTTATCATGGATGTATACTAACTAAAGGGGATACTGATAAATGGTGGTCTTTGATTCCAAACACCAAGAAGTTGAAAGAGATGGAAATCATGGAATAAAAAAATATTAAAGTTACATTATTAGATAAGTATTTTCCTCATGAGTAAAAGGATTACATGTAAGAGTTAATTATTTAATTTAATATAGGAGGAATAGGAAGTTATATATGAATATAAGGGTAACTTTAAAAAGTTAACAAGGAAATATAGGATTTTTTACCCAAACCTGAAAGTAAGATTGATCACTTATTTGATGTATTAAAGAAGAGTTTTAGAAGGAAATTAGTCACTAAATAATTTTGATATTATTAAAATATTGTGAGTACCATCAATACTGAGAAGGAATTATCTAAGTATTTTAATTTCAAAAGGGAAAAAGAGAAGAAAAGTGTGGTTGAGAAAAAAATTTAAATGAATTTGACAAAGGGGAAGTAAGGAAGGGTATAATTCCCTTCATAAAATAATTTTGGTAAGAAACACACTAAGTATTCCTTTATAGTAATGAGAGTTTTCTACAAGTGAGGAATGAAAGGTCATCAATCTCATGAGTTTAAGGGAAAGAAAGGAGGCACAATGTCAAATGATTTAATTTCAATGATATGGGTCACTATTCAAATTAATACCCCAACTTTCAAGAAAATACACCTCATAAGAATCCAAAGGATAAATTATAGGTAAATTCTATCACAAAAATAGAAGTTGAGGTCCTATGTGATGTCGTAGTAGGTACTTCAAACAAAAAACAAAAAATATATAATATATTATTCTATTTTGGATATACACAATCATCTATATCTTATATTTTTTTAAGAATGTTAAATCAAACCTTGATTAATTAAGGAAGATTTTTTTAGTTAAAACTCCCATTGGAATTATTTTAGTGAAAAATTATACCAATCGATCACTATTAAAATACATAGAGTCTCATTAGTTGTAAAACTATTTATTATACCAATGGTAGAATTTGATATAATCCTTGGGATGAATTGGAATTTAAATTATAATGTTATAATTTTTATTGTGGGAAGGATATTACTATATATAAATATGGAATACAAACCCTTATTTTTAATGGAGAAGATATATATCCCAATTCATGTTTGGAACCACCTCCAATAGCTCACCTCAACGAAATTCTAGGATAAAACGAATAAACAAATGAGAAGGGTATCCTTACAATAGAGGATCTATCTATTGCATGGGATTATATAAATGTATTCCCTAAGGAATTTTCTGGATATATAACTGACCAGGAGGTTGAATTCTCTAATTATCTTATTTCTCATACAAAAAAATATCTAATCCCCAATATAGAAAGGCTCAGGTGGAATTTTTGGTTTTAAAGAAGCAATTACAAGAGTTGTGAAAAAAGGGATTCATACAACCTAGTGTCTCACCTTGGGGAGAACCCATATTATTTTTAAGAAATAAAGATTGATATATGGGGTTGTGTGTTGATTACATAGAAATAAATGACACTAACATAAAGAATAAGTTTCATTTACCTCTCATTAATGGTCTATTTGATCAGCCATAAAAGGATAAATACTTCTCAAATACTGATATCCATTTTCATTATCATAAATTAAAATTCCTAAAGGATGATAAATCAAAGATGGGTTTTTTCATAAGGCATGAGACTTAAAATTTTATAAGTAATTCCCTTTTAGTTAACTAATAAACCCTCAGTTTTCATAGATTTGATGAATAAAGTATTGAAGTATTATCTTAACAATCTATTATGGTTTTAATTTGTGATATCTAAATATAATATAATAGATTTTAGAAGCATGAATATAATTTATGAATCATCCTTGAAACTCTAAGGAATAATGAGCTACAAGAGAAATTTAGTAAGTGTGAATATCAACTTCAATAAGTGCATTTTATTAGCTATATTATCTCCAAGAATGGAAGATCAATTGACCCTAAAATGAAAACTATTATTAAAAAATGTTCCACATAAATGAATATAACCTAGATATATTGTTTTCTAGGAACAAAAAGTTATTATTGGTGTTTTTTTTGATTTTTTATTGGATAATATGTCAACCAATTTGACATTTAAAGGTGTAAAATTCACATGTACAAAAGAATGTGATTTGTTTTTTGTAATAATTAATAAGGAGGTTGATCAATGAACCAGTATTGACCTTACCATCATTAAAGGAAATATTTTTTATATATAATGATGCATTAAATAAATTACTAGGGTGTTTCCTTATAAACAATGATAGATTTATTACTTATGCATCTAGGTAATTAAGGAAAATTGAGGAAAAAATACCAAAATCATGATCCTGATCTAGAAACTATATTATTTTCATTGAATATATGAAGAAACTATATTTATGGTGAAATATGTGACACATATATTGATAAATTTTTTTATGTATATATTCCCATATAAAGAGTTCAACATGATATAAAAGAGATGGCTAGAACTACTAAAGGACAATGAAAATATAATACACTACCACCTTGGTAAGGTAAACAAGGTAGAATATTCATTGATTAGGAAGGATCATAGAGTTCTCTCTATGAAGAGGTTGTACAATGATACAATATTCATGGATATCATAAAGTTGGATATGGAAAATATTATGGAAGGAGAGAAAAATATTTCCTTTTTCAAGTAATTTACCAACCGTCTTACTAGAGAAGTTAAAGAAGTCTCACTAAGATGTCATGGGTTTTTAAAAAATGAATAAATCCATAAAATATTGAAGATTGATAGACTTCATCTATGAAGTTGTTATAGTGATGTTTTCAAAGAGTCTTTATAAACCCTCAACATTTGAGTTAAAGATGGAATTTTTGGATGAAGCTCATAACTCAAATTTCTCTATACAGTATGGTGGGAGAAATATGTATAGGGATATAAGGTATTACTTATAGTGGAAAAAATTAAGCATCAAATTACTGATCATGTGTCAAGATGATTGGTATACAAATAAGTAAAAGTTTAGAGACAACTCCCAAAAGGTGTAATGAAACTCCTCCCTATACTAATTTGGAAATGGGATAATATCATAATGGGTTCTATTATTGGACTACCTAATACATCTATAAATAATGTTTATATTTGGATTATTGTGGACTAATTCACCAAGTATTCTAACTTCTTAGTAATAAAAAAATATATTACACTTAAATATCTTGCAAAGATCTATGTAAATTATTTTTTTGATTACTTGGTGTAAATTTATCAATTATATTTAATAATCACCCTCATTTCACAAAATTTTTTTTAGAGGAGTCTTAAAAAGGATTTGAAAACAGAGATACACTTGATAACCACTTACCATTATTAAATATATGGGAATACTAAGAGAACTATCCAAACATAAAAGGATATATTAAGGTCATGCTAACTTGATTTCTATGGAACATGGGACTAGTACCAACCTCTGATGGAATTTACATACAAGAATAGATTTTATTCAAGTATAAAAATGGTACAATTTGAGGATTTGTATGGGAAACGAATCCACACTCCAACTTAATGGGGTGAAGTTTGGGAAAAGAGGCTAGTTGGTCTAAAAATCCTTGATGAGACAACTGAGAAGGTGTAGACTATCAAGAATGATATCAATGATTCTTAGAGAAGGAAGAAAATATATGCTGATAATTGGAGGAAGTTCTTGAAAATTTATGTAGGGGATCATGTGTTCTTGAAGCCTTACTAAGGAATGGAGTCATAGGGCTTGTTAAGAATGTAAATCTATGTCTAATGTATATTAGGCCTTTTGAGATTTCATAGAAAATTAGAGTTGTTTCTTATCATTTGGAATTACCACCCAAACTCTCTAAAGTGAATAATTTATTTCACATCTCAATTTTAAGTAAGTATACTCCAGACCTAGTGGATGCACTCACCACTAATGGAATGGAGCTAGAACTTGAATTTTCATATAATGAAGAGCTAGTACAAATTCTTAACACTAAAGAAAAACTATTATAGAATCCATAAACTATATTAGTGAAAGTATTTTTGAGGAATCACATGTTGGAGGAAGTAAAATGGAATCTTAAGAAAGAAACTGGGAATAATTACCATCATTTATTCATGTATCAATGTGTAATCTAAATATTTAGGATTAAATTATTTTTGGAGGGAGAATGTAAGACCCACGTGCCAACTAAGGTAATGTAACTATTATTTATTCATGTGCCTAATGAAATTCATAATAACATTTGATAATAATATTACTAATAATTAATAATTATTAAAAATTCACATTAATTAATAAATAGTAATATAATCACACACACTGTCTCAAAATAGAATTACATTTACTCAGAGAAAAGTTTTTAAAATTTAGGTGCAAAATTCAGGATTTTGAAATATATAATAATTTATAAATAATAATTAAATTTTAAATTTATATAGATTTATTTTAAAAATTAATTTAAATATAATATTAGTATATCTACGTTAGGTAATAAAACCATTTTTATAAAAATAAGTTTCCATGGTAAATATTAATTTCCATGGTAAATTAGTGAGTTTTTAATGAATTTAATTTTTCTAAACCTATTTTCTTTTTATCTTAATAAATTAAATTAATCACTTTTAAATGTTAAATATCATATAATTTTTAAGTGTGTAAATAAATATATTAAAATTATTTAACTGGTGACTCACATGAAATAATATTAAAAACACCTAATATTTAAAAATATATTTCTTCCTAAAAATCAAATTTTATGTATATTATATTTTTTTACATACAAGAAAATATTATCAAATTAATAAATTTATTTAGATTAAATGGATTCAAAATAATGAATAATCACATTGAAATTTGGTAATAGTAGTTATTTTATAACTGTTTTTAAAAAAATTTGTTCCATGGAAAATAATTGAACAAGTTAAAAAGGGGTAAAAAGAGGTAATACACCATGAATCATTTTTTTAAACTTAATTAAAAAACACCTTAAAGAATAATATTTTATGTTTTAAATTCACACCCACCTATCTCACTAACACCCCTTAGTAAACCCACCTTACACCCATGTGATTCCACCTTTACCCCTCACCTAACTTAAGTTTCCAAAGAAATGACCCTTTTTTCACCTAGAAAAGGAGATCACTTCTAACCATTCTATCATTTGTCTATACAATAAATAAACTTAACATGGATTCCTTCTCATTCCCCCACTCAAGATTCTCACTAAAGATTTTATAAATTTTTATTGACTTCTTCTCAAATCTTTAAGATGCAACATTACAAGTAAGGGTTTCTAATCCTGCTCTTTCCTTTTCAATTGAATTTTTTTTATAATATCATTTTAAATTAAATTCTCATAAACTTTAATAATTTTATTTACATGGTGTTATCATTTATTTTATATGTTTTTATTTAAAAATTACATTTTCTATCTCATTATATCCTTTTCCTAACATATTATTGTGTCAAAGTAAGGGTTCATAACCTCTCTCTATCTTTATTTTCACAATCTTTTCAATTCATTTTATTTTCATTGAGAAAAGTTATTATGAATAATTGATATAAATTATTTATAACATCCTAAATGAGTTATCACCATTACCCATCAATATAGTACCTTTATAAACCATTATAATGATCAAGAACTCATATGTCCATAAAACATCATGAAATTTTGGTAAGGTAATGAGAGTGTGGATTCCTAGAAATGAAATCCTTTTCTAGATATAAACAAGTGGATTCAAGATTTATTATAGATTAACCTATAGTTAATAAACCTAAAAAAAGTTTTCTAGGTATTAAATCAATCTTCACTCAGTGCCCAACTAGTGGGCCTAATTACACACCCGGTTTGACGTTCCTGAGGGATAAACATGGAACAACTCATTATCAATTGAAAAACCATAATGAATGATTATTTCATATTTATTTTACTACACCATATAATTACTCTTAATTAATTCCTTTTTATCATTCCTTTCTTAATGTTTCTTTCCATTAAATTGTAAATATCTTATTGTTTCTATGTTGATTGTGGGATATTCACCAAGATATCCCCATTATTTCATTGACTATGGAATGTATTTACATCATGTATATTTTTTATTCTAATATGGATGTTTTTTATTATAACGGAATGTTAATTATATATTGTATTATTATTAATTTCTTTAATATGATGAATAAATTGGATTTATTATGTTATAGGTGGGGTTCAAAATTATATATCCTTTTAATGAATCAGTAGGTATCACGAGACAAACTAGTGTGAGTAATTTTGTTTATACCTTAACCATTTATGTATAACATCCAGGAATAATGCCTTGAGGGTTTGTAAGATGTATTTGAATGAGTCATTGATGGTAATATTAAGATGTCCAACATAATTTACTAAAAAATTAACTTATTTGGCCCATGTGATTATTTATATTTTTATGTTATCCATTGATATATTAACCTCATTTATGACATTATTAAATTTTCTTATTTATTATATTTTAGATTTGAAATTATTATTCTATGATGGTTTCCATAGTACGATACCCCCTTACTGAATGTATTAGATCATACTTTTAATTGTTGTTTCCTATTTCCCTAGGAAACCATGAATACTGATATAAATGAAGTATGGAATTTTAAGGAGAAATAATATTTTTTTTACATTTTCATATGTTGCATCTTAAATTTTCCATATAATATGATGTTCATTTACACATCCAATTTTTTGAGAGTGCATAATTTATGGATCTTGAGTAATTTAATCTATGTATTCTATAACATTGTAATAAAATAACCATGGGATCTATGGTAATTGAGTTATTTTTTATAGTTATTATCAAAGAAAGTCTAGTATAATCCTTAGGAACAAGATTTAGAAGAACATATTTAGATAACATAACCCTATAAAAACCTCTTTGGATATTCTAGAAATATTTCTCGATTACGTGACAAAAATTTATAAAAATGAATAGGAATTATATAATATGAATTATAAATCATAGTTTTATTCATGAATTAATTAAGTATAATTTGAGAATATACAGATTGACCTATTACACAATAAACACTAAAATAGGGGCTTCCCACTGAGGATTAAGTGAAAAAACCACCCTAGATTCCCTTCCTCTATCTCCACCCAAAAAATATCAACATGTATACTCTTATAATTATTGGAAGATCTAATACCTGAGCCTTTAAAGCGAGGTAGTATACTAAATGTAATTATCTCCTCTGGGAACTTCTCAACAATTAGGTCCTTACAAGCCACCTATAAATATAAAGTTAAACAAAAAAACCTCACCTGAAATCAAATAGGTAGTTAAAAACCTCTCTAAAAACAAAAGACCTTGTCATTGGCTAGTAGTGATGTAAATTTGAGTATCTCTAAAAATCATGTCACATTTTAATCAATGAATGATTCATTTTAAAATATTAAGGACTAAATGGTGTCCATCATAAAAAATGAACCTCAAAATACTAACATTGTTATATAATTACACTCAAATTAAGAAAATGGTACCGATACACCCATCACTATCCCTTTGGGTCAACTCTAATTTATCAAGAATTCATAATCACCCTAGTGAGGTTTTCAATTTTCTCATGCTAACTTACACATACCACCACATCACAAAGAATATATATATATATATATAAATAGTGGAAGATGTTAAGGATTACATGATTCTAGTCATTAGATTCCAACCCATTTAAGATTATCATCCAATTTTTAATTTATACACTAAAATCTAAGAACATAGAAAAACCACTCAAAATAACTATTTGGAATGAATCATAACAAGCTATATGAGAAACCAAATACTAAAGCCCATATGAGGTTAATCATACCTAGAGGAACACATCACACTCAAGGATATTTCAATATAATAATAAACAACGATCAAAGATCCAAAATCATAGATGAATCATAGGAAGGAGTAACTATGGTTTATATGTTTCAATAGGAGGAATAATAATGGTTTTTATAAA
This sequence comes from Viscum album, assembly GCA_963277665.1. Lineage (NCBI taxonomy): Eukaryota > Viridiplantae > Streptophyta > Magnoliopsida > Santalales > Viscaceae > Viscum > Viscum album. The sequence goes on from OY728135.1 coordinate 718,972,947, forward strand.
TATTACTGACTCAAAAATTCCACAACACTATCCATTTTAATTTGGTATTGGGTTTCCCACTAAAAAACTATTGGACTACCTTTTACCTTTCAATGGGCCACAATGGTCTTGGTAGATTTCAATGAGATTTTAGGAGGGTCCCTGGGGCTTATTACCCCTTGAATCATTCATTTGACTCTTTGTTGGTGCTCACTAGATTTTTGATGGGAGCCTACTGCACCCCAAATGTTCAAGTAATACTCCCCCTTTTTCATTTACTCCTCTCAACCTATATTAAACTAATGATACAATCCAATTATATGTAAATAAATATAAAAGACTAAAACAAAATTAAAATGAAACCACAAATTCATAGGAAATTATAAAAATGATCAAAGAACACAATCTATGAAAATTTGATAATAAGACTAATGAAAGTGATTTTATGGGATACTTATAAACCAAAAGAAGTGACAAGTGATGGAAAAAATGATACAAAATAATTTTTTATAACATAAAAACTATTTATAATAATTATTTAGTGAATGAAATATATGTTTAAAATTATGAAATTTTAAATTTAGGAAATAATAATATTTTTCAAAATAACATTGAAGAAGATTTTAGAAATGAGAAGAATACAAAAGTTGATCCATATTTTATCAATGATATAAAGGTTAAAGGTGATGATTTTAAAAGTATTTATATAATAATAAAGTGTCATATGTATGATCAAATAATAATTAGTGATTTAGAAAGTTTAAACCAAGAATAAGTTGAGGATAGTTATACATACTTTTTATTTTGTCATAATTTGATTAAAAATTTACTAAAGAGGCCATCGAAAGCAAGGAATGAGTGTCTAATATAAAATTGGAGTTGAATAAAATTATGAAAAAAATGTATTTTGTATCTTATACCCAGACTTAAAAATAAAAAAATCATTGAAACTAAGGGGGTATTCAAAAAAATTTGAATAAAAAAGGATAATTATACAAAAAAGAAAGAATTTTATATAAATATTTTTCCTAAGACATGTGAATTTTTATTGAAGTTGAATTTTATTATTTTTTAAATCTTGTGATAAATTTTTTTTATATATATTTCTACCAAAATACACTACAAAGTGTATCAAATTTATGTGATGTTTTTATTACAAAATGTAAATCTGGAGGAAGATGTTTTCATTGGAAAAATGGGGAGTTTTATACTTGTTCCATATTTCAAAAGTGTGTGGAAAATAAAAAAAATCTATATAGATTTAAATAATCACTATGGATATAGTATTAAAAGTTGGATAAATTATTATAGAGAAATAATTTCAAAATACTAATAGTTTATGGTAATCTCTATGTGGGAGAAATGTTCAAAATTACTCCCATTATAATTATTTATATTTAATATATAGTTTTTATTATATAAAATGAGTATATTTTTATGGAATTTTGTAATCATATAACGAATAATTTTGATATATCCATTTTGGGAAAATATTATTATTATTAGGGATGTATATTTTGTTAAAACAACATTATATATATCTATCAAAAGAAAAATATGATAAAGAGTTGTTGAGAAAATTTGGTATGAATGATTCAAATAAAGTCTCTACACCTATATTAGTTAGTGTAAAGCTAGGAAAATAAAGATAAGGATAAAATGTGAACCAAAATAAATTCAGAAATTTGATTGGAAGTATTTTATATTTTATAGGTTTATGTCCATATATTGTATATGATGCTACTATCTGTGAAATATTTTAAAGTAATCCAAAGGGGTAACCCAAGATGATTGACAAAATGATCACGAGATACATCAAAAACTCTATTAACCATGATTTATTTTATCAAATATTTGAAATATTGAGTTTTTTTGGATATATTAATGAATATTGGGTTGGAAATGGTGATGAAATAAAATTCATATATGGAAGTTTTTTTTGGGAGGAATCTATGTTAGCTAGTACTATAAAAAGAAAAATTCAATAAAAATAAGAAATCTATATAATAATTATTTTCTTACCATAGAAATATGTAAAAAAAATCCTTTGATAAAGGAATAATCAATAGGATTTAAGGTATATTTTGGATCACTGCTTGAGGAAAATGTGTAGTGTTGCACATTCCCTTACAATTGCAAAGATTTATCATAATAAAATACTTATGAGTACTAAGTCATCTTCATAAAGACAAGATTTGATTACACATATTTTTATTTAGATATTAATGAAAAGTAATAAAATATTGGGGGTGAGGTGAATATTTATGTTGGATATATAGGAAGGAAATGGACATCATTTGGCCTATAATTTACTACATGAGGTTCTTACCTATATTGGAGTGGCTAAAGGCATGGGAGATTCAGCTAACCAAACTAACTCAAACTGACCTATTATTTATGAAAGTGAAGTCATGAAAAAATATTGTGTTCCCGAGATAAATCCTTTGATATACCCTAAATAATCCCTAATGAGTATGTAAGTCCCTATGATGATTCTTATTATGCCCCACTTCATAAGATGATGTTTTATGCTCTGATGGTTATGTTTTTTTAGCATTATATAAGGTTTTGGAAATTTATGTGTGGGTTTTTAGGATAAAAAGGTTTGTTTTGTCAAGCCACACCACTATATATCCATTTAATGTGTACTAATCCTAGTGAACAACTTCGATTTCAACCTTTTCTCCATCACTAAAGTCCTATGATCATTATTTTAGTGATTTACTAAGTATTCCTTAAGTTAAAATGATTCAAACCATTATATAGACACTCAAAAGATTTAAAGTAAAATAAAACTATAATAAAATAAAACTCATACATATAACAACAATAAGAGAATATTAATAAGTATAAGTAATATAATAGGATATTAAATATAAGGGAGAAATTATTCTTAGAAGACATCATGATGACCTATACACTCTTCCACTGTATCACTAGTACCCCCTCCTCAATCTTATTCCCCCTAGAAGTATCTCCATGAATTTGAAAATATCTAGCATCAACCCATATGGTCCTATAGTTTTTAATTTGCCCCCCCTATGTTTTATTCCTCCTCTTATACACAATCATTAGAATTCATTTTGCACCAATTTAGCATTTAGACAAATTTTATAAAGCAATATAAATCACTTATACATGGAATAATCAATTAATTTTAACATAAGAATTTTTTTTAGTAATATATTCCCAAATTTTACCTCTCCTATATTTTTATACATATAGTTTTTTCATTTAATACATTCCCTATTTGGTTAGGCAGGTAAGTATAGATATTCGATTAAGCAACACCCTGATCTTAGAACCCATTTAAGATAAAACACCACATGGCCTCAAGAATTCATCCCAGTATGATAGAGGTTTCTGAGTACAAGTAAGAGAATAATCCATACAATAGAGAGACCATTCCCATAAATCATAGTAATATAAAAATATGAAGTAAAAAAACATCACCCACATCACATTAGAGTATGTAAAATGCCTAAAAATCAGCAATAATATACATAATGATTTCCTAAAAACATCTATACACTGATCACTCATGAGGCTAATCAAAAATACAAAGTGAAATAGAAATAAAACACACACACATTTTACCCACTACTATCCACAGTCCTCACACACCTTGTCTCTATAACTCATCGACCTTCCCCATCCTGATCCACTACACATATCATGATAGGACCTGAAATATAGACATAAGGTCTTCACATACACTGAGATTCCTATGAAAGGTTTGGTAAATACATCCCAGTAGGGTCTCATAAAGTTCCCCTAGTATATTTCATTATATATGTGTATGCATGATAAGTAAAACAATAATTTTACAAAAGCGCTTCATATATCATGTTCTAACCAAGACACCATTACTCCCCACACATCAGGTTGGCATGTGATTACTAGGAAACCGTAAAAAATCATCAAACCTACCTCAATGCCATGACGGAATCCCATCATCATATCTCACAATATTGTACTGATACCCATCCCATACATTAAGACCCAAGGTAAGGCAATGTACAAACCCTCAACCTAATACCCATAAACACTGGGCATAGTCATAAATCCATAAAACTCAACCCATCCATTCTCACTCAATGGAATTCCATTTATCTTGTCATATTGTCCCACGACTCATCTCCCAGGGTATTCCTCGACCCAATTCACTCATATAAAGGTTTAACATGTGAACACCAACCCAAGAAACATCTAGAATAATCCTTATCCCAATAACCAAGCATTAGGGAACAATCATCCAATGAACCCCTACTTGAAGGAATAAGGCACGATCATTACACTAACCTAATCCACACAAGTCAAGGTCCTCAACCTAATTCCAAAATGAACAGGAACAATCATCACATTGAACCTCCCCATAAGATATTGAGAGGTCACCTTAAACACAATGACTTAAGACTCCTCAAGGTGAGGTCCTAAAACAACCCTAAACCAAGACTCTAAGGAAAGGTATAATAGTATCTGCAGTATCACCACGGGACACAAACCATCACAAAATCACACCAGTTGGTCCTAGGGTGATAGTCACATTGGGACTTATCCCCTCTTCTCGAACAAGTCACACCCTACCCCTTAGGGAATCCACCAGGTCTTCCAGACCCATATCAAACTCACCCCATCGATACCATCTCAAGCTCATTACCCAATGGTGATTTCATAGCCTGGTGGTTACTCCAGCCCAGACCCCAAGGTCAAGTCCAACCTCATTAAAAACCCTCATCACTCCTGATCTCTCTAGTCCAGGACCATCTCAAGACAACCCAATTTAATCCCCCTTGAAAACCTCATACCAAGTCCTTAATAAATTCCCATGATGCATCCCTAGTTCCCATTTCACATATCCCAAGGGAAAAATCCCCGCTAATGACAACATAAAACCCTCCTATCATAGCCCATCCCGTCCATGGGGACTCATCCTACTCACATTTACCAACAAGATCCAATTGCACCCTTAAGGGATGTTTCCCATGTCACATGAGGTACATCACTATCTTGTTTATTAGCACAAGACCTAAGCCCTCCCAAACTAGCCACTAGACCTATGAAACCCATGATTCGATGCCTGAATCACATCAAGAACCCTAAGACCATATGAAGGCCTTGTTCTATCTCAACATCACTCTCTCCCATCAACATCATTGTCATCGGAAAATCTTAGTCATCCCAAGTGTTAAAGATCACTCAACCCAAGCACATGAGGCCTAATTCCATCTTATCTACCTTTCCCAAGGAAAAAATGGTCACTATCCATCTACCCAAAATCATGAAATATGAATGCATTGGGGAAATAATATACAACAGATATATGAGATTGTATCAAAAGGGGCCACCTACCTCAAACATGTAGTTAAACTATCATCGAGCTCCAACAATCCTCATCTAAGAAATTTCTACGCCTTCACATGCCACATCTAAACTCATATAATTAAATTGATAAATTTACAAGATCTTGGGAATCTAACTCTTTCTAAAAAATATAAATAATTAATTATAAACAATGATAATTAATTATTTAATTTAAGACAATGTAACATAATAATTTGAAAAATCACTAAGAACCACTATCATGTCTAAATCAATACCAACCACCCATGGAAGGTCCATCACACATCCAAGACATCATTTAGGATGAAATCCATATCATCAGATATCGATTCCATCACCAATTTAACTTAATTAAATTTAAATTCTCAATTAAATTCATCAAGAAACATACCTCAAATGGAAATGATTTTAATAGCATGAAGTCTGCATCTTGTTATCCCCTCTTCATCAGCATAGTAAAATCCCCTTCATGCTCTGATGATTTCACCATTCTCCTATTAAATTGTCACCCAAATCCTAAAAAACAATGATAATATTAATAAGTTAGTTAAGGGAAGAGATGAAAATAAAAATAAATAGAAAATATTACGTTGATTCTTCATCCAAAAACACCCAGAAACATCTTAAATCAATTGGAACTAAAGGGGAGACATGGGGAAGGTAATTAGGCCTAGAAATAGCCATTCTTGAGCTCCCTTACTAGAAAAATACCAAGAACACCAAAGTGGAAAAATAAAGTGCCCCCACTTTTAAAACACCTCGTTAGTAGCCCCAACCACCCTGAGTAATCCTCTGCTAATACACTAATATCCCAAATACCACCCAAGATTTGAAACATGTAAGAAATATTGGAATATATTGAAAAGTCTATATTTTTATCTTGAACACTAATTCTCTAAATAAATTGACCAACAATTGGAAAATTTTATTTACATAGGAATTTCAACCTATAATGATGTGGGTCATTACAAGATCCCCACTATAATTTTTATCATCTTCAATAATCCATAAAAACTTCTAAAACACATCTAATAACATTCCATGGTCATTAAAACTCTTAGGAATCACCATGTTCCATATTTAAATGCCTAACACACATTCTCTACGCAACTATAAACACCAAGACAAGAGATACCTACTTCCCCCAAAAAAGATCCATTACGATCCTCAAACCACACCCATCATACCTGGTATGAAATTACCGACATGGTTCCAACCACACAGTATCCAAAACACACATAAAACTGAGTTGTACCACCAATTGAGTTTTCTCAAAATTCTTGGACACTCACGCCAATGCATTACCAAACCTCAAGCTTGATCACAATGCCCTAAACCTAGAGGTATCGTAACATTTTTAGGAACCAAAACCGAATTATGAACCCAAATTATTTGTAATTACATGTTTGGATTACCAAATTTCTACTCTATCCACCATGTTCCCACCTTGAGCATCAAAACACACCCAAATCACACAAAAAACAATCCATTCCCAATGTTGACGCACTGAATTCGATCAATACTACCCTTGGACTTCAAAGATGGTATTTAATGAGGAACCAAACTTACTTAGGCATGATCATGTGTCAATATTATAATTCCACCTTGACTATCCATGATTGGTCTCACCTCCATAACCCTTCTAAAAGTAGGGACACACACCCATAACCAATACAATTCTCGTTGCCATATGATAACCATTATCATCACTCACCAAAACCAACACTAATCCCCATAGCCCATGCTCTATCCATCAATGCACGTAACAACTATACATGGTCAAACCAATCCTACCCAAGAACCAACACATAAAAAAACCACTACCCATTCTTGATTAACCAGAACCCCATTCTCGACAGTTACTGAAAATCCATCCAAGTATGAGGGTCACACCCTCCAACTGACCATTAGTGAACTCCCTACCATATGGATTCCATTATATATATCTAAAAGTGCCAACACAAAATGGGTCCCAAATCCACATTTGTATTGCTCATCCCAAGACATAGCCTTCCATCCCCAAAACACTTATCATGTACTATGCCTCGATTGATCATACTATGGTATGTCGATTCATCACCAATTTCACTTTCACCGCCAAAGGGACTTATCCCAAGAACCAAACTCCTAGAGATACTATTCCTATGAGAATATCACTAAATGAAATGGTAACCTCACCTTGGGAGTGATCCTTAATCAAGAAACTACCACATTTATGTCACACTACTATTTTGTTTTATGATTAACCTGAAAAACTTTCACCGGACCCACACACAACCCATTTCACTAATCTATGAATCAAATGACATTATGCATCACACAAACGCACCCACCCTTTCATAGTGATAATATTTCCAAATGTGTCTTCATCACTCACTCTCCTATTACCGAGGTAGAGTGAAACACCAAGAATCTATCATAGGTTTGTGTCTTCTACCCAACCCAATCTCATAAATCCAAAAAGTTGTATGCTCCCATGCAACCCAGATTTTACGACCCAATGTTTTTCAATGGAAATTACCTTATTATAAGTATGTCATAAAATCAAATGAAAACACAACATAATGAACTATTAAGTGATAAGTGACCTTTAAACATAAGTTTGTCACTTCTGTGTTTGGAATTTTGAAAATCTGACATACACGGTTTCAATTAGTATGTTATTTGGAGACCGATAAGGAAGACATAATTTTTGGTAGATAGTAACATACCCTTATGAATTGTAACATAACTTTATGAATAGTGATATATCCTATTAAATATTAACCTTACCTATGATAGTATAAAAATAATATTCAAGTTGAAAGTATGATATACCTATACTTTAGAATAAGTAAAAGAATGTTTTAAAACTGGGTTTTGATAAAAAATTATGATTTTAATTAAATATTAAAATAATTATATTTAGAAAATTATTTTTAAAAAATGGACTTCATTTTTGGATTCTACACATTGAAAAATTTTTAGGGTGGATTTTTGGGATTTTTATGAAATACTTGAATTTTTAATGAATATTAAAATCTGATAATTAACAATAAATGCTAAATAATGGATTTATTGAGTCATTGATGATGATATAATGATTCTAATTCACATTAATTTATTATTATTATTGGTCATGGAATAATTAATATTCTTTTTGTTGTGAAGAAAAAATAAACTAATGATTATAATATTATGAAATCCCTCCTCTCCTCTACTTTAAACCCCCCTTACTCCCTCTTATCTTCACTACTCTCAAGCTTTGTGCCTTGCCAATATTCTGCCCAAATCTCTCCCCAATCTCCTCACCTACGTCCAAAATCCCCTAGCCTCTTAAAAATACCAAAACCTTTCCCCTTAAGAGGTTCTCAAATGAGGAAGTCTCAAGAGGTAAATTCCTCTTTCCAATTCCTTCATTTCTTTTACGTTCTTTTATTTTGGTTTCTTTCCTCACCTCCCTTCACCAAAATATTATGATAACTCCAGTAATATACATGTACTGGAATTACTTTATGCTAATGGGGTACTTAATTATCTTCTCTCCTTTCCTCAACTTTTGTTTGAAATAAATGAAAGCACCGTTTGTGACGTGCCAATTGAGCACATTCAAGCACAACAGTTTATCAATTTATATTATTATCTTTAATTATTTTCATGAAACCATTTGTGTTATGGTTTATTCAAATTATTATATGTGTAATATAACCTATTTTGGGTTCTTTAATCCTTTTCTAAAAATGGTATTAAGTTATAAATCAAAACATGTTCATTGTAATCAAACCCATCGATTAACCAAAACGGTTATCACTAAGGTTTTATATATAATATTTCGACTTCACACAATGTAACCAAATTAAATTTAAACCCATGTAATAATCTGGATTTTTACTAATATAATATTACTTTATTTCTGTACAACCACTTCCATATTCCATGTTTAACTGAACATGAATATAAGTGAACAGATCTTTTAAAACCAAGTAAAAAAACGAGCCCGAACAATGAAATTGAACCTTATAATTAATCAAAACGACCTTGAATTAAATAAAAAGGGTTATAATAAATCAATTAAATATATAATAGGTTCTGGATTTATTAATTAATAAACTTAATTTGTTTATTCATGTCTTTAATAACAAGTGGATAACACCAACAGATTTAAGGTAAGGGATCTCTCCATTCCACTCTTAACTAAGATTGTTCTCTATGAAATACCTTTTTATGTGTAATACCAAATGATGGGGTATGTTTTATTACCTCCAACATACTTCCCTTATTAATTATAAGTGATGATAAACCCATTTTCTCTCTCATCAATCCTTCTTAGGTACACCTGACACCATGCCAATAAACCGTAATGAATTCTACCGGAACCATTTTTGTTCATTCAGGTTGCCTTATATTTTTTATATAAAAATGGAGTTATCTTATATATTTATGTAAATATTCTAAATTCTGTTTAGGTTTAAAAAATTCATTTATGATTACCCTTTCATCACTCTCTTTCATGGGTATAAATGTTTTAAAAATATTCTCTCTTTATAACTTTCCGATAAGCAAACCTATTTTAGGGAAATTTTTTGAATTGTTACCCATTTCAAGTGAAATCTATTATCTATTTTAAGAAACCATTGTTTTTATAAAATCCGTCTTTTATTATTAAAAATTTCTTGGTTCAATTCTGGTTTAATATAAATGATTGCCCTCTTTTCTATTTTAAAATCTCAATAGTATTTTCTTTAAAACCGCACAAATGTTTTTTCATGCTAATGTTTCTAAAATACTTTTCTCATATGTTATTACTTCTATTTGACACCAATTAACATGTTATATTCATATTTTACCCTATGAACGACTGTGTATGTTCTAATCCTTTCCTTTCATGGACACTTTCATGATACATCTATTGGTTATGATTTATGTCAGGATTGTGGTACCCAATTCTTTCCATGAGTACCCTTATGTTTATATATGATTATCTATGGGGTAAGAATATTTATATGGAAAGAATATTCATGAAAATGTTGAGATGGGTGCGCCCATATAGCGCTCCAATTAATTGGGTAAAGTTAAGTCTCATGAGATGCGATGTGAAACAAGATTGGTGGTTAGCCATGACCCGTACTAAAATGGGAAACGAGATTGGTGGTTAGCCATGACCTGTACTAAAATGGGAAACAGGATTGGCAGTTAGCCTTGACCTGTATGAAGTAAATTTTTTATGATTATTCCACATTTATATGATTCAATGTTTATATAATCCCATTCTTATATGATGTGACTTCATAGTTCCATGATTTGGATATCATTATGTCATGTCTCCTAACTCATGTGCTTAAGATGTATCCTTATGTTCATTCGTTCACAGGGATTTTCAGCTCATCCCTTTTTTTCATGTGTTCCCTAGGGTACCCAATGCAGATGTAAGGGCTCAAAGGAAGTTATGATATCTTTATGGAGATTAAATAAAGAATTTTGTTTTGCCCCATGTTTTATGTTTTATGTACCTAGTCTTCCAAGAAACTAGAATTAAAAATCCTTGGCTTGTACTCTGATGTATAATTATGCTTAAAATCATGTAATGATATATGGAAAAGGATTGGGTCACTATAGTTGGTATCAAAGGATGGTCTAGTTATTTTTGTAGATTAGGAATAGATCACCTTAGTGAGAACCTTAAGGATGAGACTAAGTATAAGAAAACATTCCTAAATTTTGGTGAGTATTGAGTAAGTGGTTTATCAAGAAAACACATCCCTGTCTGGATATGAGCAGGTAGAGGTGGATCTGCCACAAATGTATCTAGGGGTAAAACCCAAAAACACCGCTTTGAGCTAGACTCGAATGGTAACTGGTGCATGAAAATGGGCCTTGCTTCACTCTTGGTTACGACACTCCTGGGGGATATGCTTTGGTAGATTCGTGAGCTTAGTAAAAACCATTTTTAGGGGAAAAAATCCCACAAGAATATAAGTTAAGAAATAGATCAAGGATATCCTAGATTTAAACCTAAGGAATCACAAGTTAGGATATACTTATTCTTTATAAGTCTATCCTTTTATAATCAAATTTTACTTTTTATGCTCAAAAGCTAAGTATTCAAGACCTCTAATTATATAGTGGGAAATAGAAGAACACATTCCAATGACTGATGTGATTGGAAATTTGAAGATTTCCCTAATGATATGCCTCAAGTGATGGGAGTGGGTGCTCAAAACTACATGAAAGTACTTGCTCAGTTGGATCGAGTTATGAATAATAACTTGAATCATGCGGAACACCCTACTCATCCATGGATGGAGCAAGTTGTCGTAGAATCCTTCATCCAGAAAATGCCTCCCATGTTTAGTGAATCTTCTAATCCTTTACTCGCAGAAAAATGGATTAACTCCATTGAAAAGATATTCTCCATACTTCAGTGCTCAGAAGAAGAGAAGGTTGTACTGGCCATCTATCATTTTGATGACGAAAGTGTTGTAAGATTTGGGACCTCATTATATGTACCAACCGATCCAGAGATAAAGAAGGATCTATTGAATGATGCACATAGCTCGACCTTCTCTATCCACCTAGGGAGAAAAAAGATGTATCGAGATCTCCAAGAAAACTTTGGGTGGGACAATATGAAAAGGGGATTACTGAATATACATCAAAGTACCTGGTATGCCAGTAAGTGAAGGCTAAGACACAAAAGTCTAAGGGGATGACACAAGCACTAATCATACCATCATGTAAGTGGGAGAACATTACCATGGAATTTTTCACTGTACTTCCAAGGACATCCAGAGGAAATAATTCTATATGGGTTATTGTGGATTTTCTTACAAAGACAACTCAATTTATCGCGGTTCAAGAAGACTTCTCATTGGATCAACTTGTACAGATTTACATCAAATAAGTGGTAAGGTTGCATGGAGTGACACTATATATTGTATCCAATCATGATATAAGATTCACCTCAAAGTTATGAAAAATTATCCAGCATGCTCTGAGCAGTGAACTGAACTTCAGTATGGCCTATCATCCTCAAACTGATGTCCAATCTAAGCAAACTATTCATATACTGAGAGACATGTTGAGAGCATGTTCTATAGAATTCAAAGGAGTCTGGGACCAATATATTCCACTGGTTGAATTCTCCAACAACAACAGTTTTTACTCGAGCATCTGAATGGCACCATATGAATCCCTTTATAGAAAAACATGCAGAACACCAACGTGTTGGGATGAAGTCGGTGAGTGTAAGCTTCTAGGACCTAAAATGGTCGAAGAAATGGTGGAGAAGGTGAAAACCATTCAGAAGCATATCAAGGCATCCCAAAGATGATAGAGGATTTATGCAGATAACCATTGATGAGGCCTTGAGTTCAAATATGGAGACATGGTATTTCTATGTTTATCTCCATGGAAGAAGTTCATGAGGTTCAAAAAGAAAGGGAAGTTGAGTCCTAGGTACATCGGCCCTTTTGAGATCCTTGATCGAGTCAAAGTTGTGGCATATCGACTGGCACTTACACCTAACATGTAGAAAGTACATGGTGTCTTTTATTTATCACTCTTAAGGAAGTACCTACCAAACCCTTCACATGTACTCTCTGTAGAGGTGGTACAGTTGGAAGATGATATTTCCTATGAGAAGCATCCAGTGAAGATCTTGGATCGTAGAGACAAAGTTCTACACAAAAAGACTACTCATCTGGTCAAGGTACTATGGAGAAACCATAAGTACGAAGAAGCAACATGGGAACTAGAGGAATCAATGAAGGAAAATTACCCGCACTTGTTCTTAGATTAGAATGTAAAACAAAATTTTGAGGGTGAAATTTCATAAGGGGGGAAGAATGTAACGACCCAATGTTTTTCAATAGAAATTAAATTCTTATAAATATGTCATAAAATCACATGAAAACACAACATAATTAACCACTAAGTGATAAGTTTCCTTTAAACATTAGTTTGTCACTTCTGTGTTACTAATTTTAAAAATCTGACATGCACGGTTGCAATCAATAAGTTATTTGGAGTCCGATAAGAAAAACTTAATTTTTGGTGAATAGTAACATACTCTTATGAATAGTAACATACCCTTATGAATATTTATATACCCTAATGAATAGTAACCTTACCTATGATAGTATAAAAGTAATATTCAAGTTGAAAGTATGATATACGTATACTTTAGAATAAGTAAGCGAATGTTTTAAAACTGGTTTTTGATAATAAATTCTGATTTTAATTAAATATTAAAATGATTATATTTAGATAATTATTTTTGAAAAATGGACTTCATTTTTGGATTCTAAATGTTGAAAAATGGTTAGGGTGAATTTTTGGGATTTTTCTGAAATACTTGAATTTTTTATGAATAGTAAAATCTGATAATTCACAATAAATGCTAAATAATGGATTTATTGAGTCATTGATGATGATCTACTGATGTAATCCCATTTGGTTTTAATTAACATGCATTTATTACTATTATTGGTCATGGAATAATTACTATTCCTTGTCTTGTGAAGAAATAATAAACTAATGATTATAATATTATGAAATCCCTCATCTCCTCCACTATAAACCCCCCTCACTCCCTCTTCTCTTCACTACTCTCAAGCCTTGTACCTTGCCAATATTCTGCCCAAATCTCTCCCCAAGCTCCTAACCCACTTTTAAAATCCCCTATCCTCTTCAAAATACCAAAACCTCTCCCCTTAATGGGTTCTCAAAGGAGGAAGTCTCAAGAGGTAAATTCCTCTTTCCGATTCCTTCATTTCTTTTAAGTTATTTTCTTTTTGTTTCTTTCCTCACCTCCCTTCACAAAAATATTAGGATAACTCCAGTAACATACATGTATTGTAATTTTTTTATGCTAATGTGATACTTCATTATCTTCTCTCCTTTCCTCACCTTTTGTTTGAAAGAAGTGAAAGCACCATTTGAGACGTGCCAATTTTGCACATTCAAGGACAACAATTTATCAATTTCTATTATTATCTTTAATTATGGTCATGAATCTATTTGTGTTATGGTTGAAATAGATTATTTTATGTGTAATATATCCTATTTTTTTTCTATAATCCTTTTTTAGAAATGGTATTAAGTTATAGATCACAACATGTTCATTGTAATCAAACCCACCGATTAACCAAAACGGTTATCACTAAGGTTTTATATATAATATTTCAACTTCAATATAAGTAACCAAATTAAATTTAAAACCATTTAATATCCTATATGTTCACTAATATAATATAACTTCATTTATGGACAACCACTTCCATCGTCTATGTTTATCCGAACATGAATATAAGTGAACCGATCTTTTAAAACAAAGTTAACAAACGATCCAAAACAATGAAATTGAACCTTATAATTAATCAAAAAGGTCTTGAATGAACTAAAAAGGGTTATAATAAATAAATTACATATATAATAGTATCTTTTTTTATTAATTAATAAACCTAATTTTTTATTCAGGTCTTCAATAACAAGTGGAGAACACCAACGAATTTAAGGTAAGGGATCTCTCCATTTCACTCTTAATCAAGATTGTCCCCTATGCCACACCTTTTTATGTGTGATACCAAATGATGGGGTATTTTTTGGCACCTCCACCATAATTTCCTCATGATTTATAAGTTATGATAAACCCATTTTATCTCTAATTTATCCCTCTTAAGTACACCTGACACCATGCCAATAAATCATAACGAATTCTACCCGAACTCTTTTTGTTAATTCGGGTTGCCTTATCTTTCTTTATATAAAAATGGAGTTATCTTATATATTTATGTACATATTCTAAATTATGTTTAGGTTTAAAAAATTCATTTATTATTACCCTTTAATCACTCTCTTTCTGGGATATACATGTTTTTAAAATATTCTATCCTTAGAACTTTCTGATAAGCAAACCTATTTTAGGGGAACTTCCCGAATTGTTACCCAATTTCAAGTGCACTCTATCCTCTATTTTAAGCCACCATTGTATTTATAAGGACATTCTTTTGTTATTAAAAACTTCTTGGTTCAATTATGGTTTTATATAAATGATTTTCCTCTTTTCTATTTTAAAAGCTCTATAGTATTTTCCTTAAAAACGCACAAAAATGTTTTAATGCTAATGTTTCTAAAATACATTTCTTATATGTTGTAACTTTTGTTTGACACCAATTACCATGTTATAAGAATATTTTACCCTATTAACATTGTATGTTCTTATAATTTCCTTTCATGGACACTTTCGTGATATGCCCATTGGTTATGATTTATGTCCTGATTGTGGTACCTAATTATTTCCATGGGTACCCTTATGTTTATGTATGGTTGATTATGTATGATTATCTATGTGTTAAGAATATTTATGTAGAAAGAATATTCATTAAAATGTTGAGATGGGTGCACCTATATAGTGCTCTAATTCATTGGGTAAAGTTAAGTCTCATGAGTTGTGATGGGAAACGGGATTGGCGGTTAGCGTTGACCTGTACTAAAATGGAAAACGGGATTGGTGATTAGCCTTGACCTGTAATAAAATGGGAAACATGATTGGCAGTTAGCCTTGAACCATACTAAGGAATTTGTTTTTGATTCTTCCACATTTATATGATTCCATGTTTATATTATCCCATGCTTATATGATATGACTTCATATGTTCCATGCTTTGGATATCATTATGTCATGCCTCCTAACTCATGTGATTAAGATGTATCCTTATATTCATTCTCTTACTGGGATTTTTAGCTCATCCCTTTGTTCATGTGTTACCCAGGGTACCCTATGCAGATGTAAGGGCTCAAAGGAAGTTAGGATATATTTATAGAGATTAAATAAATAATTTTTTTATCCCCATGTTTTATGTTTTATGTACCTAGTATTCCAAGACACTAGACTTAATGATCCTTGGCTTGTACTATGATGTATAATTATTCTTAAAATCATGTAATGTTTTATGTAAAAGGCTTTGGTTTCTATATGACTCATGCTTCCATGAGTCATATATGGTCTAGCCTAGGCTCATGTTCCTAACCTATTGACTATGCTTCGCAAACATGTCAATATTATCTAAACCAAATCACACTTAGTACTTCTCTTCAAAATTGCTGTATCTATACATTCCCAATCATAAAACATGACCACCTTCCACATAATCATCATTCCAAAACCACAAGAGCCTATCCACGTTAGCTGAATGCACATCCAAACAACCAGGATAGGGACCCAACTGATCTTACCCTTTGAAACCAACCATGAAACTAACCATAATGAATGAAATTTTATTTTTCACAACCCAATCAGGTTTTTTCAGGCTCATGGAAACTCATGTCCATCCTTGAATCATCTCTTAGAAATACCTACCCTCATTGAGCCATCATCAGGGTGTTAAATGCCCGAACCAACCTAAAAAAGGTCTCCCCACATCACTTGTTGAAGAGAATATAATTTGACCATAAGGTAACCTCCAACTATAATATCCACATGACCTTACACTGAAGGAAAATACATGTGATACCACCAAGTATAATTCCATTAAGAAGTTATATGGAGAAATTCCATATAATTTTTTGAAATTTTAAAGAGTTTGGACTACTCTTTAGTAAACAACCACAAGTAAGAACACATATATCATGTGAATCCTATGTTACTAATATGTTTCATGTACATGGTATCTTTTTAAAGGACCAAGATCTGAAAACATTCCTCTTACTAACAAAATAAAAGAGAAACCACCATAAAATAGAAACCTCAAAATCCATGTGAATCACCCAAGATGAAATTATATAATTGTAACATAATAATGAAAAAATGGTAATCCAATCACCCTGATTACTTAGAATTACTACTATAATAGGTGTTCTTGACACCCCAGCCTATTATCCATTAGAGTCTCTGACAATTACCTATAACACCTATCTACCATCTCCCTAAATCATAAAAAAAATTAATTATTTGATACCACTTTGTAACTCCCTAATCCCAAAACCTATTAGAGACAAGGAACCACATGGCATCAATCACACATATTCATATTCTATAGGATATCGAATAGTGGAAAGTTCATAAACCATACAATAGGGAGACTATTCCCTTAAATCAATGTAATATAAACAGAATAAGTAACCAAAAATCATTTACATCATATTATAGTACACAAAAACATAAACATAAGAAATAACATACATGATGCTGTCATATAAATATCCATATATTGATGGTCAACCAGGACGATCCCAAATAAAAAAAATACACACTCACATAGTAGACCCCATAGAATCCCCGAGCCTTATGAACTCTGTATCCACAAATTTTCAAGATTCCCTAGCCTAATATACTACATGTCTCATGCTCTTAATTGAAATAAAAACATAAGGTCTGCATGTGCCCTAAGATTCCCACGTAGGATGTGATAAATACATATCAATAGGGTCTCAATAAGTTCCCCTTGTATATTACATCATATACATGTATGAATTATGAGTGAAATAAAAATGTCACATAAGAACCTTAGACATTGTGTGCTTACCAAGCCACCATGACTCCCTGTACATTAGGTCCCCGTGCACTAACCAAGACACCATAAACCTGATCAAACCGACTTCAAAACCATTCCAAAATCCCACCATCACATATCCCACCATCATAATAATTCCCATCATATACCTAAAGACTCAGGGTAGGGTAGTGTCCAAACCCTTGACCCAATACCCACAGACACTGGTCATAGTTATACATCCATAAGGCTTGACCCATCCCTTATAAATCAAGGGAGGTTTATTTATCTCATCATATCACCCCATTTATAGCTCCTAGGGAAGTCCTTGACCAAATATACTCTCGATAATGTTCAACACATAAAAACCAACCCAATACATGTTTTCCATGGTCCTTAACCCAATACACATGTGTAAGGGCATGACCATCCACCGACGCAATGCCTGAAGGAACATGGAACAATCATTACACCAACCCAGGCCACAAATGGAGTGTTCCAAAATAAATACCCAAAGGAATTAGAAAAAATCACTACATAAAACCATATCCATTAGCTCTGATTAGGTCACCTCAAACACATCTACCTAAGACTCATCAGGTGAAGTCTTATAGTATCCTCGACCAAATCCTCAAAGGCAAGGTCCAACAACATCATCATCATCACAAAGGGACACAACCTATCACACTAGTTCTCCAGTTGGTCCCAGGGTTCTAGTCACTTGGGGCCTAACCCCATATCTGAAACAAGTCACACCCCTCCACTCAGGGCATCCACTAGGACCTCCCAACCTATATTGGTCTCACATCACTAATACTGTCTCAAGGTCATCACCCAATGGTGACATCATTTCCCACATGTTCCTCTAAAATAGACCCCATGGTCTAGTTCAACATCATAAAAAACCATAATCACTCTCGGTCCTTCTATCCAAATACCATCCCAAGACATCCCACTCTAATCCACCTTGGAAACCTCATTCTATGTCCTTGATAAATTCCCATGACCTGTTCCGAGGAACCATCTCACATCTCCTAAGGGGAAAATTCAAACCAACACTCAAAGGCAACCCTCCCATTACACTCCTTCTATACCATAAGGATTATTATTGATTATATTTCTCTCTAAGATCCTACTTGAACCTTAACGGGTGTTTCCTAACTCACATAAGATGCATCACTAACTTGTTCATTAGAACATAGCCCAATACCTCTCAACTTGTCCACTAGCCCTATGGAATCCATACTAGGATCAACACATCACATCATGAAACCCAAAAATTTAGAAAGGCCATGTGCCATATAAATGTCACTCTCATCCATTTGAAACATATTTACCAAGGGATCTCCTCCATCCGAAGTGTTAAATAGAACTCAACACTATCATAGGAGGTAATACATTATCCTATCTCCCTTTCACAAGGAACCTTTGGACCCAAACCATCTTTCTGAACCCATGAAACAAGCATGAATATAGAAACTCATACATAAAATTAATATAATAATGTATCAAAAGGGGATACCTACCTCAAACATGGAGTTAACCCCTTTTTGAGCTCCATGTAGCCTCATCTAAGTACTTTGTATGCCTGTTCATACCCCCACTAAGCTCATAAAATCCAAACAAGCACTATATATGCTTCTAGACTTCTAATTCATTCCAAAATACATAATTAATTTATTATATACAATTATTTTTTAATTATTTAATTTAATCCACCATGGTATAACTACCAAAAAAACTCAATGAGCACCAATGTCACACAAAAACCACAACCAACCACCCACAGAAGGTCTGTCACACACCCAATAACCAATTTCAAGTGAAACCCCTTTCACCCGGCACTGAATCCATCATAAATTTAATTTAATTAAATTGAAATTCTCAATTAAATTTATCAAGAAACATACCTCGATCGAAACCTCTTCTGATAGCATGCAGAAATCATCTCGAGACACTCGCTTCACAAGTAGAGCGAAAACCCCATCAAACTTGGATGATTTCACCATGCTTTGGTAAAATTGTCACCCGCACCTTAAAAAAATGAGAAGATTAACATCAAAGTTAAGGTAAGAGACAAAAATCAAAGTAAATGGATGATTTTACCTTGATTATTCATCATAAAACACTTAGAACTATTACTAGTCAAAGGGGATGAAAGGAGAGTCATGGATGAGGGAATATAACCAACAAATATCCATTCCCAATCCCCCTTATTTATTAAATACTCTGACCACCAAAGTGGAATAAGAAATAATTTTCCCCATTAAAACACCCCTATATTATCTCCACCGACTGGATGCTGATCCCAGCAAGGGTGCTGGGATACTGCCCACCATATTGGCTAGCCAGTGCTGCTACAAAAACATCTTTCACCTTGGGATCTCCTCCACCAATCTCTTAATATCTTGACTGCCACTTGAGATTTTAACCATATATAAAATATTTATTTTAAGATTCTTAATATTCTATATTTACCTCTCGAACACCAGTTAAAAAATGAACCATCCAATAATAAGAAAATTCAAATTCCCTTGAGGATTTCCAACATGAAACAACATGGGTCCTTATGCATTGGTCACACCAGGTATGAATTTATACTGTAAATGTTTGCATACCCAAAATCTCAGTGATGAAAGATACACTAACACACCTAATATTCCCAAAAATATTGATAACCAATTTAATTCCAACTTTATGGTGCACCCCACCATAGGAACAACTTATTATTCATAAATTTTTGATCTTACATGAGATTTCTAGACTTACAATATTTAAACACAGAAAATTCAACAAATTCCATCAAATCAACCAAATCAATTTCATTTTTTACATCAACTTAATCTTTATTTCATAAATTGCAACCCAATTTTAGTTTTTATTACATTTGATATCACTAAACCAATAATCTTTACAAATATTGTTTCAGAAAAATAAGTTTCCTATTTATTTAAAAGATACTTCAATTTTATAGGAATTAATTAAATTTTAAAATTTATTTAACTTAAAATAAATCATTATAAAACCATTTTATTTACTTTCAAAAGACCAAATATTTTCACCAATTATGAAAATATATATTTTTTTTAAAAAAATTGTAAAATATACCACTCATTATAAGATATACCATCAATAAAAATAAAATATACACATGGATGAATTTAATTAAAAAAATATCCCTAATAAAGTATTTATGTGAACTATAATAACTTTAGTAATAACTTTTAATTAAATAAAAGAATTCACCCACCAAGACCAAAATATAAAATATGCACAATATTGACTCAAACATAGAGTTTCTAGGCCAGAAACCTAAATATACTCCATGACTTTGGATTACACATTCATCCATGTATGATATACATGAACACATAGTTCCTTTTAAGTCTTAAAATCCATCTCCCCTACTAACTAACCCTATCCAACAACTAAGAAAACTATGATGCTATTTTTAAAATATACTAAAATAGATATTTTTTAAATCCATACCATACATCTACATGACCCAGGAATATTCCCTGATCGCGTGGGTTTAACAATAAGTGTCATATGTTATACCATATCATCGAGGAAAATTTCACCACATTTTTTTAAATAATATATGATATTACTAGAATCTTTCTAAAATTTAGAATTAATCTTTTATAAGTCTTACATCCCCAAAACCAGTAACCCATGGAAAAAATTTGGATCCAAAAGTGGCATATGATAGACAAATACATAAAATTAGTGAAAATATCTAAATGATGAAACATGTAAAAAACAAATCATTAAAAAAATAAAAAAATAAAACAAATATAGAGATATTCCATTTATACTTTTGACCAATTATGACCATCTTCACTCCACTACCTAGTGGATTTATACCCCTATATTATATTATATGAGTATCTTTATGTGCATATAAGAGGTTATCTTGAAATACTTTCTTGTACATAAAATGTCACATAAAATACATTATGTGCACCATGGTGCATATGTAGGGTGTGAGTACAATTCCCTCGTAGATATCACCAAGATACCTAAACTCCCAATTGTGTATATAATTAGTTGAATTCATGATCTTATGTATATGGAATTTATATAATAGTTTATCTATTGATGATAAAAAAGAAATAATAACATGATAATATTACATTATATAAATAATAATAAAATAGTATACTTATCCTACACTCTTTAGAGAAGTTACTAGAATCAAAATAAACCCCTCCTATACCAGTAGTAGGGGGAATGCAAAAAAGTACTAATATAAAATCATGTACTTCTAAGAGGATAAATAACAGATTAAATTCCATGATTAAAATCCAATTAGAAAAACTCAAATTACTATAGGGAAATATAAGAGGAAAAACATCATCTAGAAATACTAAATATGAAGGAAAAAAACATATGTAAATCTATAAGTTATTCTACATGGTTAAAGATCATATATATATATATATATTCACACAGAGGGAAAATGTCCTAGGTACCCTTATAATTATAAATATATCTCCATTCATACCAAAAATAATAGATAAAAAGTAGTCGAAATAGAAATAGATAATAAATTTCCAAATGGAAATACACAATAAACATATCAATCTAAATAACATAAAATATCAATCATGTCAAAATATCAAATATTTATTTAGAGAAAAAAATAAAAGTTGTTTTTTCAAGAAATAAAATAATCCAAATTATCTCACATTTCATAAGTTATCACATAAAATGTTGTATCAAAACTAAAAATAATCTTTAACACTAACCCTAATAATCCACTCACAGTTAATCTTTAACAATTTCTCAAATAGTTTCCCCATGATAATCATCACTCAACCTCAATTAGAACACTAGAGTATATCTTAGATAAACTTTATTACCTAATTTATAACACTCCAAATTCTATAACCTTTTTAGATTGATTAAAAATTGAAGGTATATACCAAAGGATGAAAACCCCTAACGTCCCCTGTACCTATCATTTCACCATAGTCTTACTCTTCAAATCTTTTCCGCCCTTAAAAAAACAACTTTGAGATTGATTACCCAATAACCCACTCAAAAAAACACTCACACAAATATATCTCATGGAAAATGATCTCAATGGAACTGATTTATGGAAATAAGACCCTATAAAATAACAAAATAAATAAATAGAAATAAAGTACTAAAGGAATGATAAATAGTAATTAAAACAAATGGATTATGTTGGTCTGGAAACAAAATCTACCCAAATAGCCAACTTAACCTTAATATATCCTAGATCACCTCAAAATAAAAACTCACCAGTTTATTATTCTATGTAATATAGTTGGATAACATTCTGAAATATTTATTCTCCTATAAATTGTTACTTAGGTTATCTATACCAAAACATAAATTATTTAATGTATTATGTAGCTACAATTAATTTTCAGATTATGTTTTAATAGGCCTTATCAATTTTAAAGGATCAAACACCCCTTTCCATCTCTGATGACCCATAAATTACATCTCTACTGATGTAAAATCCTCATAAAAGTCCAAGTATCATTAATTGAATTAAAATTCATTCAATTATTTAATGTAGAGGAATTATTTATACTCTACATCATAAAAAATAATCTATAAAACATATTGAACATGAATTCAAAAAATATACAAGATGACATAATTAATAAGTCAATATAGTAATCCTCCCTTTAAAATAAGAAATTCAGAGAATTTTCTTTCAAAGGATCTAAATGTGAATATGGATAAAAGAGGATTCATTAATAATTAAAAAGTTCATATATAAATATAATTATGGAAATTGAAGGTGTAAAATAATATAGTAATAAATAAAAATATTTAATTAATGAAACTATTGGTGATAATTAAATTCAACTAAGAAAATAATTTATAAAAAACTTCTATGTACATTTTCAAAAATTAATAATTATATTTTATAAATTTTTGAAATAAATTAGAAGGAAAATAATAATGATAACCTCATTTAAAAATAATGGGGGTTTAAACCACTTACCTAAATAATTCGATGGAGAGATTTTCATAACCCGACAACCACAAAGTGGATCCATAAAATTATTAAACAAACTCTATAAACAATCACTTCAAAATATTGATATTAAAAATATTTAATCAACTCATATTATCCACCATACATTCTAATAACTAAAATAATCAATTTAACTATCCTAAATAATCATTTATTTAACCCAAAATCAGTTAAATCACTAAAATCCACATCAATCCAATTGACTTCACCATGCCCCCTTGAAATCCTAAAATCTATACCACAATCAACTAAAAGTAGAGATGGGGGAAATAAATAATGGGAATATATAACTATAATTACAAAATTAGGACAACCCTAAACACCATAAATAATTCAAGGAGAGGGGAGTAAGAAGAATAGGGGGAGAGGAGTCCCACCCATACATTTTGAATTCTTCTAAATAAAAAATTTATGGCGTGTTTTAAATTAAAACACAAAAGTTACCATTCAACCTTAATAAAAAAATCAATTTTGGGAAAAATTGGGGGTCTAATAAATCTCCACTAGATATCCTATAGTACTATCCCATTGATGAGATCACCAGGTACCCAATGACACTATACAAGGTACCAAGTGGCTTCCTAAAACTAGATTCATAAAATTTGAATTTTAAAAACACCAAAAATTTACATATGAAATATTATAATTATCTCACCATCTTGAAATAATAACTTTATACTTCCTGAAATGAAAAAAAATGACAACACTATTGATCAAAATCTAAAAAATTCAAATGAGGCCAGATTTTGACCGTTAATATTTTTCCAATTAATATCTAAATTAACCTTTTAAGAATTAAATAATTCCAAGATACATTAAAAACACTTTTCCAAAAACCTTTTTTATTTAGTCTTCAATAAATTTAATTCAATTGGATAAATTCTATAAGGGATCTTTGATAGAGGAATAACACTATGTATGAGTTCAATTGATAACTCTACCTCACAAACTAGTAAAAAATAAGAGAATATTTGAAAAATAAATCATGATAATATATAAAAAGGATATATTAAATTTTGAGTATATTTTTACCATTTTACCCAAATATTCCTTACTATTAGGTATTAAGACCCATATTAAAGAAGTACTTTCTATAGGAAGTTCATAATCATATTTGAAAAAATATGGAGGTATATAATCATTTAGGATATAAAATTATATTTACCTATCTTATTAAAATATCCAATCCATTTCCAATATTGCATCAAATTTTTTTAAGGGAAGAATTATTAAATTTGATGGAAGTATCATACAATAAATATCAATTAGAGAATTGTTATACACCTTGGATGAAATCATCACATGACTAGGAATTTACATCCATAACATAGCATCCAATCATTGAGATGGTGAATAAATATACTTATGGAACTTATAATATTAAAGGAATTTATATAACTAGAATTATATAATATGGTTATGATTCTTAATTTGATGATATTTGTACCTCTTACCACTTAATTTTTAGGATCCACTTTGGTGGTTTTGGTTTCATAAGATCTTTATTTCTTTGTTGGATTTGGAGGTTATTGAAATTGTTTTTAATTATTAACCCTTTATTTGGTTTATAGATCTAGATAATTCTGAAAATCTTTTAGAAGAAATATAAATACATTAGAGTTTAATCAAGAAAAACTTTATTCTACATTATCATATTAAATAGTGACTTCATATCTCTTCAAAAATAATGTTCTTGGTGACCTCATTTACTATAATTGAAACATTATTTTGGTTCCACTAATAAAATTACCCATGTTATCATTCCCACATTTTTTCATGTAGTGTAACAATCATGTCTCAAATAACCCATATGACACTCAAGTCACATCACTATGACACCTTAGACGCACTTCCTGATCACTAGATGCTAGTGTACACACAAAGGGGAAAGTGATTGATGCATAGGAGATGGATTTACCTCATAATATAATAAAATAAACTAAATTTTATCATTTGAAAAATGAGGAATGACCACCCTGATAATTATAAAATTTATTTTATAACCAGTTGAAAATAGAAGTAGTTAAATTAATGAATCCATACATGATGAAACAAATGATGTAACCATGTGATACCATATATAACAAAACCAAATACATCCATAAAATATATAATGATTGTGATAAAATCCAACTTTTACTATATACATAATGTGAAATCCTAAATATGGACGTAAGAACCAATAGTGCGAGTCATATGATAAGAACTCCCTTGCGGTCTCTGCCGATAACCCATGAGCATCCACTATGACCTCATATAAAAAGGGACCAAAATATTACACCCAAACTCCAAACTCCAAAGTGATACTAGCTCCCATATTAGAGTTATTTTCACTTTCTTAGATTATATACATAAATATACACACATTTCCTATAGGGTCCCGTTCTAGGTTTGGGTATATCATACCCAGTGGCCAGTTACCACCAGCCCTTAGTTGTCTATCTTAAACAAGAGGGTGCATGAAAATAATAAAAGTATAGATAGAATAAGTAACAAAGAAAAAACACAGTTAAAAAATTATTTTAATATATATATACATATTGATCAAATATAGAAATAAACTCTATATACTGGGAATATTTATACCTGAAATACTTACTTCTTGCCTCTTTTTGAAATCGGAAAGATGGTGTCATCACTATCCTGAAAATCACATAGCACGCCCACCCACCTATACTGAACAATATATATATATATATATATACACACTAACACATATATGAAGATGTGTGTGTACAAGGTAAGATCCTAATGAACCATCCTTGGGAAAGAGAATCATGTGTATATAATTAGGTTATTTCTTTACCATCCCTTCAGAAATAGGAGATGGCGTATACTAATTCGGGGTAAAAACTCATCCCATTAAACCCTATATGTCAATGGATGACAAAACTAATAAATTATATATATATTTATAAATATTTATATATTTATATATCAATATTTTCATATACCATAAATCTTATCATGGTGGGAAGACCAAGATATAAACTATAAGGCATATTTAGCAACCAAATAATAACATACAAATAAAAAGTACACTTAAATTTGTAGTTAATAATATATATCCCCCCCTTTATGTTTCAAAAAACATGGGAAACCATAAAAATAATTCTAAACATGTATAATGAATGTCATATGATATAACAATTCAAATATAAACATGCTAAAAATGTGTTCATATATCAAATCTTCTAAAGAGCTCATTAATTTATAGAGGCGATCTTTTAAATACATTTATTAGATTTTTTTTATTAAGTTTGGGTACACATGGCCATAAAACTTTTATAGGTTAACTCTATAATAGTATTAGAGTAATAAGGGGTTATCAACCAAAAAAAATATAGAGGTCCTTTAAGGATCCAAGGAAGAGAAAATAACAACAAAAAGATTACCTTGGTCACCTAGTAAGAAGAGAAAATTAGGTCGTAACTACTTTCAATTATAAGAGAGTGAATATACAAGGTAAAACTATGATATTACCTTTACTTTTACTAAGATAAGACCACACAATATATAGAATAAAAGGAATCCAAGAGATTTTATTAATCCCCAAAGCCCTAGATTAGGAATACATTGTCATACATATATTTTCATAAATAAAAAATTAATTAGAGGAGATTAGAGGATGAAATGGACTTTACCTTATGCCGATGTTTCAAACCTATATAGATACACTTAGAATAATGGAAAATGTGGTGTCACTTAGTATAAAATATGGGTATAGGAGAGATCAATAAAGGTAAATATATGACTGAATGCGAGTGAAATATCAATCTATTATGTATTTAAAGGTTAATTTATGGTTTAAAATGATTTAAATTCCCTTTATTATAGTGAATTTACCCATATATCAATTGGGAATCTAGTAAAATGAAACCATAACCTATGGTTCAAGACATAACCTGTAACGACCCAATGTTTTTCAATGTAAATTACTTTCTTATAAATATGTCATAAAATCACATGAAAACACAACATAATGAACTACTAAGTGCTAAGTGACCTTTAAACATAAGTTTGTCACTTATTTGTTTAGAATTTCATGTCACGACCCATCCTCGGGGCCCGTGTCGTGACTACCCCAAGCCCGCCTTCCATAGGCCAGGGGCTGGCGACTAGCACCAAGGCGTAAATCCCAGCAAAAAGGGAAGGCATTGCCTTTGGAAAGTAAACAAGCACCACAGAGTAAGCAAGCGGAAAAGTATACACTAAGTAAAAACTGTACAAGATGTGCTGAAAGTAAAAGGGGCCGGAAAATACAAGCCCAACTGTAAAGTACAACTGAAAGGAAAAACAGAAACTGAAAGGAAAAACTGCAGCGTCGAGCCGTCCTCTGGAAGTCCGACCTGAAGGGTGGGTAGAGATAGCTCCAATGCTCCTCGGGTCCCGCCGTCCGCTCCGAGCACGTCTCGCTCAGTGGTCCACCTCCAGGTACTGACTCATCGTGTAGTCCACCTCCGGGTAATGACTCGTCGTGTAGTCCACCTCCGGGTACCGTCCAGTCCTCGAACACTCGGCCTCCATCAGTACTGCCTGTCGTCTGCAACCAACACAACGAGGTGCATGCATAGCCCGTGCAGGGGTGAGTATAACGATACTCAGTAGGGACCCCGAGACCCTCAAGGTCTCTCTAAACCAACAAGGATAACCACAAAGAAGATCTCAACAGATAACCTCTACTTAGATATATGCCCATACATATACCTAAGTTATCAAGTAACCCATCTCAATCATGAGGCAAACACAGGGTCAAAAGTCTCAGCTCAAACCAGGATTTTCATCATCGAAACCATAACTGCTGAAGAGCTCCGTCTCTGGAGTGTACAGTGGTCCTGTCACAACTCCGAGGTACTGCCCACTAACTTAAGACTGCTGTAGTACTCCACCTATCGAGTAATGCAGGCCAGTCGCTACAACCAAGCGCTCCCATGTGCCGCTACAACCAAGCGCACCTCTGTCATGGGTTTGCCGCTACAACCAAGCGCTCCCATGTGCCGCTACAACCAAGCGCACCTCTGTCGTGGGTCTGCCGCTACAACCAAGCGCTCCCATGTGCCGCTACAACCAAGCGCACCTCTGTCGTGGGTCTGCCGCTACAACCAAGCGCTCCCATGTGCCGCTACAACCAAGCGCACCTCTGTCGTGGGTCTGCCGCTACAACCAAGCGCGCTCATGTGCCGCTACAACCAAGCGCACCTCTGTCGTGGGTCTGCCGCTGCAACCAAGTGCTCCTATGTGCCGCTACAACCAAGCGCACCTCTGTCGTGGGTCTGCCGCAACAACCAAGCGCTTCCATGTGCCGCTACAACCAAGCGCACCTCTGTCGTGGGTCTGCCGCTACAACCAAGCGCTCCCATGTGCCGCTACAACCAAAAGAACCTCTGTCGTGGGTCTGCCGCTACAACCAAGCGCTCCCATGTGCCGCTACAACCAAGCGCACCTCTGTCACACACCGAGTCGTTCGATTAGCAGTCGTCGGGTCTCAGTCAGCTACACGGTCTCCGTGCTCCGCCCGCTCGTCTCCGGGAGGGTCCGCTCCACGAGCTACTGGTCGATACTCCAAGTATCACAATGTCCCGCAAGGAAGTATCTCGAAGGACCACCTCGTCATAGGGGTCCCAACGCAACAGACGACGCGTCAATCGGATGCCCGGTCTGTGAGTTATTAGCCTTTTCGTCCCAGGGGCCCGATTGGTTTCGTGAGCGAACCAATCCGGCCGTAACTCAACTATACCCCGAACACTCACAGGGTATACTCATAGGGAC
The DNA here is from genome assembly GCA_963277665.1 of Viscum album. Lineage (NCBI taxonomy): Eukaryota > Viridiplantae > Streptophyta > Magnoliopsida > Santalales > Viscaceae > Viscum > Viscum album. Next base: position 719,002,530 of record OY728135.1, read on the forward strand.
CGTTTTTCAACGTGATCACCAATGCCGCTGACGGTTCGTCAAACGGACGTCTGGTCTGAAAGATATCAGCTTTTCCGTTCCAGGGGCCCGGTTGGATTTCAGTGCGATCCAACCCGGCCACTATCCATCTGCATCCAAAACTCGGGCGGAGGATGTCAAAAGTTCCGTCTCATCAAGAGGAACTCAACGCAATAGACGGCGCGTCAATCAGACGCCCGGTCTGAGAGTTATTGTCTTTTTCGTCCCAGGGGCCTGGTTGGTTTTTAAGGCAAAACCAACCCGACCGTACTCCACCTGCGTCCAAACCTCGGGCGGAGTATGCCAAAAGATCCGTCTCACTTAGAGGAATTCAACGAAACAGACGGCGCATCAATCGGACGCCCGGTCTATTAGTTATTGGCCTTTCCGTCTCACACCCACCCTGGGAAACTTCCCAGGAGGTCACCCATCCTGATCACTGCTCTAGGCCAAGCACGCTTAACTACGGAGTTTTAACTACGTAGGCTCCCGAAAAGGAAGGTGCACCTTGAGTATAGTATATCGAAACGACCGTCTCGATCCACGGATCGCGTTGCCACTGACGGCGCGTTGTTCGGAGGCCCGTAGCTCAAGATACGACCAATTGAACAAAAACGTCCGAAGAAGGGGGGGTACGGGCCCGGCCCGACCCCCCTGGGTCGGCCCAAACTGGGTCGACCCGACCCGACCCGGGTCCGACCCGACCCGGGTCCGACCCGACCCGACCCGGGTCCGACCCGACCCGGGTCCGACCCGACCCGGTTGGCCCGGTCCGGCCCGGCCGGGGCGCGGCCCGGCCGGTCGGACCGGCCTGGCTCGGCTCGGCCGGGCGGCCGAGTGCCAGGCGCCGCGGGCGTTGACCCGCGGCCTGAGGAAACCGCGGCCCGCGTGGGCCGCGCTGGTGAACCGCGGACGCGGCAGAGCCGCGTCCCGCGCGTGCGAACCGGACCCGCGCGGCCGCGGGTCCGTTGGCCGCCGCCACCGCGGCTTCAGCCGCGGCGGGCTCGTTCGGCGGCGCGCCGGGGCGCCGCCGCCTCCATCTGCTGGCGCCGCCGCGCCGGCGACCCGCGCCGCCGGCGAGTTCCGCGGGCCACCGGGATCGCTCCGGTGGTCTGATTCTCTTCTCGTCTGCGCCATTGCTCCTCCCGGGATCCGTTCTTTACTGCGGAATCGTCAAACATCCGCTGCGGCACGTTCCGTCGTCGCCCGCCAAATCCGCACAAAACGAAGAACGGCGGAGGGTCATCGGGCCGTGTTCGTTTGGCCCGCACCCTCCGCGTTAGAGATAAACAACTGGGAGAATTTTATTCCACACGGGAAAAATAACAATTTTAAGAAGATTAAAATTGTTCACAATTCGGTTCTTTAATTTCTTTAAGAAACATTGACGGGAATAAATTAAAAAGGGGTAATTCCCATAATAAATCCCTACCTTGTCGGTCGTCGCGCGCGGGCGTTCTTCGCGGAAAATATCGTCACGGAAGAGAGGGATCGTCACGTCGTCGCGGGGAGGCGTCGCGTCGTCGCGGAATCCGGTGTTGAGTCGGCGAACTCAACGCACCATGAAACAGCAGATTTAATTTAATTAATTAAATCCGTGTTTTTGGTTAAGAACCACGAAGGAGATAAAAAGGAAGGTCCGAGATTCTTACCTCAAGAAGCCGATCGAAGATTCGTTGCGGAGGAAGAGACGTCGCAGAAGAACGTTGTCGGCGATGCGGATCAAGGCGTCGCGTCGTCGATTTCCGGGTTCGGCGTTCTTCGTGTTCTTCGCATTCTTCGCGTTCTTCGCGAGGGAGAAGAAGAAACAAGGATCCTCTCAAATATTCTCAAAAGATTTTGGGTTGGTCTTTTTTTATTAATATGCCAACACACGAAAACAGGTTAAGAAACAATTGAATTAATTCGTTGAATTAATTCAACGAAAGAAACAGGCCATTTAATTCACGAAAGAAACAGCCCATTTAATTCACGAAATAAACCGCCCAATTAAATGGTATGTTAAGAATTTAGAAAACGCGTCAGTTGACTTTCATTAAGACGAGTTTTCACGGGTGCGTTTCTCAGCGGAAAGAAATGGCGGGGCTCGTGCGGGCCCCACCTCACAAATATCCTACCAAGGGGGTAGGATATTTCTGGAAAGCATCCTATCCAGTTCAAATCAGTTCAAGCCGCCTTTAAGTGGCTTCAAGTGGCTTCCAAGCGGCTTAAGTGAAATAAAATAAAGTTGTCGCAAAATTATTTTATTTCTTAACTTTAAGCCCGAAAATTAAAAACCACACCCGAGCAAACGCAACTCCGGAAGAGGCGTTTCTAAGCGAATACCGGCGCTGCGATTTCATCGGTGCCCTCAGAATTCGATTCCGGGCACCGGTTTAAAAGTTAGAAGAACCCGCTCGTCCTTTCACTGAACGTACCCGAGCCAAACTTCGGAAAATGATTCCGGGCACACCGGGCCTCGGAATCAGGCACCGTTAGAAACTGCGTTCTTGTAAAATTCCAAAGAAAATTAAGAAAAAAAAATTTCCTTGAAATTTACGGGTCTTTACATTACTCCCACCACAGGGCTTTACGTCCCCGTAAAGCTTCAACACAAACTTGGGATACAAAGGCGGTACTGAGCACGCATCTGAGCCTTCCGCTCCCATGTGCTCACCTGGACCTTCTCTGTCGTGGCCCAGACCACCTCTGGTCCCACTAGAGCTGCCACGATTTCTTCCTTGTTGATAAGAGAAATCTGGTCTCATCCCCTGGATGAACCACGTTCTTCGCCTAATACGTTCAATCCCGACATGGATGATACTAATCCATACCAAGGATGACGTCGTAAGGCCTCAACGATACTACCAAGAGATCCAACCGTTACTCTCGCCTCCAAGGGTTGAGTCACACTGTCGGCTTCAGTGTGTGATAACTGGGTCTCCTCCAGTAGATGTCTCACGGGTGAGGGTCAAGTCAACAGTCTAAACCGGAACTTCTTAGTAACAACACAAGAGAGGACAGGAAAGTAAAATGCCACAAGAAAAGGTGTCTTTTATTACTGCAGCTCAAGTACAAAGACACAAAGCATCTATAAACACACATCAACAAAACTAGAAGCAACGTGAACAAAAGTCTCCAGGTCTGGAGCTAGTCCCGCTCCTGTCCATCTGCTCCCGGAGCTCCATGATCGTAGGGCTCAACTGCCTGAAGCTGAGCTCTCCCATGTCCTCCTGTCCCCTGCGGTCGGGGTGGACCGCCTGGTGGTGGTGGTGGAAACACCCCGAAGTGCCGTCCACCTCCTGCTGCACGACCAACTCCCCTGTCATGGCCGCCTGCTCCTTGCGGCCCGCCCTGATCGAACCTCTGCCTCTGCCTGGGGGGTCCTTCGTTCGTCTGCTGGTCATCCGTATGGCGGGTCGGACTGTCACGAGCCATGTGACCAACCCCGCCGCAGGAGTAACACTGCCCTCTCATGGCAAGTCGTTGCCCACCCCGAGTGCCTCGCGAAAACGATCCAGATTCATGCTGGCGACCACCTGTAGGTCCAATCCTCTTGGACCCCTGCGTCATCCGTCTACTGCCCGCTGCAGAAGACTCTACCGCATGCTGGTAAGTGGTGGGTCCTGCTGCTGGAGACTGCTCAGCAAGGAAACTCTCCACTAAGAGGGCTCGCTCTAACACCCCTGACTGATTTGGAATGTTGAGGGAGATCATCGAAGCCCTGATCTCATGCCTCAGTCCCTGCTCGAAGGTCCGGTCCCGGAAGAACGGGTCCCGTACCATATCTATGGAGTAGTGCGAGAGATCAGTAAATCTCGCCGAGTACTGGGCCACTGACATGCTGCCCTGCCGCAGCTGTAGTATCTCCTGGATGCACACCGCTCGGAGGGTGGCTGGGACGAACTCAGAGTGGAAGATGCTCTCAAAGTCCGTCCAGAGGAGAGACGCCTCGTCGTGCACCTGGAGCATCAAGCTCCACCATCTGCCTGCTGCCGCGTGCAGGAGACTCGCTGCGAGGATCACCATGAGGTCTACTGGTGTCCTCACTAATCTGAAAACCCGAACAACTGCCTCCAGCCAGTCCTCGGCGGCCTGAGGGTCCGTCTCCCCGCGGAACCTGGGCGGTCGCTGGTGCTGGAACTCATGCAGTGCACTAAGGCGACGTGCATCGCCAGCGGCTGGGGCTGGTAGCATCGGTGCCTCGGTGGGTATAGGTACCGCCAGTGCCTCAGCTGTCAAAGGGCCCTGTACCGAGTCCTCGACGCTCGGTGGGCTGTCATCACGCTCCACTCTCGGAATCCTAGCTGGCTGTCGTTGTGGGGCCATCCTGAAAAGGGAACAAGTGCGCCACGGTCAGGACAGTATACCTGGTGAGCTGACAGAAGTAATCACAAGGAAAACTTGAAACACACATGCAATCAATGTTTTCGTGCATTAAGTCGGAAATCAGAAGTCAGGGTCCTGGTGTACGGATACGTCGGCCGTCGCACCAACACTGGACTCCCTGGACTGATAACCACACCCAATACGCTAAACACTATTGCTTCACATAGAAGAAAGATCAGAGTCCCCGGTAGAACCGACCACCTTTGATACCAATTTGTCACGACCCGTCCTCGGGGCCCGTACCGTGACTACCCCAAGCCCGCCTTCCATAGGCCAGGGGCTGGCGACTAGCACCAAGGCGTAAATCCCAGCAAAAAGGGAAGGCATTGCCTTTGGAAAGTAAACAAGCACCACAGAGTAAGCAAGCGGAAAAGTATACACTAAGTAAAAACTGTACAAGCTGTGCTGAAAGTAAAAGGGGCCGGAAAATACAAGCCCAACTGTAAAGTACAACTGAAAGGAAAAACAGCAACTAAAAGGAAAAACTGCAGCGTCGAGCCGTCCTCTGGAAGTCCCACCTGAAGGGTGGGTACAGATAGCTCCAATGCTCCTCGGGTCCCGCCGTCCGCTCCGAGCACGTCTCGCTCAGTGGTCCACCTCCAGGTACTGACTCATCGTGTAGTCCACCTCCGGGTACTGAATCGTCGTGTAGTCCACCTCCAGGTACCGTCCAATCCTCGAACACTCGGCCTCCATCAGCACTGCCTATCGTCTGCAACCAACACAACGAGGTGCGGGCATAGCCCGTGCAGGGGTGAGTATAACGATACTCAGTAGGGACCCCGAGACCCTCAAGGTCTCTCTAAACCAACAAGGATAACCACAAAGAAGATCTCAACAGATAACCTCTACTTAGATATATGCCCATACATATACCAAAGTTATCAAGTAACCCATCTCAATCATGAGGCAAACACAGGGTCAAAAGTCTCAGCTCAAACCAGGATTTTCATCATCGAAACCATAACTGCTGAAGAGCTCCGTCTCTGGAGTGTATAGTGGTCCTGTCACAACTCCGAGGTACTGCCCACTAACTTAAGATTGCTGTATTACTCCACCTATCGAGTAATGCGGGCCAGTCGCTACAACCAAGCGCTCCCATGTGCCGCTACAACCAAGCGCACCTCTGTCATGGGTCTGCCGCTACAACCAAGCGCTCCCATGTGCCGCTACAACCAAGCGCACCTCTGTCGTGGGTCTGCCGCTACAACCAAGCGCTCCCATGTGCTGCTACAACCAAGCGCACCTCTGTCGTGGGTCTGTCGCTACAACCAAGCGCTCCCATGTGCCGCTACAACCAAGCGCACCTCTGTCGTGGGTCTGCCGCTACAACCAAGTGCTCCCATGTGCCGCTACAACCAAGCGCACCACTGTCGTGGGTCTGCCGCTACAACCAAGCGCTCCCATGTGCCGCTACAACCAAGCGCACCTCTGTCGTGGGTCTGCCGCTACAACCAAGCGCTCCTATGTGCCGCTACAACCAAGCGCACCTCTGTCGTGGGTCTGCTGCAACAACCAAGCGCTCCCATGTGCCGCTACAACCAAGCGCACCTCTGTCGTGGGTCTGCCGCTACAACCAAGCGCTCCCATGTGCTGCTACAACCAAAAGCACCTCTGTCGTGGGTCTGCCACTACAACCAAGCGCTCCCATGTGCCGTTACAACCAAGCGCACCTCTGTCACACACCGAGTCGTTCGATCAGCAGTCGTCGGGTCTCAGTCAGCTACACGGTCTCCGTGCTCCGCCCGCTCGTCTCCGGGAGGGTCCGCTCCACGAGCTACTGGTCGATACTCCATGTATCACAAAGTCCCGCAAGGAAGTATCTCGAAGGACCACCTCGTCATAGGGGTCTCAACGCAACAGACGACGCGTCAATCGGACGCCCGGTCTGTGAGTTATTAGCCTTTTCGTCCTAGGGGCCCGGTTGGTTTTGTGAGCGAACCAATCCGGCCGTAACTCAACTATACCCCGAACACTCACAGGGTATACTCATAGGGACCATTTTTCAACGTGATCACCAATGCCGCTGACGGTTCATCAAACGGACGTCTGGTCTGAAAGATATCAGCTTTTCCGTTCCAGGGGCCCGGTTGGATTTCAGTGCGATCCAACCTGGCCACTATCCATCTGCATCCAAAACTCGGGCGGAGGATGCCAAAAGTTCCGTCTCATCAAGAGGAACTCAACGCAATAGACGACGCGTCAATCGGACGCCCGGTCTGAGAGTTATTGTCTTTTTCGTCCCAGGGGCCCGGTTGGTTTTTAAGGCAAAACCAACCCGACCGTACTCCCCCTGCGTCCAAACCTCGGGTGGAGTATGCCAAAAGATCCGTCTCACTTATAGGAATTCAACGAAATAGACGGCGCATCAATCGGACGCCCGGTCTATTAGTTATTGGCCTTTCCGTCTCACACCCACCCTGGGAAACTTCCCAGGAGGTCACCAATCCTGATCACTGCTCTAGGCCAAGCACGCTTAACTACGGAGTTTTAAATACGTAGGCTCCCGAAAAGGAAGGTGCACCTTGAGTATAGTATACCGAAACGACCGTCTCGATCCACGGATCGCGTTGCCACTGACGGCGCGTCGTTCGGAGGCCCGTAGCTCAAGATACGGCCAATTGAACGAAAACGTCCGAAGAAGGGGGGGTACGGGCCCGGCCCGACCCCCCCTGGGTCGGCCCGAACTGGGTCGACCCGACCCGGGTCCGACCCGACCCGACCCGGTTGGCCCGGTCCGGCCCGGCCGGTCGGACCGGCTTGGCTCGGCCTGGCCGGGCGGCCGAGTGCCAGGCGCCGCGGGCGTTGACCTGCGGCCTGAGGAAACCGCGGCCCGCGTGGGCCGCGCTGGTGAACCGCGGACGCGGCAGAGCCGCGTCCCGCGCGGGCGAACTGGACCCGCGCGGCCGCGGGTCCGTTGGCCGCCGCCGCCGCGGCTTCAGCCGCGGCGGGCTCGTCCGGCGGCGCGCCGGGGCACCGCCGCCTCCGTCCGCTGGCGCCGCCGCGCCGGCGACCCACGCCGCCGGCGAGTTCCGCGGGCCACCGGGATCGCTCCGGTGGTCTGATTCTCTTCTCGTCTGCGCCATTACTCCTCCCGGGATCCGTTCTTTATTGCGGAATCGTCAAACATCCGCTGCGGCACGTTCCGTCGTCGCCCGCCAAATCCGCACAAAACGAAGAACGACGGAGGGTCGTTGGGCCGTGTTCGTTTGGCCCGCACCCTCCGCGTTAGAGATAAACAACTGGGAGAGTTTTATTCCACACGGGAAAAATAACAATTTTAAGAAGATTAAAATTGTTCACAATTCGGTTCTTTAATTTCTTTAAGAAACATTGACGGGAATAAATTAAAAAGGGGTAATTCCCATAATAAATCCCTACCTCGTCGGTCGTTGCGTGCGGGCGTTCTTCGCGGAAAAGCTCGTCGCGGAAGAGAGGGATCGTCGCATCGTCGCGGGGAGGCGTCGCGTCGTCGCGGAATCCGGTGTTGAGTCGGCGAACTCAACGCACCATGAAACAACAGATTTAATTTAATTAATTAAATCCGTGTTTTTGGTTAAGAACCACGAAGGAGATAAAAAGGAAGGTCCGAGATTCATACCTCAAGAAGCCGATCGAAGATCCGTCGCGGAGGAAGAGACGTCGCAGAAGAACGTTGTCGGCGATGCGGATCAAGGCGTCGCGTCGTCGATTTCCGGGTTTGGCGTTCTTCGTGTTCTTCGCGTTCTTCGCGTTCTTCGCGAGGGAGAAGAAGAAACAAGGATCCTCTCAAATATTCTCAAAAGATTTTGGGTTGGTCTTATTTTATTAATATGCCAACACACGAAAACAGGTTAAGAAACAATTGAATTAATTCGTTGAATTAATTCAACAAAAGAAACAGGCCATTTAATTCACGAAAGAAACAGCCCATTTAATTCAAGAAATAAACCGCCCAATTAAATGGTCTGTTAAGAATTTAGAAAACGCGTCAGTTGAATTTCATTAAGACGGGTTTTCACGGGTGCGTTTCTTAGCGGAAAGAAACGGCGGGGCTCGTGCGGGCCCCACCTCACAAATATCCTACCAAGGGGGTAGGATATTTCTGGATAGCATCCTATCCAGTTCAAATCAGTTCAAGCCGCCTTTAAGTGGCTTCAAGTGGCTTCCAAGTGGCTTAAGTGAAATAAAATAAAGTTGTCGCAAAATTATTTTATTTCTTAACTTTAAGCCCGAAAATTAAAAACCACACCCGAGCAAACGCAACTCCGGAAGAGGCATTTATAAGCGAATACCGGTGATGCGATTTCATCGGTGCCCTCAGAATTCGATTCCGGGCACCGGTTCAAAAGTTAGAAAAACCCGCTCGTCCGTTCACTGAACGTACCCGAGCCAAACTTCGGAAAATGATTCCGGGCACACCGGGCCTCGGAATCAGGCACCGTCAGAAACTGCGTTCTTGTAAAATTCCAAAGAAAATTAAGAAAAAAAAAATTTCCTTGAAATTTACGGGTCTTTACATTTCAAAAACCTGACATTCATTTTTACAATCAGTATGTTATTTAGAGTCTGATAAGAAAAACTTAATTTTTGTTGAATAGTAACCTACCCTTATGAATAGTAACACACCCTTATGAATAGTGATATACCCTAATTAATCGTAACCTCACCTATGATAATATATAAATATTATTCAAGTTTAAAGTATGATGTACCTATATTTTAGAATAAGTAAATAAATGTTTTAAAAGTGGTTTTCGATAATAAATTATGATTTTAATTAAATATTAAAATAATCATTATTTGAAAATTATTTTTGAGAAATGGACTTCATTTTTGGATTCTACACATTGAAGAATGGTTATGGTAAATATTTTGTATTTTTCTGAAATACTTGAAATTTTAGTGAATAGTAAAATACATTAATTTACCGTTTAAATACAATATAATTCAAATCCACTATTCCTGACCTCACAAGTGATGTAAGCACAAAAATCTCGAACTCACATGAATTTATTACTATTCTTGGTCATTTAATACTCACTATTCATTTTCTTGTGGGGAAATAATAAATTAATGGATTTTATATTGAGAAATCCCCTCTCTCCTCCACTATAAAACCCCCCCTTTACTCCATCTTCTCTTCACTCCTCCCAAGCCTTGTGCCTTGCCAATATTATTCCCAAATATCTTCTCAAGATTCTCCCCTAATTCAAAAATCTCCTAGACTCTTCAAAATACCAAAACCTCTCCCATTAAGAGGTTCTCAAAGGAGGAAGTCTCAAGAGGTGAATTCCTCTTTTTGATTCCTTCATTTCTTTTAAGTTCTTTTCTTTTTTGTTTCTTTCCTCACCTCCCTTCACCATAATAGTATGATAAATCCAGTAACATACATTTACTGTAATTTTTTCATGCTAATGGGATATTTCATTATCTTCTCTCCTTTTCCCACCTTTTATTTGAAAGAAATGAAAGCACCGTTTGAGATGTGCTAATTTAGCACATTCAAGGACAAGAATTTATCAATTTATATTATAATATTTAATTCTGGTCATGAAACCATTTATGTTATAGTTGAACCAGATTATTATATATGTAATATATACTATTTTTAGTTCTTAAATAATTTTGTACAAATAGAACTAAGTTATAAAGCAAAACATGTTCTTTGTAATCAAACCCACCGATTAACAAAAACGGTTGTCACTATGGTTATATATAATAGTTTGACTTCAATATAAGTAACCAAATTAAATTTAAAACCATGTAATATCTGAGATGATCAATAATAGCATATAACTTTACTTCTGTACAAGCACTTCCGTCTTTCATGTTTATCTAAACTTGAATATAAGTGAACAGATCTTTTGAAACCAAGTAAACAAATGAGCCCGAACAATGAAATTGAACCTTATAACTAATCAAGAAGGCCTTGAATGAAATAAAAAGGGTTATAATAAATAAATTACATATATAAGAGGTTCTGCACTTATGAATTAATAATTCTAATTTGTTTATTTAGGTCTTTAATAAAAAGTGGAGAACACCAACAAATTTAAGGTAAGGGATCCTCTCTATTTCACTCTTAATCAAGATTGTCCTCTATGCTATGCATTTTTATGTGTAATATCAAATGATGGGGTATTTTTACAAACCTCCCCTATACTTCCCTCTTGATTTATAAGTTATGATAAACCCCTTTTCTCTCTCATCAAACCCTCTTAGTTACACCCGATACCATGCTGATAAACCGAAATGAATTCTACCTAAACTTCCTTTATTCCTTCAAGTTTCTCTATCATTATTTTTTAAAAAAATGTAGTTATCTTTTATTTTTATTTAAAACTTACAGACTATGTTTATATGCTCCAAACTCATGTTCCAAGATCCATCTCTCATTCTCTTTTTTGGATATACATTATTCTAAGTAAATCCCTCCTCGATACTTCCCAAAAAACACACTCGTTTTAAGGGAACTTCCCAAAATTTTACCCAATTTCAAGTGAACTATATCCTATTTTTAAGCCCCAATTGTATTTATAAAATAAGTTTTTTTATTATGAAAACCTTCTTGGTTCAATTCTGGTTTTATATAAAATATTGTCCTCTTTTCTATTTTAAAAGATCTATAGTCTTTTCCTTAAAACCGCACAAAAATGTTTTGATGCTAATGTTTCTCAAATATACTATTTATTTGTTTTAAATTATATTTAACATCACATAAAATGTTTTAATACTATTTTACCCTATTAACGTCCATGTATGTTCTAATCTCTTTCTTTCATGGACATTTTCATGACACGTTCATTGGTTTTGACTTATGTCATGATTGTGGCACCTAATTATTTCAAGGGGAACCCTTATGTTTATGTATGTTTGATTATGCATGATTATATATGTGGTATGAATATTTATGTGGAAGGAGTATTCAGGAAAATTTTGAGATGGGTGTGCCCAGATAGCGCTCCAATGAATTGGGTAAAGTTATGTCTCATGAGATGCGATGTGAAACGGGATTGGCAGTTTGCCTTGACCCGTACTAAAATGGGAAACGAGATTGGTGGTTAGCCTTGACCCATAATAAAGAAATGTTTTATGATTATACCACATTTATATGATTCCATGTTTATATTATCCCATTATTATATGAAATTATTTTATAAGTTTCATGCTTTAGATATCATTATTTCATGCCTCCTAACTCATGTTCTTAAGATGCATCCTTATGTTCATTCCCTTACTGGGCTTTTCATATCACCCCTTTGTTAATGTGTTCCCCAGGGTACCCTATGCATATGTAAGGGCTCAAAGGAAGTTGAGATCTCTTTACGGAGATTAAATAAATAATTTTTTTTTAGCCCCATGTTTTATGTTATATGTACATATTTTTCCAAGATACTAGATTAACGATACTTGGATTGTACTCTAATGATTAATTATGCTTTAAATCATGAAATGTTATATTTAAAAGGCTTGGGTCACTATATTTGGTATCAGAGCATGGGCTAGTTATTTTTGGAGATTATGAATAGATAAACTTAGTGAGAACCTTAAGGAAGATACTAAGTATAAGAAAACATTCCCAAATTTTGCTTAGTATTGAGTAAGTGATTTATCAAGAAAATACATCCCTATCTGGATACGAGCAGGTAGAGGCAGCTCTGGCACAGATGTACCTAGGAGTGAAAACTCCGATAAGGAGTTTCAGGCTTGACTCAGGGTATCCTGGTACATGACAATGGGCCTCACTGCACTCTTGGTTATGAAACTCCCGGGTGATATGATTTGGTAGATTCACGAGCTTAGTACAAACCATTATTTAGGAAAAAAAAGCCCATAAGAATATAAGTTAAGAAATAGATTGAGGATAACCTAGATTTAAACCTAAGGAATCATAAGTTAGGATATACTTCTTCTTTATGATTTTATCCTTTTATGTTGAAAGTTTCCTTTTTATGCTTGATAAACAAGTATTCAAGACCTTTAATAATACATTATTTTTCTTAGTTAATGGCGAAAAATAGAAGAACACGTTCCAAAAACCAATGTGATAGGAAATGTGATGATTTCTATAATGATATGTCTAATATGATGGGAGCGGGTGCCCAAAAATTCATGATAGTACTTGATCAGTTGGCTCGAGTTATGGATAATAACTTGAATAAGGTGAAATGTCCTCCTCCTCCAAGGAAAGAGAAAGTTTCTGTATACTCCTTCATGCGGAAAAGTCCTCCCATGTTTAGCGGATATTCTCATCCCCCCATCACAGAGCAATGGATTAACTCAATTGAAAAGATATTCTATATCCTCTAGTGCTTAGAAGAAGAGAAAATTGTACTGGTGATCTATTGTTTTGATGGGGAAGCTGATCAGTGGTGGACACCGATCAAGAATAAAATGTCCCAAGAGGAAATTGATTCCATGGATTGGGAGGAATTCAAGAGGATGTTTTTCAATAAATATTTTCCTCGAACTCTCCGTCTCAAGATGGAGAGAGAGTTCCTCATACTCAAGATGAAGGAAGATGAGTACATCAGGGTATATGAAGTAAAATTTAAAAGTCTTGCAAGGTACGTCTGTGTCTTTGTCATGAACACCAAAAGCGAGGTGGATCGGTTCTTTAGCAGATTAAAGCCAAGTCTATGAAAAGTGTTGGCAATTCGAGACTTTGACAGTTATAAGGAGATTTTCCGTTGTGTCCTCAAGGTTGAAATGGATATTGGAGACTCTCAGTGGTCTCGTGGGCCTAGTGAAAAGAAGAGAAAAATGGAAAAAACATGGGTGGTTCGTCGAAAAAATCCCATGATGGATAGAATCTTGAATCTTCCCCTTTTAAAAATTGTGGTAGAAGCATCTTGGTAACTATCTGAAGGGTACCAAGAATTGCTTAAAATGTAAAAATTTTGGTCATCTGGCCAAGAACTACTGGAGGGATATGAAAAATCCCACTATGTGGAAGAAGAAATTAAGGTTAAGATCAACACTCTGCTTGTAGTGTAGTGTTAAAACTGAAATAATCATGGGAATTATGCGAACAATTACCCTAAGCCAATTGTTGTCGGAGGCAATCCGCAATAACCTCCAAATCAACAAGAAAGGTATTATGCTATCACTACTGCTGAGGTGGAGTCAGACAATGATGTGGTGACAGGTACAATTGTTATTCATTAAAGAATAGAGAACATACTATTTGATTTTCCTTCTACACATTCTTTCATATCTTTCAAGTTTAGTAGAGTTATTCAAACACCACCTAAAAATTTGGAGGAAAAGTTATCTGTGAGAAAAGAAAATGGGGAAAATATTGCTTCCATGGTTTATAACTCCTCCCTAATTAATGTTTGTGGAATGAACCTCTGAGAAAATATCGTCATACTTCCTTTAGGGCAGTTCGGCACTATCTTGGGCATGGATTGGATATCTTTGTACAAGGCCGACATCAACTATCGGGAAAGAGAGATCACTATTCACATCCCGAAGCATCCTCATATTTTTTACAAGTTTAATGAGGAAGATGAATCTTCTTTAGAATTGTCATCTCAAGTTTGGTTATTGCAACCTTGTGACCAGGCATATCTATCTCAAATGATTGAGACAAAGGGGAGAATCATGCTGGAAGACATGCCCATCATGAGAGATTACACTGACGTATTCTCTGAAGAGTTTCCTAGTCTTCCTCTAGACCGAGAGGTTGAGTTCTCAATTGAACCTATCCCTAGATATCTGCCAATATCAAAGACACCTTATAGAATGGACACTATAGAGCTGGAAGAGCTGAAGAATCAGTTGTAGGAGAATATGGAGAAGGGTTTTATACGCCCGAGTGCTTCACTGTGGGGTGTTCTAGTCCTCTTTGTCAAGAAGAAGTATGGATCAATGCACCTATGCATTGATTATTGTGAGATCAATAAAATAATGATAAAGAACAAGTATCCCCTTCCATGGATAGATGACTTGTTTGATCAGCTTCATGGGGCTAGTTATTTCTCTAAGGTGGACCTTCTATCGAGATATCACTAACTAAAGGTGAGGAAGGAAGATATCCTCAAGACTGCCTTTCCAACAAGGTATGGACACTATGAGCTCATAGTGATTCCATTCGGACTCCCTAATTCCCCAGAAATTTTTATGGATTTAATGAATAGAGTCTTTAGATATTACCAAGACAAATTTGTTGTAGTCTTTATTGATGACATTCTGATATACTCCAAGAGAAAGGAGGAACATGAGGAGTATTTGAATACTGTGTTAAAGACATTGTGAAGTGAGAAGTTATATGAAAAGTACAGTAAATGTGAGATCTGGATAGAGGAAGTATCATTATTGGGGCATGTTATCACCAGTAAAGGGATATCTATGGACCCTTCCAAGACGAAGGCAATTGAAGAGTGGCCCAGAACAACTTCTGTAACGGAGATCCACAACTTTTTGGATCTAGCTGGGTATTATCAACGATTTGTGAAGAACTTTTCACAATTGTCAAACCCAATGACCAAGATATCATAGAAGGGAGTAAAGTTTTTCTAGACAGAGGAATGTGAAGACTATTTGAAGGAGTTGAAAAAGAGGCTTATCATTGCGCCAGTACTCACACTCCCTACAAGTGGAGAACTATTTGTGGTGTATAGTGAGGCTTCTAAGAAGGGATTAGGCTATGTACTAATGAAAAATGATAAAGTGATAGCCTATGCCTCAAGGAAGCTGAAAATCCATGAGCAAAACTATCCTATGCATGATATGGAGTTGGCGGCGGTGATCTTTGCGTTGAAAATATGGCGACATTATCTCTATGGGGAGAAATGTGAGATACATACTGACCACAAGAGTCTCAAATATATATTGACATGGAAAGAGCTTAATATGATCTAGTGAAGTTGGATAGATCTCATCAAGGATTATGATTTCTCAATCCACTACCATCCCGGTAAGGCAAACAAGGTGGCAGATGCTCTAAGTAGAAATAATCCTACATCTTTATCAATGATGAGAATTAAAAAGGATCCGATATTCTTATATTTTCAAAGTATGGACATGGGAATAATTAAAGAAGAAACATTATCAATCCTTTATCAAATGATTTCTCAACCATCCCTCTTGGAGAAAATAAAAGATTCTCAAAGAAAAGATGTGGAAATTTAGAAAAGGGTGGAAGCTGCTAAAAATGGGAAATCCTCCGATTTCAAAATTGGTGAGGAAGGTGTTGTAAGATTTGGGACACAATTATGTGTACCATCTGATCCAGAGATAAATAAGGATCTATTGAATTATGCATATATATTGACCTTCTCTATCTGCCTAGGGAGTACAAAGATGTATCGAGATCTCCGAGAAAACTTTTGGTGGGAAAATATGAAAAAAGATATTTCTGAATATACATCAAAGTGCCTGGTATGTCAGCATGTGAAGGCTGAGAGGAAAAAGTCAAAGGGGATGATGAAACCACTACCCATACCAGAATGGAATTGGGAGAACATTACCATGGACTTTGTCACTGGACTTCCAAGGACATCCAGAGGAAACGATGCTATATGGGTCGTTATGGATCGTCTTACGAAGACAACTCAGTTTATCGCGATTCGAGAGGACTTCTCATTGGATCAACTTGCATGGATTTACATCAAATAAGTGTTAAGGATGCATGGAGTAACACTATATATTGTATCTGATGATGATACGAGATTCACCTTGAAGTTCTGGAAAAGTCTCCAACATGCTATGATCACTGAACTCAACTTCAGTACAACCTATCATCCTCAAACTGATGGCCAGTCTGAGCGAACTATTTAGACACTTGAAGACATTTTGAGAGCATGTTCTATAGAATTTACAGGAGGATGGGATAAACATCTTCCATTGCTTGAATTATTATACAACAATGGTTTCTACTCGAGCCTCCAAATGGCAGCATATGAAGCCCTTTATGAGAACACCAGAGTGTTTGGATGAAGTCGGTGAGCGTAAGATTCTAGGACCTGAAATGGTCGAAGAAATAGTAGAGAAGGTGAAAACTATTCAGCAGCATATTAAGGCAGCCCAAAGTCGACAAAAGAGTTATGAAGATAACCATCGACGAGTCCTTGAGTTCAAAGTTGGAGACATGGTATTTCTACACATATCTCCATAGAATAAGGTCATGAGGTTTAGAAAGAAAGGGAAGTTGAGTCCCAGGTACATCGACCCCTTCGAGATCCTTGATCGAGTTAGAGTTGTGGCTTATCGATTGGAACTTCCACCTACCATGTCGAAAGTACATGATGTCTTTCATGTATTCCTCTTAATGAAGTACATACTAGACCCCTCACATGTACTCTCTTCAGAGGTGGTACATTTGGAGGATGATCTCTCTTACGAGGAGAAGTTAGTGAAGATCTTGGATCGTAGAGACAATGTTCTACGCAAAAAGACTACTCATATGGTCAAGGTACTATGGAGAAACCATAAGTACGAAGAGGCAACATAGGAACTGGAGGAAGCAATGAACAAAAAGTATCCACACTTGTTTTTGTCTTAGAATGTCAAACAAAATTTTGAGAGTGAAATTTCATAAGGGGGGAAGAATGTAACAAACCAATGTTTTTCAATGTAAATTACTTTCTTATAAATATGTCATAAAATCACATGAAAACACAACATAATGAACTAGTAAGTGATAAGTGACCTTTAAAAATAATTTTGTCACTTCTATGTTTGGAATTTCGAAAACTCAACATTCACAGTTGCAATCAGTATGTTATTTAGAGTATGATAAGGAAAACGTAATTTTTGGTGAATAGTAACCTAACCTTATGAATAGTAACATACCCTTATGAATAGTGAGATACCTAATTAATAGTAACCTTACCTATGATAATATATAAATTTTATTCAAGTTGAAAGTATGATGTGCCTATATTTTAGAATAAATAAATGAATGTATTAAAAATGGTTTTTGATAATAAATTATAATTTTAATTAAATATTAAAATAATCATATTTAGAAAATTATTTTTGAAAAATGGAATTCATCTTTGGATTCTACACGTTGAAAAAATTGTTATGGTAAATTTTTTGTATTTTTTTGAAATACTTGAAATTTTAGTGAATAGTAAAATACATTAATTTACCATATAAATACATTATAATTCCAATCCACTATTCCTTACATCACAAGTGATATAAGAACCCAAATCTCGAACACACATGCATTTATTACTATTCTTGGTCATGGAAGACTCACTATTCCTTGTATTGTGGGGAAATAATGAATTAATGAATTTTATATTGAGAAATTCCCTCTCTCCTCCACTATAAAACCCCCCTTCACTCCCTCTTCTGTTCAGTCCTCCCAAGCCTTGTTCCTTACTAATATTCTGCCCAAATAACTCCCCAATATAATCCACAACGTCCAAAATCTCCTAGCCTCTCCAAAATACCAAAAACTCTCCCATTAAGAGGTTCTCAAAGGAGGAAGTCTCAAGAGGTAAATTCCTCTTTCCGATTCCTTCATTTATTTTAAGTTCTTTTATTTTTTGTTTTTTTCCTCACCTCCCTTCACCATAATAGTATGATAAATCTAGTAATATACATGTACTGGAATATTTTCATGCTAATGTTATATTTCATTATCTTCTCTCATTTCACCATCTTTTATTTGAAAGAAATGAAAGCACTGTTTGAGATGTGATAATTTAGCACATTCAAGGACAACAATTTATCAATTCCTATTATAATATTTAATTCTGGTCATGAAACCATTTGTGTTATGGTTGAACTAGATTATTATAAATTTAGTATATCTTATTTTTAGTTCTGTAATCCTTTTTTACAAATGGAACTAATTTATAAAGCAAAACATGTTCTTTGTAATCAAACCCACCGATTAACAAAAACTGTTGTCACTATGGTTTTATATAATATTTCGACTTCAATATAAGTAAAAAAATTAAATTTAAAACCATATAATCTCCTAGAAGTTCACTATTATCATATAACTTCATTTCTGGACAACTAATTCCATCTTTCATGTTTATCCAAACTTGAATATAACTGAACCGATCTTATAAAACCAAGTAAACAAACGAGCCTGAACAATGAAAGTGAACCTTGTAACTAATCAAGAAGTCCTTTAATGAACTAAAAGGGTTATAATAAATCAATTAAATATATAATAGGTTCTATACTTATGAATTAATAAGTCTAATTTTTTTATTCAGGTCTTTAATAACAAATGGAGAACACCAATAAATTTAAGGTAAGAGATCCTCTCTATTTCACTCTTAATCAAGATTGTCCTCTATGCTAAGCCTTTTTATGTGTAATAAAAAATTATGGGGCATGTTTATGAAACTCCAACATATTAACCTATTGATTTATATTTTATTAGAAACCCATATTATCTCTCATAAATCCTTCTTAGTTACACCCGATACCATGCCGATACACTGTAATGAATTCCACCCGAACTTCCTTTATTCCTTCAAGTTCCTCTATCGTTATTTTTACCAAAATGTAGTTGTCTTTTCTTTTTATGTAAAAATTTTACATTCTGTTTATATGATCCAAATTCATGTTCCAAGATCCATCTCTCATTATCTTTTTGGGATATACATGCTTTTAAGTGAATCCCTTCTCGATACTTCCTAATAATCACACTCGTTTAAAGGGAACTTCCCAAATTTTTACCTAATTTCAAGTGCACTATATCCTATGTTTTCAGACACCATTGTATTTATAAAATCAGTATTTTTATTATGAAATAATTCTTGGTTCAATTCTGGTTTTATATAAAATAATTTCCTCTTTTTTATTTTAAAATCTCTATAGTATTTTCCTTAAAACCGCACAAAAACGTTTTGATGGTAATGTTTCTCAAATACACTCTATATATGTTTTCACTTCTGTTTGACATCACATACCATGTTTTAAGATTATTTTAACCTATGAACATCCATGTATGTTCTAATCCCTTTCTTTCATGGATACTTTCATGATACACTCATTGGTTATGACTTATGTCATGATTGTGGTACCTAATTCTTTCCAGGGGTACCCTTATGTTTATGTATGGTTTATTATGTATGATTATATATGTGGTAAGAATATTTATATTGCAATAATATTCATGAAAATTTTAATATGGTTGTTCCCAGATATCACTCCAATGCATTGGGTAATGTTAGGTCTCATGATATGCGATGTGAAACATGATTGGCGGTTAGCCTTGACCCATACTAAAATGGAAAACGAGATTAGCGATTATCCTTGACCTATACTAAAGAAATGTTTTATGATTCTACCACATTTATATGATTCCATGTTTATATTATCTCATTCTTATATGAAATTATTTTATAAGTTTCATGCTTTGGATATCATTATGTCATGCTTCCTAACTCATGTGCTTAAGATGTATCTTTATGTTCATTCCCTTACTGGGCTTTTCAGCTCATCCCTTTGTTCATTTGTTCCCCATGGCACCCTATGAAGATGTAAGGGCTCAAAGGAAGTTTGGAGCTCTATATGGAGATTAAATAATAAGTATTTTTTAACTCCATGTTTTATGTTATATGTACCTAGTCTTCCAAGACACTAGACTTAATGATCCTTGGCTTGTACTCTGATTATTAATTATGATTTAAATAATGAAATGTTATATGTAAAATACCTGGGTCTCTATATAAATTCTAGACACACTTTATCCACATCGAATATCTATCATAGTTCCATTGAGTACCTGATTCCATGATTCACCTCCGTAGTTTTATTCTCCATTACAAATCCCATATGAAACCCTATAATCCCCTTTATAACAAGGAATTACAGCAAAAATTAAATTAAAAAATTGAAATTAGGGGGTAAAATAAACTATAATGGTCTTGGTATTTATATATAAGAAATTTTATATTATTTCTTCCATGAGATTTATCACCAAAATCCCATAAAATTATATTTTTATCTAATAATACTTAAATCCATGAGTCCATTAAGAATATCTATTTTTTGTTTTCAACTTTGGAGAGAATTAGACAATATCTTTATATCTATCAATTTATCTTATTTAAAACATTTTTTGTAGACATGGTTTTAAGAAACTAAATATGTTATCAATATTAATTTTAGGATCAGTGATAAAATTATAGATGCACATTGTATGTCTTCTAAAGTTAATCTCATTATAATGAATACATCCACACTCCTTTTTATTCTTAAGGGGTTGTATCTCAATTTTTATATAAAGAGTACCTAAAAAATATTTATTAAAAAATATTTTATTACACTCCTCAAATTACACAAAGTCAATTTAATCATTTTACTTTATATTCATGGTTATTTTACGCCATTTGTCAACCTCACCTTTCAAATGGTAAAGGTACCAGACTACATTTTTATATTTAGAAAATTGAATAATATAAAACGTATTATACATCATGAAAATACATTATTTATAAATTAATGGATCATAAGATCCACTAAATAATGACAACCATTATCATGAAGGAATCAATTATTAATTTTTCCACTAGACTAGTTGGATACTATACATGATTCGAGTTATTATTTGTAACATGAAATTTATGGGTAAAAAAAACCTTAATATTTTATACACTAGCTTCCATCTGGGTTTTTTGTTGGTTAGGGAAATCATTTAATTTTACATTATATTTTTTTAGCTTGATTACATCCGTTTTCATCCATTTAATAAAAATAAAATTATTAGTTCATATATTATATAATAATATCTAATAAAATATGAATAAACAATCATAAATATATAATAATATACCTTAATATATTATAACATATAACACTTTGGTTTGAAATATATTGATTTATGTTTTACCATCTTATTCTTCCAAAAATAATCCTCAAAATTAACTTAACCCTACTATGATACCAGGTATACTATAAAAAATTCAATTTTCCTTGTTTTTTCTACATTAGTCTTTTTTATATATTAAGATATATTATTTACCCATATTTGAGAAAACCTAAGTAAATCAAGTGTGGGTAAATTAGCCAGGTTTATTTAGTCATGTTTTTTAAACGCTATTAATTAGTTACTATTCAGAAAACATAACTAATTATCTATATTTTAAAAACATGTAGAAACTTATTGTTATAAACATATATAATATTTTATTAATATATCTTTGTGTGTATTTTTTACCATAAACACCCCTCAATAGAATTAAACCTAAACCCCGTCCCAATGTATATTCAACACTACACCACCATCCCTCCCCCACTCGCTGATGACCTATGACTATGTCACCTCTCCCACCCTCACTGATGCTAGATCATTGATGATACCCATATTCACTCATGCTCTTTCTAGATATTCCAATATTTACAATGTTGTATATGTAAAATATTAGTATACCATGAGAGGTAAGTGTTGAACTCATGAATAATGGATTTATTTCTGACATTTAAATTCCCCATGAAGTTTTTTGAGCTAGCTTAGACCTATATTCAATAACAAGGTTGTCATTGGGGATTTTTGAAATATTATTTAAGTGCACATTAGTTAAGATTATGGGAAATCAGGATAGTCACACCCTTTAGGGGTTAAATTATTTCCCACTTAATGACTATATTAAATAATCAATACATATCCCAAATATTATTACAAACCTAGTTACTTTCATGTGATCAATTGATTAAAACCATGAATTAGTGTGAAACTCAATATATATTAATTTTTTTTCATCTTTATATTATTAGATAATGGTTCTATAGTTTAAAGGTTCATAACTAGGTGTTCTAGAATTTATATCCATTTAGTGAGGAAGCGAATATTGTGGACTTGGGATTGAGCCCACAGAATGGGCTTCCTACATATCTATATGTATGAAATCATAACCCATTTTGTTTGTTGCATCTAAACTGGACATATTGTACCATTTAAGCACATGTTACATGGAATAATGAAATTATTTTAAGGTCTTGGATCCATGAGAAAGTGAAGGTCCTTTCTAGGACAAGCATCCAAAACCAATTTTGAATAGTTTAGGGTCATAAAAAATGGAATATTATAAATAATATGTTTATATATTGTTTTTTCGATAATTATGCATGAGAATCCCTTTATGGATTATCCTATATATTGGTAGGAGATTGTATGATGATCTCATAAGGGAATATGACCCTATTGAGAGTGGATAAATCAAAGGGGATATGACTCGTTGAGAAAGGGTTTATGAGGAATATGGTCCAGTGAGATTAGGGTTTAGATGTTAGGTTTGAAACTCAGAGTGCCATTATATATATACATATTAACAGGAATCAAAACCCATTAACAAGAATCAAAACCCATGTATTTCAACTTTTTTAATTTCTTGTTGCATTAATATATCATGAAGTTTAACAACATGAAGTAAGGATGATGTCATCTAGTTTTACATCATGCAGCAGATAAATTTTAATCATTAAAGGGGAAATGTCAAAGGATTGAGGTGGTATTACACATGGGCATCCCATATTTGTGTGTGCAACCCTTTTATACTAATTTTTGGATAAAGAATAATAGTGGGTTGCATTGGGGATATGGACCTACAAATAAGGATTTAGGGCTTTCACTTGACAGAAGGAGGCTCATGTCCCACAAAGGGAGTATAAAGGATATGTGAGGGGATTACACATTTTCTAATAGTATGTGGATGTTTATTTTTTTATTTTTTTATAACTAAAAAAATATGGATGAGTGAAATCATGAGGAATATTACCTAAAAAATAAATACGGGGTCCTACACCCACTAAGAGGGGAATGTACATATCTCTGCCTCATTGATGAGTCATAGTAATGAGATCATCAGTAGAGACATGGTTGGGGATTACACCTGAGAATGATGGACTAGTCTTCATGGATAATTGAGTGAACCAGGTCGACCAAGTCGACACTTTGGTAGCCAAGATGAGAATCATGAGTGAGGGGTGACTTCAAAAGTATCCTCATGATAAATACCCTCATTACTAAGGAAATACATAGTTATGATTACCCTAAGATTCTTATTGGTTTAATAGGGAAACCTTATAGAGTCTTTTATCCTAGTA
Organism: Viscum album; assembly: GCA_963277665.1. Taxonomy (NCBI): domain Eukaryota; kingdom Viridiplantae; phylum Streptophyta; class Magnoliopsida; order Santalales; family Viscaceae; genus Viscum; species Viscum album. The sequence continues at coordinate 719,025,927 of OY728135.1, forward strand.
ATCAATGATTTATAATGTTCATACTGATTTTCATATTTTAATAAAATATTTTAATGGTTCATGTGGGGTGGGAATAAATAGGTAGGCACCCAGGTATGAGATAGAGGTGATAGGGATGTACTGGTAAATAGCTTGGGTGAGAATAGACCCCAGGTAAATAGATTATGTTAGGATAGAACCCAAGTAAGAGATATGGGAATAAAGGGTTCCCATGTATTATTACTTGGGTGAATTGGTTCCCTAGTGGGGTACCTAGGTGAATTGGTTCTCTAGTAGGGTACCTACATGAATTGGCACCCTAGTTATGATTAAGTCATAGGTTATTCCTTTTTTGGAGAGGGAGAGGGATCTAAAGAGTATGGTTAGGTAAAGATATCTCCCATGTATAGGGAGGGAATGATATCTCCTTAGTTTTTTGGAAGGGATAGGGTTATCCTCGATGTAGGCTAGGGAAATGTGTTCCCCTGGCTGGACCTCTTCGGGTGACCTGGGTGTGTGGAACTTAGTGTTACACCCCAAGGTGAGTTGGTGGGTGAATCCCTAGTATAATTCATTTGAGATAGGGTTTTTATGATATTTTTATATAAATAGGGTTAATGTGGTCTTTATAAGGTCTTTAATGTGTTACTAATTTATAAAACTCAATTACCCTTAATTTACTAGTTTTTATTAGGTTTTAACTTCACAAGTCACCTGAAGGGGTATGAGAACACTTGGGCATGTAGAGATTGAGTGGTGATTTTCCTTCCCTAGAGTGCATGTATCTCCAATAATGTATCCCCAAGTATATGTTACCTGGTGAAAAAATGGAAACCCATAGTGTCTATTTATTGATAACTCTAAGGATCAGGGTGTACAGAGGTTGAGCACATAGGGCATCTCACTCAAGTGTTAGGGAATGACAATCAGAAATTTTGGTGAAGTATCATAGGTGAGTTGTGAAAAGGAAGGTTGAGATCATGATTTGGGAGGGTAATGTGGGAGTGATAATGTGCTTCACATTGGGAAAGTAGTGGATTGAGTATAGGGAGAAGGGACCCGTTAATATACCTGAGGAACTGGGAATGTGTGGGGGAATAATTGCTATTTGTAGTTCTATTATCTGTTACTTTTATATTCACCACAATGGTTTCAATCCTTAAAAAATAATGATATTCAATAAATCCCCACTTATAATTAGATCAAATTAGTAAAAATAGGATCTAATTCTGAGGGAAAGTTGACTATAATAAAAAAATTTCCTTGAAGGTAGATATTTTTCCTTGGGATGGGGGTTAGCACATCGTGCACACTAATACTTAGTAATAGTATGAGCACTAATAATTAATAATTTTAGACATACTACCTATAAATTGAAAGTGAAAAACTCACCTAAACGCACATTTTTAACTTAATAGAATCATGTAGCTTCGTTCTCTTTGTTTACTCAAGTCAATTACACTACTCTATGTAAGAATTATATTCTATATCCCTCACTCTCCATTAGTGTGATTATACTGTCAATTTTTGTGCTTAACTTAACTCCTTGACTTGGGAAAAGTGATCCAAGAAAAGGGGTTGAGAAAAATGATTTGGGTGATGGTGACTTAGGAGAATATACTAGTGTGAAAATTTTTCTTTTTTAAATTTCAAACCATTTTTTCTCATGCTTACATTAGTCTGGTATTTACCATATCTTATTTTCTTCAATCAAATAATTTGGTTTTATTTTTTAATATAGAAACATGATGGAAAAATATTCAAACAATATCTCAGATATTAAAATCACTGCTCAGATAGAGATATTGGTTTAGCACATTGAGATTTACTAATGTAATGTTATCATAACACACTACTAGGCCCTAGTTGGTCTTCTTAAATCATCTTCTCTCAACTACCTATCTTTAAAAAAGATTCCTTTAAATGAATCTATCCCTCCAATTGACGTGACAATCCCAAAATTTGATATTCATATTCCATCCATACAAATATTATCACTAAGAAATGTTTCCCAAACTAATATTTCCCTTTATAAGAATATTTTCTATTGGGGTAATAATGGGGAAGGTACTTTCTGTCGCATTCTATATACTGATGAATGATGATCCCTGATTATATTCCATAATCAAATGATTATCCTCACAAAGTCAAAATAGGGGATTGTCTATTCAATGAGACCTCCATACCTGATGGAATTTCTATGAGGAGTGGTCATATACCTATTGAGTGAAGTAATATTGTTCAAAACTACAAGACTAGTTGAGATTAGTTGGACTTTTCAGGTCATTTGGGACTCACAATTATTATTCTACTATCACCCTGATATCTTACCTAAGTTAATAAATCAGCGGTGTTCTGAGATCAACACATTTAATCTTCTTTATGGGGAGCACAATATCAGTTTATGAGACATATATAATAATGAGGGAGTCCCCATTCTTTGATAAATGTATAAAAATTTTCTCACACAAGGAAGATTTTTTGATGATACCAAGTGAAATAATTTTTTTTCAAGGGATTTATTGATTCCGGTTAGGGAGTATCTAAATAAAGAAGTCCTACCATATCTCAATATCATGTTTAGTACTTGGGTAAAAGTATTTGTACTCCACCATGGATCAAGACCCCAAAATAAGTGACTGGGGTCCTATCCAACCCATAATTCTTATGGGAGTCAGGATACCTACTAGTCCATCCTAATAAATGGTTAATACATGACATAGGGTTATTAAATTAGATGAAACATAAGTCCAAACCTTTATATGGAAGTAATTCTAGCCATATTTCTCAATAGATGGGTGTTACCAGCCCAAGATACCTTCACTGATGTGAGAAATTCATTTTTCATGATGTCTACACACTTGAAAGTAGGGTTCCAAGTAAAAATGATAATATAAACCCTATTTAGGATCAATCAAGTGTTGGTCCAAGTTCAATACGGAAAAACTCTCAAAGTATATATATCTTATTTTAGTTCATTGATGGTTTGATCCGAAGGCACCTAGGTCTCTATGAATCAAGGGATATATCCCCCTATCCAATTCATCGACATACCCACATTACTAAACATCATAGGTTTAATTTCTTTCAATTTCTTTACCAAATCCTTAGACAAAACCATTAGGTACCATTCAAAATTTTCATTCACCTCTTACACGGATCCCACCAAAACATTGGAAGTTGACACAAATAGATCATCCAATGACCACTCATATAGAATCAAGTTAATGGATGGGGAACTCATAGTGAGAGTTGATGGGACCCTATCTACGAAGCCCATATGCCACATAGGTTTGGATTCCAATTTTAGTGTGTATAATATTTGATTCCACCTTCCTACAATGATGTGAATGTGGATTAGAATTCAAAGATCCTGTGGTAATTTTGGATGAGGCTGGTGCATATTGGAAAATCCTAGTCAATAAGCCACTATATGATACTCTAATTGACTCTAGGGTATAGTCTATTAGGTAATGAATGTTACCGAAGCATGATATTGAGGGGAACAACATTATGGATTCAAAAATGAACTTTCTAATTAAAAATAATGTCTTAGAAGAATATGAGTGTGAATATGACTTTATCAAGATAAAATCATCAATTTATGAAAGATATAAATCTAAAGTTGAATGTGGAACCATGATATATGATATTTCAATTCAATATGATCATGTGTAATATTTATAAGTATCAGTGACCATAGATCTTCATGATTCCCTTGATGGATAGACCTCTCGGATGTGAGAACCTCTTATCATATGGGTCTTTAAACTAGTCCATGTCTTGTCATTATCAAGTTCATAGACTTTCCTCGCAAGTGATCTTATCCTAGATTATATCCTATTTTGGAAGGATGAATAAAATCCTAGCACATAATTCACTTATATGAATCATATCACATGTTAGAGGGAATGGAATAATTTTCATCCGTTAATCACAAAAAATACACCTACTGATATGGGGAGTAAATAATATCAGCTTCTCCAACTTTTCATTATCCTTGGAACTAGTTAATTTGATTCGTTATTTATAATCTATCACCCATTAAATCTTAGTGACCTAAGAAATATTGGTGATCTATGAAAGGGATCTCCACTCTTTTGAAATCATGAATTACTGAGGGGAATCTTTAGACTAAGGCACCCATGCACTAAAGTAGAAAAATACTATGGAGGAAATATTTAAAGACATGGAAACAACCCTGTACGTGAATATATAATAACATAAGGATCATATATAAATAATGAGAGCACACCTTTTAAAATAAGAAATTAATCTTAAGGCTTCCTAATATAGAATTAAATAACTGGATACATTGATTAAGGATGAATGTCTACTAGATATAGTCAAATATTTTAGGTAGTTGGACCTATAAAAATATATTTGAGTTGTTTGAGTTGGTTTTAAAATTACCAAAAAGAGGGAGAATGTTATGTGTCTCCTTGATACCTTTTTTTATTTTAGTGTTTTGTTAATGAAATTAATATAAAATATTTTTTTATTATTATATATCACTGATTTATTGCATATTAGAGGCAATAATGGATTCTATTTCAATATTGTACTACTTATAGAAGAAAAGAATGTTGTTGTATTTTATTATTTATTCATTATTTATTTATATTATCCAATATTTTCATTAGTTTTATGGATATCATATTTTTATTTTAGTTCTATGTTGTTGGAATTTTCTAAGTAAATTATATTATTTATGAATGGATATGTTTCCAAATACATTATGTATTCAAGTTCTAAAATATTTCCAATTCTATAATATTATGCTTCATAGAGAAGTGTTTTAGAAATCGTATGTATCAATTGATCTATAAAGAAAATATTATGTATTTTTATGGGTTTCCCCTACGAAAAAAATCATGCATAAGAAATTATGTTACATATCATCATAACATAAAATATATTTTATGCATGTATGTAAAGACTTAAGTTTTGGAATTTTTTTAATTACATTCTATTACATATTCCCATGGAGTTAAAAAATATTACAAATTTATTTTTTCAAAGGAAAATATCCTATTAATAAATAGATAATATATTATAAATGAGGTTTTTGCAAATATGAAGGAGTATATAATGTTACAAATTGTAGTTGAGTTAGATAAAAAATGATATGTATTAACTTTTCATGAATAAAATATTACATATGAATATTTTATAATTTATCTAAGGTAATTATACCATATATTGTGTTTATTTTATTTAACTATTTTACATATCCATAATTGTGGAGAAGTAAACTATGTTTTGAATTATTTTTTCTTGTACTTTTTCTTATGTATCAATTATCTTATATATTTAAAAAGATAGAAAAATTATATTATCTATGAATTAATGATTTTTTAGAAGTTTATTTATTTTAAAAAATATATTTTTTTAAAATTATCTTGATACTTTATTTCATATTCAAATATGGTTGGATATATTGAATAGGTTGTTGCACATAGATTATTTTAATTACTTACAGTGATTAAATGTTGATCAATTAGGGAGCATTTAATGTTTTTTAAATGATATTATCATGGAGAACATAATGATGGGACAATTATAGGGAGTCTTCAAAAAATATATTGTTGTAATATTAAAGGTGATATTGTTTCCATATAATTATTCTATCCTTGTTTTAAGTGTTGTAGTAATTTAATATGAAGTCTACATGAATATCATCATTGATAATTAAATATATTGTTTGTGGAGATTGAATTGGGAAATAATTGATTATATTTTCTCCATATAACACACTACTGAAAATCTGACCTTTCCCAACGCTTCTATACCAACGGTTTGTAAAAACTGTTGGTATAGGTCCCCATTCCCAACGGTTTTGCCAAACCATTGGGAAATACCACTTTGAGGCCACTTTTCCCAATGTTTTTGGCAAACCGTTAGGAAAGGGTATGGATTTCCCAATGGTTTGGCCAAACCGTTGGGAAAAGTCCACTATGTGTCCATGTAACGACCCAATCTTTTTAAATAGTATATTAACTTACTCTTAATGATTTAATAGAGATGTTAATGGTTAATGCAGAAAGAGGAGTCGATGGCTTCATCCAGTAGACTGGAACCTTATGAAGCCCACTTATCAGAGCTTGGGAAGGAGGTGGCATCTTTGGGCTTCGCTTTGGACCAAGCCCAAGCCGAACTCCAGCGTGTCAAGCTTGAACGGAAACGCCTACGGGAGAAGTTCAAGTTAATAGAGATTACTACTAGGGAAATGTTATCTGAGCCTCCCTCAGATTCTCTCACTATAGCACACCTTACACTTAGGTCATATGCCGGTGTTATAAGGGGCTATGTGACGAGACCCTAGCTTCTTTGTGTAATCCATTGGGATGAATGAATTGAGATTTCTTCCTTTAGTGATGTTTGTGAAATTTCAATTGTTTGGATAATTTTAGGATATATTTTATTGATGAATTTTGAAAAAGGGATATTTTAAAATATTTATGTAAACCCTAAATAATTAATGATGTGTAATGATTTTCAAAAAATGGTCTTCTACAAAAGTGTTCAGTAAGGAATTTAGAGTCTAATAAGATCAACTTAATTTTTGATTAATAGTAAATTATTAATAGTGATTTTGCGCTTAGGATTAGTAATGTGACCAAGTGGATTAGTAATTTCACTCAAAGAAAGTTTTTATATAATTTAGACACTTAGATTAAGTAATGTGATTCAATAAAATGGGTAAATAATGGTTTCATAAATTATTAATCAAGTATTAGTTTTTTTGGTGTGAATAGTGTTTTTTAATTAAAAATTAAATTAAAAATATTTATAAAAATATTTTTATAAAATGGACTTTATTTTTGAACTCAGAGCACCGATATTATGTTATGGTAATTTTTGGGGTTTTTTCTAAAGAAATGAATTTTTGGTGAATAGTGTTTTTATTTAAAAATTAAATTAAAAATATTTAGAAAATTATTTTTATAAAATGGATTACATATTTTTAATCAGAGTGTCGATATTTGGTTAAGGTAAAATTTTGGGATTTTTCCGAGAAAGATGAATTTTCAGTGAATAGTAAAAAAAAGCAGTTTTAGGGTTTCGGTATGTCTAATGACATCATAGTTGTGTCATGGTGATGTCATGAGATATTTTAAGGGTTGGCCGACCTTAGGTGATGAATTATTGTTTTGGGGCCCCCATGTGGCCTAACTTCATGGGAAATATCATGAGAGAGCACATGGTTTTGAGTAAAGCACCTGTGAGGTGTCCCTTGACCATTAATGCCTTGTCCCCTCACTTTCCCTATAAATACCAAGCCCTCCTCTCATCCTTTCGACTCAAAAACCATCCTAAACGACGTTTTGGTCTCCTTACATCCCAAGGAGTCCTCCAAAGGTGCCCCCAAGCCCTCAAGGTCCAAACCATTGAGTTTTAAGAGTTACGTTTTAAGGTAAGGGATCCGACCTCTCTCTTTCTTTTCATGTAATCTCTTTTATGTCATTACTTTTATGCTCCATGTTCTTATGTGAGAGGATGTTCTTTTATATATTACTCTTACTGAAATTTTCATGTTTTTATGATTAGATATCCCCTCTTACTCTCATCATTTCATTTTATGAAAGTTTAAGTGACGCCATTAGGCTGCCGAATTTTTAAGGGATTCTTTCACCCTTCTCATTTTTCAAGTTCTATTTTCATGTCAAGTCTTTCAAGTTCCTTTTTATTATGTTGGGGTATGATCTATATATCTATCATACTGATCTTTTATGATCATATTATGAGAGACCCTATTTTATCTTGTCAATTCATTTTTATTGAAGTTTAAGTGACACCGTTAGGCTACCGAATTTTTATAAGAGAAATCTTATTTCTATCCTACTTCCATGTTTTTCATTTCAAATGGTATGTCCTTCAAATTTCATTACCATGAATCAAATCCTTTATATTCTTTCACTATACTATTTTTATAGATCATTTATGAGTTGGTGACCCATGTCCCCTCTCTTTTCAACATTTTCTAAAACCCTGTAACGTAGCCGTTATGCTGCAGAATTTTCCTCTCAAAATGCCTCTCTCTTATTCTCAAAATTATTTTATGTTATTAAGTGAATACTCAAAGATCTTATTTCTATAGGGGTATTCACATATATATCAAAATGTTCTATTTTAAATTCTGGTATTTACATACATGAAACCCGCTTTCCCTTTCCGTGGGTTTAAAGTGACATAAATATCATGTCTTTAAAGCAGTTTTTAAAACGTTATGATTATGAAATGAAACCCATTTCTTTTATGCCATATGGGTTGTTTATGAAATGATTTATGATGATATATTTGGCTCACATGATAATAAAGACATGTCAAGGGTGCGCTCAGATAGCGCTCCAATGCATTGGGTAAAGACTTAATCTTTAGAGATGGCTTTTTAGACTGATACCTTAGTGAATACCCTTGGTAATTTTTAATGAAACCTTGGGGATGGACCTTGGTGAAATAAAATGATTGTCAATATTAAATGTTGCAGCCACATCTTCAAGTTATGAAAAATGTTATTTTTTATTATGATGTATCTCATGATTCCTTTCTCATGCCTTAAAGTTTTTTTCATCTCCTTATTGAAGTATCTCAAGTTCACATGTAAAATGTTTCTCTTGTTTCCCTTACTGGGCCTTCTGCACACCATTTCTTTTGATGTATGTTCCTAGGTTATGAGATGCAGTAATGAACCTAGGATGAACTTAAGGATAAGGCTTTCAAGTGTTTAAGAAGAATGTTTTATGTTGTTTTTATGTATTATGTTCCTTATTTCCAAGACACTAAACCTTAAAGATCCTCAGTTCCGTGTAATGATATGAAAGTTTATGTTATAAAAAGACGGGATGCTATAGTTGGTATCAAAGGATGGTTTAGTTATTTGTGGAAATTAGGATATAAAAACTTTAGGAAGAACCCTATAGAAAATTTTAAATATAGGAAAACTTCCTGGTATTTTGGTAAGTATTGAGTGAGTGGTTTATCAAACAAATACATCCCTGTCTGGATACGAGCAGGTAGAGGCAGCTCTGGCACAGATGTACATAGGGGTAAAACTTGAAAACACCGCTTTGAGCTAGACTTGAACGGGAAATGGTGCACGATAACAGGCCTTGCTGCGCTCTTGGTTACGACACTCCCGGGGGATATGTTTGGTTAATCACAAGCTTTTTATGAATCATTTTGAAGGAATTATAGAGAAGTGTAATTGTCTAAGAATGAAGTCTTAGTTAAAAGATTCATAAATGAAATAAGTTTCTCACTAAGGTTTTATTCTTTTAGAAAATGGAGGGCAATAGGAGGAACCGTGCCGATGGTGACTGCAATGCACCATGTGCTGATGACCCTCCGATGGAAGCCGGAATGGAAACATTCATGCAAATGATGAACCAACTGACTCAAGTTATGAGTAATAACTTGAATCAATCTAAGAGGCTGATCTCACCACGAAGGGAACACCACTCTGTTGAGTCCTTCATGCGTCAACGACCACCATCATTCAGTGGATCAACTGACCCTTTGGTTGCGGAACAATGGATAAGCTCCATTGAAAAGATCTTTTCTATACTCCTTTGTTCGGAACAAGAAAAAGTCACCCTTGCTGTTTATCGCCTAGAGGGAGAAGCTGATCAGTGGTGGTCACTGGTCAAAAACACGAATCCTAGAGGAGAGATGGAAGCTATGGAGTGGGAAGAGTTTCGGGGAATAGTCTTTAACAAGTATTTCCCTCGTTCCATGAGAACGAGAATGGAGAAAGAGTTTCTCTAGCTGAAGCAGAAGGAGAACGAATATTTCGGAAGCTATGAGATGAACTTCACCAGACTTTCACGATATACCTCTAGCTTTGTTATGGATCCAAGTGGGAAGGTTGATAGATTTTTCGGTGGACTAAGACCTCATGTGCGGAAGAATTCAGCCAACCGGGACTACTATAGCTACGAGGAGATCGTGCGGAGTGCAATGAAAGTCGAGATGGAGTTTGGTGAGATGTAGTGGTATCATAAATCAAATGAAAAGAAGAGATCATTGGAGCCCATTTTAGGGAAGACTTTTGATCAGGGAAGAGGTGGAAAGAAAATGCAACTTACCACATGCAATAAATGTGGGAAGAAGCATCCGGGGAACTACTTGGTCGGAAGTGGAAAGTGCTACAAGTGTGGAAGAGGAGGCCATATTGCTCGGAATTGTCGTAGTGAGGTGAAGCCTCAACTCCCCAACACTAACAATAGAGGAAAGATGGTTATGGCCTTACCCTAAGTCCATTGCTTCAAGTGTGGACAGCTTGGGCACTATGCTAATTTATGTCAAAATCCAAGGGCAGTGGAGGGGAATCACCATCAACCTCAGAAAAGGCCAGGGGATCATGGTCGTGATTTTACTATCACAAAAACTGAAGTTGAAGCTCTGAATGACGTGGTAGCAGGTACTCTTGTTGTCCTCTCAAAACTAGCAACTACTTTGTTTGATTCTGGTTCTACGCATTCCTTTATTTCCTCCAAGTTTGCAAAGAATATAGAATCAATCCCTGAAGTACTTGAGGTAGAGTTGTCAGTAAAGACTCCAAGTGGGATTATCCATGTATCAATAGTGTTTAGAGACTCTAGTGTTTACTTTAGTGAGCACAATCTTATCGCAAATCTAGTAGTCATTCCCATGTTGGAATTCGACATTATACTAGGGATGGACTGGATCTCAAAGTACAATGCTAAGATCAAATGCAGAAGTAAGGAAATCTCAGTAGTCTTGAATAAACAACCTACAATTATCTTCCAAGGAGAGATATCCCGAATTGATCCCTATATAGAAGCACCTCCCATAGCTTTCTTTATGGAGTTAATCGGTGATGATGAAGAAGGAAAAGGGAGCATACAAATTGAAGATGTTCCGATTGTTCAGGAATACATGGATGTATTTCCTGAGGAGTTACCTAGACCTCCCCCAGAAAGAGAGGTAGAGTTCTCCATTGAACTCGTACCTGGATCTCAACCGATATCAAAGACCCCGTATAGAATGGAGAATGTGGAGCTAGAAGAATTAAAGAAACAACTCCAAGACTTGTTGGAGAAGGGGTTTATCCGACCGAGTGTGTCTCCTTGGGGGGCACCAGTTCTCTTTGTGAAGAAGAAGGATGGATCAATGCGGCTATGCATTGATTATAGAGAACTGAACGGGATCACAGTGAAGAACAGATATCATCTTCCAAGAATTGATGATTTATTTGACCAACTTTGTGGGGCTCAATTCTTATCTAAGATTGACCTTCGATCTGGTTATCATCAACTGAGGGTGAGGACAGAAGATATTCCAAAGACTGCCTTCTGATTAAGATATGAGCATTATGAGTTTACTGTTATTCCCTTCGGCTTGATAAATTCTCCTACTATTTTCATGGATTTGATGAATAGAGTCTTTAAGGACTACCTTGATAACTTTGTGGTAGTTTTTATTGATGATATTTTGATATATTCAAAAAGTCGTGAGGAGCATGAAGATCATCTAAGGGTTATTTTGAAAACTCTGTGAAAGGAGAGGCTCTTTGGAAAGTTCAGCAAGTGTGAGTTTTGGTAACAACAAGTGGCTTTATTGGGGCACATCGTAACCAATGAAGGAATCTCAATTGACCCTGCAAAGACAATGGTTGTGGAGGAGTGGCATCAACCAACAACAGTAACTGAGATTCATAGTTTCCTTGGTTTAGCGGGATATTATAGGAGGTTTGTGAAAAACTTTTCACGGCTTTCTAATCCACTAACCAAGTTGACTCGAAAAGGGGTTAAGTTTATCTGGACAAAGGAATGTGAGGAAGGTTTCCAAGAGCTGAAGAAGAGATTGGTTACTGCACCTGTGTTAACACTACCCTCTATCGGAGAAGGATTCGTTATTTTTAGCGATGCATCTATGAAAGGGATTGGGTACGTCCTCATGAAAAATGACAAGGTAATTGCTTATGCATCTCGACAGTTGAAGATTCATGAGCAGAATTATCCTACGCATGATCTAGAGCTAGCGGCAGTTGTTTTTGCTCTAATGATATGGAGACACTATCTTTATGGGGAGAAATGTGATATATACACTGACCACCAAAGTATAAAGTATATTTTCACACATAAAGAATTGAACATGATACAAAGGAGATGGTTGGAGATTATTAAAGACTATGATTTTTCAATTCATTATCACCCTGGTAGATTAAACAAAGTCGTGGATGCGTTAAGCAGGAATGACCCTGTTGTTCTGGAAACAATGAGGATCCTAGGAGATCCCTTGATTAAAGATCTAGTAAAACTGGAAATGGGAATTATAAGGAAAGGAACATCATCAACCCTATCCCAAATTATTTCTCAACCTTCATTACTAGAGAAGATCAAGAAGGCTCAAAAAGAAGATCCTTTGCTGCAAGAGAAGTTTGAGGCTGTAAAGGATGGGAAGTTCCCTGACTTCAATATTGATCAAGAAGGTGTATTGAAATTTCATACAAGACTATGTGTTCCATCTATTCCAGAGATAAAGAATGAACTGATGGATGAAGCTCATAGCTCTACTTTCTCTATAAATCCGGGAATCACTAAAATGTATAGAGACCTTCATGATCATTATTGGTGGGATAACATGAAGAGGGAGATTGCTGACTACACTACAAGGTGCTTGGTGTGTCAGAAAGTAAAGGCAGAATGACAACTTCCTAAGGGGGTATTACAACCGCTACCCATACCAGTATGGAAGTGGGATAATATCACTATGGACTTTGTTACTGGTCTCCAAAAAAACATCCAAAGGAAACAATGCGATATGGGTTATTGTGGACCGTCTCACCAAGACAGCCCATTTTATCTCTATTCGGGAAGATTTATCTCTAGATCAGCTTGCCAAGATATACATAAGGGAAGTGGTAAGGCTGCATGGGGTACCATTATCCATCGTGTCTGATCGTGACCCAAGATTCACATCAAAATTCTGGAGAATTATTCAACATGCTCTAAATACTGAATTGAATTTTAGTACAGTCTATCATCCTCAAACTGATGGCCAATCTGAAAGGACTATTCAGACACTCAAAGACATGCTGAGATTATGCTCAATGGAATTTAAAGGTGGATGGGATCAACACCTCCCATTAGTGGAGTTCTCCTATAACAACAGCTTCTATTCGAGTATTCAGATGGAACTCTATGAAGATTTGTATGGAAAGTGATGTAGAACTCCTACTTGTTGGGATGAAACTGGTGAGGGAAAGATTCTTGGGCCTGATCTTGTGAAAGAGATGACAGAACAGGTCCATGCCATCCAACAACACATAAAGGCTGATCAGAGTCGGCAGAAGAGCTATGCTGACAATCGTCGATGGGACTTGGAGTTTGGTGTTGGTGACAAAGTCTTCCTTCGAATTTCTTCATGGAAGAGAGTCATGCGGTTTGGGAAGAAAGGGAAGCTTAGCCCTAGGTACATTGGCCCCTATGAAATCCTTGATCGCATAGGAGCAGTGGCCTATCATCTAGCACTTCCACCGAACCTAGCTCAAGTTCACAATGTCTTCCATGTATCTCTCTTGAGGAAGTACATACACGACTCTTCGCATGTACTGAACCCAGAGGTGGTACAACTGGAACCTGACCTCTCTTATGAAGAGAGTCCAGTGGAGATCTTAGACCATAGAGACAAGGTTCTACGAAACAAGACTACCACCTTGTGAAAGTGTTGTGGAGGAATCATAAATATGAAGAAGCGACATGGGAGCCTGAGGAAACGATGAAGCAAAAGTACCTGCACCTTTTCGACTAGGCCTCAAGTATAAATTTCAGGGACGAAATTTCTTAAGGGGGGAAGAATGTAATGACCCAAACTTTTTAAATAATATATTAACTTACTCTTAATGATTTAATAGAGATATTAATGGTTAATGCAGAAAGAGGAGTCGATGGCTTCATCTAGTAGACTCGAACCTTATGAAGCCCACTTATCAGAGCTTGGGAAGGAGGTGTAATCTTTGGGATTCGCTTTGGACCAAGCCCAAGCCGAACTCCAGCATGTCAAGCTTGAACGGAAATGCCTATGGGAGAAGTTCAAGTTAGTAGAGATTACTACTAGGGCAATGTTATCTGAGCCTCCCTCAGATTCTCTCACCATAGCACACCTTAAACTTAGGCCATATGCCGGTGTTATAAGGGGCTATGTGATGAGACCCTAGCTTCTTTGTGTAATCCTTTGGGATGAATGAATTGAGATTTCTTCCTTTAGTGATGTTTGTGAAATTTCAAATTTTCGGATAATTTTAGGATATATTTTATTGATGAATTTTGAAAAAGGGATATTTTAAAATATTTATGTAAACCCTAAATAATTAATGATGTGTAATGATTTTCAAAAAATGGTCTTCTACAAAAGTGTTCAGTAAGGAATTTGGAGTCTAATAAGATCAACTTAATTTTTGATTAATAGTAAATTATGAATAGTGATTTTGCACTTAGGATTAGTAATGTGACCAAATGGATTAGTAATTTCACTCAAAGAAAGTTTTAATATAATTTAGACACCTAGATTAAGTAATGTGATTCAATAAAATGGGTAAATAACGGTTTCATAAATTATTAATCAAGTATTAGTTTTTTGGGGGTGAATAGTGTTTTTTAATTAAAAATTAAATAAAAAAAATTTAGAATTTTTTTTTTATAAAATGGACTTTATTTTTGAACTCAGAGCACCGATATTATGTTATGGTAATTTTTGGGGTTTTTTCTAAAGAAATAATTTTTTGGTGAATAGTGTTTTTATTTAAAAATTAAATTAAAAATATTTGGAAAATTATTTTTATAAAATGGAGTACATATTTGTAATCAGAGCATCGATATTTGGTTAAGGTAAAATTTTTGGATTTTTTTGAGAAAGATGAATTTTCCGTGAATAGTAAAAAAAAGCAGTTTTAGGGTTTCGGTATGTCTAATGACATCATAGCTGTGTCATGGTGATGTCATGAGATATTTTAAGGGTTGGACGACCTTAGGTGATGAATTATTGTTTTGGGGTCCCCATGTGGCCTAACTTCATGGGAAATATCATGAGGGAGCACATGGTTTTGAGTAAAGCACTTGTGAGGTGTCCCTTGGCCATTAATGCCTTATCCCCTCACTTTCCCTATAAATACCAAGCCCTCCTCTAATCCTTTCGACTCAAAAACCATCCTCAATGAAGTTCTGGTCTCCTTACCTCCCAAGGAGTCCTCCCAAGGTGCCCCCAAGCCCTCAAGGTCCAAACCTTTGAGTTTTAAGAGTTACGTTTTAAGGTAAGGGATCCGACCTCTCTCTTTCTTTTCATGTAATCTCTTTTATGTCATTCCTTTTATGATCCATGTTATTATGTGAGAGGATGTTCTTTTATATATTCCTCTTAATGCCATTTTCATGTTTTTATGATGAGATATCCCCTCTTACTCTCATCATTTCATTTTATGAAAGTTTAAGTGACGCCGTTAGGCTGCCGAATTTTTAAGGGATTCTTTCACCCTTATCATTTTTCAAGTTCTATTTTCATGTCAAGTCTTTCAAGTTCCTCTTTATTATTTTGGGGTATGATCTCTATATCTATCATACTGATATTTTATGATCATATGATTAGAGACCCTATTTGATCTTTTCAATTCATTTTTATTGAAGTTTAAGTGACGCCGTTAGGCTGTCGATTTTTTATAAGAGAAATCTTATTTCTGTCTTACTTCCATGTTTTTCATTTCAAATGGTATGTCCTTAAAATTTCATTACCATGAATCACATCCTTTATATTCTGTCCCTATACTATTTTTATAGATCATTTATGAGTTGGTGACCCATGTCCCCTCTCTTTTCAACATTTTCTAAAACCCTGTAACGTAGCCGTTATGCTGCAGAATTTTCGTCTCAAAATGTCTCTCTCTTATTCTCAAAATTATTTTATGTTATTAAGTGAATACTAAAAGATCGTATTTCTATAGGGGTATTCACATATATATCAAAATTTTCTATTTTAAATTCTGGGATTTACATACATGAAACCCGCTTTCCCTTTCCGTGGGTTTAAAGTGACATAAAGATCATGTCTTTAAAGAAATTTTTAAAAAGTTATGATTATGAAATGAAACCCATTTATTTTATGCCATATGGGTTGTTTATGAAATTATTTATGATGATATATGTGGCTCAAATGATAATAAAGACATGTCAAGGGTGCACCCAGATAGCTCTCCAATGCATTGGGTAAAGACTTAATCTCTAGAGATGACTTTTTAGACTGATACCTTGGTGAATAACCTTGGTAAATTTTAATGACACCTTGGGGATGGACCTTGGTGAAACAAAATGATTGTCAATATTAAATTTTTCAGCCACATCTTCAAGTTATGAAAAATTTTATTTTTTATTATGATGTATCTCATGATTCCTTTCTCATGCCTTAAAGTTCTTTTCATCTCCTTATTGAAGTATCTCAAGTTCACATGTAAAATGTTTCTCTTGTTTCCCTTACTGGGCCTTCTGCTCACCCTTTCTTTTGATGTATGTCACCAGGTTATGAGATGCAGTAATGAACCTAGGATGAACTTAAGGAGAATCCTTTCAAGTGTTTAAGAAGAATGTTTTATGTTGTTTTCATGTATTATGTTCCTTGTTTCCAAGACACTAAACCTTAAAGATCCTCAGTTCTGTGTAATGAAATGAAAGTTTATGTTATAAAAAGACAGGATGATATAGTCCACCTTTCCCAACGGTTTGGACAAACCGTTGGGATAGGTATACCCTTTCCCAACGGTTTGGCCAAATCCTTGGGAAAAGTCCACAAAGTGGACACCTTTCCCAACGGTTTGGCCAAACCGTTGGGAAAGGTCCCCAAATATCAAACTTCATCCAAAATTTCACCCAGAATCAAGGATCTATACCAACAGTTTTCAAAATCGTTGGTATAGGTATACACCAACGGTTTTGACAACCGTTGGTATAGATCCTTTGATTTTTTATCAGATATTCTTACCGAGAACATTATATAAATCAAAATTTAAAATAATTATGAGAATACATATATATAAATTTATGTAATTATGTTCACAAAAGTCATGTTAGGTTAGTGGTTAAGTCGTTCAATGATAAACTAGGGGTCCTGGGATCAAATCCCAGTGAATGTTTTTTTTGAGATACATATACCAACGGTTCCATAACCGTTGGTATATATTTTCATATTACTTATACCAATGGTTTCCAAAACCGTTGGTATAGGTCTATACCAATGGTTTTCCTAAAACTGTTGGTATAGACCTATCCCAACGGCTTACTTGGAAACGGTTCTCCAAACCGTTGGTATAGGCTATACCAACGGTTTGGAGGCCTATACCAATGGTTCCAAATTGTTGGTATAGGTTAGTTTTCTAGTAGTGACAGCTGAAGAAATCATCATGCATATAGAAAATTAATCTAGTTTTATTATAATGTGTTTCATGGTTCGACTCTAAGTCATGGAGGTTTATCATATACAATATTGTTGAGGAATAGCTGGAATATTAAAGAATAATCAAAGGTTTATTCTTCAAGGTCCTAGAATCAATTCTCTATGCCATCATTTTTTTCTACATCTTTCAATAGGTTCATTTGTTTAATTTCATATACTGGGGTTGTTTGGGATTCATTATATCACATCATTGTTCATAAAATCCTTAAAAGGTACCATTGGTCATTCACACCTAACCAAAAGGTAGTTTAACTAGTTGTATTTGATCCCATGAAAGGAAAATTGGTTAGGTATTATTCATTATAAATTTTGGTTTTTATATACTCTCTCAATAAAGGTTGGTGAGGTTTGGAGATACTTCTTAAAAGTATATGGTTTAGATTTGATCCCTTTAAAGGATTGGGTTAGTGCTACTACCATTTTTAAAATTCTAGGTTTGTCTTGAACCTAAAAAATGTATAGTGGATATCCATACTCTTAGGTTAGAGTTTTAAGAGTATACATAAGATTATTTTGATCTTAATTATAATAAAATACTTATGTCAACTTGTTAATTTTACTGTATTCCCCATTCAAACATCCTCTATTTATGTTGTTTAAGGATAAATTGTTGAATATTATAATCTATAATATTCAGAAATATGTTTTATGTTACTGTAATTTTTTAAATTTAAAAGTCACCCCACTATTTAATTCTCATCACTCTACGTGGGACCTAACATTTGGTATTAGAGTAGGTTCTTTTAGGATAGTTTTTCATTTTAATGTTCTTTTGTTTATTATAATATAGTTATAATCAATTTTAGAACCTTGGAATTTTTTGATACAATTTTTTACTAATATTCATCCAATATTTAATATTTTAATGGAATAATCTATTTTCAAGTATGAAACGATAGAAGGTTGAAAATTTCAATCCTCTTAGACCACCAAATTTCACTGTTAATGAATATTGTTAATGGAAGGAAAAAATTGTAGTATTATATAAGAATAAAGGTATTGAGTACTAGACCATCATGGATAACCTTTATAAATTAATAAAAGTTTATCTTCATACTTTAGTTGGTAATGATGCTGTGAAATATATCAGGAATTATAAGGTTGTGAATTTTCATTGTTTTTCTCTATGTTAAAATGTCTATTATCATATTTACTCTTGTAAAACCGCTTTTAACCTTTAGAAAAAATTTAAATTCACTAATAAAGGAAATAAAAAATTATAGAAAACTAAAAATAGAATTCATATGGTTGAATTTCTAGATTTTATAATGATTGATCATTAATGTGTTAGTGAGATGTATAATTGGTTTACAAAGCTTATAAACAACATGTATACTCTTAGTGAAACCATGAAGAATAAAGTGTTGATTGAAATAACACTTTTATCTTTAACAAAGAAGTGGAATTCCAAGAAAGAAGCTATTAATGAAATCAAGTTCGTTTATGAATATACCATGGATGAACTATTTAAATCAGTACATCAATATGAGTCAGAGTTAAAGAATATTGATAACACAGTTAATGATAAAATATGTAGTTTCTTTTAAGTCAACTAAACATTCATCTTATAATAATTTCAGCGATTATTTAGAAACTTTTAGTAGTGATAAATGTGATAAATAAGCCATGTTTAATGGTTTGTTCAAGTACTTATAGATAAAATTCAAGGTGAATAAAATCATTGGGAGAATATATTCAAGAAAATTTTCAAAATGAAATGAAGGAAAATTAATCCTTATTATGATATAATATTTTTTGAATGTTGTAAGATAGAAGAAATCAAATATAAATGTCCAAGGATGAAAAATTAAAAGGTGTGAGAATAAGGATAAGAAGTAGATGATGATGAATTTAACTACAAGTTGAAATTATTCAAAAGATCCACATTCTAATAAAGAATCAACAAGTGAATTTTTTAATAATATTGATATTATCCCTAAATATTACAAATTTAGATTTCTTACTTGCTCATATTCTTCAAGTGATTAGGGTTAATTTTTATGAAATATAAAAATATATTTTTAAAGGTAATTATTGATAAGAAAATAAATTGAAGATATAATTCTGATTCTTATTCTGATACTAATTATCACAAACCTTATTTTGAGAAGTTAAATGAAATTTGTGATAAATATCATAAAAAATTGAGAATCTTACAAGCATGTAAAAAAAGATAATTAATGATCACAATAAGGATGTAAAGAAGAATAATATGGTAAAGGTTTAGGTTTCTATGACTGATGATAAGATAAAGGGGAAATTAAAAGTTTTAATGGATAATTTATCTAAACTAAAAGAAGATAATATCTTTTTGAATAATTTAAATTAAATTATTAAATTTCAAATATATAAAAAATGAAAATGTGAAGGTTAAATATGAGGTAACAAGTTTGAATGAAATTCTATCTATGTTTTCTATCAAAAGTAAAAATTTGGATGGGTTTATGAGATTATAGAATATTCATAGATCAAAGATAAATAAAAAGTGTCTTGTTTATAATGAAAGGATACCTCAGATGTATAGGAAACAATTTTTAAAGGTAAAACCAAAGGTATTTCTATTAATAATTATTTTAAATTTATATTATTTGTTCATTATGCTAGTGAAATCTCCTTATAATTTTTTCAATCTATTGGGTAAAAAACAAAATTGATTTCTAAATATACTTTTATAGTTTAGTATACAAATATTTCTATAACATTGATTCCTATTAAATCATTTTTGCATCTAATTAGACCTAATATGGTTTTTTTTCCGAGGTAAATTTATTTTATTTATACAATTTGTATACACTTTTTAGTTTAATTATTTGGTATGATTGCATGCACTTAAATTAGACCATTATTTCTGTTTTGTATAGTGCACGTGTTATCATGATTTTATTATATTGTTTACTGGATTATGATTCAATTTTGGGCTACTTTTAATTATTTTAATATCTTTATATAATTATTTTAATATCATTTAACATGTTATCTTGGATCATTTCAGTATTTTTCTTATTTTAAACAACAGTTATTTGAATATACTGTTTGCTATTATTTATTTTTTTAAGGACGTAAGATAAGATCTGATTAAGGGGTAATAATTTTTTTATTTATTCCTTAATTAGTTTTTTTCTCATCTTATTATTCATGTTTTAGGTTGAGTTACTCTTCTAATACTATTTTTATCTCTACATTCTATATTTATTATATTTTATATTTTATAAGAATACTGGTTTTACTCTCAGTTTATTATTTTTTAATTTAGGTGGAGATGTATATTTGTTTTATTACAAGTCATAATGGGGGAGATACATGTTAGATATTTGTTTTTTGATTTCATTTTTATTAAATTTTAGGGGTGAATGTTAATTTTTTTAAAACACGCATTTGGTAAATTTAAATATTTTTTTCATGGGGGAGAATTTGTTCAATTATTAGGGGGAATTGTTGTTAGTTTCATTTCAGGAATTACTATTAATTGTTATATAATTTTTATTCTTAAAAAAGGTTGTAGAGATGTTTTTTCATTGAAAAATTAAAAATGAGAGGGCTCTCCCGATGCTTAGAGGCACTATATTGAAGAAAATATCCATGGAAGTTGTTAACTCTATAGTAAGTCCCCAATTTTCTAACTTTGACATATCTTCTCCTACAAGAGTAATAAAAACATTGTGCACCACACATGTATTTAAAAATAAAATGGTATTTATGAAAGAATTAATATATGCATGAATTTTATAATTACAAGGGTAATTTCCCTAAAAGGAGATTGAATGTGGAAATTCGGTGACCTATCTAGAAGGATTACTAAAACATAGAGATTAAAGGATTGGAGGATGATGTCCATGGGGAGAGGCTATTACCACATAGTTTTTCCTAATATGAATAAAAAATATCTGTGGAGTTTTGGATCCTTCATTCTGAAGCTAGGCCTCCTTAGAATACAATAATGGGATAGAAATTTATATCCTTATAATTATAGGAGAACCCTTACATAAGTATGAATTTCAATATGTAAACTCAAATTTTTGTATTGGAATTTAAGAATTATATATAATATTTCTTCTACGGTGGGTAATATAATCAGAATGGATAAAAAACTGACAACCCAGGGTATGGAAATTATGCTAAGATCTTAGATGAAATTGACATGGAAAACACCCTTGTCGAGGAACTGATTCAAACAACAAGAGAGGATATCATGAACCTTAAAATTCAAAATGAATGAAAACCCAGATTTTTTTCAAACTACAGTCACTTTGGACGTTTTTACTTTGAGTGAAATAGAGCTAAAACATATATATTTTTTAGAGCTAAGGGACATGAATAAAAATTTTGCAGGAAGGATAAACGAAATGAAAAGTTTTTGGAACCTTTTCCTCTAAAGGTAGCAGCTACATAACCCTCTCCTTCAAGAACTTCTTGAAGGTAATATTATCCCTTTTTTTCCCATAGACTTCAACCTTATAAACAAGATTAATAAAGAGAGATTAATCTATAAAATTCCATTTAATATATGATTGGAGTTTTTGAAATTAAAGAGGCTAAAAAAGGTTTCCAACTTTAAATTTACACCTCTCTTCAGTTGTTTCACTGGTAGAGACTAAGTCTCAATAGAATTTTGAGCATAGACTTCCCAATAGGTATAATGGGACTGTAGACAGGGGTAATGAAGACTTGGATGTGGATAGTAACTCTATAGAGGATGATACCTTGAATCACACATAAGATGAAATTTAACAATCTGATAAGGAAAATACTAATAAGGATATGGTTAATATTGTTTTAGAATCTATGGAACATGAAGTGGTACCTATGAGTGACACACATAAACCAAGTCATCTTGGAGCAGATGTAACACCCCGAACCTAGTTGCCTAGTGTCGGTGCATTAATTTATTACATTGGAATGATTACAAGAAACAAAATCCCGAAGGACCTATTGGTTTGGTAGCCTTGAAAAAATTACATATAAACATAAGTTTTATATTATATATTGAATCTAAAAACAACATAGTGTCTTCTTTGAAAACACTCATATCCCTTAGAAAATATTTATAAGTCAGTCAAAATATACTTCTTCACATCCTGGAAAAAAATGAAATATAATAAATGGGTGAGATCAGATGCTCAGTAAGGGTAAAAAATATAGGAAAGCTATCATAAATAAGAATAAACTTTTAAAGAAAGGTATAAAACTGAAACAAAATACTTTTAAATATAATTATGAGCATAATATGGAAATAATTATTCAAATCATGCCATTTTATTTTTTTACATGGATATTATACTAGTTGAATAATCACATTTATTATCATTAACTAATCTCATAACGAGAGAATGCATAATTCTAGACATCATAATCACATTGTCAAGGCCTCATGCCAAGACCATACTTATGCAGGTAAGATGTTAGTCAAAACCCAAAATTTTTTATCTCATGAGAACTAACGATGAATCAAAGGGATTTCATTAACTGGTCACCAAACTATAGGGATTTCATTAAGCAATCCCCAACTTGTCACTTACTAAGTCTAATTCATTCCTTATGAAAAGGGAAAAACATAACCAGCATAAATATTCATATTAAAAATAGTATACGAAATGTTAATACTTTATTCATAAACTGTGAGTGGCATAAAAATTGAGCATCCAAAGTTAGAAAAATAATAAACTATTTAATATAATATGGAATATTTTATCATAATAAATTAACTTCAATTAAGGACAAAATCGAACAAAGGATGTTGTCATATATGAAAATAATCTAATAAAATCATTTAAACTATTTAAGAGAAATAACACTTTTTTACATTGAAATAATTTAAAAGTAATGTAATTATAAAATAAAAAATTTCTTTTAAAAATAACCATATAAGATTATATGGGAATATTGAAAATATTAAGGATTCATGGCGCTGGAAATAGCTACTCACGTCATATAAGTTAAAAAAATTATTTCTTTAATTTGTCGAAAAGGTCATAGAGTACCACATTTGGAAAATGATAGAAGGATTCCTTTCATTTTTTTTATAAAAAGTAAAACATGGGTAAAAAATAATTTTAATTTATTTGATAATATTTGAAATATATTTTTAAGAAACATGAACATGGATGATAAATTCATCCTAGTAGATGCGTATAAATAACCTTAGATAATAATAAGATTGCGAAATTAACCCTTACCTTGTACTTTACTTTATTCAAGGGTGTGTTAAAATACTATATAATGGTTAATTTTTTTTATTAAATTATACTAGGGCCATATCCATATTTATTATTTCATATATTATCCTCTTATATCTTTTTGTTAATAATATTTTAGTATTACCATTGTTTCAGGTGTTAACTACTTTATTTTTCCATTCCTATTTTGCCTTGTAACTAAAGATTTTTAATAATAAGATGTATTTTATTCATATCCATAATGATATTAAGTTCATAATTATTATTTTTACTCATCATATAAATTTTATAATCATTCTTTCATGGTTAACGTGGATAATGAATCTCACTGTGATGTGGAGACGGTAGGTTGTACACACACATGAGTGACGATATCACTCCCTTAATGATTAAATAGTATAGAATTAGATGGTATATTAATTATAAAGAATAATTATCATATAATATTAATTATTTATATCCACTATACTCATCATTATACCCATCCAAATAAATTATTGTTGTATAACAAATTACACCATGATGTGGAGATGATAAACCGTACGTATGCACGCATGATGATATTGTTATTAGTAGGATGGTTAAAAGGAGAAATATTGTTGTATTATAATTACAATAACATATAATAATGTATATAATACTATATTTATTACTTTAGTATGGAATAAACATAGGAAAATGAAGTATATTAAGGAAATAAATTTAATTGAATTGGTAATACAATTACCTATTCTTCAAGTGTCTCCTTTTGATTTGCAAAAAAGGATTCCTTAGGTTATTTTTATTCCCAATTTATATCCTATAAGATGAATTGAGGGAATTTTGGAGGATAATTGGTAATTTTTTTATTTGAGATAAAGGGATTTAGAGGTGATAATAAAAGAGAAGGAGAGGTTCCCTTTTATAAGAGAGGGGAGGGCCACTTTTGAAAACTCCAAAATTATTAATTTATTATAAATTGATTTTCATTTTTAAATAGATCCAAAGTGAGTTATTTAGAATCTAAGATTAGGATGGGTATAAATACTCTCAATAAAAGTTTTTATACATATTTAAGCCATAAAATTAACCTTATCTTTTGAATTTAACCCTTAGTTAAATAGTTTAACTCTTACCGTGTGGACTTGTTTTTTATAATATAGGGTTAATATAGTTACAATAAAATGAAAAAAGAACCCTTGTTGGATAATTTATGACATTTTTAATATTATCATAGTAATTTGGAAGAACTTGATATTTATATGAATTTTATAACATTTAATAAAATATTATTTTTTTAAAGTATCATTTATGTCAATTTTGATACTATTCAATATTTTTATTTTTAAAATATATCAAAAAAACATGATAACTTCGAAACAATACTTCCAATATGTCACTAACATGTCTATTTAATCTAAAACAATTCGTGTATTTCATTAGTTAAGTAATATTATATTTATTTTTAATATTTTTAATATCATTATTTGATATTTTTGTTGATAAAATAATTTTCACCTTCATTATTGGGTCATAATTAATGGTGATTATTTAATCTATAAAAATTATAAATAAATTACAATTATGTAGATAATTATTTAATCTTTCTAGAGGAAATTTATGATCTCAGTTAACTCCTAGTGATATATATTAAGATTATTATTCTTACAAGAAATAAGAGTGTGACATTTTGTCACATTCAATGATTTTTATAATATTCTTGTCATATTCATGGAAAAGTGTCCATTAAATGATTTCATTTAGAAACATTGATTATAAGGGTATAATTTATTTATCCAATAGGATTTTTATAGGTGTTAGTGTAATTTTATAATTTATTTGTACACTTAATTACCTGATTTACCATTAACCATGATAAAAATTACTAAAATTACTATTCATAATGTCAAAAAAAACCTATTTACCTAATTTTTAACCACTGGTCACAAAAATCGAATCCATTTTTCAAAATTCAAAACACATAAATTTTAGTAATTATATTAATATTAATCCCATTGATGGAATGAGAAAACATGTATTTTAAAAAGTAAAACTATCAAAATATTGACACGTGTTTATATCAATTTTCAATGTGAAATTATTTTCAATGAACAATATTGGATAAAAAAGTAAAAAAAAAGTTTAATTATACTTTGAAACTAATTTAATGGATAATATAATAATATAAATAAAGTATATTAAAATACAATTTTGAATTAAAATCCAGTGTTTTCACTATTCATTAAAATTTGAAAGTTACCAGAAAAACACAAAAAAAAAATCATCCAAAGTAAATTTTGATGTGATGATTCCAAATAATTAGTTTATTTTTCCAAATTTAATATATAAAAGTGTCAAATATTGGAAATAAAATTGTTTCTCTATTAAAAGGTAGTGATTATTTAGAAAAAATATCCTTTTCTTGTGTAATATTGGATTAATTCTTATCTTATGCATATAAAATCATTTGGATGGATGTAAAAAAAATTGATTAATTATATAATATACATATTTCATAATTTGTTTAATACTATTCATAACCACTTTTTAAACGTCTAGTTTGATATGTCATGGTGTTCTTGAGTTCGGTGGTTTGTGTAGTGTAATTTATTGAATTATTTATAGAGAAGTATACCGTGGAAGCTTGGGGTGTTACATTATTCCCTCCTACAAATAATTTTGTCCTCAAATTTTCTAGAACATCATTTCATAAAAAGATTCAGTCAATTATTCATCATAATTTCTTTAGGTTCCCACATCGTCTCTTCCATTTTATGGTTTCTCCAAATAACTTTTAACAAAAGAGTCATCTAATTTCTCAACACTTGTTTTCTAGTATCAAAAATCTTTATAAGATATTCATAATAAGATAGATCAGGTTCTAGTTCTATTTCTTCATAGGTGAGTACATGATTTGGGTTTAGATTGTATTTCATTAACAATGATACATAGAACACATTATGAACATTGGAGATACTTGGCAACATTTCCAAATAATAAGCTACAACTCCAATTCTTTCTTGAATTTAAAAAGGTCAGATGTACATGGGACTTAATTTAACATTTTTACCAAATCTTATAACACCCTTCCATAGACATACCTTCAAGAAAACATGATCTCCTACTTGAAATTCCAAACCATTCCTTCAATTATTGACATAACTATTTTTCCTACTTTGAGTTGTTTTGATATGGGATTGAATTATTTTCACCTTTTCTATTATTTCCTCAATAACTTCTAGGCCTATGAGTTTTCTTTCACCAACATCATCCCAACAAGTAGGTGTACAAAATCTCTTTCCATATAACGTTTCATATGGTACAATCGTAATACTTGAATGGAAGCTATTGTTATTTGAAAATTCTACAATAAGTAAATATTGATCCAACATACCTTGAAAGTCAAGTTAGTAAGATCTCAACATATCTTATAAATATTGAATATTCTTTTCTGATTTTCCATCAGTTTGAGGGTGGCAAGCAGTGCTCAGATGAAGCTCAGTATCAAGGGATTTCTGAAGACTTTTTTAGAATCTTGTTGTAAAATTGGGATCACGGTGAGAAATAATAGATAGCAGTACAACATTAAGTCTTACAACTTCATTAATGGAAAGTTTTGCTAGATGTTCAAGCAAAAAATCTTTTATTATAGCAAGAAAATGTGTTGATTTTTTAATAGGCTCAAAAATAAACCATATCACATCATTTTTTCTAGGATTCTATGGTAGGACCATGACAAAGTGCATCGTAATATCAACCCATTTTCACATAAGTATATTAAGAGGTTGCATGACTACTCTAGGATTTTGTCTTACAGCCTTCCCCTATTGACAAACCAAACATCTTGAAACATAATAAACAATCTCCCTCTTTATGTTGTCCCACCAAAAATTTTCCTTCAAATATTTATACATCTTAGTGTTACCATGGAGTATAAAGAAATTAAAGCTTTTAGCATCATCCAAGAATTCCCTTTGTAGATCAGGTATAGTGAGAACACAAATCTTCTTCCCAAATTTCAAAATGTCATCTTCAAATACAAATTCAATCAATCTCCCATCATTCATAGCTTTAATTTTATTTTGAAACTCTTCATCATCAGAATGAAAACTTTTTATCCTTTGAAGTAAAGATATTTTGGAAATCATTTGAAAAAGTAGTGATGTTTCACCTTCCATGATAATTCCCATATCTATATTTAATATATCCATGAACATAGGATCCTTTTCAACTCTCATCTTGTTAATAATTACATGGTCCTTCCTGCATAAAGTATCTGTCACCTTATTTTCCTTCCATTGGTGGTAGTGTATTTTGCAATAAGAATCCTTGAGTAGCTTATGCCATCTAATTTTCCTCATGCTGAGTTATTTCTGAGAGAAAATATATTTCAAACTCTTATGATTAGTATATATCTCACATCTTTCATCGTAGAGATAGTGTCTCCATATATTTAAAGAAATTATTACTATATCTAGCTCAAGGTAATGAATTGGGTAGTTTTGTTCATGAATTTTTAATTTTCTTGATGTATAATCAATAAATATATCATTCTATATAAAGAAACAACTAAGTCATTTTCTTTATGCATTGATATAAATCACAAACCCATCATTCAGAGAGGGTAAATTCAAGATAAGAGATTTGAATAATCTTATCTTCAATTATTAAAAACTTTATTTAAACTCTTTTTCCTAAAAGAATTTAACCCCTTAATGTGTGAGTTTGGTCAATGGGTTATCCAATTATGGTAAATTATGGATGAAACGCCAATAGTAACATAATAAACTAATAAAACTATGTATATTACTTATATTCATTGATTTTGGCCATTCTTGGATAGCCTTTGTCTTTGAAGTATCATTAGAGATTTTATCCTTTGAGATAATATCTTTAAGAAAATAAATTTCCTAAATCCAAAATTCACACTTGCTAAACTTCCCATACAACTCATTTCTTCTAAGAGTATTCAGAACAATCCACAAGTGGTTATCATGGTCTTCAAAGATTTTGGATTATACCAAGATATCATCAATAAATACTATGACAAAATCATCAAGACATTCCTTGAACACTTTATTCATTAGATCCATGAAAATAAAGGCTGCATTAGCCAATCCAATTGGAATTAATGTAAATTCATAATGACCATACCTCATCCAAAAAGTTGTCTTTAGAATGTATTCCTTCTTACACACCATTGATGATATCCAGAATGATGGTCAATCTTCGAAAAATATTGATCTCTATGAATTTGATAAAACAAATCATCAATGCGAGGAAGAAGATACTTTTTCTTTATTGTAATAACATTGATTTCTCTATAGTCAATGCATAGTCTCATTTATCCATATTTCTTCTTAATAAAAATAAATGTGTCTCCCCATGGAGAAACAATGAGGCAAATAAATCCCTTGTTAATCAACTCCTCTTGATGTTTCTTAATCTCTTTTAATTCTATAGTGTCCATTATATAGGGTGTCATTGATATTGTCATTGCATTAGGGATTAAATCAATAGAAAACTCTACCTCCTGCTATGTATGATGTTTAGGTAAATCCTCTAGAAATACATAAATTTATTATTGTTTAATAGGTACATACTCAATTTTGAATATTTCTTTCTTTACCCATGGATGATTTTTTCTCTTCCTTCCTAATAATTTCATTCATAAGAGCAACTAGGGGTGGATCTAGATAAGAATTAGATGATGAAGTTTCTTCTCTAAAGATAATAGATTCTATATCTTCCTGAAAAATCATAACTTCCTTCTTCTTGGAATAAATTTTTGCATCATATTTTGATAACCAATCTATACCAAGGATTATATAAAAATCAACCATAGGGATGATGAAAAAGTTAGTAGATAAAGCATATTTATATGCTATAATGGTAACCACCAGACATATATTTATTACAATGAGATTTACCTTAGTGGTTTTGATTGACATACCCCTTATTAAAGTAAATTGAAAATATCTAATTTTTGAAGAAAACTGGGAATATATAAAGAAATGCAAGGATCTAGAATCAAATAATGCTTTGACTAAATTTTTGGAGATGATTATCGTTCCTTCTACTATGTCATTAGGGGTTTCAACTTTAGCTATTGTGATCACATAAGCTTGGCCTTTCTCCATTGGATTTTTTTGAGGGAAATTTTCCTTACAGTTTTGGACAATAATTTTCATAATATATTATTTATTTACAATTATAGCATTGAACATTAATAGATTGTTTCTTCCCCTTGCAATCACAAGATTGGTGGCCTTTTTTCCACACTTGTAATAAACTCTCATTCCCTTTAAGCAAGCACCAATGTGTTTCTTCCCAAAATTACTATAGGGTAAAATGTCATCTTTTTGCTTCATCCTCTTATTTCCTTTTCCAATGTATTTAACATCTCTCTTATTCTCTTTATTTCCTTTAAAGTCATAAGACATAGAAAATTCCTTTTCTGTCTTGATATCAAATGAGACTATATCTTTGTAAGATGATAAATATTATGAGACTAGTGCATATCATAGGAATGGGTTTAAACCATCAAAGAATCGATCAATATTAATTCTTGGGTTATGTATATAGTCTTAATCATGCCTTTCTATCCCTATGAAGTTAGATTCATATATTGAATCATTATCACACTCCTTCCGACATAGACTAAAAAATTCCCTCTCCAAATCTACTCGCAGATCACAAGGAAAGTATTTCTCTAAGAAAATTTCTTTAAAATCACTACATTACATATTTTCCACTTCTTTATCCTCCTTCATATTTTGAATTAATTACCAACATTGATCAGTGTCTCCTGAGAGATGATAAACTTCCATGAAAATTGTTTCTCTTTCATTAATCCCCAAAGAAAGAAATATTTTATCTAAGGAACTTATCCATTTCTCAACTAAAAATGGATTTGTAGTCCCATTTAATGTTGTAGGTTGTTTTATCATGAAGTGTTCTATCATTGATCCTCTATTTTGTGGGTCATGGTGCTCTATATGGGTAAGGTTATTATTCATAACTTGAGTAAGTTGTCCCAGTATTGTTATAAGCTAGTCATCTCTAGTTGTATCACCAACACCACTATAATTATCATTCACAAGAGGGAAATCCCTACATAGATTATGTTTATTGATACAGTTTATATTACTTCCACTAGGAACTATTTCTAAACAATGTAATACACTAGATTAATTAATAAATCGTAATTCATAATTCCAAACTCATAGAATACATAACATAAATTAAAAAAAATTATTCATATGTTATCTCATAATCATAAAAAGGGTTTCTTTGGGGACATATTTATTTTTAAATCCTTCATAATGGTTTTTAAATAAAATTTTAATTACCCTAATAATATCCCCTAGGAGTGTCAAAATTGGTGCATAGTAAGGACCATTATCATGTACTAGGTTACCCCAAGTCAGGCCCATAACACCTTGTCAGAGTTGTTACTCCTAGGTACATCTGTGCTAGAACCATTTCCACTTGTAGTTTCTAGAAAAGGATGTATTTATTGGAATACAAACATAATTTCTACAGTAAAATAATTTAGGATGGTCTTATAAACTTATCCTCGAAATCTATCCTAAGGCAATGTCCCCTAATTAAATTCTTCTCCAAATCTAGTTTTCAAGGTTTGTACTAAAAATCCTTCGATACCAACTATATTTCCAAAAACCTAGTATCCTAGAGTTAGTGAATTATTTTATTTCATTTCCTTGATAACAAGAAATCAAATATCTAAGTAATGATCAGTTTAGTATCTTTGAAAAAACTATAAACAAACATAAGTTTTACATTACATATTGAAATGAAAAACAATATAGCATCTCCTTTGAAAACACTCATGTCCCTTAGAATATCCCTGCAGGAAAGTCATAATATACTTATTCTCATCTTAGGAAAAAATTAAACATAATAAAGGGGTGATCATAGATGCTCAGTAAGGGTAAACAATATAGTGGAAACTATCATAAAAAAGAATAAAATTTTAAGGAAAGGTATAAAATTGAAACACAAGTGTCTTAAATATAATCTTGAGCATAATATTGAAATAATTAATCAAATCATTCCATTTAAAATTTCACATGTATATTCTAATAGTCGAATAATCACATGTATTATTATTAACTAATCTCATAATGAGGGAATGCATAATGTCGGACATCATATTCACACTGTCAAGGCCTTGTTCCAAGACCATACATATGTGGGTAAGATGTTAGTCAAAACCCAAAATAGTTAGTCTCATAATAACAACCAATGCATTGAGGGGATTTCATTAAATGGTCACCAACCCATAGGACTTTCATTAAGCGGTACCCAACTAGTCACTTACTAATTCTAATTCATTACTCATGAAAAGTGAGAAACATAACCAACATAAACATTTGTATTAAAACTAGAATATGGAATGTTAATACTTTAACCATAAACCTTGAATCGTATCAAAATAACACATTCACTGTAAAAAAATCATAAAAATTTCAATACAATATGGTAGATTTTATCATAATAAATCAAATTCAATTAAGCATAAAATAAAAGAAATAATTTTGACATAGATGAAAATAATCTAATAAAATCATTAAAACTCTTTGAGAGAAATAACTTTTTTTTTACTTTGAAATCATTTAAAAGTCCCATAATTATAATAAAAAACATTTATTTAAAAAGTAACCCTATAATATTGTAATGAAATATTCAAAATGTTAAGGCATCATGATGGAGTAAATATATGATCATTCCATATAAGTTAAGAAATAATTCATTCCTTAATTTTTTGAATAGGTCATAAAATACCTCTTTTGGAAAATGATGGAAATATTCCTTTAAAAATATTTTTTAAAACGTAAAACATGGGTAAAAATTAATTTAAACAAATTTTTATAATATTTTGAAATAAATTTTTATAAAACATGGTCATGGATGATAAATGTGTTTTACTAGATACATACGTATAAAAAACCTTAGAAAATAATGATATTGAGAAATTAACCCTTACCTTGTACTTTCATTTAGTCAGGGGAACTTTAAACTTATGTATAATGGTTAAATAATGTTATTGTATAATATTATGACCATATAAATATTTATTATATCAAATATGATACTCTTATATAATTTTTTTAATAATATTTCAGTATTACCATTGTTTCTGGTGTTAACGGCTTCATTTTCCCATTTTTTTGTTATGTTAGTCATGTTTGTTATCCATAGGATGTATTTTATTCATTTACATAATGAAATTAAGTTCATATTTATTATTTTTACTCATCATATGAATTTTATAATCATTCTTTCATGGTTAATGTGGAGAATGAATCTCACCGCATCCTGGATACGGTAGGCCGTACACACACACACGAGCGACAATATCATTCCCTTGATGGTTAAATAGTATGAAATTAAATGGTATATTAATTATAAATAATCATTATAATGTTATATTAATTATTTATATCCATTATAATCATCATTATATACATCAAGAAAAAGTAGGGTTGAATAACAAATTACACCACGACGTGGAGACAGTAAGCCGTATGTACACATGCAAGGTGATATTATTAATCATATGATGAATAAAAGGAAGAATATGGTTGTATTATAATTTAAGTAACATCTAAGAATATATATTATACTTTATTTTTTACTTTTTTTGGAAATAACTTTGGAAGAGTAAGTAGAAGAAGAAAATAAATTTAATTTAATTGGTAAAAAATTACCTCTTCTTCGAGTCTCTCCTTTTGATTTGCATAAAAGGACTTCATAGGATGTATTTTTTCACAAAGTATGGACTCTAGGTTTAATTGAGGGAAGTTGGGGGGAGAAGTGGGAATGGTTTTTCTTAGCCAAAGGGCTTTAGAGGTGTGAATAAATGATAAGGATAAGTGTCTTTTTATAAGAGAGGGGAGGGGCACGTTTGGAAATTCCAAATCTATAAATTTATTATAAATTGATTTCCAGTTTCAGATAAATCCACATAGATTTATTTAGATTATACGATTATTATTGGTCTAAATATTATCAACCAATGATTTTTAGATATGTTTAGGTCAAAAAATTAATCTTATCTTTTGGATTTAACCATTAGTTAAACAGTTTAACTCTTACTGTGTATACTTGTATTTTATAATATAGAGTTAATATAGTTACTATGAAATGCCAAAAGAACCACAATTGGATCATTTATGACATACTTAACATTATAATAGTTAGTTGGATGAACCTTATAATTTTAGGAATTTTTAAACATTTAAGAAAATATTATTTATTTTAAAGTATCATTTATGTCCATTTTGATACTATTCAATATTTTTATTTTTAAAAAAATATCAAAACAACATGATAAATTTGAACCAATACTTGAAATATATCACTAAAATTTCTATTTAATCTATAAAATTAATGTATGTCATTAATTAAGTTAAATTATATTTATTTTAATATTTTTAAAAGTATTATTTGTTATTCCTATTGATAAACTAATTTTCTTCTTCACTATTGTGTTATCATTAATAGTAATTATTTAATCTATAAAAATTATAAATAAATTAATATAATGTAAAGAATTATTTTATATTTATATAGAATATTTATTATCTAATTTATCTCATGGTAATCTCTATATTAAAATTATTATAATTATAAGAAATGATAATGTGACATTTGGTCACATTCATTGATTTTAATAATATTCAAGTCATATTCCTGGATAAGTTTCCATTAAATGATTTAATTTATTAAATTAGATGATAAAGGTATAATTTAGTCATCCAATAGGATTTTTATAGGTGTTAGTTTAATTTTATAATTTATTTTTACCATTAATTACCCGATTTACCCTTAACCGTGGCAATAAAGAATTACTAAAATTACTATTAATAATGTCAAAAAATAAAATAAATATATTTACAAAATTTATAACCACTGATTCCAAATATGTAATAAATTTTTTATAATTCAAAACACATAAGTTTCAATAATTACATTAAAATTAATATTGTTGATGGAATGAGAAAACGTGGTTTAAAAAAATAAAAAGCAATCAAAAGATTAACATGTGTTTATATAAAATTTCAATATGAAATTAATTACAATGGAAAAAAATTGGATTAAATAGTAAAAACTTAATATAATTATACTTTAAATCAAATTTAAAAAAAAACCTAATAATATAAATAAATTAGATGAAAAAGAAGTTTTGAATTAATATGCAATATTTTTAACTATTCATTGAAATATGAAAGTTATCTTAAAAACACCAAAAATTTATCCAAAGTAAATATTGATGTCCCTCTTCCAAATAATAATTTTTTTTTTCATATTTAATGTATAAAAGTGTGACAAATTGGATTTAAAATGGGTTCTCCATTAAAAGGTGATAAGATTTTTTTTAGAAAAATATAGCCTTTTAATGTATAAGATTAGATTAATTCTATCTTATAACTACAAAGTAATTTTTATAGATGTAAAAACATTTGATTAATTATATAATATATAAATTTAATAATTTTTTTAATACTATTCATAATTGTTTTTTAAACGGCTAATTTGATAGGTCATGATGCGCTCAAACTCGGTGTAGTGTGTAGTGTAAGCTATTGAATTATTTAAAGAGAAGCGTACCATGGATGCTTCGGGTGTTAAATAAGATGTTCCCATATATCCTACAATACCATATGTCAAAATACATGAAAAAACGTTTGATGAACTAGATAACCTTTTTTCATGGGCACCCCTATCCAAGGCATTCAAGAGAATAACAATGAAGGAATATCCCTTAGATCCAGTAAAATCCATAAAAAAATTCACCCCTTTAAATGTTCAGTTATTGGATGATGCCATTGAATCTATTGAAATAAACCTACATGATAATAAGACAACAGACTAATTTGAATAAGAAATTAGGTCTCTAAAATTAAAGGGAAATAAAAATAAGAACAAAGTAAAGGGTAATAAAACTATTGTTAAAATTACACAGTAGTGAGGGCCTCTAAAAAGTGGTAAATCCCTTAAAAAATGAATCTTATTTATTAGAACCATCATGGGATTCAGATTATTCCCACTATCACATCCCTTAAACACTAACTTGTGACCAAAAACTACTTCTAATTGGGATTGAGGAGCCCAAAATGATGTCTGGTAAATTGAAAGCCTTCAAATGGGACACTATTGGATATAGATTTATCACAGAAAATGCACATAGAGTTTAGATGGATCATATTTTGGTACTCAAGCAAGATAACATTCATCTTTTTTATTGTCGGAAAAGAAAACATCACATAATTTTTTCCTCTCTTCATACTTTCATACATTACATATCTCCTACATCTATATATATAACTCTTACATTAATATAAGGGACTTATAGAGGGAGTTATATAAAAAATTCTAATTAAATTAGACATAAATGGGTTGTTGTGGGGAATTTTAATAATATCTTGAGACCCATTGATAAAATTGGATCTAAATTCAATATGATTTCTTCTCACGAGTTTTCTACTAATATTGACTAGTGAAACCTAACTGAAGTCTCAATTATTGGGATGAATTCACATAGAGTAGTTACACCTTAAATGGAAGACATTCTATTAGGTTGGATATGTGATTTTCTCAAATGGATGATAGGGATGCTTCCATTGGGATATCTGGGGTTTCTCTCCCCAAATTTTACTCAGTCAACAATAATATGATTATTGAGATATACACACAACTAAATAAGACTTTATCCTTCCATTAAAATTCAACAATGAACGAATTGTCCCACATGGATGTAGGGATGTTGTTCTTGAAGATTTGAATGTGGACCACTTAGGTAGCCCCCTCAAAACTTTGCAGGAAAACTAAGAAATACCAAAATCAGCCTAAGGGATTGAAAAAAAATATTTTTTCAAGCTTGAGGATGATATTAAAGATTTTGGAGAGCATATTTCTTACTTCCATCATAGAAATCAAAATCAAGATACTTCTTCAAGAGAGAAAATTTAGTCTCTTTATATGATTGATGGACATTTTACTCTTAAATAGAGGATAGACCGTAACCGGATCAATGTTAAATGGTTGAGAGATGGTCATAGGAACTCCAAGATATTTCATAGATTGCACAATGAAAAAGGGAAAAATAAGGGGATAATGAAATCTGCATCATTGGGTGAACCCTCACCTGAGAAGATGAAGTATCCAAGGTTGTGTAGACTATTTTAGATGCTTGAACTCTGATAATGGAATTTATATCACCCATATTATGATTGAAAACATACCCAGAAATATCTAGGATCATCAGAATAGAAGTTTTTCCCTACCTCTGCCTGAAAAGGAAGTGAAAGCACTACTGTTGTCCCTTAATATTGATAGTTCCCCTAGTATATATGATTTCACAAATAAATTCTTTATGATCAATTGGGAAATCCTTCATACTGAGGTAAGAAATGCTATAAAGTAATTTTCAATCATGATTTTATTCCTTATGGATACAATTCAATATTTTTTACCCTTATACCCAGAAAGGAAATTTACATTGACATTAAAGACTTTAGACTATTTGAAATTAGTAACACCACCCTCAAACTAATTATAATAAATATTGAGAATAAAATGGGGGCTTTCATTATGTAAATTATTACCCTAAATCTGTTTTGATTTATACCTAGTAGAGATATAATTTTTTTTGTTTACCTCTTCATAGAGCACCAAATTAAAATAAAATAAAGTAAAAGATGTGAATTTTCCCTCAAGATAGATATTTTGAAAGATTTTGATACAATGAAATGGGGTTTCATTATTGAAATGCTTAGGAGATATGGATTATCAAATTCCTTCATCAAGTTTATCAGAACCCTCCTTAACACTACAAGAATTTCTATTCTTCTCAATGGATCACCCATAGGATTTTTCCAATGGTTTAGGGGTGTTAGATAAGGGGAACCCATCTTAGGTGTTCTATTTTCCCTGGATAAATACAACATTAGTTGATTTATCAATGAACTTGTATAAATTTGAATGTACAAATAGACCATGGATGGAATGGGATTGGTAACTTCCCCTAATATCCTCTATGATAATGACATTATCCTTATTGGGTAGGCCTTTAAAAGCACAATGTTTGTTATCACATCCACCTTTAATCACTATGAGGATATATAAGGTCAAGATATTAGTAGTAATAAATATTTTATTATCTTTAGGGATAGAATCCCTACCACCTGAAAAAAGGATTGCTATAATTCTTGGAGTGAAAATGGGTACTCTCCATTTCATTTACCTTAGGATTACTTTATTTTAGATCAAAGTAAAAATCTCCAATATTGAAATCATTTTATCCAACATTATCACTCAATTGGATTTTTTTAAAGGAAAAACTATGTCTCAAGCCAGAGGGTTTGTTTGGTTAATTTAGTGGTCACATATAAATTTTTTATGCTTTCTATATCAACAAATAGACGATAATTATATTGAATAAAACGAAAAGAATGACCAGAAAATTCATTTGGATGGGATCTATTCATGAAAGGAATATCATTACTATTGCGTGGAGAGAATTCCTACAACCTATTGTTATGGGTGGGTTGGGAATCAAGGACCTCAAAATTTTGAATGACGCCCTACTTAGAAAATTCACCTGGAAACTACTACAGTATAATAACCTCTATTTTAATTTTTTATCAAATATGTTTTTCGATAAGCTGCTTGATGGATGGTCTAATCACATTGCATCATCTGTATGGACTGACATCTAAAAAACCTATAAAGACATCATCTAAAAATCCAAATGGATGGTTTTTAGGTAGTCAAACTTGAATTTCTAGAAGACTACCTGGTTTAGTAAACTTATTTATGAAAACATGGAGTTTCCATCTATCATGAAGAATATGACTATCACTAGTTTCATACACCATAGTAATAGCATAAAAGTGACCATCACCAATCATGTTTTCCTTGAAATGCATAAGTATTCACTTCTAGATAGAGATAACATCATTTTGGAACCAAATAGAAATAGAGTCTTCAATATAAAACAGTATTATTCACTAAATTTTGAAGGAATCATGAATACTCCATCTTGGATATGAAAATTTAGAGACAATTTTATTCAATACTCAAGGTGGGCACTCCTATGGAAGATATATATAGATCAGATGCCCACAAAATATAGAATATAGAGTATGGGTATACAAATTTTTGTAGGATACCATTTCTATTTTTAGGAATGCTAAAAATATATACCATGTGTTCATTGGATTCCCTTTTTTTGAAAAACTCTGAAATTACCTATAGGAAGTATCTGACATCAATATCTGTAATGATATTCAATTATAGAAATATGATTATCTCATTATTTAATGATGAATAGAGAAAAAAGGTACATAATTTACTGCCTGCTACCTCATATTCTATACTGTCATACATATGGAAAGTCTATAATTCATTTCATTTTGGTGATCAACACCCATCCACTCATTCTGGAATTATAGCCATGAAAAAAGATGTGTCTTCTCATTCCAAAATAAAAATAGGTTCAATGAAAAACACCCTATATGATTTCATTATTTTGAGGCAGTTGGGTGTGAATGTTAGGCTTAAAAAAGCATTGGTCTTGAAATCTATTCGGTGGATTCCATTATCCCTTCCTGGATCAATGTTAATGTGGATGGTGTGGTCTCTAGAATGTGAGAGCCCTCTGGATATGGAGGTTTTTTCCATACCTATTGTGGATCCATGAAAGGATGCTACTATCACTATAATGGAATTGGAAATGTATATGAGGCTAAATTATGGGAAATAATTCAAGTCACCATGTATGATTTCAATCATGGATAAAAGTCCCTCTAGATTGAATATAAATCACATCATGATGTTGAATCCCTTAAATTTAGAATCTAAAGTGTCCCTCAGAAGTTTATTTAGTAGAATATTGATTTTATTGAGTCTACTAGTCACCTCAGTTTGGTTATTTCACATGTGGGCAGGGAGGGAAACCATGTTTTAGGTTTCATTTCAAAGAGACTGGTCATTGATATGAGCTCAATGTGGTTCTTTCGGGCGATAGATTTTTCCAAACCACTAGTGGATATAGAAATTCGGGGTGCGATTCAATACCATATTTGTAAAAACC
Source organism: Viscum album (assembly GCA_963277665.1). Taxonomy (NCBI): domain Eukaryota; kingdom Viridiplantae; phylum Streptophyta; class Magnoliopsida; order Santalales; family Viscaceae; genus Viscum; species Viscum album. Next base: position 719,065,644 of record OY728135.1, read on the forward strand.
CTTTGTAATGTCTGAAACATTTAACTTATTTTTAATAAATTCTAGAATTGGTCTTTCCCCATGATCCTGAACCATTTTGAAGTAGAAAAAAATTATTCATATGTTACATATCATCAAAACTGAAAAAATATATTATGCATTGATAAAAAACATTAAGTTCCAGAATATTGGTTAAGAACATTATATTACGCATTTCCTTGGAGTTAAAAAATATATTACGTATCAAGTTATTTTTCAAAGGATAATTTCTTATACATTTATGGAAAATATATTATGCATGATGTTTTTGGAAGTCCTATTAATTATAAAATCTTACAAATTTAAATTGATATTGGGAAACTTTTTACAAATTAATTCTACTTAATGAAAAAATTAGGTATGAAGATTTTGGAATTTTTATAAGGAATTTTTATTACATATTTTGTTTCTTTTATTGAATTATGTTATATATCATGAATTGTGGAAAAGTAAATTCTTCTACACATTGTTTCTGATCGAAAATTTTCTTACATATTTATTATCTTACATATTTAAAATAGGTATAAAAATTATATTATTTATAAATTAAATATTATTTCATGATTTTATTAATTTTATAAATTATATTAATTATTGATTATTTGGATACTATATTTTTAATTGAAATGCGGTTGGATACTTTAAAGAGGATGTTTCACATATACTAGGGGAATTATCCAAGTGATTAAATATTGATTATTTAGGAATAAATTAATGTTATTTTTAATTTTTATTACCATGGAGAAATTAATGAAAATATTATTCTTGATATTAATATGGAAAACAACTATTGATATTTTCTGTATTTAAATATTGAAGCAATCCACATGTCTATAAGAAACATATTTGGTTATATTCTAATGTTATGCATTTTTTGAGTTAAAGTTCTAAAGATTTATCATCTAAATTATTTTTCAAAGGCATAACTAGAATTACCATGCTACATCGTTTGATCATTCACAGGGGGTCAAGATTCAATTTTCCATGCTAGAATTTATATCTAAAAATTACAATGGGTTACTTTGTTTTATTTATTGTACTTGGGTTATCTGGTCTTTATTATATCGTTTAATGGTTTATAAATCCCTTAAAAGTTACATTGTATCTTGAATTTAATCCTTGTTATGTTTCGGATTTATTCTTAGAAAATATTAGGTCATATTTTAACCTATTAAAAGATTGGGTTTGGGATACTATTACTTGTAAAATTTTGATTAAATTTTAAACCTATAAAATGAATTTGTCTATAGTGGATATCCATAATCTTAGGTTGGAGTGTGAATATTAGATATATGTTTTTTATATGAGATACAACAAAATTATTATGTAGTGTTGTTTATTTTACTACATTCACTCTTCACCCATCCATTATTTTTTTAAGGATGAATTATTGAATATGTAAATCCACTAGATTTTTAAATATTGTTTATATTAAACTAATTTTGAGATTAATAATTAACCCCTCTTGTATTTTCATCACTTTGGGTGGGATATAATCTAATAAAACAATATATATTGATGCATTGGCTGATTTTCAGCACTTAGCCAGTCAAATTTTCTTGTACTCAAATTTTATCCAAAATTTTTAAATTTTTATCTTACATGGGAAGGATCTATATTTTTTTATTCCTATACCATTTTTTAAAAAAAATTGAGACTCTGAATTGTGGATGTTTATATTCTTTTACTTATAAGTAAATGATAATAATTCTTCTTCGCCTCTAATTTTTCATAATATTCTGTCTCATTTCAGTCATTGAGTTATGATAATATATGAAATTGATTAATATTAATACCATGATAAATAAATCCTCTTAAAAAATGTATGTGTAACATCCTATGATTTTAAATGTATTTACTTTTAAATAAACTTGAAGTATCTAATAGCTTTCCATACACACAACCCTGACTCTAAATAAAATTTGATATAATATACCTTTATAACATACTTTTTGGATTTAAGGGTATGAATAAGGTTATAAAATTTATAAAATATATGTATAATGGTTTATGATGATAAAAATTTATTGAAAATCACTCAATTTCTTTAATAAAATCATTCAATGATTAAAAGACACATTTTTTCGACAAAATATATTTTTCTAGATGTTAAGTATTTTTATCTAAGGAAAGTATGTTGATCACTATTGAAAAATTATTTTAATGAAATATATTTATAATTTATATGAATAAATAAATAATCATTCATATATTTGTTATGTAAATGTAAGTACTGAAGATAAAATCATTTAAATGTAAAGCGATTTATTTTTCATAAATATGTCTTTATGTGTACAATGTGTTTTGATCATAATAAATTAGATAAATGATTATTTATTTATGTTTTAAATGAAATATATGGATTATATATTGAATAAAATATTTTAACATTAATTTAATTATGGTTATTAGTAAAGTAATGAGAATACATTCATTGTATGCTTCAAAAATACATTTTCTTATAAAATGGTTCTTATTGAATTTAGTGTGTTAATATTTTAATTAAGGTATAGAAATTTTAGAAATTTATTTTTTAAAAATGGTATATTTTTTTAAAAAACAATATCAATTTTATCTTAATTTGATAATTTTTGGTTTTTAATGAAAGGATTAATTTTTCTCGGAATAGTGAAAAGTACTGATCTTATAGAAAATTACCCTTTTAATTCAATTATTTACAAAATATAATTTCATATTTAATTTATTTTAAAATTTAATTAGTTTATTTTAATTTAAAATTATCCAATTAATTTCATTTTAATTTAAATCATTCTTAAATTTTTTATAAAAACATTCTTATACTTAAAAATACATTTTTTGGAAAACTGGTTTTTCACACATTTTATGCGGTTGTTATAATTGTAATTCCTACCACTTATATTAATTGAATTTGGTAAAATTAAATCAAAATTTTCAATAATTATTTAAAAATTTGGTAATAAGGACTATTTCATTTTTGTTAATTATGAATAGTATATTTTATAAAAATGTCAGTTACCATGGTAAGAGTTAAAACATATTAAAAGGGCCAAAAATAAAATGATATGGAATAAAATAGACTATTTTTTTTATAAAACTTATTTTAAATTAATATTTTGAACTTATATAAACTATTATTCTAGTATGATTTATTTTGGATTAATTTGTTTGTAATTTAAAGTAATATATTGTAATCTTTTGAAAAATTCCAAGTGTAAAAGGATACCACCTCTCCTCTCTTCTTTGCACGACTCTTATATTTAATAATCCATACCAAAATAATTTTTTATATTTCTTTAGTTTTCCCTAGATCCAATGATCCTCTTATAATACCAATCTTTCTAGGTTTAGGGTGTAATCAAAAGGTAGTCTCTCAAAGAAGTGGTATAAATCTTAATAGTGATCTTTCAATTTTATTTCTTCCTCTACTTTTTCTAAACCTATTTTATACATAACAAAATTATGAATACAATATAATAAATATATTGATATGTTATTATTATTATTATTTAAAAACAATTTTTACACCTCCTTTAACAAAATGGTAAATGAAAGTGTTGCTCATGCGTACTTGTGGACCACATTATCCGCATAGGGATGTGATTCATTTTCCATCACCACCTAACATGGTTGTTTATAATGACATATTTAGTGAATATATATTATATATATTACATAAATATTAATTGAAACTGAAAAAATATTATTTATCTTTATTTATTTCTTTTTTATAAGATGAAAACTACGATTATAGATTCATACAGACTACTGTCTCAATGAATAGTGTAATAATTTTTTTTCTATATGTACATTTTATAGATGATTATAAATACACATATAATGAATATATATGATATTTATATCATGATTAAAATTTTATAGATGATTTATATTTGATCAAGATGCAAGTACATAAACTTCCAAACGAAAACATACATGTAAAACGAAACAATTAACACCCAGAAACAAATATTTTAATAAATAATTATTTATAAAGTTGTGTTAAAATGTTATAAGTGGATAATATATGATATTATAAGCATGTATATATTTATTTTATATATTTATAATGAATATAAATTTATTATACATGATTTTAGAGTTTTTAAATATCAATTCGGACATTTGGTAAGGGTTTATGTTACAATCTCATTTGTTTTTGGGATTGTTTATGCTAAATTTAATATAGGGAAAATTTTACAAATTTTATATGTTAAAATCCATATATGTTTGTCTCATAGTTTTATTCTTGTAATTATCAATTATTTTTCACATTTTAATCAATTTATTACTCAAAATGATCAATAAAATCTTTTTAAAGTAAAGGCGACTATATTTTCTCTTTGCTCGAATTTTTTTTTCTTCCACATCCATACACTTATAAAATTATTTTATGAAATTTTTTACCAATATTTTATTAAAAGATAATTTTCACTACCAATTAATTAATTAAAAAATATTTATAAAATAATATTTTAAAAAAAATTTCTGAATAATTTATTTATGAGATTTTTAAAAAGTGTGAAAAGAATGTCTTATTTTAACGTATATGAAATTAATAGATTTTTTTTGTGAGAATGACCATTATCTTAATTGAATATTATCTTTCAATTTCCTTGTTTTATTTAAAAGAATATTATTTTATTAATATTCTAGGATATTTTATTTTAAATTTTATGAAAGTAAAATGATATTTTCTCATGTTTTCCAAGAAATGTTAAAATTATATTTTAAGGGATATTTCACCCGTGTTATATTCCTTTAAGTGTTGTTATAATTTACTGAGGATATTATCCAATGATTACATTTTATTATTTCCCTTGATGGTTTTTTATTATCATGTTAAGATGTTTATAAAATATATTAATTTTCCACGGGTTATGCTATGATGATATGATGAATATTTTATGGTCTTGCGACACAAATATATATGGATTTTATTATGTGATAAATGAGATATAAATTACAAAACCCTCTAATTAATTGTGTAAATATTTATATCTCATGATATAATTATGGGAAAAAAGTTTATGTGCTTGATCCACTATAGGAAATAGATGGGGATACCAAATCAACTATGATATAGGAAACATGTGGTGATGCCTAATCCATTATGATATGATGGTCTTAGTAGTTAATATTGAAATATGGTATGGTTTATATGTCTATGATAGTGACATGATCTTAGAAAATGTTTGTATACTTATGATTTGAACACATGGATCTTGATTTATTATTTAATGATTTCATAATCTTGTGTCATACTAAAGATTTATTCCATGAATCATGATTATGATCTATGAATTTTTGGATGTGATTTTCAATTTATAACCACATGTTCTCAAACCTATATGTTCTTGATATTATTACACGTAATAATTGACTAATATCTCCCATTTTTACCCTTACTGATCATCTAAGCTCACTTATTCTTCTATTTTATTTTTCCATATATTATAAATAAGGGTACAAAGTATGATGATTCTAGAAGGGTACCTTATATAAATAAATATGTTTAATATACTGAATATTTTACTTAAATAAGATGTTTATGTATCTAGTCTCCAAGTAAAATAAACATTTATAGTTTTTAAGAATTTTTATTTGGTGGATATATTGAATACTTATTAAATATTTGTAATATCTATGTATGATATGACTCGGTGAATATAGTTGGTATCATTGTAGGGTTTTGTTATTTTTTGAGATTGAGTTATGGGGAATATGTAGATATAAACTAATAAAACCTATGTTGAACTTAATGTTATATATGATAAAACTTATGTTTCATAGGTTGATTAGAAGGCATCATTATTTTAGATATCTTAGGGATTATTTTAATGATTATATAATCCCACACTCTGATTATTATAAATTAATTATTATAGTATTCATTTTGGTTTTAGTTAATGGATAAAACCCAATGGAATCATGATAATAATTAATGTGATGTATTATTCAATTATTATCTTCCTACACAACCAAATGTTATGGGATCTGAAATATAGAATATTATTTCTATAATCATGAAACATTTTCAACCATGAATCATGATATGATTCCAATTAATGATGTAATGTAATAATGTATTGTTAAGTATTTCATGAAGAATCATTTACCATATTTTAGTTGGTCTTCTAATCCAATAGTGTCTGAGTGATAGATCGATACCACTCAGAAAATATCTTCTATATTTCAGTGCTTAAAACATGATAATTTTTTCTTATCATTTTTTCATTTGTAAGGTAAAGGAGATCAATGTCAGTGTCTTATTAAGAATACATGGAAATAATAATAAACTTACTTCATATAATGAGATGATTTCATGATGATATTATATAGTAATCACTTCCCTTATATTATATGTACAAAAATGGTGAAGAAATTCCTTGATTTTAAGAAAAAATATTACAAAACCATTGGTATTTATGAGGAAAATTTTATAAGACTTGTAAGGTATGATTCTAGTTTAATAATAATCCATGGAAGAAAAATTAATTGATTATTTTCTAGATTAAAACAATATATCTTAAATGCATCAGATATAAGAGACTTTAGTATATATAATTAAATAATTTTATGTTCTCACAATTTAGAAATTGAAATTGGAGATATATATCATTCTCATGGTTTTTATCAGAATAGAATGATGGAGATTCCTAAAAACATGAATAAATCAAAAGGAGGAAAGAAATTTCAACCACCTTCATGTTAAAAATTTGGAAAGAAACATTATGTAAATCTCTTGATTGGAACTAAGAGGTTATTTAAAATATGAAATAGATAGTCATAAATCCCATGAATATAGAAAGGCGACAAAGAGGTTAGTTGATACACTAGAGCAATGTAAGATTCAAAATAATTTACCACCCATACTTTAATTATTTAAATGAAATGAGTATATAAATTTAGCTAACTAGTCCATGAATATAAAGGTTAATGATGATGATAAGAATACAAAAACTCTTAAGCCCAAAGACAAAGGGAAATATAATGTGATCATAATTGTTGAAGTGGGTTATGAGAATGACTTGGTGAAAGGTACACTTATAATCCACTATAAAAAAGATAATGTATTTTTTTATTATGGATCTAACCACTTTTTTATATCTAAGTAATTGGATAAGGGTATCACATTACAACATAATTGATTAGATATTGATTTAATAGTGAAAAATTATAATGGTACAATTATTGCATCTCAAGTTTATAGATCCTCTATGATAGAAGTGTGTGGGAATGTGATTATCCCTATAGTTAAATTTAAAGTTATTTTGGATGAGTATTAGATCTATATTTATAGTTCCCATGTCATTTTATGAGTAAGGGAATTCATATTTGATATTATGAATCAACTTATGATTATCTTTCAGTGAGAGGATGAATATGAACATCTGGTAGAAGTTACTTTTATTATATGGTTCATACTGTCAATTAATGAGTGATATTTATCTCAAATGGTTAGGTAGAAACCCAACATTGAATATATGACTATTTTTTAGGATTATTCTTATATATTTACTGAGGAATTTATTAGTCTTACCTCATATCAAAAAGTTTGGTTTTAAATATAACTTATACCTAGTGATACAACTATTTGAAAGACTATATATAAAATGGTCTCAATTGAGTTTGAGGAATTGGAGAAGAAATTATAAGAGAATATTAATAAGGGATCCATATTCCCATGTTTATCACCATGGGGTGCACTTATTATTTTTTTAATAAGAGAGATGGTTCAATGTGTCTTTGTACTGATTATTGATAACATAATAAGATCACTGTTAAGAAAAATTATCCTCAAACCCAAATCAATGATTTAATTGAACAAATATGAGAATATAAATACATTTCAATGATTCAACTTCATTTTGGATATCATAACTTGAGAGTTAGAAAATGATGACATACCCAAGATAACCTTTTGTTATAGGTATGATCATTATGAATTTATATTTATTCCATTTAGACTTACTAATTACCCATATATCTTTATGTATTTAATGAATATAGTATTTAGATATTACCTCTATTAGTTTTTTGAGGATTTATAGATGATATTATTATATATTCCAAGAGTAAAGAAGAGAATAAATATCACTTTATAATTGTATTAAAGATTCTATGAAAGGATAACATATATTATAATTTTAACATGTGTGAATTTTGGCTATATAAAGTTTAATTTTTAGGTCATATAATCTAAAGTGAGGGTATATCGACAAATCCTCCAAATATGAAAGTTATTGAGTAATGGGTTTGAATAGACATGGTAATTGAGATCCATAGTTTTCTTGGAATGGATGGATAATACTGACAGTCTATTATAGATTTTATATGAGTGTCTAATCCACTCACTAAGTTGACTTGGGAGGTAGATATGTTCTTGTGGATAGATTAATGTGAAAAGGATTCCAGTAAGCTTAAGAGAAGGTCAGTTAGTGGACCTATGATCACACCACATTGAAGTGTAGAAGGGTTTGTGATATTTAGTAATGCGTTAAATAAGGGTTTGGGATATGTCGTTATACACAATGATATGATGATATAATATGCATATAGAAAATTTAAAATACATGAGAAAAATTACCCAACTCATGATTTGTAGATGACAATAATAATTTTTTCATTGAATATTTTTAGGCTTATATTTATGGTGAATGTATTGACATATATATAGATCATAAAATCATGAAGTATATATTTAAATAAGAAGAGTTGAATATGTGAAAAATAAAATGGTTAGATCTAATTAAATATTATGACTTATCAACACATTACCACCCTCAGATGGTGTACAAGGTGGCTAATATTCTTTGTCAGAAAGACCATGCTAGCTTCTCCATGACTAGGATTGAAAGATATCTAATACCTATGGATTTATGGAAGATAAAACTTGAAATCATTATGAAATGGGATAGATAATATCTTTATAATATGAGTGTTCAAACATCTATCTATGTGATTATTAAAGAGGCACGTAATGTAGATGTAGAACTAAAAAATTAAGTGTGAAATGTTACTGAGTTCAAACATGATTGTGATGGAAAGATGTGTCCCGTCAAGACCAGAATTGAAGAAGGATTTGTTAGATTATGCTCATAGTTCATCATTATCTATTCATATTAGATATATGAAGGTTTATATAGATATGAAAAAACATTATTGTTGGGAAAACACGAAAATATATATTGTAGGGTATGTATTCTAATTCATGGTATGCAATAATTCAAGTATAAGATACATAAGTCTAAGGGGATGTTAGAACCATTACCCATACCCGAATAGAGGTGATAAAAAATCACCAAGTTTTTATCCATAGGAATCCCCAGGATAACTAAATTCAATAATTGTAATGCCTTTATATTTTTTATGGAATATATTTTTAAATATTTTGATTTCTTTGATATCTTGTATTGCACACAATACAAAGTTAAGAAGGATCAGGATATATTATTAAAATATTATTTGTTTGTTATAAGATAGATTATAAATTATAGGTAATGAATATGATTGACTAATTAATGAAATAAATATCCAACTAAATATTAATTCATTGATATATTCTTGGAAAATTATCAAATAATTCTTTGAGTAAAGTCATTCTATTCTTTAAAAATACATTTTCCTCAAAAATAAATTTTTCTTCTTTTTATGAGTGAAAATTAATTTCAATATGTTATATAAATTATATTTGACAAAATTAATTTCATATTGGAATTCATAATTTCAAAATTATCTTCAATTTTTTTTTGATAATTTTCTGAAAACATTTATTTTAAAGGAATAATGAAAAATACTGTTTTTTCTTGAAAACACTATTTTATTTTAAAGTTTTTACAAAGTAAAAATATGATTCATATTTTTTAAATTTTAAATAGTTATTTTTGATTTAAAATCTTATAATTATAATTTTTAAGGGTAATTTATACTTGAATTTAGTATAAAAAAATTTTATGTTCTAAAAGGAATTTTCCAGAAAAACTCTTTTCTGTTGCATTTTTGTAATTTAATTTTAATCTAAATACTTAAAATTCATTCTTTTGATTTTTGAAAAATTGTTTCTATATTTATAATCATTATATTCAAATTTGGTAATGAAACTCATATTATTTTATCCAATATGAATTGTAACTACGGTGAAATTTATTACCTCGATAAAAGGTAAAAAGAGATAATATAGATTAAATATAAGTGATAAGGTCATAATGTTTCATAATATTTATTATTATATGTATTTAATTGAACCTTTAACTCCTAAGGTTCAAAATTGAGTTTCTTAATAGTCACTTTTCAATGAAAATGACTTATATATTATTTAAATCAAATAAATTTATAAAATGTTACTATCTTAGTCTTAAATATCTCTTATGTGTCAATATGGGAAAAAAGTAGGTTATGAATGAATATAAGTGTCCATTTTAAACTTAATAAAATTATTTTTATGATATAAACTTATTTATGACTTTTTGGGGCCACTTGGATGGTATTAAAACCTTTATAATATTTTATTTAAAGAGAAGACAAAGTTGTCACATTCATGTTTTTAATTACTATAACATTTTTCACATGGTGTTATCCAGAGGATATTTTCAACAATAAATAGTATTTTGAAATATAAAATATTTATATTCATCATGGTAATTTATTAATAATTTTTATGAATTAAATATTTACCCTAAATTCTTACACGACACTTATGAAATAATTACTCAATTAACAGAAAAATCAAATAAATGAAATTAAAAATATTAAAAGTAATATAATTTGAGAATTTTAAGTAGATACACGAATTATTTATATGAAAATGAAATTATAGAGATATAATAAAATATTTAGTTTAAATTTTACTTTTTTATTAATATTTTTAAAAAATTCTAAGTAGCAAATAGTATCAAAATTGATAAAAATGATATTTCCTGAGATTAATATTTTATTAAATTATATAAAAATCACAATTTTTTTTTAAAAACGTGATCATGATATGGTATAAAATATAATAACTTGTATATTTATAATACAATATACATCATATTAGTAAAAATCACAACCTTTTAATATTGAAGAAGTTGCTACCATAGTAAAATTCAAAATAGGTTAACTATGTGTTGATGAAAATAAAAATGTTTAAAATAACCCCAAAACTTGTTCAAATATATTTTTGGATGAGATTAAAACCATATACTATCTTATCATAGAATAAATATCCATTTTGTGGTATTTTTATAGAAAATAAATTTATTATAATTTAATATTTTGAGAAATTACAAAAGTACCCCTCACCTCAATTATAAAAGAGCGCCTCCTCACTCACCTCATTACATAACTTTAAGCCTTAAAGGTTATAAATAAACTTATAATATATATTCTAAAATTTCCTATATTAATTATATACGTTTTTTCTTCTCAAAAGATCAATCCTAAATCCCTTAAGAGGAGATCCAAAAGATATGTTTTGAATAAGATGTAATTACTCCAACCGATCACTTTCTTTTTATACTATGTCTTACCTCTTAATAATTTATATTTTTATCATAAAATAATAAATTAACTATAATTAATATTATTAAATATTATTTTTATTATGATAAAATTATTATACACCCTCTTTCCTATCAAACAAGATGTGAAAGTATCACTCATGCGTACACATGACTTACCATCTCCACGTAGAGATTCAATTCATTTTTCATCATCATTTTTTTGGATGAGTATTATGATGGGATAAATGAATATATATATATATATATATATTATATGATATTATAATTATTCTTTAAATATTAAGGATTATTTAAATTTTTTTCATTCCATCAATCGAAAAATGAAAACAACAGTCATGCGTGCATACGACCAACCACCTCCATGAATAGTGAAATTAATTTTTCTAAATATTATTTATATAAATGAATATAAATATGTATATAATTATTATATATTATGTTTATAAAATGATTAATATTTTTTAATTGATGATACCAATGAGAAAATTATAAGGACCAAGACTGCCAAACTAAAACATGCTTGGAAAACAAAGCAGTTATAAACCATAACAATGATTTTAATAACAAATTATTAATATCGTGGTGAAAAGATGTTATAAATAAATAATACATGGTATAATAGAATTAAGGTTATTAAATAAATTTATAATATATATATATATATATATATTTATTATACATGATTTTTGAATGTGAATGAAGAAAGGTAAGACTTTAGGTAAGGTTTTTTCATCTCACTTTTATTTCAGTGGGACACATGACATATTCACCACATGTTTCCTTTGAGTGGTGAATACAATAACCATGAATTATTTTTATGACACAACATATAAATATTATGGGTATTTACATATCCAGTTATTTATATTTTCTTATGGAGTTTATGATTCCAAAATTCCCAAAGCTGTAAGGGATTAGTTCAGAATCTCGTCATTATTCATGATTGCTTACGTTTAAATATAAATTAGGGAATATTTCTCTTCCATATCCATGTATTAAAAAAATAGGTTTTAAGAATATTTTTTTAATATTATTATACAATCTTTTAAATTCATTTTTATCCATCTGTTTATTTTTACTAAAAGTTTTGAAAGGAATATTTTTTTTCCAAATGATGTACTTTGTGACTTTTCCAAAGAAATACAGAAGGAGTATTTTTTTAACTTATACTAAATGATTTTATTTTACAACCATCATGATGAATTAATGATTTAAATATTTCTATACTAGTTTACATGGTTTTGTTTGAAGAATTTTTTTTCATTTTAAATTGAGTGGCTTTTAATTTTTTCCAAAAATGGAAAGTGTATTTTCCTCAAGAATTATTTCAAGTGATATTTCAAAATCATTTTCCATTTAATAAAAAATTATTTTATTTTACTTATTATTTACTAGGGATATGATAAAATGATATCATCCATATTATCTCACTATATTATTTATGTTTATTATGGAATGATGTTTATGAATCGTGTTACTTTTCAATGGGTTATGAAATAATGAAATGTTTATTGAACACTTTTATTTTAATTGGTTATGAAATGATGAATTATTTATGTTGTTTTGTCACAAATATGTATGGTTTTAATTATGTTAAGTTTGGGACCTATATCTGTCTCCCATGAATTGGGTGAAGATTTATATCATCAGAGATAATGATGGGATGGAATAAGTACACTGAGGATGACCAATGACTACTATTTGAATGAAGGGTTCCACTATGAAATTGTTGAGGCGTACAAATATTAGTAGACATTATACTTAGGAGTAAATATCCCTATTAATGGTAGTGTCGAATATGGATTCATGTATATCATTACCAAGAATAGGTTTCTCTTAGAGATTAATGTTGTTGTTACTGATATCCATGAATGGTTTTTGTAGATTCAAACATTTGAAGAATGAATTTGGAATAAAGGATACAAAAAAAGGTTCAAGAAACCTAAAGGTTATTCCACCATGTATTGAACATATTATCAAGGTAAAGGGATAAAAATGAAATTTATTCAACATGCATACATGTGAGAAGGAAAAAATTCTACTCCATCTTTTTCTTGGACCAATGGTTCTAATAAGAATATATTAACTATTTATAGGGACATATGGAGAACCCCATAATATTTTTCCCTTTTTTATTTTCAATTTACCTTTTTCCTATGTTCCTTAAGGGGATGACCTTGAAAGTAGAGACTTTATTGTTTCTCAGGATCCTACTTATATGTTCCCAACTTGCAAAATTTTTATGTCTTTTTTCATTTTCATTTTAAAGTGATCATACCATTTACAAGGATGTGGCTTGATAACCTAGATTTTGCTCAATAACCAAGGGATCCTAACACCTTATGAATAGGGAATGATGATGATGAAAATCATGACCTAAAGTATTTGAATTAGGAATAAATAAAATCAAAAAAGTACACCAAGTATGATCATTGAAGAGAATTCAAATAATAGATTTAACTAATATATTTTGAAGGTATACATAGAATATTGAAACTTCTATATAAGATGAAATATTTCTTTAGTTTGAAGTTCCCAATATTATAGAAAAAATATAATTACTAATTAGTGGTGCCCCATGGATCTGAATATGATCATTAATGATACCCATGTTTAGTTTTTTAAGATACAAACACTTAAGAAAATATGTTTGGTTTATAGAAGGATTCATTCAAGGGGTGATTAGAATATTCTGGAACAAAATCAACCATAGAAAGTTTATTAGGGGATATTTAAAGGGAATGAAGGTGGATGTTATTTTCATATGGGTCCAAAATATATGGTATGAACATCACTATATATCCTTGGGTAATAGTAATAATCACACATAAATTTATCAATTATGTAGTCCATTAATAGATCTAGATCATAAATAGGGAATGACATTTTTTTTATTATGGAATGAGACCGGAGATTAGAGAAAATCTGAGTCCTATACCCCGAATAAGAAATATAGGTTTCCATTATAATGAGTGAATTTTAACCCATAATAGTTTTTCAAATAGGGACCATATTCAAGGCTCCATTTCATGGATATGAATCTCATGTAGGCCAATTTGGTCACATAAAAAGGACCGCTATAAGTAGTTTTAATGTCTTGAAGGTTTTACAACTCTAAATAGTTTAATATCATAAGGGATATACCATATATTATGAATTTAAAAATTATGTAAGAAGAAAAAATATATAGAGGTATTTCATATAGATCTAGATCATTCATAAAATGAAGTGGTTTCATCATATCATTGAGTTCATTGAGAAAAAACAACATGAATTAGAAATATCTCATACACCATGAAAAAGTAAAGTGTGATGGGATGATAATTGTAGCTTGGTAAAAGATAGGTAGAGTGGACATCGCTACACATCCTTGAATGATATTAATCAAGCCATATAATGTTGTTTTCAAAGATATTTCATCCCATATTAGAGCTATAAATGAGAAGGACATACACTGGGAGGTGGATTTGGGATGAAAGTGACATTTGTGGTTGGGTTATAGAGAAGTAGTATATACGTTACTACATATCTTATGAAAATAGGAATTGATCCACACATAGTTATTAGATGATATCCTCTTCGTAGATCATGATCATGTGTAGGGGAAATGAAAATATAAATTCATCCTATTTTAGGGCCATTGAGAAACCCAACATGAGTGAAAGTACCCAACCACTAGAATGTGGAGATTATTTGGTGAAATCTGAAATTAAGACTGGTATCATAGATATTGGTATCACTATATATCCTAAATTGAAAGTAATAAAGTCACATATAATTTTTGGATATAGAATCCATCTATATTGATCTGGACCATGCACATGAGAAGATGAATGTAATGAATGTGTGCTCTAAAGAGATAAATATGAAAAATTAATGTGAATTTGGTAATAAATTATTACTCGAGCATAGATTGATATGGAAATCAGTGTTTTGGAAGGCCCTAGTATGGGAGATCTAGGTGTTAATACACATCATGAGTTGGAAGAAATCAATCCATCTTTAATTCTAGTATAAATGAGATAATTATCTTGGTTACAAGTTAAGTGAACTATAACACTATAAGTGGATGTTGTATCCATAACAATTGAAACTACAAGTAAATAAAAGGGACCCTTATGTAGATCAAGCTCTTTCTTTGGGGTTACTTTTTATCTAGGATGCATAGAGATAAACCTTCTAAGAAGTTTAGGTTTAAGTGGGATAAAATATATATTGTGTAGCTTAACATAATGTAATAATGACATAGATGAGGGATATTTTTTTCTCAACATAGGTTTTTGAATAAATAAACTTATTTTGGGGGTTATTGTATAGATTTGTCTCATAAAAAAATCCATGTATTATAGAATAGACCCCTATAAGAAGTTTTGGTTCATGCATGTTGGATCATATGACATGTTATTAAACATACAGAGACAGAGATTTAGATGTCATGCATTTTATGGTATTATTATTATGAAATTTTTATAGTCTTTCAAAGTCATATAGATTGGACTTGGGTTAAAATTTAGTTTTAAATCTTAAAATTAGGATGAAGTTATTTGTAATTTAAAGTTCTACTTTAGGGAATTGAAAACCTATTGTGAATTTATATAAAATAATTCTCAATTAACCTTTCATCGGTTTCTAGAATGATATGATCTAAACCCATTGTGATTATGGTTTAAGATCCATTAGAGTAGACCTTATTTATAGAATTAGTCCATTCTAATTTTGGTTCATGTTTTGGAGGTTTCTTTTCAAGTATCATTAGAGTTCTTAGAGTAAGCACCAACCCTCCTTAGAGGAATGAGTGAAGTTAGTGCTTATTATTGAATACTCATAAGACCCGATTCTAATAGACCTCTTGGTTATGTAGTGTTTATAACATTTTCTCTACATGTCACTCTAAATCATCAAGCTTGATCTGTGATTGTTCATCTTTAGAAAACTGATTTTAGATAGTAATACCAAGTGAGGTAAAGTGGGTCTTAGTGATCCAAACTACCTCTATCCTGTATACTAGATAATATAGTGTCACTTATGAAAAAATATGAGTTATTTTGTGATAAGTCCAAAAATAAAATAGGAGTTTTTTGAGATAGGTATTCTTATATTTATCCACTATATTATGAAGGATATTAAATTGAAATCTTGTATCTATCTATTCCCTACCACATGGTATTAGGATGAATGGTTGAACTAAATATTTTATTAATGATATAGAGTTATCAATTTAGAATAGAAAAAATTTGTGTCATTATCTATCAATATTATTTGGGTGGAACTATATTTTTTAATGATGTTGGTATTCATGAAGTTGATGATATAATTTGTTTCATCTTCCTTCAGGTATACAGACTTGACCCAATTAGAGAAAAACCAATAGTAGTAAGGAAATAATTAAATTTCTTGGCTGTAGACGGGGGATATAGACTCCAGAAATCTATCCCCCATATGGAAAATGTCCATATGTATTTGGTGGCATGAAGTAGTTTTGGGTCTAATGGATGAAGTTGGTGTGTATCTGACAAGGACAAAACATCTTTGTGAACTCTATGTAGTCATAAATCATTGACCTCAAGAAGTATCAAAGTATATTGACTTTATGTAAGAACTTGGATTTTGACTGATGAGCACTGTAGGTGCCTACATACACTTTATGTGTGATAATAAAGGTCAATAATTCTTCAATTCACCCCATTTGAACTAAAACAAAGCCTTATTTTTTTAAAGGATGAAATTTACTACCCATCACAATATTTTCACTTTCTTTCCTTGATCCAATGGTAGAATCCCACTATTAAGGTAGTCTATTATAGGGTACATCCATCCAATTGGGGTATTAGTCAGTGAGGATATAGAATCTCCTTTGTTATGGGAAGTGTTCATTTCATTGACCTATTCCATATAAACATCAATAAATGGTGAGACCTACCAATGGTGTGAAATGTTAATAACTACATCATCTTGGTTCAGGTATTCAAAGGCGGTGGATGCATTAACTAATGCATCAACATGGGCATTCTATGAATGTGAGATGTGATATATTGTTGGCTCAAAGGGGAATCCCAATATTATCCCTCATACATAATCAAGAAAGGGGATCAATTATTATCTCTTAATAGAATATTCACCATTAATTTGATTAGTCATCAACTATAAATCTACAGTGAACCAGAAATTTAATACAAAAATATTACATATTTTTCGATTAATATCGAATACATAATATAAATATATAGTCCATAACTATTAAGTTTTAATATCCTTGGATACTAGAAACATAATCATCTTATTTAAAGAAACATCTTCAATATTTTACACATATAACACTTCCTCACAATACCTTAATTAAAACCATTCTTAACCTAGGGGAGGAAAAACATAATAAAGTGTGAGATTAGATGAACAAAAAGGGTAAAAAAGGGGATATAAATAAATGATCATACATGAGAATAATATAAGCATAAGGGTAAAAGATCATGATCATAAATTATAAAGTTCATATCCAATCATTCATATATCATAAAAATGATTCATGGAATAAAAATTTATCATAATAAATGTAAATATTCCTAAGAGTATAGAATAATCAATAATAAGTGATGAGCCATGACTGCATAACATCGTCATAAAAATATGAAAAAACATAATCTTATTAAATTTTGAACATGCATAAATAGAAAAAATGTTACTCTTTAAATTATGGACATGAAATCAGGCCCCCACATAAGCTTACAGACATGAAATTAGGTCTACACATAATCTTATAGATATTAGAACTATGTCCATGCATAATCTTATGGACATGAAAACTAGGACCATGCATAATATTATAGGCATGAAAACAAGGCCCACATATAAAATTGTGAACATGAAATCAGGTTCATTCATAAAATAGTTATATCATGAGATATCTATATTTACCCAATGAATTATAAGGATATAATTGAACCACATATCACTTAATCATAATATATTCATATATACTCCACAAAATCGGGAAAACATTAAAAATTTCATCAAAACTTAACCTATGGAAAATAAGAAAACTTCTGAAAAAATATAATTATTATAAAAATAAAAAATCTAGAGGAAGAATAAATATGGTGTCATAGAATAATATCCTTTGAAACAAAAATAACATAAAATTATGTCATCATAGATAAAAATACTTTTAAAAGATCACTTGGAACTTTTTTTTATGGAAAATACTCTTTTCATTTTGAAAACACTTATTTGAAATAAAAATATTCCAAATAATTTTGGAAAAAAATTTATTGGAAAATAACCATGAAAATTTTAAAATAAGTAAAATAACTGAGTTTTCATTAAATTGGAAAATTATATTCATGATGTATACATTATAACAAATATTTATTTCACATTTTTGGTAAAATGTAAAAAGTACCTCATTTGGAGCATGGAAAGAAAATTAATTTAAATAATTGTATAGAATTTAAAACATTATTAAAAATTAATTTAAAAAGAAATTGTATTATATTAAAAAAATTTATCCAAATCATTATAAAACATTTATATGGAAGAAAAAGGTTTTATGCCCAAAAGATAAGAAATAAGGGCAGGTTTTCTTAAAAACATTTTCTGAACCATTTTGAATACCAAGGGGAAAGAAATGGTACTAGAACATAAAAATTTTATAAATTACCATAGGATAAATAAAATTAATGTTACTTATCAAATAAGGATTATATAATTTCCTCAATTGAAATTTAGGAATAAATAATACTGGTTAAAATGAAATTGAAACATAAATCCATTATCACTTTGGTAACTTTTGAATCATAATCCCCATGGAAGAATAAATTTATATGAAACATTAAATATAATTATAATGATATTATTCAGGATATAAAATTTCAAATGGGATTTTATATACACCTCATAAAATAATATAGGTTCATAAAATGACATATGTCACATATAAGGCACTTTGAGATGATCAACCCTTACAATGTTGGTAACTTTTAAATCATAACTTCATGAAAGAGAGAATCCTAGATGGATTTAAAACACAAAATAATTTTTTTGAAAAGAATTATGAAGAAAATTCATGGGTAATTTATAAACCATATAAGGAAACACGTGCTGAATATGGCATATGTATCACAGGAATAAAAGTGAGAAGAAAAACACTTACCTCATGTCTCATCTCCCTTTGTATGTGTTTGATGATCCTATATATTAAATATAAGTGTATTATAAATTTATTCCATAACCTTAACAGTATATATCATACCAAATATTATTTAATTAAAATATTCTATCACCTGTTAATTAGAAAATTCTTTATTTAAATCAATATTTTGATTGATAACTGCTTTATTTTTCATGCTTGTTTCTATTCTGCAATTCTGGTCCTTATAATTTGATCACAGTTCCATAATATAAAAAAATTTTAAACATGATTTTAATATATTACATATTAATTATATATATATGTATATATTAATTCATAGAATGTAGATTTAGAAAAATGGATTACACCATTAATGGAGATAGAAGTCCATATGTACGCATGAATGATGATTCTATTTTTCAATTGATGAAACAAAATAAAGGTAAAAAATAATTCACCATTAAAAAATAATAACAATATAATAAATAAATTATATTTTTATTAAACCCATAATTATAACCATCCATGAAAATTGGTGGTAAAAAATGAATTACACCACTACGTGGAGACGGTAAGTCGTACGTATGTACGAGTGATGTTTTCACTTTCCATAGGATATAAAGATGGTGGATAATGGTTTTTAAATCATAATAATAAAAATTAATCATATTTAATTTAACAAATTATTATTTTTTACAATGGGTATCATGGATTTATATGAGGTATACAGATAAATAAAACTAAAACATTCAGTTAAAAGTTATAACTCTTCTTTGGAAAACCCCGATTTCTTTACAACTTAAGCCCTATAAGGATGGTATTTTGACCAAAATAAGGAATCTAGCACATGGGGATGGATGTTAGAAAGTGATATTTCTAGGTATTGGCAGATATTAAGTGTTAAAAATGTGTGAGGAAGAGAGGAGATGAGGTGTCATTTTATAAGTGAGGGGAGGGACATTATTGTAATTTCCCAAAATATAAAATAATATATATATATATATATATATCATAATCATGTAAAGTGGAACCAAGAAGCCCAAAATTAAAATATACTGTGTGATATAGTCTAAATGAACTGATAAAATCACATTTAGATATGTTTTGTATACATTTTAATCCTCATCTCTAAGATAAACCACTTTAAACTCATTTTAACCTTAATAATGATAACTTAACTCGTTGCCATGATAACTTAATTATTTTTCCAAAAATAAAAATGGAATTGTAAATTTTTTTAGAAAATATGATTAATTTTTTTTAATACATTTTATTAGACTCAATTTATTTATGTGGTAGAAATTACATTTATATATGAACAAAAAACTCATGAAAAACAATTTTTAGGAAAATACTTGATTGTTAGAGTAAAAATAATTTCACAATGAAATTAAGTAAGAAATTTTCCTCAAATAATTTTTTTTGTTAAATAAAAAAGAAGTAAGGTTATTAGAATTTGGTAGAAATACAAACCTTAATTCTATCTTACAAACATTCCATGAAATTATACGACCAAAAAATAGTTTTTAATTTGAAAAAAATATATATTATAATCTCAAAAGGCATGTTTGGATTCCCAAATTCGAATTTAGGATTTAAATTACATTATTTAAAACCTTAAATATATATTTGGTTGAAAAAAACTCATCCAGTAGTATAAATTCAAGTTATAGGGTTATTTTAATATTTCACCTAATAGTTTAAACTTCATTTACCCCATTTTACCCTTTACCGATGTGATAAATTTTACAAGGGTCACTATTCGTAATGCCTAAAATTAAAAGGGAACTATTTAAAAAAAATTAACTCTAGATTAAAAAATGGAATTCATTTTTTAGGATTCAATTTCATGATGTGGAAAAATATAATTTAAGAAAAAAACACAGAATGCAGTGAAAAATAGTTTTTTTTGAAAAATGTGATTTAAGTATAAAAAATAACTTATACCAAAATGTTGTATAATAATGATTAAATAAAAATTAATTATATTATATATAATTAAATTTGAATAATTTTATTTTTTGATTAAATTAAAATCAAAATGATATTTTTAATGAAAAAATGACATTTTTAAAAAATCAGTAATTTCATTATTCACTAAAATGTCAATATTTTAAAAAAATGTAAAAATTTCAACATAAAATAATTTTGATATGTTGATAAAAAAATTATATCCTTTTTATAGAATAAAATTTCTAAAAGATTAAAAAATTAATTATAATTTTCATTTACAAAAATCAATTAAAACCATTTTTGAAAAACGTGATTTTTAAACATAAAATGACATTACTAAAACATGAGTGGTTATTTATGAAGGATTACTCAATAAATTTGTATTTATAAGGATCTATATATATATATTTGTTTAATAATATGGTTACTCTTATTCATGCCCACCAAGTCTATGACTTGGTTATAATAGGCATATTAAATAATAATATTTCATTTTTTATTTATGCACTGTGTTTCTTGTTGTATATTACCTAAAACATAGTATTAGTTTTCAAATATCATGATGTTACATTATACCCCCAATCTAAAAAAATTTATCCTCACAATTTAAACTTCATCTTAGTAATCAAGGTTTTGACATTTGAAAATACCTTTGTTGAAAATATATATCATAATAAGGGTTAATAAAACTTCCTTTTAAATGGGGAAGTGGAAAATGAAAAGGTTACCTGAAATAAAACATAATTAGGTCCTCATATAGGGAGAATATTGGTTGGGAGTTATGATATAATCATGGAGTAGAATAATAACATCTTAGGACTAATAGAGAGTGATAGAAAACATGGTCATGATAAAGTAAATAACCACAAATCCATAAACCAATGAGGGGTGAGAAGACCATCAATTTATCAAAAACAAAGGTAAAGGGAATTTTTTTTTATTTCAACATATTTTTACTAATGTTGAGGGATTAATTTACTATCAGGATAGTGAACATTATAAAATGTTATTAATTTATTTATTTCTATTTTATAAGAACAGTTTCATCCTTTTTTTCTTAGAATATTTTAAACTTAATCTCTTATTCCAACAAATGAATATTCAATATGAAATTTTCATGTTTGAAGTATGAAAATTAAATCTTAACAGGTTATAAGATCTATTAACAAAGGAAATTCATTCCTTATTTCTCTAAATATTTATGAAAAAATGGTTAGAAGAAGTTAGCTAATATATATAAATATAAAAAATTAAAATCTAAAATCTCAATAATAACCCCCAAAGTTCAATTGAATAAATTCCATAAATAGTTAACTTTAATACTCTTTATAAATATGTCTAAAAAATTCAAAACTCAAAAATATGAAAGATTTGATGAAACATTCATCACTAGAAAACATAAATTAGCTCATAATTTCACATACCAAACATGTGAATACCTTGATCATAAATTTTCATAAAAAACACTAATAACCTGAATTTCTATAAAACCTCAATGAAATCACATACTTTATAATATATTCCATAAATAAAAAAATAAAATAAACTTTATCAAAGATGTCATAAACCACCTTATTATAAAATCACTAACCAATTTCATGGTTACCAATACAATCCCATTTACTTCATCAATTTTAATCATCTCTTTATCCCAACTAAACATTATTAAATCAACATTAGGAACATATTAAGGGTTACCGTTCCATTGATCATGTGTTCTCTAAAAACATCAATTTAGTACTAAATTAGTTTTCTAGGTTATTAGTACCATTCAAAATATGTTTTCAAATATAAGAAAAAACAACTATAGAGAAATCCTTATATGTTTCATGATTATTATAACCATAATATCATAATTCTTGAATCTAAATGTAACAGCCCGAGATTTTATGAAAAATATTCTTTTTTATTTCACTAATGTCTTGTATTGTACGCTACACCAAAAGGAGCTTGCACAACACGCATCCTTGACTTGCCTTGCATTCCACGCAATCGCGACCTTCCTCGATAGCTTGCATTGTACGCAATACCGAGTTTCACTAAACAACAATATGCTATTAAAACTAGCCGTTATGAATAGTAATAACCACTTTTTGAAATTTTATAAATTTTATTTTTCAAAATGGACTTCATTTTTGGATTCGGAATACCGAAATTAGCCTAGGGTGAAATTTTGGTATTTTTCTGAAAACTTTCAATTTTTGATGAATAGTGAAACCACTAAGTGGTAGGTTAAAAACTGAATTTTTGCATAAAACTTAATTTTACCGCTTCTGTGAATGGAATTTCAAAAATCCGACAGACACGGTTGATATCAGTAAGTAAAATGTGGTTCAATGAGATAAAAATAATTTTTTGGTGAATAGTAACTTTTTACTTTTTTTATCGCGGTTAATAGTAAATAGGGTAACTAAGGGTAAATATGATATTACTATTATCCTAACACATGTCCTAATTCTATTGGACAAGTGTAATTCGACCAAAAACAAACTTAGAAATAAAATATGACCATTTATGCCCACTTGGATTAGATTATGACATTTAATATTATTTTATTTAATGAATAGTTAAAATAGTTAAAATCAAAGTTTAATAACTAAAACATTTTTAATATGGGGTTATACATAAGATAAATTAGACTATAAATATTCATTAGAAATCTAAAAAGATTTCCTACATAATGATATTTTATTTATAATTTTTAGACTTTAAATAAATTAATTTATTTATGACACAACGATGATGCAGTAATTACCCTTTTAAGGAAATATTAACATAATTGATGTTATAAATGCTAAAATGAATGTAATTTGAGACTTTTTATGAATTCCACTAATTTTCTAGGTTAATATGATATATTAGTGTTGATTTAATAAACTTGGTTCGAACATATAATTCTGTTATGACTTTCACAAAAATCATATATCAAATAGTGTCAAAATTAACACAAAATAGTTTTTAAATCAAATATTATATTATTAATTGTTATTTTATTCCTAAAATTCTAAGGTTCGGAAAAATGACTTAGATAAGGATATATATATTAATAATAAACAATTTGGGGTTCGTTTGGCATGTTATAGTAAGTGTATTAACAATATAGTGAAAGAAAACAAAAAGACACGGTAAAAGTTAAATTATTTAACTTAGAGTTAAATCTAATTTATAAGGTTAAAATAATACCCTAAACTTGTCTAAATCCTATTGGTTTATAGGATTTCGACCCATCCCCACTTTAGCTTCGAAATAAGACCCTTTGGAACCATTATAAACCAATTTTGACATTAATATAAAATAATATTTTGAGGTATTCCTAAGGTGCCCCTCTCCTCCCTTATAAAAGGACACCTCACCCCCCTCCTCCTCACACCAATTTGAGCACTCAAGCTCGGCCAAACCCTGCCAAAATCTCTTCTCCACTTCCCTAGCAACATCCTAGAGGTTCTGGTCTTCCTCAAAGACCAATTTTAGTGCCCTAAGAGGAGGTCTCAAAGAGGTGCTTCAAAGAAGAGGTAATTACTATTACCAATTATTTCATCTTTATTTCTTCTTCCACTTCTTATTCTTAGGTTGTTTCATTATGAAGTAATAACATCAGTATCACTCATATACTGATATATTATTATAAGTATGAAACAACCCTATTTCACCATCTATCCATCCTACGGAAAAAGAAATCACCGCGCGTGCGTACGTACGGAATACCGTCTCCACACCGTGGTGTAATCTATTTTCCACCACCACCTTACATGGATGGGTATAGTGGTGTAAAGAATAACTATACATAGTTATTAAAACATCATATTTATTCTGATATATTTTATAATCCACTCCAATTCAATTCAATATTTATGGAAATGATATCATCGCTCGTGCGTACGTACGGACTACCGTCTCCACGACGCGATGAGATTCATTCTCCATGTTAACCATTTAAGAATGATTATAAAGTATATATAAGAAATAATAATGAAATATATGACATTATAAAGCTACTGGATTTATGTATATATATATATATATGTATGTCATCTACTTACTTCCATTCAAGACAATAAGGAAAGGAAAACAGCGTTCATGCGTACGTACGGACTACCCTCTCCATGAACGGTGTTTTTCATTTCATTTATATATCTATTATATATATATATATGATATATAAATCATATTTTATATTCTTTAAGTAATTAAATCATGATATAAATAATAATAATGTCAAGAACAACAAGTCAAAACACCTACGATAAATGAAATGATTTTACCCAAAACGCTTCTTTAACATGGAATTTACAAAAGAACGGGTAATATAATGTCATAAGTGAACCATATATGATATCATAACAATGAATATGATTCTGTAATAAGTCTATGACATTATTTAAATCATTATACAAGAGGTTTGGACACATACGAAGCAAATCGGACCTAAGGTAAGGGAAAATATCATAATCTCATTTTTATCCGAGATTGTTTATTCGTAAGTATTTACTGGGGTGTATTTTATCATCCACATCCATGTTTCATCAATATGTAATATTATTTCCATCCACCTAAAATTTTTTAAATCCATTTTTACCCTTTGGAGAGTTTTTAGTAATATGTATGAAATGAATCTTTTGTCGTTTTTCGTACGAGGTACTTTTTTTGAATTTTCCGACAAAAGTACGAAGAATGTTTTTTTTAACTTATACGGCATGAATGGATTTTTAAAACATTATTTCCAAGAAGATTCCTTTACAAGTTTTCAAGTTTATTTTTAATCAACTTCTTTTATTTTAAAGTTGTATGACATGTTATGAAAGGAAAAATGTTTTTGAAGAAGAAATGATATTTTCCTCAAGAATGGAGTTCAAGTGTTTTATCAAAATTATTTTCCATCTAAGATAATAAAGGGTTATGTTTTTATACCTATTATTACATTTATTTGATCATGTTGTGATGGAATTATTTTTCTGAATTCCTTTATCTTATATGAATTGATTTATGATGTCATGATGTTTCAAGAATCCCATTTTTGTTACATGTGTTATGCGATGATGTATGTTTTATGATTATGTGGAACACATAAGAAAGGATTCATTTTGAGATGGGTGGGACCTATATCTCCCTCCAATGCATTGGTTAAAGATTTTATATCTCATGAGATAGACAGGGCTGGAACGGTAGGTTATACCGGTTCAGTGAAACAGGACTGAAACGAGGGTTACTCGATTCAGAAAGGGACTTTGTCCACTAAGATAGTCTTGGAAATGAGTCTTGACTAACAAGAAATGATTCTCTAAGATTATGTGTGAAGGCCACAAAGTTTCATGTTTTAAGTTATGATTATTGTGATTACATTTCACTGCCATGATTTACCCCATGTTATGAAATTATGATCTCTTTTACGGGTTAAGATTTCCAAAAGTTATGTGCTTATGTATATGATGTGATTGATATTTCTTTTGTTTACCCTTACTAAGCATTTGAGCTCACCCTTTTATGTTTTCTTTTCCCCAGGATATAAAGAAAGGTTTTAGGTAAAAAAGGAAGATCTTTATGGGAGATTTTGAAGATCTTTCACCACTATTAGAAGATTATATTCCGAGTTTCCAAAGACACTAAACTATTACGATCCTTGTGTGTGTGTTTTTTGTTATGTACTAAGTATTCCGCAAATGTAATGTAATGTCCATGTACGTTAAGCTTCGGGTCTCTACAGTTGGTATCAGAGGAAAGGTTTAGTCAACCTTTGGAAACTAGGATGCGAAAACGTTAGTGAGATCCCTAGAGATATTTCTACGGTATGTCTAGGGATGTCCCTAAGGTTAAGTATACGTATAGGTTATAGTACTAGAACTATGCTAACGATCATAGAATTAAACCTAAGATGTTAGATATTGAAGGTACTCCCCCTTTATTATGTTGTTTTCCCTAGCATGATTTTTGCCTCTCACACTATTCTTTTTGGGTTTTAGACGATGGCTGGAACCCGAAGGAACCGTGTTGATCAATGCAATGGACAATGCAATGATTGTCCTCCTGAACAAACAAATGTTATGGGAGATGGAGTGAAAAATCTTATTGCTATACTTACACAAGCTATGAATCATTCTAGACTTCCAAATGAGCAGAGAAGGGAACAATATTCTATTGAGTCCTTCATGAGGCAACGTCCACCTTCTTTCAGTGGGTCTTCTAATCCACTTATTGCTGAACAATGGATCAGTACCACTGAAAAGATATTTTCAGTTCTTCAATGTTCTGAACATGATAAATTCATCTTAGCAGTATATCGTTTGGAAGGTGAAGCTGATCAATGGTGGAATCTTATCAAGAATACAAGGCAAAGAGATGAAATTGAGTCCATGGAGTGGGACGAGTTCAAGAACTTATTTTTCAATAAGTACTTCCCTCGTATTCTTCGAACAAAGATATAGAAGGAGTTTCTTGAACTAAAGCAAAAGGATGATGAATCTGTTGGTATATACGAAGTGAATTTTACAAGACTTGCAAGGTATGCATCTGGCATTATCATCCAACCTAAAAGTAAAGTTGATCGATTTTTCAGTGGCTTAAAACCAAGTCTTCGAAGGGCATTAGGTATAAGAGACTTCAGTAGCTATGAAGAAATTGTGCGTTGTGCTATCAAGGTAGAAATGGAAGTTGGTGTTACATATCCATCTCATGGTTTTGACAAGAAACGAAAGATGGAGTTCAAGGAGATATCTCAGAATAATGGTGAAAAGAAGATGAATGTTTCCTTATGCACAAAGTGTGGAAAGAAGCATGGTGGAGATTGTCTTAAAGGGAATAGAAAATGTTTTAAGTGTGGAAAAGAAGGTCATCGAGCAGCTGAGTGTCGAAGTAATGGAAAAAGAGTTTCTAATGATGTGAATAAAGAAAACACTGCAGAGAACGCACAACCAACACTTCAATGCTTCAAGTGCAAGGAAATGGGGCATTATGCTAATAAATGCCCTAATCCAAGGGTTAGTGATGATCAACATGAGCAACCACTGAAGGCAAAGGACAAAGGGAAGTCACATGCGATCACTATTGGCAATGTTGAATATGACAACGATGTGGTGGAATGATTAAGTGTTTATGTAATGGGATTCCAAAATAATGTTGTATCATTGAGTATTGCAATATTTATTGATGTGGTATTCAAAGTGATTGAGATATTTTTTGGAAATAAGATAATATGCGCATAATGAAGGGAAAACGAGAAAATGAAATGTTTAATAGTATTCATGAGCTCATGATTGATATAAGGACTAAGTGATATCATGGTTTGAGTATATAGAATTTTGAGGATTTTGGTATGTGGAAAGTGTTAAACTGCATTCATGTTTTCACTAAGGTATTCAAGAGAATACATGATTAAGGACTTTGAATGTTTGGAATGTGACCAACAAAACATATCTTATGATATATGGGGATCAACGATGGTATTAAATCTCTGGTAATCGTTTTCACTATGTTATGAGAGTGGACTGCAGTATTATGGATAAGCCTAAAGATTGAAATGGATTATGTTGGACATGAGTGAGTATTGTTTAAGGATAGAAGTTTTTTTTCCGATATTATTGATGGGATGTTATAGTAATGTAGTTTTAGAAAAAGGATAACCTGCAGGACGGGCGACAACCCATCGCTTCGGACAAGGCTGTGGGAATCGAACCCACAACCGAAGTGCGACTGGCCTTTATCGCCTACCACTGGCCTACAGGAAGTCCCTGTTTAGTAGAAACTAGTTTTATTATATTAAGAAGTATGATATATGAAGTATAAGTCCATTTTAGGAACCATATGTGATTAATCTCACTATAGATCGACTTATGTATATAATTTTTGCTAACCTTTTGTTTGAGACAGATGGAATGACCCGTCATTCTATCACATGATCTGCTAACAATTCACGAATAACAAATTCAACTTCATTTATTTAAGAGACGAAGTGGAAATTGTTCAAGGCATGAACAATAGTGAGATTGTACCAAAATAAAGAAAGTATTTATTCTAATTCAAATTTTCAACTTTAGGGAAATGATCTTGAAAACCAAAAATGTTGTCCTAGTGATCTTATACCTGATGAATCAGATGGTACCTTAGATCGTCACAAATTTATGGATTTGTGATTACTGGATTTTCCATAGCCATGTTCTCTACCACTCTCCATCAGAACATGATGGTTAGATTTCTCTTCCATATCCATATTTTCACCTATGTAGAAACCCAGTGATTAGTTTATTTGGGTAATCGTTACATTTCATACATTAGTTTTTAAAGCCAAGTTTTGGTATTCCTTTTTACGATGTGGGTTTCTATTAAAGAAACTTTCGAATAGTAAACCATTTATAACCCCGACGAATTTCGAGGGCGAAATTCATTTTAAGGAGGGTAGAATGTAACAGCCCGAGATTTTATGAAAAATATTCTTTTTTATTTCACTAATGTCTTGTGTTGTATGCTACACCAAAAGGAGCTTGCACAACACGCATCCTTGACTTGCCTTGCATTACACGCAATCGCGACCTTCCTCGATAGCTTGCGTTGTACGCAATACCGAGTTTCACTAAACAACAATATGCTATTAAAACTAGCCGTTATGAATAGTAATAACCACTTTTTGAAATTTTATAAATTTTATTTTTCAAAATGGACTTCATTTTTGGATTCGGAATACCGAAATTAGCCTCGGGTGAAATTTTGGTATTTTTCTGAAAACTTTCAATTTTTGATGAATAGTGAAACCACTAAGTGGTAGGTTAAAAACTGATTTTTTGCATAAAACTTAATTTTACCGCTTCTGTGAATGGAATTTCAAAAATCCGACAGACACGGTTGATATCAGTAAGTAAAATGTGGTTCAATGAGATAAAAATAATTTTTTGGTGAATAGTAACTTTTTACTTTTTTTACCGCGGTTAATAGTAAATAGGGTAACTAAGGGTAAATATGATATTACTATTACCCTAACACATGTCCTAATTCTATTGGAAAAGTTTAATTCGACCAAAAACAAACTTAGGAATAAAATATGACCATTTAGGCCCACTTGGATTAGATTATGACATTTAATATTATTTTATTTAATGAATAGTTAAAATAGTTAAAATCAAAGTTTAATAACTAAAACATTTTTAATATGGGGTTATACATAAGATAAATTCGACTATAAATATTAATTAGAAAGATAAAAAGATTTCCTACATAATGATATTTTATTTATAATTTTTAGACTTTAAATAAATTAATTTATTTATGACACAACGATGATGCAGTAATTACCCTTTTAAGGAAATATTAACATAATTGATGTTATAAATGCTCAAATGAATGTAATTTGAGACTTTTTATGAATTCAACTAATTTTATAGGTTACTAAGATATATTATTGTGGATTTAATCAACTTGGTTCGAACATATAATTCTGTTATGACTTTCACAAAAATCATATATCAAATAGTGTCAAAATTGACACAAAATAGTTTTTAAATCAAATATTACATTATTAATTGTTATTTTATTCCTAAAAATCTAAGGTTCGGCCAAATGACTTAGATAAGAATATATATATTAATAATAAACAATTTGGGGTTCGTTTGGCATTTTATAGTAAGTGTATTAACCATATAGTGAAAGAAAACAAAAAGACACAGTAAAAGTTAAATTATTTAACTTAGAGTTAAATCTAATTGATAAGGTTAAAATAATACCCTAAACTTGTCTAAATCCTATTGGTTGATAGGATTTCGACCCATCCCCACTTTAGCTTCGAAATAAGACCCTTTGGAACCATTATAAACCGATTTTGACATTAATATAAAATAATATTTTGAGGTATTTCTAAGGTGCCCATCTCCTCCCTTATAAAAGGACACCTCCTCCCCCTCCTCCTCACACCAATTTGAGCACTCAAGCTCGGCCAACCCCTGCCAAAATCCCTTCTCCACTTCCCTAGCAACATTCTAGAGGTTCTGGGCTTCCTAAAAGACCAATTTTAGTGCCCTAAGAGGAGGTCTCAAAGAGGCGCTTCAAAGAAGAGGTAATTACTGTTACCAATTCTTTCATCTTTATTTCTTCTTCCACTTATTCTTCTTAGGTTGTTTCATTATGAAGTAATAACATCAGTATCACTCATATACTTATATGTTATTATAAGTATGAAACAACCCTATTTCACCATCTATCCATCCTACGGAAAAAGAAATCACCGCGCGTGCGTACGTACGAATACCGTCTCCACACCGTGGTGTAATCTATTTTCCACCACCACCTTACATGGATGGGTATAGTGGTGTAAAGAATAACTATACATAGTTATTACAACATCATATTGATTCTGATATATTTTATAATCCACTCCAATTCAATTCAATATTTATGGAAATGATATCATCGCTCGTGCGTACGTACGGACTACCATCTCCACGACGCGATGAGATTCATTCTCCATGTTAACCATTTAAGAATGATTATAAAGTATATATAAGAAATAGAAATGAAATATATGACATTATAAAGCTAATGGATTTATGTATATATATATATATATATGTATGTCATCTACTTACTTCCATTCAAGACAATAAGGAAAGGAAAACAACGTTCTTGCGTACGTACGGACTACCGTCTCCATGAACGGTGTTTTTCATTTCATTTATCTATCTATTATATATATATATATATATGATATATAAATCATATTTTATATTCTTTAAGTAAGTAAATCATGATATAAGTAATAATAATGTCAAGAACAACAAGTCAAAACACCTACGATAAATGAAACGATTTTACCCAAAACGCTTCTTTAACATGGAATTTACAAAAGAATGGGTAATATAATGTCATAAGTGAACCATATATGATATAATAACAATGAATATGATTCTGTAATAAGTCAATGACATTATTTAAATCATTATACAGGAGGTTCAGACACATACGAAGCAAATCGGACCTAAGGTAAGGGAAAATATCACAATCTCATTTTTATCCGAGATTGTTTATTCGTAAGTATTTACTGGGGTGTATTTTATCATCCACATCCATGTTTCATCAATATGTAATATTATTTCCATCCACCTACAATTGTTTAAATCAATTTTTACCCTTCGGAGAGTTTTTAGTAATATGTATGAAAGGAATCTTTTGTCGTTTTTCGTACGAGGTACTTTTTTTGAATTTTCCGACAAAAGTACGAAGAATGTTTTTTTAACTTATACGACATGAATGGATTTTTAAAACATTATTTCCAAGAAGCTTCCTTTACAAGTTTTCAAGTTTATTTTTAATCAACTTCTTTTATTTTAAAGTTGTATGACATGTTATGAAAGGAAAAATGTTTTTGAAGAAGAAAGGATATTTTCCTCAAGAATGGAGTTCAAGTGTTTTATCAAAATTATTTTCCATCTAAGATAATAAAGGGTTATGTTTTTATACCTATTATTACATTGATTTGATCATGTTGTGATGGAATTATTTTTATGAATTCCTTTATCTTATATGA
The DNA here is from genome assembly GCA_963277665.1 of Viscum album. Lineage (NCBI taxonomy): Eukaryota > Viridiplantae > Streptophyta > Magnoliopsida > Santalales > Viscaceae > Viscum > Viscum album. Next base: position 719,098,723 of record OY728135.1, read on the forward strand.
ATTGATTTATGATGTCATGATGTTTCAAGAATCCCATTTTTGTTACATGTGTTATGCGATGATGTATGTTTTATGATTATGTGGCACACATAAGAAAGGATTCATTATGAGATGGGTGGGACCTATATCTCCCTCCAATGCATTGGGTAAAGATTTTATATCTCATGAGATAGACAGGGCTGGAACGGTAGGTTATACCGGTTCAGTGAAACAGGACTGAAACGAGGGTTACTCGATTCAGAAAGGGACTTTGTCCACTAAGATAGTCTTGGCAATGAGTCTTGACTAACAAGAAATGATTCTCTATGATTATGTGTGAAGGCCACAAAGTTTCATGTTTTAATTTATTATTATTGTGATTACATTTCACTGCCATGATTTATCCCATGTTATGAAATTATGATCTCTTTTGCAGGTTAAGATTTCCAAAAGTTATGTGCTTATGTGTATGATGTGATTGATATTTCTTTTGTTTACCCTTACTGAGCATTTGAGCTCACCCTTTTATGTTTTCTTTTCCCCAGGATATAAAGAAAGGTTTTAGGTAAAAAAAAAGGAAGATCTTTGTGGGATATTTTGAAGATCTTTCACCACGATTAGAAGATTATATTCCGAGTTTCCAAAGACACTAAACTATTACGATCCTTGTGTGTGTGTTTTTTGTTATGTACTAAGTATTCTGCAAATGTAATGTAATGTCCATGTACATTAAGATTCGGGTCTCTACACTAAATACCTAAAAATTTAAATAAATATAGTTCAACAATTATAATTAACATAAGTCCTTACTGGTTTTAAGAGTTAACCCTTGGATTTGGTCATTGGCTTTGATGATCCCCATGTTCCCCACACATAATACACTGAACTATAAATGGTACCATAGGATGAAATTCATATCCCTCCATCAAACTCTTTATTTTTTCATGGCAATTACATACATTATTTAACTCTCTTCCACACCCAAAATATGTTCTCATACCTATAAGATATTTCCCTAACACTACTAAATAATTGTCCTTTCCTCCAAATTAACTTTTTTATTTTCAAACAGTTTTATGGGGAAAGCAAGAACTCACACATTTAAAACAAATCAAGTAGAAAAAGAGACAACCAACTTATTAAAGATATGTCTAAGGCAATTGGAATCAAATTTCCTAAACAATTTACATGGAAAGGAGTTTACCTGGCTATCTGGATCATCTATTAAGATGTATTCATAATGATATGATAGATATTCCCAAGCTTGAATGTACTCTTCTTTAATAATATTCCCCTTGTTGAACCCTCTAACCAATATGTGGTCTTGTTTATAAATACACTTACATTTCTCTATGGTAGTATCCACTCAGAGTAATCTTCCCATAATTTTATCAACATCATCCTTTGTCTCATTAATCATCAAAATAACCTCCACCAATTCTTCATTAGAGTGCATGATTAAATCCATCTTATGATCTAGATCTACACCCTTCTATCACTGCGAGCTATTTAGATTCCCTACCTCATGATATTGCCAAGGTGGGAGATCATCCTCTTCCACCAACATCACCTCCTCATATTGTAGATGTATCTCCCCTTATTGATCCTTCAAAATATATTTTTCATCCCCATAAGGGGTTTCCAAATATACTAAGGTACCTTCTACCTCTTGAGACTCGATGTATCTGACTTGAGGAACCTCCTCACCTTACACAATCTAGACCTTATATTCCTTGGGTTTACCATATTTTTTTGGCTGACCAAGTCTCCATCTACTTAGGAAGATAGGAGTAGTCTTTTCAACCCTTTGGTTTATACTTCTTGGAAACAATGCAACTCCTTGGGTCCCTGTTTTCCTTATTTACCTTCTTCCTTCTTGTATTATATAATCCTTTGTAAACCCCTCCCATAAAATTATCGTTTGAGGGTTTTCTAGCTCCATTGAACTTATATTATGAGGAAAACATGATGTTTCCTTCCATCCCTCCCTCATTAATCAAACAATAAAATTGGTTGTTTAAGTTGAGAGTTAGAAAATTCCTCCTCATATTGGTTCTCTGACTAATAATTAGATAGATTCTTACACCATGTGATGTCTTCTCCCACACTTGGCCATCCATAGACTTTCCAGTCGGTTGGATTATCCTTTTAGAGTTGTTACTACATCCTTCATGCACATAAATAACATAGGATCATGGATTTTGGATCACAATACCCTTAGATTTTGGACCATAAACATCAATTGAATACACCAGAGCTTGTGAATTAGAATTATACATATCAAAATAAACTTCAACCATTGAACAAACCTATGTACCCTGTGCAATCGAAGTGTCTCCAGGATGACTCGCCAGATCGCTCCTCAACCCATTAAATATTTTTGAAACACTCAGTTCAGGAGGTAAAACCTCAACTGATTTTTTCCTAACTGCTTCTCCCAAATAAATAATACTATAATTCTTTCCATAACCTTGACCAGATCCTTCACATCTATAAAAATACTTATCACCAACCATATCCAAGTGCTTTACATAATAACGAGGAGAACCACCCAGGACTCTATTCACTTGAACCTATAGAATAACTCATGTTTGCATCATCCTATTCCTATAGACCATCAAACTCTTTCCCAACTTGTTTCATGATAAACAATACTCATACAAGGATTAAAAAATGACTAACTGCTTGAATCATAATTCTTCACTGACAATAATCCATAAAAATTCAACAGGAGCCTTGGATACATCAACTTCTACACATATTCTCAGTGAAATAAGATGGTACACCACTCGAGTCCTACTATTCATGTAGATGAAACACACAACCATATTTCCAAGAATAATAATTATTGATGGATTTTTAAATGGAAGATGGAGTTTTGGAAATCATACCAAAATCTCCATTGAAGAATAATCTCATTTCACATGTAAATTGTAAGACCATTTGAAAAGAAGGAATCAAGAGCCATCAAAATAGATAGGGGCACTCAATCAGGAAATAATCAAGTATTCTTCATAGGATAACAAAATCATAATGTATATGGAGTAAAAAAACCTACCATTTATCACTTTTTCAAACTCAATGTTTCTAAAATCAAGTAGTCAAAGGAATCCATTTATGGCTAATGACAATTGAATCATGAAATCAAATTCAGATTCCATAGATAGGACACTTCATTAAATTACAAAGTTGATATTGGAAGTTAAGAGGATACTTTAAATCACTGGGGAAATTTTAGGCTGATGGAAATCATAGAGAAGGAAGGTATGAAATCGGGGTTCGAGAAAGGGACAAAATTGGCCTTTAACACTGCTACAAATGGCCTTTATTAGTTCTAGAAAATCAATGACTTCACAAGCATGGTTAAAATCCAGAATCTTTTTCAGCACTGAAAAGTCACGGATAAAGGAGTCCTTTATCGGTGCTAAAGAAAGATCTCATAAATGGGACCTTTATCAGCCCTTTTAAAAGCATTGATAAAGGAACCATTTATTAGGGCTTTAATTTAGCACTACTAAAGGAACCATTTATCAGTGCTTTTTGATCACTTATAAAATAGAACTTTATCAGTACTTTTTGAGTGCTAATAAAATAGACCTTTATCAGAACATATAAGAGTGCTGATAAAGTAGAGAAAGCTCTCAAAATGTCTTCTAGATTTTGAATTGTTCTCTCAGACTAACCATCTGTCTGATGATGATAAGAAGTGCTAAAACATAGCTTTGTATCCAAATCATGCTGAAGACTTTGCCAGAACTTTGAGGTAAACCTTGGATCCCGATCCGATATAATGGAAAGTGGTACTCCATGAAATCTTACCACTTCTTTCACATATATCCTCAAAATATGACCAATAGATAAATCCTATATAATAGAAATGAAGTGTGACGACTTCATAAGAAGATCAAATATAACCTAAATAAAATTATGGCCTTTAGATATTTTGGGAAGTCTGACAACAAATTACATTGTGATGTTTTCCTATTTCTATTCTGGTATGAGAAATGGTTGTAACATCCCATTAGAATTATATCTCTCAGCCTTAACTTCTTGACAAACCAAGCATTGAGAGACATATTCAGAAACATCACTTTTCATGCCATCCCACCAGAAGTACACTTTAAAGTCCCTACACATCTTTGTGCTTCCAGGGTTAATAGAGAACGAAGAACTATGAGCCTCATCCAATAGATCCTTCTTTAATTATGGTATGGGAGTAATACAAACCATGTTCCTAAACCTTATTATTCCATCACAATCCAGGTAGAATTTTGGAACATTTTTCACCTTCTTTTTTAGCTCTACACCTTCCTTCTACACCTATTTAATCATCACTTGTATAGATGGTTGAACATTCATTTTATAAAGATAAGATTTCTCCCCTTACAATAAAATTTATATATCCATCCTTTGTAAATCCATAAATATTGGATCTTTCATAATCCTCATCATGGATAAGCTAGCATGGTCTTTTCGACTTAAATAATCTCCCACCTTGTTTGCTTTCCCAGGGTGGTAATGTATCAAGCAGTTGTAATCTTTAATCAACTCCAACCATATTCTTTGGCTAATATTCAGATATTTTTGGGTGAAAATAAATTTTAAAATTTTATGATCAGTATAAATATCAAACCTTTCACCATAAAGATAATTCCTATATATCTTCAATGAAAATATTACTGTAGCTAAATCCAAATCATTATTTGGGTAATTTTGCTCATGAATTTTCAAATTCTGTGAGGCATAAGCTATCGCCATATCATTTTTCGTGAGAACACATATCATCCCCTTATTAGATGCATCACTATAGAGCACAAAACATTCTCCACTATAAGGCATTGTGAGCAGATGTTTACTGGCTAACCTTCCTTTTAGCTATTTGAAATTTTCTTCACAATCCACTGTCCAAACAAATTTAACTCCATTTCGAGTCAACTTGTTGAGTGGATTAGATAATTGTGAAAAATATTTCACAAAATGTCGTTAATATCAAACCAAAACAATAAAACTTTGGACCTCAGTTATCATTATTGGTCTCGACCATCTTTCAATAACCTATTTTTTTTTCTGGATCCATATATATCCCCTCTCTTGAGATTATGTGACCCAAAAATGAAACTTTCTGAAGCAAAAATACACACTTGGTAAATTTTTCATAAAGCTTCTCCTTTCTCAGGGTCTTCAATATAATTATCAAGTGATCTTCATTTTCTTCCTTTCTCTTGGAATATACAATAATATCATCATAATTACTACAAAAAACTAATCAATATAGTATTTAAAGACTCTATTTATTAGATCCATGGAGATATCAGGGGAATTATTAAGACCAAAAGGTGTCACTATAAATTCATAGTGTCCATACCTTGTATGAAATTCTGTCTTTGGTATATCCTCCTTTTTGACCCACAGTTGATGATATCCTAAACTACGATCAATCTTGGAAAAGTATTGAGCTCTAAGTAGTTAGTCAAATAAGTCATCAATGCAGGGAAGAGGATATTTGTTCTTGATAGTGATCTTGTTAAGTTCTTGATAATCAATGTAGAGTATCATTGATCCATATTTCTTATTAAAAAAAGAAAAGGTGCTACCCATGGTGACACACTAGGGCGTATCAATCCCTTATCAATATTCTCTTGGAGTTTCTTCTTCAATTCCTGCAACTCAATTGGGTCCATTATATAAGGTGTATTTGAAATAGGAATAGCACACAGTATGAGTTCTATTAAAAACTCAACTTCATGATTTGATAGATGATCTATAAATTCCTTTAGAAATACATCATCAAACATTCATAAAATTGGTTTATTCTTAATCATGAATTTATCCCCAACCATTTGAGATAAATAACCTTCATTTATAGTAATCAATATCCATAAGATGGAAGATATTTCTACAGGAAGGTTATATTCATCCTTACATCGATAAATGATCATAGATTGATCTGCAATATGAGTGAATTCACTTCCATGGAAATTGATTTGAGCTCCATATAGAGAAATCCAATCCATGCCAAGAATCACATCAAATTCCAATATAGTACAGATCACAAGATTTATACGGAGTGTTTTCCCACAAACTTCAACCAAAGAAGAATTATAAAATTTTTATGTGACCATTATTCCATAAATAGATGTCACATCTAAATAGACATATAATTGTTGAGGTAATATGGTGATACCCTTAGAAAATTATTCAGAACTAAAAGAGTGGGTGGATCCAAAATCAAATAAAACATTTTCTACTTTAGATTGGATGGTAAGTGTACCTTTCACCACTTCATTATCATACTCTATGTCACTGATAGTGATTTGATATGACTTTACTTTGTCATTTCTCTTCAAATCTTGTTGACTTCGATCATCATCAATAACCCTTGGAATAGGGAATTGATTGGTATAATACCCCATTTCCTTGCACTTATAGCATTAAAGTGTAGGAGGTTCATTCTAAGTAGCCTTTCCTTTGTTCTCATCATTAGACATCATTTTACCATCACTTTGGCATTGAACTGCCTGATGACCATCCTTTCAACACTTAAAACTATTAATAGTCCCTTTAAGACAATTCCCTCTATGTTTCTTTACACACTTTGAACATAAGGGAAAACACATCTTCTTTTTAGTGTCATCTTTAGATTTTCCTTTAAATTCCATTTTTATCTCCTTATAAAACCCATATGACTGATGGGTTACTCCAATATACATCTCAAACTTGAGAGCACATAAAAAAATTTCCTCTTAGCTATTGAAGTCCCTTATTGCTAATTCCCTTCAGAGACATGGTTTTAAGCCACTAAAGAATCGATAAATTTTACTCTAAGGTTGGATAATAATTCCAGAATCATACCTTGAAAGTCTTGTAAAATTTCTTTATAGGTACCAAATAATTCATCATATTTTTTCATAAGTTCAAGAAACTCCTTCTCCATCTTTGTTCAAAGAATATGAGGAAATTAATTATTGAAAAATAAGTTATTGAACTCATCCCATTCCATGGACTCAATTTCATCTATTTGCATCATATTATTGATAATATTCCACTATTGATCATCTTAATCTTCCAAATGATATAATTATAAGATTAATTAATCATGTTCAGAACATTTTAGATCTTAATTTTTTTTTTCAGTGGTACTGATCCATTGTTCAGCCATTAATGGATCAGAAGACCCGCTGAATGAAGGTGGATGTTCCCTCATAAAGGATTCAAAATAATGTTTCTCTGTCCTTTGGTAATTTGGAAGTCTGGCATGATTCATACCTTAAAAAGGTTCTGTGAGCATGGCTATAAGGTTTTTCATTCCATCTCCTATAACATTTAGTTTCTCAGGGGGACAACCATTACATTGCCCACCACATTCAACATTAACATGGTTCCTTCAGGTTCTATCCATTGACTAAAATCTAGAATCATAGTGTGAGAAACACTAATAATAATGGAATAAATACATAATTCAAGAATAAAATTTCAATTTAGGTCACTTTAGGTTTTATCCTTGGGTATTCATGAACATCTCTAAAACAGTAGGATAGGATTATAACCTATAATTAGACATATCATTAGGGTTCTTACTAAGTTTCTGTTATCCTAGTTTCCAAAGGTTAACTATACCATTTCTCTGATACCAACTATAATGGCCCGTACTTTACATATAGATAATACTTAAACATTGAAAAATATCTATTACATAATATATCAAAAACCATGCTAAGACCGTATAGGTTTAGTGTCTTTAAAAATTGGGAAACATAAACAATCGATTCATAAAACATATACATTGTCTCATGATTATTTCTTCAAAACTAGAATCCTTTTTAACATATATTACTTAATAACATTCTTCATGACATGGGTAAAAAAACATGAAAATGTGAGCTCAAATTATCATTAAGGGAAAATAAGGGAAATATCAATCATATCATAATCATAAGAACATAACATTTGGAAATCTTATCCAGCATATAAAAGATCAGAATATCATGTCATGGGATAAATCATAAAAGTGAAATTCAATCACAATAGTCATAAAATAATACATGATGTTTCTTGGCATACACACATAAGCATATAAAATCCTTTCAAATTAGTCAAGACTCATTTCCAAGACCATCATAGCAGACAAAGTCCATTACTGAACTGAGTTCACTCCTCGTTCCATCCTTGTATTATTAAACTAGATTTGCATGTCATTCTAGTATTTTCTATATAATGAGATATAAATATTTACATAATACATTTTAGGGAGATATAAGTCCCACCCATCTCATAATTAAACCATTCTTATGTGTTTCACAAAAACATAAAACCATTCACCATAGCATAACCCCTGTAATAAAATGGGTTTCTTAAACATCATTCCATCAAAATTGACATAAAAATATGAATTTCATAAGTCACATTCAATCATAAATACTATAAAATCAGAGTAATAATATGTATATAAATATAAACCTATTTAAAGAGTGTCACCTTAGATGGAAAATACTTTCTAGAAAATACTTGAAATTAATTCTTGTGAAAAATATCCCTTCTTCCTCAAAAAATATTTCCTTCCTCAAAATGCCACACAATTTTAGAATAAATAGTTTTATGTAGAAATAAACTTATAAGATTGTAGGGGATGCTTAAAAAAATAATTAATTATGAATGTTTAAAAATCCATTCATGCTGTACAAGTTAAAAAAAATTCTTCTTGTGCTTTTGCTGGAAAAGTAAAAAAGTACCTCAAATTGATTAATGAAAAAAGATTCCTTTCATACCATTTAAAAAAAATCACCAATGGGTAAAATTAACTTTAAAAAAAATTATATGAATAGAAATAATATTACATAATTAGAAAATGTGGATGTGGATGATAAAAATACCCCAGAAAATATTTAGGTATAAAAAATCTCAGATAAAAATGATATTGTAAAATTATCCCTTACCTTAGGTCTGATATCCTTAGTATGTATCTGAACCTCCTGTATAATGATTTAAATAAATCTATTGACTTATTATAGAATAATAATAATTTTTATGGTATCATATATGATTATATTATCATCCATTTGTTAGTAACATTTCATTGTCACTCGTTATTCAAATATTAACAGCTTTGTGTTCTTATGCAAGATTTGTTGGATAAGTTCAAGTTACAGTACTTTGGATAGCGATAAATAATTTAAATAATGATATTAGTATTATATATATCATATTTATTCATTCAATTAATATACATAATCATGGTTTAATGAAGATCATGTAGAATTAATCACATCGCATCGTGGAGACGGTAGACTGTACGTACACACGAGCGATGATATCATTCCCAAAATTGTTGAATGGTATTGAAGTGGATGGTGAAAAATATTTCAGAATTAGTAAAATGTTATAATAATAATATATTGTTATTATTTACACCATTATACCCATCCAAGTAATGTGGTGGTGAAAAATAGATTACACGACGGCGTGGAGATGGTAAGTCGTACGTACACACGTTCGATGATTTCATTTTTCATAGGATGGATAGAAGATGAAATATGTTTGTTTAATATTTATAATAACATATAACTATATTAGTGATACTTATGATATTACTTTATAATTAAATAAATAATTAAGATAAAGTATAAGAAGAAATAAAATTCAAAGAATCAGTAGAAGATATTTCCTCTTCCTCAACGCTCTTCCTTTAAATCTATTCTTAGAGCACTAGAGTCTGTCTTTAAAGATGACTAGAACCTCTAGAATGAAAATAGGGAAGTTGAGAAGAAAAAAGTTAGAGTATGTTTGAGATTTAAGGATCAAAATGAAGTGAATAGGTGAGGTAGGATGTGCCCTTTTATAATTGAGGTGATTGTCTATTTTGGAAACTCCATAAATAATAATTTATAATAAAATCAAACCCTACCCAAAAACCACCAAAATAATTCAATTTATAATATGAGATGAGATAGGGTTATAATATCATCAAAAAATAAACTTTGTACCAGTTATTTTTTCAATTTAAACCATATATGTTTAATTGACACTTATTTATTCTATTTAATTTTAATTGTGGTAATAACATTCTAAATATTTAATGGTTATAAATATTTACTTATATGGTGTTAATTGACCATAAATGGATATTTTATGAAATTTTAGGTCTTATAATTATCAATTTTTAATTATTAAATATTTTTATGATATTTAAATAATTTAATAAATTATTATTTTTTTAAAGTATCGACATTGTCAATTTTGACACTATTCATTTATTTGACTTTAAATAAAATCCACACAAAAGATAAATTCAAACCAAAATATTTAATACAATACTAACTTTTCATAATAACCTATAAAATTAATGGATCATATTAATTAGTTTATATGATATTTATTTTAAAATTGTTAATTTTTTTTTGATATTTCTATTAATAAAATAATTTCTACATCCCTATTTTCCCATCATTAATGATAATTATTTAATATCTAAAAATTATAAATAAATTTATTTGACTTAGGTGATTATTTTAAATTTTCAAAGAATATCTATAGTTGATATTATCTCTTAGTTATCCATATATTAAAATTAATATACTTATATAAAATGAGATTGTGACATTTTGTCACATTCATTAGTTTTTATTATATTCACGTCATATTCATAGGTAAGTGGCCATTAAGTGTTTCCATTTCAAAATATATATTATAAGAGAAGAATTTAGTCATAAAATAGTATTTTTACATGTCTTATATTAATTTTACAATATTAGTTTTACCTTTAATTTCCAGATTTACTTTTATCCATGATAAAAAAATAATTACCAAAGTTACTATTCATAATGCCCAAAAATAAAATAATCCTATTAACATAATTTTTACCTACTGATTCCAAATATGGAATACATTTTTCAAAATTAAAAACACAAAATTTACATTAATTAATTTAAAATTAATCCCGTTGTTGAAATGAGAAAACATGTTTTAAAAGTTAAAATATTGTAAAAGATTGAAATGTTTTTACATCTGAATTTAATGTAAAATTAATCCCAATGATATAAATTATATTAACCGGTAAAAATATATTCTATTTATAATTTTAAACAATTAAATAATATAATTTAACTATATAAATTATTTCAATGAAAATAGTTATTTTCAATTAAAATTTAACTTATTTTTACTATTCATCAAAATATAAAAGTTATCAGAAAAATATCATAAATTAATCCAAAGTAAAGTTTTATGTCTCACTTAAAAATAACATTTTTATGTTTTCATATAAAACTTATTAATGTTTCAAAATATTAATTTAAAAAGAAATTCTCCATTCAAAGGTGTAAAATTAATTTTTAAAAAAAGTTTTTACACGTAAAATAGGGGTTTTTTCATATCCTATGACTAATATATCCATTATATGAATATAAAAAATATTTTATTAAGTATATAACACATATATATAAGATTAATTTCATTACCAAAGTTAATTAACTAAAAAACAAAAATATCTAATTGATTTATATTTTTCATAAATAATTGTTAACCAAAGAATTCTCAATGCATTTTCATAAGTTAGTTATAATTATTCCTAATAACCTAAAAACTAGGCTATAATGGTAATTTTAAACTAACAGCGTCTTGTAGTTCATTTAGTCTCATGATTGTGTGCTACAAAACCTAATGAAGAGTAAAAATTATTTAAAGAAAATATTTTATAAAAACATCCAGGTGTTACAATGCATCTATCTCAAGCTCAAAATCATCCTCATCGATGAAATATGAGGGGTCAGAGTGATACCGTCAAAGTTGTGACACATAAAAATCATCTTTCATAGCACTTTATCTCTATGCAAGAGCCAATCAGTATAACACCAACATGATTCTATCCATAACCTCAAATGGACCAACAAATCTGGGTGCCAGCTTACCCTGTCTCTGTATCATGCGGTGACCCAATCTAAGAGACACTGAAGGAATACATGATCACCCAATATAAACTCTAGGGTTATTCTATATCTATCCTCATAAAACTTCTGTCTACTCTGAGTTGTAGCCATACCTTTCCAAATAAACTGAACCTCCTATGTCTCACCTGCTTACATCTATCATAAAGGTGATATGCATATACTACCATAATGAGCCTCATATGGTGGAATATGTGTAGTTTCCTGATAAATATTGTTATATTATAACTCCACAAAATCTAAATTATTCTCCCAAGATCCACTGAAGTATAGAACAAACACCCGAAACATATCCTCAAGAACCTATATAATATGCTCTAATTTTCCATCTTTCTATGGGTAGAATGTCATACTTAGTAAAAACTACACACCTAATACCTTCTATAATCCCTGGAAGAAGCATGAAGTAAAACACAAGTCACGACCTGAAACTATTATCTGCGACTCTCTGTGTAGAAAGAATATCTCCTAAACACACAAGTCTCCCAATTTCTCTACTGAGAAAGTATCTCATATAAGAAATAAATAAAATACCTTTTTCAGATGGTCTACAATCACCAAAATAAAGTAATTCTTGTGAGGTGTCCTCAGGAGACCCACCACAATGTTCATGGTAACGTCGTCCAATTTTTATTCTAGAATGGGAAATGACTACAAAAAATATCCAAGTCATTGATTCTCTACCTTCACCTACTAAAAGGTGTAGCATCATGTCACAGACCCTTCTATATCCTTTTATGATCACCCACAAAAACTCTCATCATAGGTCAGGGTATATTTCTGTCACACATGGATGCACCGCCCACTTCGAGGCACAAAATTCCCGTACCAACTCCTCCCATATACTCAAAGTCACAACAAACCAATTTTTGATTTAGATGATCTCATCCCCATCTATTAACCAATATGAAGGTGTATCCTCACCTTCCAGGATTTACATCCAAGATAAAAATTACAGGTTTTCATACTTCATATCCCTGATCTGTCTCAAAAGTGTAGAATCCCATGATACTGAAACTAGAGTCATATTCTCCCGATCCTCCAGAACCACTACATGTATCTCAGCTAGTAGAGTCATAATCCTATGCTTATATCTAGAATCCTGAATATCATGAGGCTATGTTTTTATTCTTAAATCATCAATAGCACTACCCCCCTTCAAGGGCATATACACTAGATCAAAAATCAAAAGACTACATATACTCAACCCATCTCTACTACCAGAGATTCGGATCTCACTAAAATAAGAAATACCTTAAGCTATTGTGATTGGTAAACACCATAAAATTCTCACACAATATATAATTTCACCAACAAATAAAAGAAGAAACAATTGTATCCAACTCAAGGTAATGCGTATGGTATTTCCATTCACGTGGCCTCAACTTCCAAGGCATATATGCCACAAATTATTCTCCTTGCATCAACACAGATCCAAGACCGATACAAGAAGTTTTCGAATAAACTGTTTTTCTTCACCTGGATTAGGTAGGATCAAAATTGGTTCTTATTTCAAGAGCTTATTCAACTCTTGGAAAGCATTATCACATGATTCCATGTCACAACCCAACCCATGCATTTAATTTATTTAATAATATTTCTTCCTTTAAATATTTTTTATGGGGTTCAGGGTGAGGCACAGATGATATTTCTGAGTTTTTGATAAAAAAATGTGCGTTTTGGGTTCGACGTCGCTGGATGCACGGGCGGAGCGCGATGCCGTGCGGCTTCACCCATGCAACTACATAGAGTTTTCATTATTATTATTATGATTTTATTATCAAGATTATTATTATTATTATGACTATTAATATTAATATTATTATTATTAAGATAATAATAATTAATATTATACTTATTATTATTATTATTATTAATAGAGTATTACCTTTTTATTGTTTAAGTTTTATTTTATTTTATTTATTATTTCTTTTTACTTTTTTTATCTCTTTCTTACTCTTTTTTTCTTTCTTCTTATCTTTCCATTCTTTCCACATGTTTGTCCCCCTGCCTCTTCTTCTCCTGCGTGACTGGCCTCCTGTTCTTCTCCCCCGCACTCTCCGGATTTTCCCTCCTGCTCCATCGCGCTACAGCCCACGTAGCCCAGTGCCCCAACTATAACCCGCCGCCGGTCTTCCCTCCTGCCACCTTTGACCGACATGCACCCAGCACCCCACATCCCTTCTATCCGTTGCACTGCACCCTGCTCGACACCCTCTTCTTACCACTATGAACCAGCGTCGTCCTGACCTCCAGCACCTCCATCACGCACAACAAAACCTCTTGTCCATCCTCCATTCGTTCAGTGCATAGGGCCGCGACCCCCAACAGCCCACGCCCCCCGGACGACACTCCCTCCTCCTGTAGCATGCATCACCCCAGCCTCACATGCGCACAACCCCATCCTCTCTTCTTTGCGCCACCCTCAACCTTACGCACCCACAGCAGCACCGGCCCAGACTTCCCTCCTGGAAAACTCCCCATCCTTGCCATCTTTCTCCCGTGCGACACGCCCCTGGTGCTGCCTTTGCGGTCCGACGCGATGCCCCCTAGGCGCGGCCAGCTTACCGTCCATCCCAACGCCCTCTTCTATCGGTGTGACCGACCCCCACTTGAGACCCCCCTGTTCAGCTTCTACGTAGCAACCAGATGCGACCTTCAACCGAGACCCCCCTCGGCCCTGCTCCATCGGGAGGCGCAACCCTCCTGCTTCGACAGCTCTCGCACAACCCTTTCCCTTGTCAGAGTGCGCCCCTGATAACACGTACCTCTCTAGATCACCCTCTTTTCATGAGTGTAGCAACCCATCTTGTTGGCGTTGCCCTATTTCGACGCCCGCACCCTGCCGGTGCTGCCCAACTAGCCCTTTGGTGGTCTTTTTCCAGTCACGATCCCCCTTTAGTTTTCCCTTTTATTTTATACCCCATTGATGTTTTTATTTTGATATATATATATATATGTATATATGTAAATATATATGAATATATATTACTTTGGTTTGATTAATGGTTATATTAATTAATTTTTTTTGGGACGGTTTGACTTTCTAGGACCCGTGCGGGGCGTTTCGGAGTGAGCGTCATCGCCGCGCTTTGTTTCTGAGTTTTCATTGTCGTCTCTCTTCAGTTTTGAGGTGAGGGTTTCTTCCCACTGCTTGGTTTTTTATACTTTAATTTGGGTTTTTTGTTTGTGTTTTGAGTTCTTAGTGTTTTGTTTACAATACGTTGGACCTTACTGTGTGGTGTCAGACGTGCGTCTTCCATTTCATCTTGGTCTTGAGGTAGGTCCCCCACTGCACTCACCTTTAAATTTAGAATTTATTAATTTCTTGATATCTTATTAATTTTAATAATTATGAAATAATATAATATAATTAAATTTTAAATGATTATTTGGTGTAAAAAGATCCATTTATTTTATATACGACGCCTGGAATATTTTCTTGAAGAACGAACACCCAGTAGTGAAACAATGCTCGTTTGGATTTTAAACATAATCACGGAATTTAAAATGTACTTTTGGTTTTAAAGGTAAATGATTTATCCTGAACAAATGTTTTTTGTTTTCTTGAGAATGGGGTTTTTCTTTAAATTTGGTGAAGGTCCATCTGTCAGTTTAATAAAATAAATTATTTTTGGGAAAACTCACATTGGGGTTGCCCAAGGGTGATCGTTGGTGTGCGTTGATTGTGTGAGTTGTGTGTGATATTTGTGCCTCATGGCTGATTGATTTACATTGTGTACGCACCCCTTTTTATTGCATGTGTTGACATGGGAACTTGACATAGTGAGTGAATCTTCTGAGAATGATTGTTGTACTAGTTTAGATTGTGCACTGGCTAGTGGCCCCAAAGTAGGGGAATACTGAGTTATTGCTGCTATGGGGATTGGGACCCTCGGTTAGGTCATGTAGGGCTATGTCGAGCGTTAGGGCATTATGACATCATCAAGTTAGGGCATGCCTTCAGGATGAGTCACATGTATAGTATATTATGGATTGTTCACGATCTCCTAGGTTAGACCCATGTTCTTTTAGTGTTTATTTGTATGTGGCAGACGATTGAGAGGTCTAGTTCAGTTTCTAGCCCCTACGTGCCACATTTTCCATTTCCCTTGGTGTGTGTTGTGTATTATGTGTGGTTTCTCCTTTTTGGCTAATAACTAAAGTTTGGATTTCTAAATGGTTCGCAGAAAATGTTTTAAAAAGAAATATACCTATTCCTTTCAAACATTAAACTTATTTTTTAATTATAAAAAGGGAAATGGACTGATACTTGTTTTATAAACGAAAGTGTGTGTGAGAACTAATATTTTATATAATTTAGTTCAAACCAGAAATTAGTTAAATTCTTTATTTATTGGTAGTGCATTTGGAATAGATATCGGGCTAGCCTACTAAGTTTTAATACTCACACCTATAGTTATTTTCTGTTTTAGTGTTTGTGCATGCTACAACTTGGGTGTTCTCACCTTGGGCGATGCTTGACCGTTGAGTCGGGGAGTGACCCACAGGGTCACACGAAGTTAGTTCGAATGTCGTGTTTGGTCAGTTTGATTTTCGATGTTCTTGTTTATTCACTTTACTTGGTTTATTTATCCTGCACTGCTCTGTATTATTTTCTGCTGCTTTATTTATTTATATTGGGAAAAATCATTCCCATATCCTTTGTTCATTCCATGGTGCTTGTCGCCAGCCCAGGAGGATCGGGAACGCCTCTTGGGGCATGTCGCGGACCGGCTCGGGTGGCCATTTTAGGGTCGACCCAGGTTGGTTCATGAAAAAATGGTATCAGAGGAGGTTATCTCTTAGCAGACCTTGCTTTTCAGAGTGCCCTTTGTTATTTGGGATTTCAAGGTAGATGGAGTAGGATTGTCGGGACTCGAGGGGTAGGTGCTAGAAGAGCGGTGCGAACTCTTGCTCGTTCTGATCCTCAGGTTTCCATGGGAAGTCCGTTTAATTTGTTTCTTTGGGTTTTTATGGAATGTTTTGTTGTTGGGATACAGAAAAGAGAGTTGGGATAATAGTCCTCCAAAGCCGCATGGCCTGGAAATCCATGTGGAGGTAGGGGCCTGGTCCAAAAAGGCTCTCTGTGTCAGTGATGTGTTTGGCATATGGCCGCCAACCATATGGTCAATACACTCACCGACATTAGTTCCCAGTTGAATTGTTTTGGGTTTCTTCTGACTCCTGAAAAATTTTAATCTGGAAAAGTTGGTTTAAAAAAATGTTTGTTTCTGAAAATGGGGTGGATGATTTGTTTTTTGAAAAATGAAGTTGTTTTGGTTTGGCCTTGGTGTTTCTAGGGGTGCTCACATGCATAATGATATGTGGGAATGTAGACAGATGTCTGGTATAGTGGATGGATTCCCGGGGTGGCACGAAGGCATACATGTGAGTGAGACTCTAAAGAATACCAATAGAGAGGGTTTAACCCACCAATCTTGCTCAAAATTAAAAATGTTTTCAAAAGGGAAGTTTTGATGCTGTGATATCTTGTTTCCTTGTGTTTATAGATTGTCACCTATGCAGTGTTTGATTTTGAGTATTTTTATTTATTGTTTTGGATTTGATTGAGTTTTTTACTTCTCTTGTCCAGCAGTTATACCTTTGAAGCCTCGATGGGTGATCATAGTACGGTCGATCAACCTAAGGATTTTATGCTTGAGTTTCGGAAGATAGATCCACCTCTCTTCTATGATCAAGCAGACCCTTCCGCAGTAGAGGAGTGGATGTGGAAGATTGAAAGGGACTTTAACCTCATTGAGTTTCTCGAGTTGTTTAAGGTCAAGTTTTCAACTTTCATGCTTGAAGGTTCACCGTGGATATGGTGGAAGTCGGAGTCTCATAATAAGCCCCATCAATAGATTACCTAGGATTTTTTCAAGGATTTGTTCATTCGTCGGTATTTCTCTGAAGAATAAAGAGTGAGAAAAATGATGGATATGTGTTATTTACAGTAGGACGACAGATCCATGTTGGAATATTTCCAGCTCTTTGTGGAGGTAGTCCCTTATGATTCAGGGTATGACATAGACGACTCCATGAAGGATCGACGCTTCGAGGTGGGTTTCCGCCCTGATCTACAGTCGAAGGTTTCAGCGTCCAATGTAACTTCATTTGCCGATGTGGCGAGACATGCTTTTCATGTCGAATCCATGATGGTGGGAGTGCTCGAAGTGGTCCTCCCTCCTTCAATTCGTAGGAGTAATGGGGAGACTTCCAACAAGAAGATGAGCAAGCGATCAAAAGTTGATGGAGCAGGTCATGGAATCAAAAGGCCTCAGGATCTTTCATCAACATATTCAGAATGAGAGATCTTTGTGTGTTATCAGTGTGGTAAGCTAGGTGACAAAAAGTGGCCGTGCCCAAGTAATCCTAAGCCATGTCATGTTTGTAGACGTTTGGGTCACTTACAACGATTCTGTCGAGGCATCGCTAGAAAGCGTCGTGGAGGAAGTCCTCATAAGTGATGTGTTGTTGGGTTTTTGTTTAAGGTTTATTATGTATGTTTCCTCCCAGTGTAATGGATCTTTTATCGTGGTTTTTGTACGAGTATTGGTTTGGGTTTGAAATGTATGGGAATGTTGTGGGTTTTGATGAACTCTGGTTTTCAATGGCAGCATGACTTTATTTAAAAAAATTGTATTTTCTTTTGTCTGTTTCTTATTGAGATTTCCAGAACTTGACTGCGACGCAGAAGACGCTTCATCCATCAGAGCTCCTACAAAAAGGTCCCAGAGTGAAGCCAGTGCATAGTCAGGAACCTCGGGGGAATTTTTAGAATATTGGATAAGGTTGAGACTCTATAGTTTCGGTGAGGCAGTTTTAGCGTGTATGTTGTGGTTTATTGGTTATTGTAATTTTTCCTCTTGTCGCAAAGAGAGCGATGGACTTATCCCTAGCGCAATGTTAGTAATTGTGCCTTTATGGGTTCGTATGGAGTTTTCAGTTCATCTCCTATTCCTTTCAGACGAGACTGACTGGTTTAAGTGTTCGTGGTGTGTTTCTTTTAGCTCGAGTAAGGCCCAATCCAATTACTTGTTGAATTCTTATGGCGGGGAGTCCGTTCAGACCTCCCCTCTGTTGGTGTTTTGTCTCAGACAATAGGGTTAAGTGCCATTTGTGTTTAATGGAATGATCATGTGTTAATAGGTTGGATTGTGTTGTTTGGAACCCTTACGTTTTGATCGACTATCTAGATAGTATCGTGGATTTCCGGGGACAGAAAACGTTATGGTGGGGAGAATTGTCACACCCTAACCCATGTATTTAATTTATTTAATAATATTTCTACCATTAAATATTTTTTCTGGGGTCCTGGGTGAGTCCCGAAAGGTTTTTCTGAGTTTTTAATAAAAAAATGTGTGTTTTGGGTTCGACGTCGCTGGACGCACGGGCGGAGCGTGACGCCGCACGGTTTTTCCCATGCAACTACATGGCGTTTTCGTTATTTTTATTATTATTTTATTATTAAGGTTATTATTATTATTATGAATATTAATATTAATATTATTATTAAGATTATTATTATTATTAAGATGATAATAATAATAATAATAATAATAATTATTCCTATTATTATTATTATTATTATAGTATTTCCACTTTATTGTTTACTTTTTTTATTATTTCTTTTTACTTTTTTTATCACTTTCTTCCTCTCTTTTTTTCATTCTTCTTCTCTTTCCATTCTTTCCACACGTTTTTTCCCTCTACCTCTTCTTCTCTTGGGCGACCAGCCTCCTATTCTTCTATCCCGCAATCTCCGGATCGGCCCTACTGCTCCCTTGCGCCGCAGCCCGCATAGCCCAATGCCCCAACTGCAGCTCACCGCCAATATGACCTCCTGCCGCCTTCGGCCGACATGCACCTAGCACCCCGCATCCCTCCTGTCCGCTGCACTGCACCCTGCTCGAAACCCTCTCCTTGCCACAGCAAACCAGCACCAGTCTTCCCCCCAGTACCTCCATCATGCACAACAGCACCTCTTGGCCATCCTCCCTTCGTTCCACGTGCAGGGCCGTGGAACCCAGTAGCCCGCGCCCCCCCGAACGATGCTCCCTCCTCCTGCAGCCCTCATCACCCCAGCCTCACATGCACACAACCCCCTCCTCTCCTGTCTGCGCCACCCTTGGGCTTACAAACCAACAACAGCACCAGCCCGGACCTCCCTCCCTGCGAACTCCCCACCTTGTCCATCTGTCTCCGGAACGACACCCCCCTGGTGCGGCCTTTGCGGTCCGACATGACTCCCCCCTAGGCGCGACCAAATTCCCGTCCATCCTGATGCCCGCTCCTACTGGCGCGCCTGACCCCCACTTGAGACCCCCCTGTTCAGCTTCTGCATAGTAGCCGGACGCGACCTCCAGCTGAGACCCCCCTCGGCCCTGCTCCATCGAGAGGCGCGACCCTCCTACTTCGACATCTCTCGCACAACCCTCTCCCTTGTCAGAGTGCACCCATGACGGCACATACCTTTCCTGTGCACCCTCTCCTCGTGAGCTTAGCAACCCATCTTCCAGGCGTTTCCCTGTTTCGACGCCCGCACCTTGCCGGTGCTGCCCGACCAGCCCTCTGGTGGGCTTTTTCCAGTAGCGACCCCCCATTGGTTTGACCTTTTATTTTATGCTCCTTTGATGTTTTTATTTTGATATATATATATATATATATATGTATATATGTAAATATATATGAATATATATTACTTTAGTTTGATTAATGGTTCTATTAATTAAATTTTGTTTTGGGATGGTTTGACTTTCTAGGACCCGTGCGGGGTGTTTCTGAGTGAGCACCATCGCCGCACTTTGTTTATGAGTTTGCATTGTCATCGCGATTCAGTTTTGAGGTGAGGGTTTCTTCCCGCCGCTTGGTTTTACATACTCTAATTGGGGTTTTTGTTTGTGTTTTGAGTGATTAGTGTTTTATTTAGAGTACGTTGGACTTTACTGTGTGGTGTCGGATGTGCGTCTTCCATTTCATCTCGGTCTCGAGGTAGGTTCCCCACTGCACTCACCTTTAAATTTATAATTTATTAATAGTTTGATATTTTATTAATTTTAATAAATAGGAAATAATATAAGATAATTATATTTTAAATGATTATTTGCTGTAAAAATAGCCGTTTATTTTATACACGATGCCTGAAATATTTTCTTGAGGAACATAGACCCAGTAGTGAAAGAATGACTCTTTGGATTTTAAACATAATTCACAAAATTTAAAATGTGGTTTTGGTTTTAAAGATAAATTATTTCTTCTCAAAAATTGTTTTTGGTTTTCTTCAAAATGGGGTTTTTCTTTAAAGTTGGTGAAGGCCCATCTGGCACATTAATAAAATAAATTATTTTGGGAAAACTCACATTGGGGTTACTCAGGGGTGATCGTTGGTGTGCATTTATTGCGTGAGTTATGTGTGATATTTGTGCCTCATGACTGCTTGATTTACATTTTGTATGCACCCCTTTTTATTGCATGTGTTGACATGGGAACCTGACATTGTGAGTGAATCTTCTGAGAATGATTGCTGCACTAGTTTAGATTGTGCACTAGCTAGTGGATTCATAGTAGGGGAATACTGAGTTATTGCTGCTATGGGGATTGGTCCCCTCAGTTAGGCCATGTAGGGCTATACCAAGCATTAGGGCGTTATGACGTCATCAAGTTAGGGCATGCCTTCAGGATGAGTCACATGTATAGTACGTTCTGGATTGTTCACGATCTCTTAGGTTTGACCAATATTCTTTTAGTGTTTATTTGTATGTGACGGATGATTGAGAGGTCTAGTTCGGTTGCTGGCCCCTGCGTGCCACTTTTTCCATTTCCCTTGGTGTGTGTTGTGTATTATGTGTGGTTTCTCCTTTTTGGCTAATAACTGAAGTTTGGATTTCTAAATAGTTCGCAGAAAATGTTTTAAAAAGAAATATACCTATTCCTTTCAAACATTAAACTTGTTTTTGAATTAAAAAAAGGGAAATGGACTGATACTTGTTTTAGAAATGAAAGTGTGTGTGAGAAATTATATTTTATATAATTTAGTTCAAACCTGAAATTAGTAAATTTCTTTATTTAAAGGTAGTGCATTGGGAATAGATATCGGGCTAGCCTACTGAGTTTTAATACTCACAACTATAATTATTTTCTATTTTAGTGTTTGTGCAGGATACGGATTGGGTGAACTCGCCTTGGGCTACGCTTGACCATTGAGTCAGGGAGTGACCCACGGGGTCACACGGAGTCAGTTCGGACGCCGTTTTTGGTCAGTTTGATTTTCTTTGTTCTTGTTTAGTCACTTTACTTGGTTTATTTATCCTTTGATACTATGTATTATTTTCTACTGCTTTATTTATTTATATTTGGTGAAATCGTTCCCACAGCCTTTGTTGATGCCCTGACGCTTGTTGCCAGCCCGGGAGGATCGAGAACGCCTCTCAGATCATGTTGCGGACCGGCTCGGGTGGCCATTTCAGGGTCGACCCGGGTTGGTTCGTGACATTCCGACCAATCTAACATTATACCATTCTTAGTCATGCCTGAAGTAGGTGATTCTAATAAGTAAAATTAATGGATGAACCTATGATAATATATATATAACCCTATTAATCGATAGATATAAAAAATGTTCTTGGGATGTTCCGAAGACACAACTTCATGAACCTTCCCTAGGTCCACAGGCACACCTGCCTTCGAGATGACGTGTCCAAATAAGTGTACCCAATCAATCCAGAATTGACACTTAGATAGCTTGGTGTATAACATATGATCTACCAATTTACTCAGGACCACAACAAGATGTTTTTAATGATTTTCATGAGTCTTGGAGTGCACCAAGATGTCATCAACAAACACTACAACAAACTTATCCATGTATAGATGGAATATTTTGTTCATCATGTCGGTAAACACTGATCGTGCATTCAAGAACCAAAATGGAATTATGAGGAAATCAAATAGCCCATAAATGATTATGAAAACAGTATGTGGTATTCATATGGTCAAACTCTTAACTGATGATACAGTTATCTGAAGTCAATCTTGGAAAAGACATAAGATATTCTCAACTGGTCAAAAGGATCGTCAATTCAAGGAAGAGGATACCGTTTATTCACTATCATCTTGTTCAACTTCCATTAATCGACACACAAGAACAAAATCCCATCATCCTTCTTTGAAAATATCATAGTTGATCTCCAAGGTGACATACTCAGACAGATAAACACCTTATCCATAAAATCCTTTAACTGAGTCTTGAACTCTTGATGACATGTCAGCACCATTATGTATGGTGAAAATAAACTGGTTCAGATCTGGGAATGATCTCAATATTAAATTCCACATCTCTATTAGGTGGTATATTTGAGAAGTCTTATGGAAACACATCCTAAAACCTCTCCACTATTGGGGTAAGGACACCATGCTTCACCCTTTCATCATCTAGAAATAAACTAGAAACTGGGGTTGTGAGATCTCCCAGTTGATGAGTAATTTGTCCTACATAGCCTACCCGTATATCCCACTCTCCATATTTAATATAGTTATCACCCTTAGGATATTTAAAATTCACTCTCCTATAGTAACAGTCAATATGGGATTGGTATTATACTAACCATTCCATACCCAAAATTAGATCGAATCCTAACATGTATGAGATTTTAAGATGCCATATAAAATTATATATCGATCTTTGAGAGAACATCCCTTTCACAAGTATATGTCCCTAGAATGCACTCCCAATGATTTATATTTTTTCAATACCCCTATTTTGAACTATACCTCCAAAATCAATCCATTTACAATTTATATATATAAAAATAAATAAGATACACCGGTTTCAAATAAGACACTAGCTAATGTAGAAGCTACATGAATAGTACCTCTTACCATTGATGTTCCTACCTTACTAGCCACAAGTGTAGGATATACTGCATGAAACTATCCCAACCCTCTTCCCTGTGATGTATCTTTAGTCCTATAAGCATCACAACTCGGATGATATAGGCACTCTTTCCTAGAAGTATTATGCATGTTGCCTCTACCCCCACATCTAGTAGAAATCCAACTGCCAGTCAAATATGTTGTAGAAGATCCCCAAGATACACTTTGATTTGTTCTAGCTACCCCATAATTACCTATCTTTTTCGGGTTCAAATAGAAATTATGTAGATGTACCAACTTGCTGTAATATCGACACTCCACTAGTTGTCAGGGACAATGTCTATAATAGTGTCCTGACCTATCAAATTGGTGGAAAATAACTAGATAATGGTCATGTGTAACTGTTCTTTACCCATGGTCACTCTATTTTACATTGGTTTGGATGAAGTTATCATAATTACGCTTCATGCTCTAGGAAGACATACCTTCTGATTGGCCAGCAGCAACCATATGTTCTACATAGGAATCCTCCTTCAGGTTCCCCTCATCTATGAGATCCGGATTCAACACATTTAAAAACTTCTTCATCCTAAAGATATTCACCTGGTACTTAATTTTACACTTAATTCATTCCTAAAATATGTTTGTTGAATTTTACTCATCTTCTGACAATAATGGAGAAAAGAACTAAAAATATTTATAGAATCCAACATAGTTCATCATGGATATACTCTCCTGAGTCAATCTCATGAACTCAGATACTCTCTCCAACCTCAACATCTCTGGATAAATGTTATCCGAGAACTTCTTTAAGAAGTCCGGCTATAACATACAATCGGTATTTATACTCAGAGCCTAAACATCCCACCTACACTTCATTAATCATTATACAAGATATGTAGCTAGATTGGACCTCTTATTAGAAGGAGTCTCCATGTGTTCAAGTATATTTTGGATATAATAAATTTATAACTCAACTCCCTTTGGTCCACCCTCTCTATAAAAATTAATAGGGTGCTACAACTAAAACTCCCTCGTCAAGTTATACATTCTATTAAAAACCCACAATAGGTCCTTATCCATGAATTGTATGAAATGAGAAATGTTCTCAAAAAAATTCCCTCCAACTTCCTCACTCATCACTATCGGTGTATTAGGTTCTTCCAGTGGAGGACCATCTCTAGTTATGTCCTCTTATAGTCCTCTCAACAGGCGTATTCATAGAGACATAACTCTATAATGCCAACAAAATTTTTAAGACATTGTTCTCAAAATTAAAACTTTTACATGAAACCCAGAGAATCCATGACAAGTCATTTCACAAACCACACAATGTGGTCAAAACTGAGGCACTATCAAAACCCTTAACCATCCTACATATAGGTAAAGGTTAACTAAGGGTAACTGATTTTCATTATTAAATTTTCTCATTTAGAAACCCAATTATTTTCATCTTTCATCATTATATCATTTTATATTTTATACTAGGTATTATTTTAAATTTAATTTCATAATTAAGAAAAAATAGTTCAAATTCAACAACTTTATGAAAAACCCTTTTTCTGTGCATTCCTGAAATGATGCTTGTAATGAAATAATCCTAAGTTCCTAGAATGGTGCATGATTACTAAACTCTCTTTCCTTACTAGGCCATGATTAAAATTTCAATAAACCTATGAAACAATAAAAATAAAATCAATTTTAAATTGATTCATGAAATGTGGAGAAATATTTGACTATAACTGAAAACAATAATAACAAAAATCCCATACTAGTTACTTGGGTTATCCCCCAGACATGGGTTTGATGCTCCCATGCATGATCTCACAACCAAGCCCTGACACTTCATAGTCTCCTATATACCTTTCCTAAATAATAAGAAAAAATAAAATAATATTAAACTGGGGTATGATACCACTTTTTCATGCCCTAGCCCAGGTTTCACACGTTGGTGCCCTGAGACGGTTGGTCACATGACCTCAACCATGCCTCCCTATATGCCAGAGGCTACCAACTAGTGGAAAGGGTCTAATATCAGTCATGGGGAGACTATACAATTTTTATCAGAGTAATAAATAAGTAAAAAATAAATAAACAGGAAAAATTTAATATAATCACAACCATAAACATAAAAATACTAAGATCACAAGATGACCACACTAAAGATATAATATCAAAACTGAACATTAGATATTCCATTCTAAATTACATGCCAAGTGTAAAAATGTTGACCCAAAAGTAAAGACACTGAAATCACCCAAGAGTGTCTCAGATTACGTCTGGTTCGCTTATCCATTCTCCATCCCCAATCATCCACCTAACATAGTTATATTACTCAAAACATATCCTAAAACCATGAAATTTATTTGGGTGCCGATTAGGCAACCCAAGTAGGGTGTGACGATGACTCAATAGGCCAATTATAATGGTGTATAAAACAATATCCATTTAATAAAAGTGTATATAGTTATATAAATAAATATATAGAATGCATAAATAAACTGTTTTCACATTATCAAATCATTATTTATTTAAACACATAAAACCCATGGGTTCCTGAGGACACTCAAACCTCAATATGACTTCAGACGACATCAGAGTCTAAACTACCCCTAAGAGATATGATGCCTTATAATGCCACTGTTACCTTTCAATCTCTTTTTTCATATATCAGAATTCCATTGTTACTATTCTAGATCTCAATTACCATATGAATTCTATTGTTACCATACATCATTTCATTAATTAATTCAACAATTAATTAATCATCTCGATCCCATTAATTAACTCATTAATTAATTAATCATCTTAATCCCATTAATACTGTCAAAAATTAATTAATCATCTCAATCCCATTAATTAACTCAAAAAATAATTAATTATCTCAATCCAATTAATTAACTCAACAATTACTTAATCATCTAAATCCCATTAATTAACTCATTAATTAATTAATCACCTCAATCCTATTAATTACCTCATCGATTAATTAATCATCTAAATCCTATCAATTAACTAAAAAATTAATTAATATTCTCAATCCAATTAATTAACTCAACAATTAATTAATCATCTCAATTCTATTAATTAAATTAACAATTAATTAATCATCTAAATCTGGTTAATTAACTCAAAAACTAATTAATCACCTCAATATTATTAATTAAATCAAAAAATTATAAATATTCTTAATCCATCTAATCCATAATTAATTAATTAATTAATCATTTAACTCAATTATATAATTATAATATAATTGATTCAATAATTAATTATTCATAATCTACAATTCCAACATACCTAATTTCACATTTTCCTCAATTAATTAGTTCACCAAATTAATTTATCAAAATAAAAACTTAATTACTAAACATGTAATATATACTGTATAATTACCTACACATAATTGAAATCAATACTTTGGGATTTTAATTATATACCACCTAACTCAATTCATTGATGAACGATCACCCAATAGAAATCTCAAAAATCTGTGCGGCAAAACGATGTTGAATGAGATCAGAATCTAAAACCCTAAATCATTATCAAACAATAAGGATCCTTAAAATCTTGATCTAGTTCCCCAAAACCAAATCAATATCTAATAAAAATCGAAAGAACAAACATTTCATGAAATGGAGAAGAAAGGAAGAGAAATGTGAAACCAAGAGGGATATGATTCACTTATCGGGAGAGGTGTAGATCTTCGATGTGGGAATCGAATCGCAAATAACAAAGGTTTTGAAGGCTTAGAATCTATCCAAGAGGATCCAAAATAATATAAAAAATGTTTTTTTTGAATGGGGTTCAAATATGAGTTAATATTGGGGTTCAAGTGATTAAAAATATAATTTTCGGGTGAATTAAAAAGTCATGTACAGTTTTCTGTAAAAGGGTTCATGATTTTCTTTACCCATGTGTGCAAACCATGCACCTATTTTATAGGGGTGAAAAATTACTTCTAATATAGAACATGGTTTAAAAAAATATGCACGAATCATACAATCCACCTCTCTCTAAGGTTTCTTGGTTTTCTATGCCAGGGTGAAAGATTATGTAAAACCGTGCACCACCCATGCACTGCCCTCCATATTCCAATTTCCCTCAATTTTCACCCAAAAAGCCCTGTGGAAAAACCCAAAAAATCTATGCTAAAAAAAATAATTCCTAAAATCAATCATGGGTTATCTCTAGAAAATTTCAGGATCTTACAATCACCTTCAATTAAATACCCATTATGCAACTCTTGCAACATATGAAGTCTAAATGACCCATATTCATCATGCCTTTTTTCACTAAAACTATCATAACTTCTTCACTAGGGTTCCCAATAATAGTTCAAAAAATATAAACATCAGGAACTTGATGTTGTAAAATGTTTATCACCATCTATACTTATAGTAGATATAGTGTACCATCATTTACACCTCTAGTAATGAACAAGGAACCCTCAGTGATTTTCTACACACCATTAGTAAATCTATCTCCATAACCAGCTTCATCTAGATTTACAACTAAAATTTTGTTCTTTCGATGGTCTGAAATATAAAAATCTTCCTTTAATAAAAGGAAACTTCCATTCTTTAACAAAACTCTAAAATCTACCATCCCCATAATATAAAGAGATTTATCATCTTCTTGATTCACTCTTAAAAATCTTTTGGACACATAATTTTCTATGTAAACATTTTCATTAGTTGAATGGAATGATGATCCATAATTTTTTATCCCAAATTCCACCATAGTGTTAATATTAAAAAGCAGATTTTCAGAATTCTACGTGGTTAAAATGATGAAACTTTAACCATATAAAATTGATCTTCAATAATTTAATTATAATTTTTAGAAATCCTAATTAAGATGAACCATTTTACCACAGTTCAAGTAGGAAAATATGGGTCTTATATATTTACCTCTAATTCTATCTATTGAATTTTCTTCTGATTATCTTTGACATCATTGTTGAGGTGAGATGTCTCTTACCTCCACACCGAATGAATTTTTTAAAGGTTCTCTAATCTTTCCCCACATAGATATTCTTCTAGAATGAAGTTATATCCATCATCAAATATCTAGTAGTATTTTTCATAGAAGTTACCCAATATTTTTACTATTGATATGTAATATTCTAGTAATGATGAAAATAGTAACATGGACAAAAAAATCAACAATGAATTTCACCTTCATAAACTCAATATGGATTTGAATCAAGTTGAAATCATTCACAAGATCTGTTTCAGATATTCTTTCTCATAACCTATTTCTAGAAGAAAATTTCATTTAATACACTTTTTTAATTGAAATAGTATTTTCTATATATCTTGAAGTGATGACATTAACTCTACTATAGTCTTAATATCTTATATGTTTAGATCCACATTATGGGATAATGATATCATCACTTAAACTAAATAGTTTAAATCCTTAATTTACAATTCTCCATTCTATATCAAATCTAATTTAACACATTTCAATAGAATTGACATATATTTCTAGATGAGATATATCTTTATCTCCATCCTTTAGAAGATGAAATCTATTAAATTAAATATTTTAATCTATACATTTCTATCTTTACATGTTATCACATTCAAAAAAAACTCCCACCTAATTAAAGAACTTATTAGAAATAATGAATGTTAATTGATATTTTTTGAGTAAACTACAAAGAATTTTATTATAACTACTTTATTCTAATTGTTGATAATTATAGAGAAACTTCAACCATTAAAATATCATCCTTCAGAAGATAGGCATTTTTGAAATCAAGTCACAGGATAGAACACTCAAAATATAAGTGTACTATAACTTTGAATAAACACTTCACCAAAATCATATCCTTGAGTTTCACTTACTCAATCTTATTTACTCTAATCTCACAAAATATATAACATGAAAAAATATTAAATAAAATAAAATAAAGAGAATAATAGGTTTTACGTGGTTCATACTTTCATCGTATGCCAAACATTTCAACACTAATTTCATAAGAAGTATAAATGTTTCAATCACTGTGAGATAGAATCCATGTAGATATAGATATCAATTTATCATGAGATAACTAAGTATATGGTCCCAATATCCATTTAAAGAGGGTTCCATCTGATCAACTGGTTTCCCTAACCTCATATATTTGTAAGGTTCTATCCATTGCACTGTGAAATAATAGATTCCATGTATTATTCTGTATCCTCACTTATATTAACAAGTTAAAGAATGATACTCCTACACCACACTAATTTACCAAAAAATGAATGTGGTGAATGATTCAAACATAGATATAAATCCCTTATGGTTATCTCACCAACTACTAAAAATCTTGTGATCTTATCACCATTCTTTTCATCAATAAAAAACTAAAAATTTATGACCAACTCCTTATCAAAATATAAAAGACTTCCTTCCAGTAATGTAACATGGTTGAAGGGTTTTGTAGAGGTTCTATTTCTAGTAAACTAATTCAGAACATGAAGGTTATTCACAAACCTAACATGACATGCTCATAAAGTAATATGGACCTAATGAAAGTGGATGGATCACAAGTGATATGACCCATTTAGAGAAGGTTAATGAGGTATATGGTCCATTGAGAGTAAGGAATCAATGTTGGGTTTGAACATAAAATAGGACTCTTGAATGTATTGATTAATAATAATCAAAACCCATATAGTTCGTTTTTTACAGTTTAAGGTAATGTGGAAGGATTGTACCATGAAATTTAACGTCATGTGGTAAGAATATTATTTTATAGTTTTATGTCATAAAACAAGGACCATTACTTCATGAAATGGGTGAATTAAAAGTATCTATCAGGGATTATTCATTGGTGGCCTATATGTGTTTATTAAACCCTTGTCTACTAATGATTTGATAAAGAATAAGAATTGGGATCAAAAGGGATATGTACCCGTATGGAAGGAATTGGGTTTTACACCTAACAAGAGGAGGAACATGTCCTTACAAATTAGCAAGAAGTATATGTGTGGGTATTATGAATGTACTAATAATATTTAGATGTAAACTTCCTATTTATTGATAAATAAATGAGGATTTATGATTTGAATCATGAGGAATATAACCCGATGAGGAATGACTATGCATTACACCTAACAAGAGGCCTGTAATTTTATCTATGGATCATTAATGAGTAACATGTATGAGATAATAAATAGGGAAATGGATGAATATTGCAACAAAATTTGATTTCCAGGTTATCATGGCTCATTTAGTAGACTATGTAGGCCAACTCAACACTTCAACAAACAAGATGGGTGACCCGATCATGGGGATGATTCACTGACATCCTCATGACAGAGACTCTTTTTATCAAGGGAAAACATGATCATGATTATCCTGAGGGTCGAATTAAGGTACCCTGACCCTCACTCCTAGTTCTGATACTAAAAACACATACTTTTACAAATTATATTTGATACCAAGATATATTATCCAAGATTAACTTATATAAATTTTACATTATTATTACATCTCACAATAATCTCACACTACATAGATAAACTTTCAGTTTAGTGTACTTGAGGAACGGTTACGAGGATTGATAAACAGATATGGTAAAGAGGGTAGAGCTCCGCGAGAGCACTCAGTGACAATGGCATAGGTCATGGCCGCACCCCTGCCTGCCCTCCCCGACACAGTTCATCCAAGGAGAAGGATCGTCTTTCCTCCCTCGATTTCATTTTCATCTCACGACCTTTCTTTTTCCCCCTTCACTGACCCATATTCTCTCTCTCGTTTTCCCCCAATCGAAGTGAGCCCTAAAGTCCACTCTTGTGAAAATGGAGTTCCTTCAGTTCTGATTTCTACCTTGGAGTTCACGAATGCTTCGGTGCTGCTGGATCGTACCCTGGTCGCTCGGTTTGGGAAGAAACGACCTTCGATAGATGCCTTCGATAGGTTCTTTTTCTCTACTTGGAAGCTTCAGGATCGGACGGTTTTCGGTATTTTAGATTCAAAACACATTCAGATTCATTTTTCGTCTGAGGAAGATCTGATCCTTTCTTGGGCCAATGCTCCAAGGGTCATGGAGGTTTTCCGGTTTAATTTATTGCAATGGTGATTTGACTTTCATCTGATGCGCGCCCCCCATTCTCAGCACTCTGTATTACGCTTCCCTATCTTCCATTACCTTTCCAGAATCCAGCAATTATCCCATTAATCGGAAATATGTTAGGTCGCTACCTCTGTTCGGACGCCCACACAAGCTCGGTATGCCATCCAGTCTCCCCGAGAATTTTCGTCGAAGTGGATGTTTCAAAGGAACTGCTTGACTCCATCATTATTGATATTTAAGGAGAGCTCCGATGGAATCAAAAGGATTTCTATGATTCCTGGGTTCCATTCTGCGTTGGTTGTCGTTGCCTGGGTCATGACACCTTTAGATGTCGTCGCAACTACTCCGGTGGCCTGGCTGTTGCAGGCTTTGTCAACAAGTCTGATAATCAGGGTAGAGGTGGGGATGGAATCCCTTCCAATGTGCGGTATGAGGTGAACATGATCAATCCGAAAGTCATGATGGTGGATGAGCCTAGCGTTACGGGTTTCTGTAAGTCTGTTATTACAGAGGATGAATGCATATCTGAGGATCCGAGAAGTAGTGACAAGGGTGATGAAGAGGGTAAACTACATGTTAGGCCTGGTGCAGGGAATGGTGACAAATGTTCCGGCCCTGGTAAGGAGAAGGGAAAGGATGAAGTCATCAAGTATTCGGATGGAGAAACAAATCAAAAACTAGTTAAAATCTTACCTCAGAACCCAGTGTATCAGAGATTTTTAACAAGTTGCGGAGCGATTTAGAGAGTCCTCCAAGTAGAAAACCATTTTCTCAGGTTTCTCAGACCAGTGTGGTGGTTGAGGAATCTCTGGATATGTACAATGATCAGTCTCTGGACCCGGGGTACTCTACGGGCGCTGCTAGTCCAAATACCAAAGATGCGGAAGGCCTTAAGCCTTCTTATGCGGAGGCTGTGTGTGTTGGCGATAGCAACAAAATTGATAGGGTGGTACATTCTATAGGGAAGGATAATACCAAGGTTGGACAGGAGTGGGAGAGGCCTGCACATGTTGTAGGCAGGCCTCTGATTACCAGTCAGTCAAATATCTCAGAGAGGACATTGTCCTGCCTCAATTTAAACAACCAATTTGAGAGTTTAAATTATCAGGGAGAGCTTCAAGGAAACTCCAATTGTCACTCTGAGGATGATCCTGAGGGAGATGGAAAACCCTCCTATGAAAATGTATTGGTAGGGGTTAGTAAAGGTCTACAAAACCAAATAAGGAAGAAAGGGAATAAGGAAAACAAGGACCCGAGGAGTTACATTGCTTCTAAGAAGCCGAGACCTAAGGGCCGGAAGGACTACTCCTATCTTCCTAAGCCGATGGAGACTCGGTTGGCCAAGAAAGAGGATAAATTAAAGGAGAACACGGTACAACCAGAAGTAGGAGAGGAGTCTCAACAGGCAGATGCCACAAATCCTCAATCCCAAGTGAAGGGAACCTCAAAGTCAGAGAGAAACAAGAAGAGAAGCATCTGCAATCCGTAGAGACATTGCTGGTGGAGGAGGATACTAATCCTCCTGGACAAAAATGTGAGGTAGGAACTCCAGAAAGATTTCAGTGCTTGAAGGACAAGGATATAGATGCTCAGATAAAACTTCTCATGCATTATGGCGAAGAAATGAAAGAGGATGTCCTGGTGATCAAGGCAGCAAGGGAAGATGTCGATCAAATGATGGAAAGATTGGTCCAAGTGGAGGTGTCGAGGGATCAAGCTGAATGGATTGAAAAGAAAGATCATATATTGATCAGAGGCTTCAATAGGGAGAAGATAAGTAAAGCATAATATCTGAAAGCTTGGGATTATCTAGCAAGGCATTATGAAGGCAACATAGAGAAAGATTCAGAATGTCAGGTAAGTTCCCGACCTTGGAAACCGTTGAGGGAAGGAGATTCCAATCATCTTAAACTTCTGTTTAATAATTCATTAATCTTCTTTGATGTTTAATCTTTTTTTCTGTGAGGGTTCTCACTATCCCCATTAAAGTGTTAGAAAATAAAAAAATACATGATGATGAAGGAACGATTACATTGGAAAATTATTTTACAAAAAAATTGAACATTTCTACATAATATTACTATATATACTCCCCTCTTGACTTCCCATAGTCTACACTCATATTCATAACCCTTGGAATGAAAACAAAATAAATGGGTAATCTTAAATTCCCAATAAGGGTAAACATAGGAGATAATAATCAAATATCATAAGTGTTCAAAGGATGACCATATGTGTATAATCAAGATACATAAAAAGTTATACCCAACAAATAATAGATTATAAATCATGTAATAATAAAAATACATGAATAAAAATAGTTTGTAAATAATAAACAACAAATACAACCCATGTGATCATAAAATCTAGATACCTTATAAATATTGAACAAACATTAGTATAGGGAACATTACTTTCATGATCCACAACATCAATTCCCACACTAATGAACAACTAAAACATACTTGAGAATGCTTATCTCAGTAGATATTAACTTTTAACCAATTCATTGGAGGGTGATATCAGACCCCTACCATAAATCATCCATCCATACATACACAACTTAAAATCAATCATTCATCATATCATAAAGAACCCATGGGAATAAAAATGGGTTTTATTGATCACATCATAAACAACCCATGGAAATAAAATAGGTTTCATGTACTTTTTAAATTAATTTCACATAATGAAATCATTTATAATTACATCAACAATTATAACATGATATTCCCATGAAAAATAAATAGGCATCCAATGATATTTAGTAAATTTATTGATAAATACCCTTTAATCAAGATAATAATGAATATGGTATTCACATTATATATATAAAGGTTATATATTTATGTCTATAATTTCCCCAATAAATTTATTTATGAAATATAGGTGAACACTCTTCAATCAATGGAATCAAATATAGTGTATTAATAAAGGAATTATGTGATACATTATGGCTATACACCGAAGAAAATTATGCAAGATAAAGGAAATGATGGATACTTTCTCTTATAGATATTTAATATTGCTTATTTTTAAATGTATAGGTAAATAATCAATGGGAGTATGAAGAATAAAATTATAAGAATAATATAAGTTCAATTTTAAAATCTTGTTGAAAATGAACATTTTTCTATGAAATCACTTTTTTTAAATAAAACAAATATAATAACAGAAAAATAATTTAATTTTGAGGCCATGAGGCATGGGAAAGAAGTTTCAAAATAGTAGAAAATTAATTGTTATGGAAACTATTTAAAAATTAGTGCATTTTACTATTTTTATAAATAAATTTTAAGAGATAAAGTAAATAGTTTATTTTGAAAATTCATTTTCAAAAATTTTATTTTTTTGAGTCACATTAAGAAATTAATTTTTTTTTAAAATCACTAGTAACAATGTATTGAAAAATTCAAGAATTTTTCATAGTGAATACATGGACTAAAAGATAATAATTATATCCATGATACTTAAAACCTTTTAAAATTTTTAAAACACCTTTTTTTAAACCCACATCATAAAAAAGGTTATAAAAATTTCATTTTAAAAATGTTGATGATAAGTAAGAGTATCACATGAATTAATATATATTTTCATTTTCAATAATATATGAAACTTTGGTGGGAAAGAAAATATGGACATGGGGGAGAAATATCCATTATAATAAATGGTAGTTATTCTTACAAATATCAAACTTTTATTTGAGAAGGTATCTCATCAATGAAGATAATAATGATGAAACCAAGTAAATTACCTAGATAAAAAGAGAAATTACCATTAGAAAAAGGAAATGTAAGGATAAAATTGGGGCTTAGGGGATCATAACAATGTAGGGAACTTATGACTCATGGAGAAATAATTTGATTCTAGAAATCAATTACGGGTCGAGTATCATTTAAATGAATCCCTTTGAATGATAAAGAGATTGAAATTGAACAACAAAGACAATGAAAAAAATATAATTCATGATATAAAATAAAAAATAGATAGTATATACACCATATAAAATTAAATTGATGTAAAACAAGAAGTATACCTCAAGAAATAACTATTGAGACTAAGAAACCCTTTAAAATAAAACAATATTTTTGTTAAGAATCACTTGATAATGAGGTTTTGAGTAAGAATTTTGAAAATAAATAAATGAAGGTGTAAATGAAATTAAAATTATTTATTAGGTATAAATAATCAAACTTTGAAAAATATAATTCAACAAGAAATATTGTAACTCTATTGAAGAAAATTGAGTGTGCACAAACCATTATGATATTAGAAACTTTCGATTCAAAAACCTGTAAAAGATGTGAATTAAAATAAAAAATTAAATATCATGAATATTTCAAGGATAATGATACAAAATATTAAAGTGGTATTATATAAAATATTAAAAAGAATAAATGGTTTATAACATGAATTATGTCTAAAGGTATTGTAAATTGAGACATAAACCCTTACAATGGTCCTGATTTTCACTTTATACATGCACTTGGATTCTGAAATAATCAAATTAAGTAATTAGATTCCTTATTAAAAAATTAATAATATATTTTTCTCATTTAATAAGTTCCATTTATTATTTTATTCTATTTATTTTTTATATAATTTTTTCTTATGTTTTTTATTTTGAGAGAAAATTGAATCGATGATTGCTTATTTCAATAATTTTAGAGATTAAAGATTCTATTTTAAAAATAAATTAAATAAATATTATATAATTTATAGAAACATAAAATAATATTTACTTTGTTATTAATTTATAACAATACAAGTACTTAAGTTCCCATAATTATCCATGATAATGTTTTATTACATAGAATATGTTGGTGGTTAAACTAATGTAAATAAGAACATGATATAACTTGATTAGTGAGCATGGTTAAAGAAGTTTATAATATCATTATATAATTTTAATAATGATATTATATGAATATTATATATTTTTTAATTATATTTTATGTTTTTTTTGGAAAAATAATGAAAATCAAGATTAAAAAAGAAAAATGTTACTTTATGGAAGTGGTAGTTCGCACAATAAATGGTTAACGTTTTCATTTCCTAAAGAACAAGATGGAATAAAGGTGTATTATAATTTATAACTTCATAATAATAATAATATTATATATTTAACACTAAATATTCAATTATAACCTTATAACCAGGGAAGAGAGCCAATGGTGAAAATAAAAGACATCTCTTTCCTAGATGTGGTTGTTCGTACAATACAAGATCGATTTTCATTATGTTTTATATGGGGATATGAAGGAAAAAATAAAGCATGTTTAGTTAATATAATAAAATTGAAGTATTATAATGATAAAAATTTCATTATATTTCTATAGTAATGGTAAGTATTTCAGATTAATATTTAAAAGAAAATCCAATGAATAAGTAATACTTATGTTGAGACCTTGAACATTCTCTTGATAAACTCCTTACAATTTAAAGACTTAGGATAAATTGTAGTTACTAGGGTGTTTATAAAATTAATGGTAATTCTAGTACAGTAAAATTGGTATTTTTTAAGGATATCTCTATAAGAAAGTAGATCATTGAAAGGGTATAAGTGATAAACTTTTATAAGTGAATAAAAATGAACTTTTGTGAAAACCCTTTTCTTTTCAATGATATCATTACACTACTCAAGTTTTACTGAATAAAAATGTTTGAAATAATGGATTGTGGTGTGATAACTGGTTGATAATGCCTCATACATTTATTTTCACACAAGTTATAAACATGTTTTAGGTCATTTACTCTTTTTTAACTTTTACCTTTTTTTCTAATAGGGTAACTAGTTTTTATCCAAGTAACTTATGTTTTAATAAATATGTAAAATAAAACCTTCTACAAAATTTGGGTATGATGAACCTAAATTTAATTTCCATTTAGTCTAATTAAGATTCTAAATAAGATTAAATTAATATATAAATTTACACATTTTTTGAATAGAAAAATAGTTTTTTCTAGCTAAATAATGTTTTAAAATTCATGTATTCTTAGTCTTATTTAGAATAGATTTCCAATTAAATTTTAGTTAATATAATTATATATGTTTTTAAATATAATATCTGATTCATTATTTAAAATATAAAAATTTCATTTATTAAATAAAAATTTCACAACATTAATGGAACAATTGTTTGGAAATAACCCTTTCACCATTATCATGGTCATTAAATTAATTTTATTAATATCATTTTCATGCTTAGAAATGAAATTTTATTTATCAAATAGTAGGAAAATTTTTATATAAAATATGAATTTTTTTTTTGATTTAATTTCTAAAATTTATAAAATATAATTTTTAATTTAAGCATAGAATGTAGAAGACAAATTGAAGGGGGGAAATGCATCCACACTCGCCTAGCGCTCCCAGTGCTCTTGAAGCTTCTAATTCCAACTATTCCTAGGGATTTCTGGTTCTATTTGATGATGGTGGAGATCCTATCTCTTTTCAGTTCTGTCTTCTCATCCTTGTCTTTCTCTCTCCTTCCTGCTTCTCATCTAAAGCTGCTTGCTGGTGTGGATATCGTACACTGTGCACCGCCCCTCTTTCTGCCTAACCCTATGCATCGGACCTCCATTTTGGGTCTGTATACCAGTGTATTAGGTGGTTTGGGTCGACGTTAGTGGATAAATAAGTTTTCCATCTTCTCCACTTCCCTTGGTGTCCATTCCATCATCCTCGACTCCAACTTTTTCAGGTTCGATGCAGGATCTGGGCCAACTTGGGATGGTGTTGGAGGGGGGATGGTAGTGGTATTGGTTCATGTTCTTCGTCGATGTTGGAATCTTCTTATATTCTGCTTGGATCCTTTATCTTTTGGGTTCGGTTCTTATTCCTAGTTAATATTTCCTCTATTTTTTCGGGTTTTTTTCTCGACTCTTTGGTCTGTATTGATTTTTTCTGTTGATTATTGTTTGAACTGGAGATTTTTGTTGGTTTCTTTATTATTCGGAGAGGAAAATTTTTTTAAATGGTTTACTTAGTTTTATGTTGATGGTTCGATCATTTAATGATGTGAGGATGTATTTATTTCCTCAGTAACGATGTGAGGTGTGAGACTCTAGGAGGGAAATTAAGACGACACCGATGGTTTTCTTTACCAAGACATTGATGATTTTCAGAAGATAGATCCCGTGGGTATCTGGTACCTTGATGATGGTGGTCAGTTGTTATGGAAGTTTGGTTCCGGCTAGTGGAGGTGACATGCTTAACTCATTTTTCAAGGGTGTGGCTCGAGGCCACTACTCACTATTTCATGCCTTGAGGTGTCTCGATAGTGATGGATGACACGTGGTTATTTTGAATTTCAAATTTGGGATATTTATCTTGTTTTTAATTTTGAATTTGGTTGTTTTTTTTGAATCTAGTAGTTGTGAGGTCACCTCTCACCCATAAA
Source organism: Viscum album (assembly GCA_963277665.1). NCBI lineage: Eukaryota > Viridiplantae > Streptophyta > Magnoliopsida > Santalales > Viscaceae > Viscum > Viscum album. The sequence continues at coordinate 719,137,989 of OY728135.1, forward strand.
TTAATTTATCGAAAAATAAAATAAAAAATGGAATTGCAGGTAATTTAAGCATATAAAAATTGTTTTTAGTGAAAAATATTACTCGAGTTTCCACAATGATAAAGTTATGTTTTATAAATGTGATAATTTATTTTAAAATTATTTTTATAAGTTATTAAATATCTATATTTTATATAAAAAATGTTTTATAAAATTTCAATTCATTATTTTGTTTATAAAAATTCATAAAAGTGACAGTTTTTAGTAAAATGGGTATTTCTCACTATTCATCTAAAAATAAATTATTTTATAAAAATATAAAAAATCTATGCTAAGATAATTTTTACATTTTGAATTTAAAATTTAATTTAATTTTACTAAATTAAAATCCCCATATTTATGATTTTTTAAAAAAAGTAAAAATTAAATATATAAAGAAATCCCTTTTCTATTAAAAACCACCCTGTTAAAACATTTCATTGGTTTAATCATATTTGGTATGGATTTAAAATTTATTATAATATTTTTATATAATATATGATTTATTATTATAATAATTTTCTTATTTAATATTTTTGGGTATGTTTTAGTTTGGTGTAGCATGTGGAATAATATAACATGGTGTTTATTTAAAATAAAAATATTATATGGTAATATCTTGGGTCTTTACATTCTACCCCTAAAATGTACTACATCCTCAAAATTTATTTTTTTACTCACTTATTACAGTATGTGAGGGTATTCTTAACATATTCATCATTCAGGATTTGACTTCCAATATGAAATCTACCTTACTCTCTCAGGAAATATCAAGTTACTTTTATTTTTTAAACAACATTAATCACTCATCAAATCATATACCCCTAATTTTTTTTAACTTTTTCCAACGGGACACGTCTATCGATAAAAATAAATTTTATGTTGGTAAAATGTTTTACCAACACATATGTCCCTATCACTAAACTGTCGGTAAAAACTCGACCGCTAAATGTTTTTTCTACAGATAATATAGTTTTATTGAAATTATAATAATATTAACAGATAATATATATGTTGGTTAAATTGTTTAACAATATATTCCTATGAAAAATTCTTCTATTGGCAATAAGATTACCAATATATAATATATATTTATAAATTACATTCGAATAAAAATTATATATTTTTATAACTAGTAAAATTTCATATTATATTTATTAATTTATAATATATAATTCATTAATTTTAATTATTAAACAGAAGACGATTTACATGAATGTTCAAAATTAGAAAAAAATAATTATATTAATAATGAAATTTAATAAAAATTGAATCAATACAAAAATGAAGATCAATCCCTTAACAAGATCCATCCCCCATGCCCCTAAGTACCAGCGACCATCCAACATGATCCACCCCCAAGTACCAATGACCCATCCATGCTCTAAGTACCTGCTGCAACACCAGTGAAAAACTTCAAGTAGCTGTTATACCACATTTTCAGCTCCATGATATCCACCACACACAACCAAAGACTATACTAAAAGTGAGACAACTCTGGTACCAGTAAGAAAAAAATTGAGCCAGCACCAATACTAGTGAGAAACCCCAAGTCGCTGCTATGCCCCACCCTTCAACTCCAATACCTACAACACAGAAAACCCAAATGAGTATCAACAAATAAGTGATTTGTCTTCATGAATTTGAACCAAAATTGAAATAAACAGATGTATAAAAAAAATATTTTCATAGTGATAATTTAACATCATCCATGTTGATATATCGAGGATTTGTGAAAAGGATATATCTTCTGAAAATTAGTAATCAAATAGTGAATTAGATAAATCCAATGAATATTGTCCATTTAAATAAGAAACCAAACAATTTAATGCTCGTAAAAATTAATATTAAAACACAAATACTATCATTTTCTACATAATTGAATTCATCATGTACAGAAAATACTCATATCTTAAGAGGCATATCCAAAAAGTTATTATATATGTAAAACACACAAACTAGGGTATCAACCAACTAAAATTTCAGTATAACAAGAGATATACTACTGAGGCATGATCTGGTTTGAATTTGGGAAGCCTAAGGGTTCTTAACTTGTGCTGAGTTAATGAGGATTCTACTAACAACTACTATGAGAAAATTATTGTGCATACATCTGACAATGCAATCAGAAACGATACATGGATCAACTGGATTTTCAAGCTTTCCATTAGCATAGGGAGATGAATCTTTTGACATCAATAAAGAAGTAATGTAGGGGGATAAGAGGTAAGGGACATGGGTTCCATAAGTCTTGTCCATCGCGTAGGGATACCTACAAATGAACACTCTTTTCCTCTATGAGTAATAGAAAATTTTCTTATACTCCTTTTCCATGTGTCTTGATCTTCTCTATGTATTGTCCAAGGTCTTGTTTTTTATCCTTACTTTTTTCTATAAATGATGGGTCTTACTACCAAATTATGAATTTTTGTGTGGGATTTGTTTTGTTTGATTTCATAGTGTTATATTATGTTTCACTATGTTTTTGTTTAACCCGTGTAGTTTGGATTATTTCCTTCACCAGTGTTCTATTTAACTATTGTATTGTTATAAACATATAGTAAATTATATCAAGATATTTTAATGAGTGAAAGAAAAAATTATTTTATTAGTTTAATAAATAGGTATTTGGTTTGCGCCATACCTATTTAAGTAATAGTGAACAACACATTGACAATAGTGGAAATTTCAAATCAATTCGTGCTCAAAAGAACTATTATAAATGAAAAATCATTTATGCACATGTTGGTTGAAATAAAAAGAACTAAGAAACAAGGGAATACACTTACAATACATGAGAAAAATAATTGATATATTCATTCAACTTGTAATAATTCTCATAAACTATAAATAAGAATATGCACAATATATATTCATTAAAGAAAAATAACCAAATATGATAATCTAATTCCAAATTCAAAATTAATACATATAAGTAGGCAGTGGAATAATTACAGGAACAAATAATTTTTTCCAGAATAAACATTTTCAAGTACATGGAAACAAACAAATGGAAGTAAACACAAATTAATGCAGCAACCGTATGCAATGATAAAATATAGAAAATTATAAACTCAAACAACATGAACATAAAAAAAAATTGGAACCATATTCAAAATAGTCCAGGAATGTTAAGATATAAGTAAAAATTAAATATTATACAATATTAAAAAAATAGAAGTATGAAACGAAGTAAAAAAGGGAATAAATATTTAACATACTTGGAACCTTTTGGTCCTACATGCATGACAATAAACCCACTAGACTCATGCATTTTATTATGATCAATAAAAAATATGTACAGGATACAATACATCCAATAATATAAATAACAATAATGCAAAACTATAGAGATTTATGTAATAATAAATGATAGAAAAGAATTATAAGTGTTAAAAAAATTACCATTATTTGGAGTTTTATTGTTCACACTTCATAGAATAAGGAGATCTGCACCTGGAATCATGCACAAAAACACATTGGTTATGAAAGTTTCACATGCACAAGGTAGATTCTAGAAACCCCATATGCATAACACTGAATCTTGAAGACTCATACACATAGATATAGTCCTTGAAATTATATGAGCATGACATTCAAAAAACCCTATAGTAATCACACATATCTAGGAATGAAGGTAACCACTCAAGTTGTGCGCTCGCACTTGATCTTCACCATAACTCAAATCCTCAAAATTGGTTGTACTCAAAAAATCCATAACTGAAGAAAAAATTTGGATCAAATAATGTGATGGGATAAAATATCAGGAGGAAGATCACTAAAACATTTCACCACTCGATTAGGTTTTTTCTAGTGAAAAATTGAGAGAAAAGGATCATCGTATGGAGTGAATGGGACAGATGGAATATGAGGATATTGGGTATCCTATAGGAGGGTGATTCTAACAAGGGGATTTCATGCAAGGATGATGGCCAAGAACATGAAGGGGTCTCACACGATGGCATCTGTGGGTGACACTATCCAGGAACAAGGAGGGGGTGTTCTTATGAATATTTCAATGATGAACACTAGTCTGGAATAGTGAAGTCCTGTGAGGAGGTCTATGAGTAATTCTAACCTCCAAGAGGAATATAAAGGTAGGGTTGGGAGAGGGGGGTTGCAGGGAATGACAGTTGGGGGGGGGGGGGGGGGGTTAATTTAAGGGTACATTTGAGTATTTTTTGCAGACATGTATACATATATTTATATATGTGTGTATAATGAAAGAAATTGTGAATTTATATAAAAAAATATTAAAAATTTATGACATATCAATATATGTATATTTTCAAAAAATATTACTAAATTATGGATATATTAATTAATTAGATATTTTTTATCAAAATGATATTATTATAATGGGTAATATATATCTCTATATAATAAATTTTTGGTAAAATATATGATATTATTGAATAATTTTTTATTAATGGATGTTTTTATGGTAAAATATTTTCTGGTAACAATAACTAATAATAACATATTCATTTATCAGTAAATCAATTGTTGGTATTATTATGATAAATAAAATATTTAAATGTTAGTAAAATATTTTTGGTATTGAACTACCAATATAAAGAAATATATCTATTAGTAAAAACAATTTTTGGTACTTATAGTTAATATCAACACACTATCTGTAGGAACTAATCATTTTTACCAACAAATATATTATCCAATAGTAATTTTCTATTGGGTAAGGTCATTTTTTATGTAGTGTACCTATATATGTATATACCCTGACAATATATTCCCCATAACATACCTTTACCAAAACCATTTGAATTACCAAGATATTAAAGAATAATTAAATCATATATTCCTCTAAAAAATTAATTCTATCCTTAACCATAAAATGTATTAACAACTAGTTCATAAAGTCACACATAATTCAATTTATATCATAATCCAAAAAATGATATAAAATTAAGCAAAAATATCAGGGATCAATTTTTCATTAAATCAATAATCAATTACAAGGCTATAGATACTATATAACTCACTTTCCCAAAATTAATCCAACCCTTTATTATATCAACATCAAGTATATATTAAACCTAAGAGTTATTTATATTATAATCATGTGTTCTCTAATAGTTATCAAAAAAATATAAACTTCTAATAAAATCATTTTTCAATGTTATTTGAACCATTTAATATATGTTTTGAAACCTTTAAAACTAAAATAATAATAAAAAATCCTTAGATTTTTTATATAATCTTTATAAATTATAAAAAATACTAGAATATCATCAATAAATGTCACTAAAATTTAATATATATAATAGTATCAAGAATTAATTTCTACTAATATAACTACCACACTACCTTAGGGAAGACTAAAAGACTCACATTTTCCATCATAAAAGGCATATAATATGATTCTCAGCCATTTAGGTATTATACTTAATTCGGTTATAAGAAATTTTGGTTTCTAGATATATACCTTTCCCATATTAATTTTCTTGTTCTTGTTTCAATCAAATAAAATAAAATTAATGGTTATGATAATTTCTAAAATTTTAATATGAAAACATAAATTTGAATAGGTCTTCCCCTAGATCACCCTCATTTTCAACATATGATTCTTTTGTTTCAACCTATGACTCTATTTATTAAATCCTTGGTTATCTTAGGTCATTTAAAATTCTAGGTAATCTAACCTGATTAGTTAAAATTATACTCATATCATTCATAATGGTTCATTAGATAGAATTTTAATTCACCATAGCATATTCACTCCTTGGGAGTGTCAAACTGAGTGTGTGGTTAGGCCTATTTATCATACACCAGGTGATGATTAAGTTAATAACCAATCTTTCCATTTTAAGGTTATTATCCCAAGGTAAATCTATGATATATACTATATAGAATTTTATTATCTATACAAAGATTTTATTTATAGAAAAATAAAAAACAGGTACTTCCCAAAAATTTTATGACGTTATCCTATAATTAGAGTTATCCCTTAGAATAATCCCCAGGGTTTTCATTAAAGTCCTCTTATCCTAATAAAATATAACTAAAAAAATCTTTAATTCAACTAAACACTCATTTGATACAAATTGAGTCACCCCATAAATGTGCTATTAGGTCCAGTGAAAAATCACAAAATTTAAAAAATTAACATTGAAAGCAAGTGAGATTATCTATGATAAACTTGAAAAAATTTGGCTTTAGTATTACATTCAATATTAAACCCACACTACTCAGAGAACATTTTGGTTTATTATATTTGAGAACAAATTACATAAGAAACAAATTTTACAAAACTTGTGAACATTTCTCCTTAATCGAACCATATTTGACTTCCATATAGTCTTCCCTTTGGTCACACAAATCTTTATAATCTGGGGAAATAAAACATGAGAAAGGGGTGAGATATGATTCTTAGTAAGGGTAAACATAATAGATAACAATAAAATACCATAAGTGAGTATAATATGATAATATATATATATATATAACTAAGATACATAAGAAAGTCAAAACCAATCAATCATAGATCCAAAATCATGGTATAAAGGAAAAAGTCATTAATCAATATAGCTTTGAAAAAACAGTCAATAAACATGATACAAAGAGCATAACATCATGATAACATAGAAATGTGGCACAATAATTAGTATAGGAAAAATTACTTTCATGATACACACTATTAGTTCCCACACTTACGAGAAACTAAAACATACTCGAAAATACTTATCTCTTGAGATATCAACTTTAATATAATAAAGTCGAGGTAGATATAAGACTCCACCCATTATACATCAATACTTATGTGTAGTAATTGAAATCAATCATTCATTATATCATAAAAACCCCAAATGAAAAATAGATTGAATTCATTACATCATAAATAACCCATTAAAATATTGGATTCATTTCCCTTTCAAATTACATAAGGAAATCATTCTTAATTTCATTAATAATCATAACTTGATATACTTTTGTAAATTAAACGAGTATCAAAATATATTTAGTAGCATTCTAGGTAAATAACCTTAAATAATGCTAATATTGAATATGGTATATAAACCATATAGATAAAGGGATTTTGATTAAGCTACTAATTTCCACAATTAATCAATTCATGGATTTTAGGTGAAAATCCATCATTCAAATGAATCAAAAAAACTGGTTATTCAAAGATAAAAGGTATTGAAATAAATGTTACAATTATAAAATGAATATAATTATGAAAGATAAAGGCAGTTACAGATAATTTATCTTACGTATATATAACATTAAACATTTTTGAAAATATAGTTATCGAATCAAAGGTTATATGGAGAATAATTTTAGAATATTAGAATAATTTTTATTTGAAAACCATGATGAAAATGACCCTTTTCCATAAAAATACATTTTTTAAATAAAACTAATTTAATAATGGAAAAATAATTTACTTTGTTAAATTATGATTCATGTAATAAAAGATTCAAAATGATGGTAAATCCATTATTGTGAAAATTTTTTAAAAATAAGTTTCCATTATTATTTTTATAAATAAAGTCAATGAAAAGAGTCATAAGTTTCTTTTTAAAAGTCATTTTCAAAAAATTTTGAAAGGAAATTTTGAGATATATTAGAACATTAGTTTTTAATAAATATCCAATAATAGAGTATTATAAAATACATAAGGTTTTATATAAAAAACATGGTGGGAATATAATAAATATACCCATGATACTTAAAACCTTTTAATATTTTGGAAAAACCTATATTGAAAATCCACATCACAAATAGGGAAATTAAATTTTAATTTTAAAATTGGTGATGAGGGTAAGAGGATCACATGAATTAATACATATTTGAGTTCTAAAAAAGTGATGAAAAAATTTTCAGGATTGAAAATATAGACACATAGAAGAAATATCCTTCAGAAATAATTAGAGTTATTTTTAATGACATCAAAAATTTATTTGAGAAGTTATTTGATCAAAGAATATGATACCAATGAAACAATGTAACTTACTTAGAGAAAAAGATAAATTTCAATTTGAAAAAGTATGTAGAAATATTTAGTGGGGCTTACAATATCATAACCATGTAGGGAAATTATGAATCGTGGAGAATTAATTTGAGTTAGAAAATCTGGTATAACTTGAGAAAAATTTAAATAAAAAACTCTTAAATGAGAAAGAGATATATTTTGAACAAATAATACCATCAAAAAAGATAATTTGTGATATAATATAATTAATATTAAGAAATCACACTATATTTAACTAAACTGGTGTATAACAAGAAGTGCGCATTAATGAATAGGAGTTGAGACCAAGAAACCCTTTGACATAAGATAATCATTGAGGTCAGAATCATTTGATAATGATGTTACAAGGAATAATTTTCAAACCCAGGTAAATATAGAGGAAACACAATATAAATTATTCATTATATAGATTAAATAAAACATGGATAAATATAGTTCAATAAAAAATTATATAATACAATTGAATACAATTGAATTAGAACAAACTCTTATGATATTAGAAACTTTGAATAAAAAACTCTTGAAGTATGTGACATAAAATGAAACAATATATATCATGAATAATTATTGGATAATGATAATTTTTTAATGGGGATTAGATACACTATTTTAAATAAAATATGGTGTATAATAAGAAGTATGTCTCAAGGTATTGAAAATTGATACATGAAACCCTTACCATGGTCTTGGTTCACTCTGCGTATGTTCTAAAATTACACAATAATAAGATTAATAAATTTTCTAACTTGCTAGGAACCTTATTCATATATAATTCATTTAATAGGGTCCATTTATTATCATATTCTATTAATTTATTTTAATGTTTTTTATTGTGTTGGTTATTTTGTGTGAAAATTGAATCAACATCGGCTTATTTTGGTAATTTTAGTGATTAAAGATGATAATTTAATAATAATTTAAATAAAAAATATAACATTTTTTGATCTATAAAAAAATAATGATTTTATTATTATCTTATAATAATATTAGTATTTTATTTCTCCGAGTTATTCTTGATATAGTTTCATAATGTAGTTTATGTGGGTGGTTAATCCAAACCAAACAAGAACACACAATTAATCAATCGGTAAGTAAGGTTAATGAAGTGTATAATATAATTATAAAATATAATTAATGATAATATATAGAATATTTATGTTTTTGAATCTTATTTTATGTGGTTTGGATAAATAATGAAAATTAGGATGAAAAATTAAAAATGTTACTTCATGGAGCCAGTAGTCTACACAACGGACAATTAGCATTATCATTTTTCAATGAATGGGAAGGAATAAAGGTGGATTATAAATTTAATCTCAATAATACTAATTGTGTTATAAATTTAACATTTATTTTTTAATCCCATTCTTATAATCAATGAATATATGTCTTGGTGAAAACGGAAGACATCGCTTTGTGAAGGCGATAGTCTTCAGAACGCACGATCAATGCTCTTTTGTTTTTATAAGTGGATAGGAAGGAATAAATAATGGGGTTTACATTACTAAAACAACACTTAAGATAAATAATTATACTAAGGTCATTATAATTCTATGGTTAGGGTAGGTTATGAATGTAAATATTATGAAGAAAATGGAAGGATTAAGTAATACTTACATTGATACCTTGAACATCCTCTTGATGATCTCATAATAATTGATGGAATGAGGATGAATTGTAGTAACTAGGGTATTTATGAAAGTGAATTTATTTATATAATAGGGATATTTGTTATGGGTTTATAGATATTTCTAAGGAAAAGTGGAGTATTGAAAGGTTGGAAGTGATCATGTTTTATAAGTGAAGAAAAGGGAACTTTTGGTATTACAGTTTTGTCTTCAATAATATCATTAAACTATTAAAGGATAAATGACACAAAGGTCCAAAATAACATAATTTGGGTTAACCATGGGTCAACTATCCTCAACCAAGTATTTCTATGCATTTTTTAAACATTTTTAGAGTCATTTAATATTATAATTTTCACTTTTACATTTTCTTGTTTTTATAGGGGTAACTAGTTTTTACTCAATAAAATTTTGTTTTACTAAACATATAAAATAAAACCTATTAGAAACTTTGTGTGTGATTAACCCAAGTCCAATATAAATTTAATCCAATTCAAATTCTAAATAATAAAAAATTAACTTTTCAATTAAAATATTTTATAAATAGAAAACTATTTTTTTGTGGAAAAATGATGTATTAAACATTATGTGTTCTTAAAATTATGTATCATTGATTAAAAAATAATTTTTTATTTATAAAATTTTATATCAATTTAGAAATAATATTATATGCATTATTTTAAATATATAAATTTAAAATTTTAGATAAAAATTACACAACATTAGAAAATCAATTAATTGAAAATAACCATTTCACTGTTATCGTGGTCATTAACTTTAATCTTAGCAGTCAAAAATTTATTTTGAGAAATAAAATTTAATTTAACAACTAATACTGAAATTTTGATGTAAAAAATAAAATCTATTTTTTATATTTAATTTCATTAAGTGATAAAATCTAAATTTTAATGTACGTGAAAAAACAGTTTTTAATTTGAAATATTACTTGTGTTTCCAAAATGATAAAAAGGTATTTTATAAATTAAAATAGGATTTTAGATGATTTAAATTAATTAATTAATAAATAAAATTTATATAATAACTTTTTATAAACTTTTAACTCATTCTCTTCTTATGCAAATTTCATAAAAGTTATAATTTTTTTCAAATTTGATATTTTCACTATTAATCTAAATATTAATTATTTTAGAAAAATATCAATAATCCACCCAATGAAAATTTTGACATGATTAATTTAAAAATAAATTTCATTTTAAAAAACTGAAATTCAAAAATTTATAAATTTATATTTTAAATGAAAAAAACAATATATAAAGAAAAAATGTTTTTTTGAAAAATACCCTTTAAAAACGTTACAGATTCTTAATAATCTTTTGTATGAATTTATAATTTATTAGAGTAATTTTATATACCATAAGTTTTATTCTTTTTATAATTCTCTTATCTAATATCTATTGGATTTTTTTAGTTTGTTTTTGCATGTGGAGTAGTTTATCAACACAATGTTTATTTAAATAGAGAAAATTATATAGAAATATCGTAGGTCATTAAAACCATACAATTGGGAGGAAAACTCAAGAGATTAATTTTATAAAGGTAATACATGATTTAAATAGTGTACACTGATGTGCATATCCCAGTCATGTACTTTCATGGGTCATGGAGGGGTCTAGATAGACAGGTGCCCAATAAAGGGACCTTAATGACGGTGGCGCAAAAGTAAATCAAATGACAACCCTACTCTTTATTACACACATAAAAATGAGTAATTACATAAACGTGCACTTAAGAAAAATCTAAGGATCTAGAGGTCAAGTGTCTTGGGAAATTAGGAAAATTATATAACAACTTAGTACATAAAACACAACATCTTTATTGAAAATGTCTTTTACATGACCACAACATTCCTTCGTACTTAGCATTACATGGGATAACTTGAGGACATATTTAGAAAAGGGAGAGCTATAAAGCCCAGTAAGGGAGTAACTAAGGCATAACATGAATAATACAATACATATTAGGCAAAAGTAATATCAATTGACCATAAATGAAATATTAACATAAAGGCATGATATAGCATGATTATCATAACATGGAGATGTGGAAACAATATTTAACATGATATTAGCACGATCCAAGGCTCATTGCACCTGGAGTATGAGTAAACCCTCATTTCACATTAATTAGCATGATTAGACCCTCATTTAACTTTAATTAGTATGATTAAACCCTCATTTCACTTGAATTATAATGATTAAAACCTCATTGCACTTGACGTATCATGATACCAATCTTTACCCAATGCATTGGTGCGCTATTAGGGCTCGCCCTTTATAAACATTTCATTTCATGCATAAGTGTGCTACACGTATCATATAACATGGAATCATTCAATATCATCATTTATTTGATGATAAAGGAATGTGTAATACATACACGAAACTCTATAGTCAATAAGTATAAGTGTATAAAGTTGAAAACTCTTGATAGAGAAATGGGTATGGTATTCACTTACACAATGATTTTGGCATGGGAAATTTTGGCAGCATAATGCTATCAAATAGAAATTGTAAAATGGGCTGATGAGAGAGAAATTGGTCTCTCGTCATTTATACATGAAATGTACAGTAATGGAGTCACGGAACATAATATCCCAACATATGTAATGGAATTTAGATGCATAAAATAAAATAATATCTTGAATGTAAATGAGAAGAGAGAAATTACTTAAATAATTTTTGCATGGTAACAGGTGTACATGGGAGGAATTTATAATATAGATAGATGTATTTCATCTTAAAAAAATAAATATTTTAGTATAGGGGAGGTGAAAAATAAAACCCCAACATTTTTAATTGAAAATAAAAGGGTATAATAACATAAATAAATTTGGACAAAAATGAGAAAGAAAGAAATCCATTACATGGAAGTCTGATCCCAAAGGCTTGGGAGAGGCCTAATAGAGGATTATATAGAGATTGGGGTGCCTTGGGAGGATTCTAGAGAGAGGTGGACAGAGTAGGGACGTTCTCAAAGGGTTTTGAGTTAATAGAAGTGGGAGCTTTGGTGGCTTTATATATGAAAAGAGAGGTAATTAATTATTATTTAGGTTTTGGACACTATACATTAAACTAATCAAAACCACAAACCATACCATGTTTTTTGCCCATTGTTTTTTCCAAAATGGAGTGGAAAAAATTATCTTATAAGTCTAATGGCGTAGCTTATTAAAATATTAGACTTTCTTATGTCGAGGTGAGTCACACTCTTAAAGAAATCATTTTAAAATTAGAAGATGTTTTATATGTCTTCGAGGGTCCACTACTGAATTCTAAAATAAATAAAACAAATATAAAATAAAATTATCTTAAATCTAAAACATATATTGGCCTAATATTACTTTTATTGTGTTCTATTACATCACTATTATGTTATTATGATGTCATAAAACACATTATATATTTAAATGGTATTTAATTTTTACCCAAAAATTCTACTATCTAAGAAAATTATGAACAATTCACCGTTGGATAATTTAAACATCTTAATTTGAAAAATAATATTCATTTTATATAAATAATTTTCTAAACATGTTAATTTTTACTTTTAAAATAGAAACTGATATTTATAAAAAAAAATTGGTTTTGAAAAAAATAGATTTCAAACCATAATAAAACTCTCATTATATTCAAAATAATTATATGATCATTTATATTTAATAAAAATTAATTTAGTAATAATATTTTATTAAAATATTATTTAATTCAAAAATACACTAATTCATCAAAATATATTTTTTAATTGAATATTTATTAAAAATAATATTTGTGTTTTGAAACCATTTACAAAGTAACAATAATAAAATAAATGTATATTTTTTTTACAAAAATATTTCATATAATAATAGTTCTAGTTTCTTATTACATAACCCCTTATAACACCCACATAAGACTTAAGGGTAAGGTGTGTGATGGTAACAGACTCTTGGGGTAGTTCAGATAACATCGCTCGGGTGGTAATATCTATTAACTTCCACTTATCCCGTAGGAAGTTCTATTCAAGCTTAACGTGTTGAAGATCAGATTGGGATTGGTCAAGAGAAAATCCTAGTGATTTTACCTCCTTTCCATGTTCTGAAAAATGTGATTCATATGGATCAATTCAACTGGATGACTCAATCACTTCCTTGGTCTACGTAAATTGGATTTGTTAGAGCCCTATATTTATACTAATCTTGTAATCACTATTCAATGTCTATATTAGCAATGGTAAAAATTATTAACGGTATTTTAAAATCCTAAAACATAAAACCAAGGAAGTTCATATCTTTTATATAACTATTTTACATAATACGATATTTAAGTAGATCAAGATAAATTTTCATTGATAAAAATTTGGGTCATTACAATCTTCCCCACTCAAGAAATTTTGCCCTCAAAATTTTCTTTTCCCACACTAAAATAGACGAGGGAAACTATGTTTCATCACTTCCTCTGATTCCCACGTTGATTCTCCAAAATTGTGGTTTCGGTATAACACCTTGATGAGGGGAATTGTCTTATTTCATAGAACATTTTCCCTATGATCTAAGATCTACACTAGATTATATTCATAGGAGAGGTCATTCTCCAATTGTAGGACCTCTAGATTTAGTACATGCGATGGTTTAGGTATGTAATTCCTCAAGAGTGATACATGGAATACATCATGTACTTGAGATAGGTTTGGTGGGAGTTCAAGTCAATATTCCATTGCTCTAATGGGATCAAGGATCTCAAAAGTGCCTATGTAACTTAGAATAACTTTCCCTTCTTCTCAAATTTCATAAATATCTTCCATGGTGATATGTAGAGGAATACCATGTCTCCAACATCAATCTCTAGGTCTCTTCGGTGATTATCCGCATAGCTCCTTTCTTGGCTCTAAGTAGCTTTAATGTGTTGCTGGATGAACTTAACATTTTCCACCATTTCTTCGACCATCTCTGGACCTAGGATTTCTTTCCCCCCAACTTCATCCTAACATGCCAGTGTTCTGAACCTCTTCCCATAAGGGGATTTATAAGGAGCCATTTGTATGTTTCAGTGGAAATTGTTATTGTAAGATAACTCAACCAGAGGAAGATGTTGATCCCATACTCCTTTGAATTCCATTAAGGATGCTCTCAACATGTCCTCAAGTGTTTTGATAGTCCACTCAGTATGGACATTAGTTGGAGGATGGTAATCCATACTAAAGTTTAGATCAGTATTCAGAGTGTATGGGAGAGTCTTTCAAAACATAGAGGTGAATCTTGGATCTCAATCAGATACAATAGATAGTTGTAATCCATGCAGCCTTACCGCTTCTCTGATGTATATTCATGTTTGTTGATCCATTGAGAAATCCTCTATAATTGCAATGAAGTGTGAAGTCCTTGTAAGACAATCCACAATAACCCATATTGAACTATTTTTTTGGATGTCTTCATAAGTCTAGTGACAAAGTCCATGGTGATGTTCTCCCATTTCCATGTTGGTATGGGTAATGGTTTCATCATCCCCTGACACTTCTTCCTCTCATACATCACATGCTGACATACCATGAACTTTGATGTATACTCAGTGATCTACCTATTAATATTATCCCATTAATGATTATCTCAGATATCTTGATACATCTTTTCATTTCTTGGGTGAATGTAGAAATATGAACTATGTGCATTATCCCAAAGTTCACTATTTCACTCCGGATTTGATAGAACACATAGTCTTGAACCAAATCTCACAATTTCTTCTTCATTAAAATTCCACTCTGTGTATTTCCATTTTCTCATAGTTTTCACTTTCTCCTAAATTCCCACATCTTCCTTTTGTGCATCCTTTACCTTTCCAAGAGAGATGGTTGAACAATAATTTGTGAAAGAATTTATGATGTTCCCTTATTTATGATTCTCAAGTCCATATTCATCAAATATAATAATATTGGATACTTTTAAATTCTAATCAATTATATAATTGATGGGTCCTTTATGCTTAGAGCATCCTCCACCTTGTTCACTTAAATGAAGAATACAATACATGTTAGGCAATAGTCAAATCAATGGAGCATAAGAGAAACATGAACATAAAGGCATGATGTATCATGATTATCATAACATGGATATGTGGAAACATCATTTAACATGATATTATCATGATCTAAGGATCATTACACATGGATTATGAGTAAACACTCATTTCACATGAATTAGCATGAGTAAACCCTCATTGCACTTGAATTAGCATGAGTAAACCCTTATTTCACTTAAATTAGCATGAGTAAAACCTCATTTCACTTGACGTATCAAGATAATAATAATTACCCAATAAATTGGAGCGCTATCAGGGCACACCATTTATAAAAATTTCATTTCATGAATAAGTGTGACACATGGATCATATAACATGGAATCATTCAACATCGTCATTTATTACATGATAAAGGAATGTGTAATACATACATGAAACTCTATGATCAATAAGTATATGTGTATAAAGTTGAATACTCTTGATAGAGAAATGTGTATGGTATTTACTTACATGATGATTTTGGCATGGGAAATTTTAGCAGCATAATGATGTCAAATAGAAATCATAAAATGGGTTGATGAGAGAGAAAGGGGTATCTAATAATTTAAAAATGAAATTAATACTAATGGGGTCATGGAACATAATACCCCAACATATGTAATGGAATTTAGATGCATAATATAAAATAATTTCTTGAATGTAAATGAGAAGAGAGAAATTCATTATGAAATTTTGGCATGGTAACAAGTGTACATGGGAGGCATTAATGAGAGAGAAATAAGTATACCATCATTAAAAAATAAGGAGGTAAGTATGAGGGAGGTGAAAAATCATACTCCAACATTTTTAATTGAAAATAAAATTGTATAACAAGATAAATAAATTTGGAAAGAAATTAGAAAAGAAGAAATCCCTTACTTGAAAGTTTAATCCCATAGGCTTGGGAGAGGATTGATAGAGGCTTAAATTAGTAAAAAAACTTTTTTTACGTCACACTTTTTCACATCAGTTTTTGAGAACCGACGTGAAAATATCTGAAAATCGATTTTTCACGTCGGTTATTATATAACCAATGTAAAAATACATTTTTTCTGATTTTTCACGTCGTTTATATAAGAACCGGTGTGATAAATCCATTTCCATGAAAATATACTAAAATTTTCACTTATTTTTCACGTCGGTTATCATAAAACCGACGTGAAAAATCGATTTTCATGACTTTTTCACGTTAGTTATTTAATAACCGACGTTAAAAGGTATTTTTTCATGGCTGTTATTTAATAAACTACATGAAAAAAGTTTGAAAAGGTAGTTCATATCCTAGGATTTAATTTGACAGGTCACGGAGCTCAAACAGAGTTACGGATTAAAAGTTATGGCATTCAGAAGATGGCCTTCCCTAAGACATCGTTTAGAGATGATCAACTTCTGAAGGCCATAACTTTTAACTCGTAACTCCGTTTGAGCTCTGTGACCTGTAAAATTAAATATTATAAAATGAAATACATTTTTGTAATCTTTTATTACGTCAGTTATTAAATAAACGATGTGAAAAATACATTTTAACGTCGGCTATTAAATAAGAGATGTGAAAAAGTTATAAAAATTGATTTTTCACATCGGTTTTATAACAACCGACGTGAAAAAGTGGTGAAGATTGATTTTTCACGTTATTTTTATAATAACCGATGTCAAAAATAAGTTAAAATTTTAATATCTTTTCACGTCAGTTATCATAAAACTGACGTGAATGATAATTTTAATATCCCGCAAACGTGAAATTTCAATTTTTTTACATCACGACATCCAAATTTTGAATTGCTGCCTAAAATTTTTAATACCATGTTTTCTCTTAGCATCTAAATTATATGTTTCCATTATACACATATCATAATTTAATTAAAATTTATTTCAACCATTATCGTTCTCCCAAATCGACTCTTTTGATCTTCAACGTGAATCAATTATTTCTTCTTTTCGCGATCTCGTCAAGGTGTGTTTAATCATATATCCATGATTTAGGGTTTTATGATTTGTTTTATTAATTGATATACCATTTTATGATCATTTTATCCAACCATCATCATTCCACTAAATCAAATTGTTTGATCTTTCACTTGAAACAACGATTTCTTATTTCTGCAACCTTCTCATGGTATTTGTAATTATTTTCCCATGATTTATATTTTATATGAGTAATTTTCTTAATTGATATACCATTTAATGATTATTAATTTATTATAATTATGGATGATTATTTATATCATGGTAAAACTATGAATCTCTCTACATATTCAAAAATTATTTCTAAGATTAAGGTACGGTTGGCTCATTCCATCTTTCCTCAAAACAAATATCAAACTTCTGATGGTCATAACTTTTGATCCGTAACTCCGTTTCATCTCTATGACCTGTCAAATGAAAGATTAGGAAATTTTATACAACATGGTAAACATTTTTTATGTCAGTTATTTAATAACCGACGTTAAAAATAACTTTTTACGTCTGTTATTAAATAACTGAAGTAAAAAATTGGGTCTTAACGTCTGTTTTTTCAAAAACCGACGTTAAAAATGGCTTCTTAACGCCATTTCTAGATTGTATTTCAGGTCAGTTTTTTAAAAACTAGTGTTAAAAACCATAAAAACCCATTTTTTACATAATTTATTTAATAACCGATGTAAAAAATCATGTTTTTAACGTCGCTCACAATAACGTCGCCTAAAAACTGACGTTAAAAAGAAAACAAAACTGACGTAAAAAAAGTTTTTGTACTAGTGTTAGATGGATCTTATGATGCCTTGGGAGGATTATAGAGATATGAGGGAAGAGTAGGGACGTTCTACAAGAGTTTTTAGTGAAGATAAGTGGGATCTTGGTTGGGTTTATATAGGAAAAGAGAGGTAAATTCTTTATTATTTAGGTTTTGGACACTACACATTAAACTAATCAAAACAACAAACCATACAATGATTTTTGCCCATGTTTTTTTTGTAAAAGTGGTGTAGGAAACATTATTTTATAATTTAAATGACATAAATTATTAAAATATTAGGCTTTCTTATGTGGAGATGAGTCACACTCTCAATGAAATCATTTTAAAATGATAAAATGTTTTATAAGTTTTGGAGGGTCCACTAAGGCATTGTAAGATAAATAAAAAAAATATAAAATCAAATTATTTTTAAGTTAAAACATATATTGGATTAATATCTATTTTAAAATATTTTATTACATCACTATTGGTTCATTATTATGTCATAAAACATATTATATATTTAAACAATATTTAATTTTTGCCCAAAATTAGAATGTCTCAGAAAATTATAAAAAATTCCCCATTAGGTAATTTTGACATCCTGATTCCAAAAATAATATTCAATGTATCTAAATAATTTTCAAAATATGATAATTTTTACTATTAAAATAGTAAATTATATTTATCGAAAATTCATGGGTTTTGAAAAAAAAACTTTCAAACCTTAATAAAAATTAAAATTGTATACATAAAAATTATACGATAATTTATATTTAATAAAAATTAATTTAGTAGTAATATTTAATTAAAATATTATTTAATTTAAAAATCCATTAATTCATCAAAATAGATTTTTAATTGAATATTAACTAAAAATACTATTTTTCTTTAAAAACCATTTACAAAGTAACTATAATAAAATGAATGTATATTCTTTAGAAAAAAAATATTTCACAAAATCATAGTTCTAGGGTCTTGTTACATAACCCCTTATAACACCCGCATAATACCTAAGGGTAAGGTGTTCGATGTTAACAATCTCTTGGGGTAGCTCGGATAACATCGCTCATGTGGTAATCCCTATTGACTTCCACTTCTCCCATAGGCGGTTCCTTTCAAGCTTAACTTGTTAAATATAGGCTTGGTATTGGTCAAGAGATAATACGAGTGATACTACCTCCTTTCCTAGCACCAATAAATGGGATTCGTATGTAGAAATTCTAATGCATGAGGCCATCAGATCCTTTTTCTGAGTAAATTGGATTTGTTAAAGCCCTATATTAATACTAATGATGTGATCTCTGTTAAATAACTATATTAGAAATGATAACAATTATTAACATTATTTTAAAATCAAAAACATAAAACTAAGGATGTTCATTTGTTTTATATAACCATTTCACATAATAATACATTTTACTAGATCAAGAGGAATTTTTACTAATAAAATTTTGGGTCATTACCAATAGCTTCGGTGATAATGGAGAACATAAAAATATATTGGGTGGGGGTGACACCTAGGTAGGGGACCTGAGAACAAAGGGTACCCATAAATGATGACCTTGGAAAATTTCCACCCTAGTGAGGTACCTTGGATATTTAGGAACCTAGTGGGGTACCTGGGCGAATTATTGCTCTATTTATGAGGTAGGGAACATGTTCACCCTAGTAAGGGAAGGGTGAGAGCTCCATCTTATATGTAGAGGGTGGAAGATCTACATTATATGTGGGGTGAGGGGTTTCCCTAGTATTGGGAGAGTGGGGGCCCACCTTGGTATAAAGTAGGGAGAGGGTTTACCAAAGTATACGGTAAGGAAATGTGTTTCCTTAGTTGGACATCCCAAGGTGACTTTGGTTCATAGAACTTTAGTGTTACACCTTAAGGTGAGATGGTTACATGAATCCTTGGTATAGTTTATCTAGGACATGTACCTTCACTATAGATCTAATGAAATAGGTGATAAGTGTTCTCCACAGGGGTTTTAATGTTTCAAACCCTAAATAAACTTAATAAACCTTAATTTCTTTTTCCCTTGTAAGTTTTGACTTTATAAGTCACCTAAAGAGGGATGTGATTACATGTATGTGTAAGGATTGAGTGGTGTTTTCACCTCCTATGTGTGTGTGTGTCTCCAATAATGTCTCCCCATGAATGTCACCCGACGTAAAAAAAATACAGGCATATGGGGTAAATTTATAGATAATAATGGGGAAAAGAGGGCACATGGGTTGAGTTTGTCTGGTGAATCATGAATGTTTTAGGGTGTGGAATTTGGGTACACAAGCTCACTCATGAAAGGAGCTTCCACTACTGCAGATATGGCCTTTAAAAGTTCACAAAAAGTGTATTTACAGTGTTAAAAAAGTGCTGATATTCGAAGTGCTATTAAAAGGGGTCCCTTTTATCAGCTCTAAAAAACGTACTGATAATGGACCCTTTTATCTGCGATAAAAAATAATGATAAAAGAGGTCTTTTATCAGTTCTTTTTTAGCGCTTATAAAATTCAAAAAATATTTCTTTTGAATTTTTTCCCTAAATTCGGAGGGTGGAACACCCCCTTTTATCACTACTAAATCCCCTTTTAATTGCGCTTATCTACCCTCCCCCATACCCTTTAGTAGCTCTCGATATCCCCTTCCCCTTTAATAGTGCTACGCCCAAGCTTCAGGTGCCAGCTCGTGCACACTGACCTTTGTTGGGTTTCAAACATGAGACTTCCCCCTCATACTCCGATTCCTTTTCCACTCCACCATTTTGTTTTTTATGTATTTTATGATATATATTTATATTTTTACATATATTATTAGATTTTTTATTCGTATATATATATATATATTTAAATACATAACATATTTATTGAAAAATTGTTTTTCATGACCACAAAATTCTTTCATACTTAACATTGCATTGGATAACCTGAGGACATACATAAGAAAAGGGTGAGCTATAAAGCCCAGTAAGGGAGTAAATAAGAAATAACATGAAGAATATAATTCATGTTAGGAAATAGTAATATCAATGGAGTATAAGATAATCATGAACATAAATGCATGATATAACATGATTATCATAACATGTAGATGTGACAATAACATTTAACATGATATTATAATGAGTCAAGGATCATTGCACATGGAGTACGAGTAAAACCTCATTTCCTTTGAATTATCATGATTAAACTCTCATTAAACTTGAATTAGCATGATTAAACCCTCATTTCACTTGAATTATCCTGATTAAACCCTCATTTCACATGATGTATCATGATACTACTCTTTACCCAATGCATTAGAGCGCTATCAGGACACACCCTTTATAAACTTTTCATTTCATGCATAAGTGTACCACATGAATCATATAACATGGAATCATTGAACACAATTATTTATTAAAAAATAAATGAATGTGTAATATATAAATAAAACTCTATAACAAATAAGTATATGTGTATAATGTTGAATACCCTTAATAAAGAAATGGGTATGGGATTCACTTACACGATGATTTTGGCATGGAGAATTTTAGCAGCATAATGACGTCAAATAGAAAAAGTAAAATGTGCTTATGAGAGATAAATGGTTATATAATCATTTATACTTAAAATGGAAAATAAGGGGTTCATGGTCCATAATATCTGAACATATGTAATTTAATTAAGATTCATAATATAAAATAATTGCTTGAATGTAAATGAGAAGAGAGAAATTCCTTATTGAATTTTGGCATGGTAACAAGTGTACATGGGAGGCATTAATGAGAGAGAAAGGGGTCTCTAATCATTAAAACATAATAAGGGAAGTATGTGTGAGGTGAAAAACAATATCCCAACATTTTTAATTCAAAATAAAAGGGTAAAACAACATAATTAAATTTGGACAAAAATGAGAAATGAAGAAATCCATTAATTGGAAGTGTGATCACATAGACTTAGGAGAGACTTGAGAGAGGCTTATAAATATATTTGGGTACCTTGGGAAGATTATAGAGTTATTAGGGAAGATTAGGGACATGCTCCAAGGGTTTTGAGTGAATAAATGTGGGTTCTTGGGTTGGTTTA
Source organism: Viscum album (assembly GCA_963277665.1). Taxonomy (NCBI): domain Eukaryota; kingdom Viridiplantae; phylum Streptophyta; class Magnoliopsida; order Santalales; family Viscaceae; genus Viscum; species Viscum album. The sequence continues at coordinate 719,160,459 of OY728135.1, forward strand.
TATAGAAAAATAGATGAATTCTTTATTATTTAGGTTTGGGATGCTACACATTAAACTAATCAAAACCACAAACCATCCCATGATTTTTTCCCATATTGTTTTCCAAAGTGGAGTGTTAAATATTATTCTATAAGTCTAATGACATAAATTATTAAAATATAAGTATTTCTTATGTGGAGGTGAGTCACAATCTCAAGGAAATCATTTTAAAATGATAAAATGTTTTATAAGTCTTGGAGGGTCCACTAAGACATTGTAAAATAAATCAAAAAAATCTAAAATCACATTATTTTAAAGGTAAAACATATATTGGGTGAATATTTCTTTTATATAATTTTATTACATCACTATTGGGTCATTATGATGTCATAAAACATATTATATATTTAAAAAATATTTAATTTTTACCCAAAAATTCAACTATCTAGGAATATTATGAAAATATCACCATTGGATAATTTCAATATCCTGAATCCAATAATAATAATAATTTCATCTAAATAATTTTCTAAATATGTTAATTTTTACTTTTAAAATAAAAACTGATATTTATCGAAAATTTATGGGTTTTGACAAAAATAGCTTTCAAACCTTAATAAAAATTACAATTGTATTCATAAAAAGTATACAATAATTTATATTTAATAAAAATTAATTTAGTAATAATATTTTATTAAAATATTATTTAATTCAAAAAATCCATTAATTCATCAAAATAGATTTCTTAATTGAATATTAACTAAAAATTATATTTGTGCTTTAAAAACCATTTACAAAGTAACAATAATAAAATTAATGTATATTTTTTATACAAAAAATATTGGACATAATAATAGTGCTAGTGTCTTGTTACATAACCCCTTATAACACCCGCATAAGACATAAGGGTAAGGTGTGCGATGGTAACATACTCTTGGGGCGGCTCGAATAACATCGTTCGGGTGGTAATATCTATTAATTTCCACTTCTCTGTAGGTAGTTCCATTCAAGATTAACGTGTTGAAGCTCAGATTAGGCTTGGTCAAGAGTGAATACCAGTGACACTACCTCCTTTCCGAGCTCTAACAAATAGATTTTGTATGGAGAAACTATACTGGATGAGGTCATCACTTCCTTTTTCTAAGTAAATTGGATTTGTTAAACTGTATATTTATACTGATCTTGTGATCACTGTTTAACGACTATATTAGCAATGGTAAAAATTCATAATAATATTTTAAAATAAAAAAACATAATACCAAGGATATTCATATGTTTTATATAAACATTTTGCATAATAATACATTTATCTAGATCAAGAGTAATTTTCATTAATAAAAGCTTGGGTTTTTACAAATAACTTTGATGAGGTTACAGAACATGAAAATATATTAGGTAGGGATGACATCTATATAAGAGACCTTAGCATAAGGGGTACCATAAATGAGGACCTAGAAAAATTTCCACCCTACTGAGGTACCTAGGATATTTAAGAACCTAATGGGGTAACTGAGTGAATTAGTGATCTATTTATGAGGTAAGAAACATGTTCACCCTAGTAAGAAAAGGGTGAGAGATCTATTTTATATGCAGAGGGTAGAAGATATACATTATATGTGGGGTGATGGATTTCCAAAGTATTGGGAGAGTGAGGGGCCAACCTGGTATAAAGTAAAGAGAGGTTTTACCCATGTATAGTTTAAGGAAAAGTTTTTCCTTGGTTGGACATCCCAAGGCGACTTTGTGAAAAAAAATTAGTGTTACACCTCAAGGTTAGATGGGAACATGAATCCTTGGTATAGTTTATCTAGGACATATACCTTCACCATAGTTCTACAGAATTTGGTTATAAGTTGTCTCCATGATGATTTTAATGTGTAAAACCATCAATAAATTCAATGACCCTTAATTTCTTTTCCCCTGTATGTTTTGACTTCATAAGTCACATAAAGGGGGATGGGATTACATGGGTGTGTAGGGATTGAGTTGTGTTTTCACCTCCTATGTGTGTGTATGTCTCCAATAATGTCTCCCCTTAAATGTCCCCCGAAGATAAAAAAATATAGGCATATGGGGTCAATTTATAGATAACTATGGGGATCAGTGCACACATGGGTTGAGTGTGTCTGGTGTCTCATGAATGTGTTAGGGTGTGGAAGTTGGACACACTGGTTCACGCATGCAAGGAGTTACCACTACTACAAATATGGCCTTTAAAAGTGTGAAAAAGGGTATTTAGTGTGCTAAAAAGTGATGATAATCAAAGTGATATTAAAAGGTCCCCCCTTTTATCAGCTTTAAAAAAATAATGATAAAGACCCCTTTTATCAGTGATAAAAATATACTGATAAAAGAGGTCTTTTATCAAAACTAATAAAAGTCAAAAAGCTAATATTTTTGAATTGTTTCCATAAAATCAAAGGGTGGAAGACCCCCTTTTATTACCACTCAATCCCCTTTTAATAGTGCTTATCCAACATCCCTCATCCCCTTTAATAGATCTAGGTATCCCCTTACCATTTAACAGTGCTATGAAGTAGCTTCAGGTGCCAACACACACACGCCTGCCTTTGTTGGTTTTCAAACATGAGACCTCCCCCTCATGCATTGATGCCTTTTCCACCCCAACATATTGTTTTTTATGTATTTTATGATATATATATATATACATATATTGTTACATTTTTATCCACATATATATATATATTTAAATACATATATAAAATATGTTTGGTGTGCGTGTGTGTATGATTATTCATACATATATATATATATATGTATGTGTGTGTGTGTATATGTGTGTGTGAATATATAAATATAATTATACAAATTTATTTTTATTTACATATATTATATATTATTATTTATATACATATATTAGAATATATAGATAAATATATATACATGTTTGTCAATACACATGCACAAATATATATATATATATATATAAATTATATATACATTAATTCTATATGTATATAAATATTCATACATTATAATTTTAAATAAAATGGATAATATTTTTTGTTTAGATAAAGTTTATATATTGAGAAATATATTTTCTATGTAAATATGTTTAGTTATTTATTTACAAAATTAAATTTTATTATGTGAATATATAAAAAATATGTATATATTGTTATATATTTGATTATAAATAATAGTAAATTATGAAAAATGATAAAATTCCAAATCCATAATGTCAATATGAATGTAACCCATGAGAATAAATTTAGTCACTAAAGAAAAATGGAAAAATATCCCCTTAAATGAGTCTGAAAATCCATCGAATGTTATAAGAAATTGGGGTACCCAGACTAAAAACTCGGTTTTAGAGGGATTCTAGGACTTTTTTTCCTCAAAAAATGTGATAGAGGGTCCCTTCTCCCACTACGATGTAGATCTCATCGAAGTCATTGATTTTATATGTAGTAGATCCCAAATAGGCACACAAATCAAAAGTTATCACCGTTTGAAGTTCGAGTTACATTTTCATCTTATTTTCATTATTTTATTTATTTATTGATTTTTTTATATTCAAATTTTTATTAAATGGCTATTAATCAATAATAATTAGAAAATTAATAATTAAAAAAATATTTTTAATTATTTTATAAGTCATTTTACTACTTATCTTGTATATTAAGTGTAAATATCAATTTCTCCTTATCTAAAGCATATTTAAAAAACATATATTATTTTTCTATAAATATAAATGTCTTTATATATTAATATATTATTTTTAATGTTTTTTTTAATTATCCCCTTTATTAGTGCTAGTAAAAAAACAATGATAAATGCGGGTCTTTATCAAAACTTATTAAAAAAACTCATAAAAGTGGTCCCTTTAACAGTGCTAAAAAAACGATGATAAAGGGGTACCATTATCAGCACTTTTTTAGTACTGTTAAAGAGTTACCCTACGAAAAGTATTTTTTTTGGTAGTTTCTATAGAGGGATGCACATGTAAGTCAAGTGCAAAACGTGAGTGTGCTAATGCTCTTCACGTAGAGTAAGGAACGAAAGGAGGATAAGGCAAAGGGACTTGGGAGAAGTGATCTAGGTGTATGTAGGGGCAAAAACACCATTAATAGTTATCTTCTTTGAGATTTTGTCTTTACCACCATTGTTACTTAAAAAAAAGGAGCACCAATAGGGTTCCAACATATTGCCCGCGCCGACAACTCCGTGAAACTTACCTGATGTATATGTGTATGTATATATATCTATCTATATATATATATAGTGTGTGTGTTTATTATTTTAATATAATATAATTCTTTTACATTATATATATAAATTTAATATATATATGTGTGTATTTTTAAAAGATACATGTTTACATTTTAAAATATAAATTTCAAAATATTGTTATATATATATATATATTACATGTGATATATATATGTCTCTACGTATGCATATGTATATATCTATATACAGTTGTATAGTATATATATTTTCGCATATATATATATATATGCACGTATGTTCTTAAATATGAATTTTAAAATACATATTTACAATTTTTTATATGTATATATTTAAATATAAATATTTATTTATATTTTAAAATATAAATTTATTAAATATATATATGTGTGTGTATATATGTTTCTATATATTAATATAAAATATTTTTAATATCAAATTAAATATACATAAATAGATATACATATACATATTCATATATGTATACGTATACATATACATATACATATACATATACATATACATATATCTATACATATACATATACATATACATATACATATACATATACATATACATATACATACACCTATACATATACATATACATATACATATACATATAAATATACATATACATATACATATACATATACATATACATATACATATACATATACATATACATATACATATACATATACATATACATATACATATACATATACATATACATATACATATACATATACATATACATATACCTATACATAAACATATACATATACATATACATATACATATACATATACATATACATATACATATACATATACATATACATATACATATACATATACATATACATATACATATACATATACATATACATATACATATACATATACATATACATACACATACACATATACATATACATATACATATACATATACATATACATATACATATACATATACATATACATATACATACACATATACATATTCTTAATTGTATATCTTTTTAATATATATATATATGTGTGTGTGTGTGTGTATGTGTGTGTGTGTTTGCACGCGTGTGTGTGTGTTTGCGCGCGTGTGTGTGTTTATATTATGCATATTTGTATATATATACATAAAAATATATTTTTTATTATTTTAAAATATTAATTTTAATTTACACACACACACAAATTAAATGTGATATATACATATGTCTGTATATATGTATATGTATGTCTGCATGTATGTATGTGTATACACACACACACACACACACACACACACACACACACACACACACACACACACACACACACACACACACACTATATATATATATATATAAATGCGAAAATATATATTTTTATTCCTTTAAATATACATTCTTAATGATTTATTTACAGAATATATTTATATGTATGTATTCATAGGTATATATTTCTGTGTGTGTATATATATTTGTATGTAAAATTAATGTATTTTATTTTTAATATCATATAATACTAATATATATATATATATATATATATATTGATATAGGGTTGTTGGGGGCTTACCCAAGTGGTAAAGGCACCTCGTAATCCTATATCAGACCCGAGTTCAAATCCGGGTGAGAGCGCATTTCCGCAGGCAGGTGGTGACACAAGCATGACGCATGACGCAAGAAAGCAGGGATGCAAGCATGTCATAGGCTTAGTGAAAAATGAATTATGATACAAGCATGACACGGTACTGGGACTTCAACCATTTAATGAATAAGTAAGGCTTGATGGGTGAGTTATCTCTTAGAGGGCGTTATGAGCTGCCTTTCCAGGCTATCTGTGTGGTGTGTGTGTGTTTAATGTAATTATAACCATAAAAACCTAATATATATATATATATATATATTGATATAGCTTTACATTCTAATATATATAAGTATATAAGTATATATTTACTTTTTTTAATATTAATTAATAATATATATGTATATATGCATGTATGTAAATGTATATTATGTACATATTTGTATACATATATTGTGTTTATATATTTGTATATATATTCAGGGTTTGAAATATAAGTTTTAAAATTTAAAATTATATGATATATTTACAAAGAATATTTGTATTTATATATATATATATATGTTTATATTTATAATATATATATATATGTTTATAATTTTCTAATACACACACACTCACACACACACACACATACATATAATATTATTTAAATTAAATTTTCTTTTTAAAATAAAATTATTATGTTTTCATATATTATAATTTATATTTATGATTTTATTTTAAAACAAATCTATATTATAAAAATCTAATTTTGTATATATTATTTATGTTTTTGACAAAACATAGCTAATATTGCCACATTGTTTTTAATAAACATGGATAATTAGCCTTTTTTTGAAAAGTGTGGCTAATTAAATTTTTTTTATGATAAATGTGGCTAATTAGCTGTGCTTTTTTAAAAAAACATGTCTTTTTCAGATACTTTTAAACAAAACAGTTGAATAAAAACCTTTAATTGATATTTTATTATTCTACAAGAACATAAAAACACATATATTGATGTCACATTTTTTACAAGATTATACATAATAAATAAAGATCAAAACACACACATAGAACCCAAAATTTTAGTATCTTTGGAGATCAACTACAAATTTTATGTCATCATAATAAACATCATACATTTATTTCAAAACATTCTTCACATATGAATCCCTTTTAAAATACAATTGAGTATAAAAATATAGGGATTTACATAATCAAATAAAATAGTGAGTTAATTGCTTGATAAGGAGAAAATATATAACAACCCACATTGTAACACCTTGTCCTAGATTTTCATAACAACACCTGATCAAGGGTTTTCACATGACCTCAAGAAAACCTCTCTATATACCTGAGGCCATCAATTTGTTTCAATGGCCAAAAATAGTCACGAGGTGACTATTCAATAAAAAATAAGTTCCATGGGTCATCTCGAACCTACCAAAAATATGGAATGACCTCCCCGTATAATGGAAATCCCAAAACACGTGGATAATAAATAAGCAACCAAGAGATCCCCCGTAATCTAAAATAAAAATAGTAAACTATCTATGTGATTCACTAAAAGAAAAAAGAGTATAAGAATAAAATAAAAATATATTGGGCATCATATGAATAAGTAGAGCACTTACTAGTTTACATACTGAACAAAAATGAAAAGTAACTTCAATGGCCTCTGACCCAACTCATATAGGCATTTTTCCATTTCCACAACCTCCTTAACCAAATAGAAATATACCATATAACCAGATCCATATAGTACCTATTACTTTAAAGGAAACATGAAGGTATACCGACATTCAAAGAAACCCATGTCTTTTACGGAGGTATGGGTGAGTCTAACGACATAGAAGGAATCCACAATGCCTCAATAATACCGAGTTATGTTGTGATCCATTTGATTTGAAAGAAATATATATAAGAAGTTTAGTTTTTATCAAGTAACACACTAACATATAAGTACATTACACTACGCACATGCAAGAAGGTATGCCAGGTCGTAAGGTACTATGAAATCCACCAAGACACCATGATAACTGACCCTACTGACCTTGAGTCCATATTGGAAGGTAGAGATTCACCTCATACCATGAATCCCAAATTTTACCTGAAGACTAAGGGAATGGTGTCAAATCATACATCAAACCATAAATTAAATCTCATGGTAGTTTGTGGTTCCAAGTCCTAAACACTACCCGAAGGTGTTGGGTAGGGAATCCTAAAGTCGCAAAGTAGCCCTTCCCACTTAAGGGTGGTCACACACCAAGTATCTTGGATAAACCTATTAGTAAAGGGATGTCACAATAAGTACCATAACTATCCCTTCTCACACATGGGAGGCCCAAATACCTTCACAAGACACACCTTATCACTTAAGGTTTACCAATATATCATAGCTTTGACCACACTTTCTCACTTAAGTATATGCCCACATACTATGTTAAGACACACCATATAACTCATGGTTATCCCAGAATTCAAACACATACTGAACCCTATCTCACCATGGAGGTCCTTCTAGTGACTTCTCACTCAATGCAGGTCCAAGCCATGATATCCACACCACCCACACTAGAATCCATTGTGAGTCACAATCACACAGTCAATTGGAACACACAACAACAAACATAGCACATGACTCATATCATGATCTCACTAACTCATCACTAGGGAACTAGTCCTTCGAGACATTTCTCACACATCCCAGTTTCCATCCAACCTTTTAAGCTAAACATCCAAAATAACATCATTCATACATAAAAAAATATGTTGGGTCCCTAGACATTCTCATTTTACCTATAAAGGAACTCACTAGGGTTCTTCAGTCCCATCACTACACTCTAATGGTGAAATAAAACCTTATAACCTAACCTAGGATTTAATACCCAACACAATATCATAAATAAAAAGGCACAATCATGCATCATTATTCAATAAAAAAAAACAAGGAAAGCACAATAAGGATCATATAAAAAAATTATTCTTTAAAAAATAGGATATCTCCTATATTAAGTAAAACATAATGAAATCAATTTAAAATTGATCCCTTCCAACTTTCCATTAAAAATAAAGCCAAATTAACTTTTTCATATTTTTCATTGCATTTCATACTATCTTACTAATTCTAGTCCATTGGTCAACATAAAATAAAAATATTATTTAGAAGAACCAACTCATATTTTTAAATATGACAAGAAAACCAATATATCAAATCATCATTTTCATTTGAAATTATAATTGAGTCAATCCATTTATAAAAATATTTCTTATAATGTGAACGTTTTACTCTTTGAAAAATAATTTATGCTGCCAAACAAATGATATGGAAGGATGCCAATACTCGTTCAACCAAGACAAAACTATTGAACCATTTATCAAGATATCAATTCCAAGTTGGATATTAGGGTGATGCGATCCCATAAAAATATATGAGAGAGATCACAAAATTCATGAAACATGAAAATAATTATAATAAAGATGGAAAAAAATAAAATATCCAAAAGAATATGTGAATTAGTAATACTTATTGGACTACTAATGTTGTTCCAAAATATCTTAGGACATTTATATTTTTATGGTCTTGTTAACCCTTCATATATTACTAATTATTTTGTTTTAAGTTAGTTCATTAGGTTTTATCTTTATTTAAGTCATCTATGTTATTAATATGAGATTCATAAATATTTGATAAAATTTTCTAAAGACTAAAAAATCACATACTTAAATATTTTGCATATGTGGATAATTGGATTCATCACAATATCAACTACATGTAAATATTTCTATGTAGATGAATATAAAACATGAGAAAATGGATATTCCAATGAAATGGATACACAAATCAGCTACGTGTAGTAATTAACTACATGAATTGGGTCTGTGGAATATTCTACTACATGGATCCAATTAGCTACATAATTTTGTCACCTATATGAATATTCAACTACATGAGAAAGTTGGTAATGTAATTTGTCAACCTAAGGAAATTATCTATGTGAGAAATGACTACGTGGATCAATTCAATTATGTGAATTCTAATTCATGGAATTCAGCTCTATGGTAATCTAGAATCATCTATTTTGTTCTGAAATATAAATATTTATTATTTTTGGTGTAATTTAAGTAAAAATAAATGATTTCATTGATTCATTAAATATAGGACGTCATATTTGAGGTAAAATCAATTTCATAAAGGAGTCATGTACCGAGATAAGAAAATTTCACAAAAATAATCTAATTCTTAGTCTTGTTGCTGAGGTATTTTTAGAAAATTACATCTAGAATTTAATTTCAAAGCCTATTATTTAAGATCTCATGATAAAAAATAAAGGAATAATAAATTCATGAGTATTCTAATAAGAAGTGTCAGTATAGATAAGCAGAAATAATAGAAGAAATATCTTTCACTCAGACTCTATCTCTTGAATATATTGTGATTCTCCTTTATGATAAGCTAAATAAAAATAATAAACAAGATTTCTATTGCTATTCTATCAAGATTTTTTTTGTGTTTTAGAAGACAATCCTAAAGATACTTTTATATATTATCTTCTCTTATAAAGAAAACTTATCTTCTATTATCTGCATATTTCAACTATGAGCTTTATGTGTAATCTTTAATTTTTCTTTTCTATTTTTTGAAGTGATAATTCCTTATATGGAGTGTTGAAGTCAGGTGTTTTTTAATCCTTGAAAAATCCAAATAAAAGCTCCTAGTTTTGTACCAAGTGATATATACTTTCACTTAGTTAGGTATTCTATGTGAAAATTATTAACATTCTATGGGAAAAGTATTAGTACTGCTAAGAATCAATAATATCTAGGAGTTGAGAATTGGGGGAGTGGTGTAGGAAATTTCTATTCCATGATCTACTAAAAATATATTATATTTTTTTTATTTTTATATATATTTTTATTTATTATATATAGTTATGTTTAGAATTAATAATAACTTAACATAACTTAAAGAGGGTGTCTTATAGGCCAAGAAAATTTCACATACTAAATTCACCCCCTCTTGAGTCTTGGTGTGGTTGTTCCCCAACCAAGAATTGGTATAAAAGGAAGCGAATTTTGATTTTTGAACTATAAAATGTTTAACTCTTAATATTATCTTAAAATGGATACTATTATTGAAAATAGATATGGTATGTCCATGATAGGAGTTCCATACTTAAATGGAAAAAATTATGGCTACTAGAAGGAACAAATGATTATCTATTTGAAGAACCATGATCTAAAGTTTATTTAAAGGAAAAAAATCATTAAACAATTCTCAAGATGGATCATAACATATGTGTTGATATAACCAAAGTGAGATATTATTTGAAATCAAATGTTAATAATTTTATAATATGTGGATTGGGTCCTCATGAGTTCAACCATGTTTTAAAATGTTCCGCAACATATGAGATGTGGATAAAAATATCAATAGCATTTAAAAGTATAGATATTGTATGATCACTAAGATAAAATACTTCCAAGTTTATGTTTCATATATTAAGGATGGTTTATGGACATATCATAACACAATTTAATGAAATATTAGCACAAATTACAAATAATGTTTATTCTTTTGGAGAACCCATTCTTGAATATGAGAAATCACTGAATGTTATTAGATTTATACTATCTTAGTTAAGTGGAATATTAGTTTTCATTATGTATTATGCCATTTTCAATGATTTAAAAATCAAATATATCATTGGAATGTGAATAGTGTATGATGAAGTGATGAAAGCCGAAGCTAGTGACCATATATTGGTGAAAATGTAAAATGCTTCTTTTAATGTCGTTTCTTCAAAAGATAAAAATAAAAGAAAATGATTGAAAACCACCAAGTAAAATAATGGGTAATCATTAAATAGTTATGCTTCATACAACAATCTTTCTTAGTTTTTAAATTTTTTTAAAAAGTTTCACAACAAGAAAATAGGTTTTTAAAACCATTATAAAAGTATTTGAATTTTGTGGGAAAATCTAAAGAGGGCATATGATATAAGTTAAAGAAACTTGGGGAAATCAAGTTGTACCACCATTAATTTCTAGATAATAAAAATATTAAGAAGTATTTTAAAAATGTTGGATACAAAAATAAATATAAGAGAGATATGAAGGCCACATGGATCACTTATAAAGATTATACTAATTGCACTAATTCTAAATTAGAAGCAGAAATTTGTAATAAAAAGGCCAACATGTGCTTTATTCCACACTCTAATTAGGTACACTCATTTTATTATTTTCAGTTTGAGTTTGACTCAAATAAATAAAATCTACTACTTTAAATAATTAAATGAATATTTTAACATGATATAATTTTTTTTAAGGTTTGAAGAAGAAAAATAAAGAACTCAAGAATACATATAATTGTTTTGTAGGTGAAAAATAAAACTTAAATAAGAAAATTTTAGATCTAAAAATTAAACTATTAAATTCTTCTACATCTTGTATTATAAATTCTAACAAAATTTAATATTAAAAAAATAACTTCAAGACCATAAATATGATGCTATTATTTCCAAAAAGGTGAAAATATTTAAATAAAATAATTTAAAATAATAATGTTCATTAAAATAATTTTGGATTATAAATCCAATGAGAAAATTAAAATGGTATAAGAATTAATTTTTTCTTAATTCTAAGAATATTTGTTTTTTCAAAAAATTGTTTTTTTTTCATTTTGGACAACTTGGTAACTATGATAATAGTTTTAGTTTAATAAATCCATAATCTTAGAGAGTTTAAAATTAATTTATTTCAATAGGTTTTTAAAAAATAAGTGTTGGAATTTCTGGAAAGAAAATATTGATCTGGTACCCAAATATTTTTTTGCAAAAATTGGAGGATCTAAGAAATTATGGGTACCAAAACAACTTCTTGTTTGATTTGTTTTTGTAGGAAAAAAAACTATAATAAAATCAATAAAAAATGGTATATGGACACTTAATTATCATTGAATATGAGGGTAAATTTCCTAAATTTCTATTCTCTATCAAAAATTGATGGCGGTTATATCACTTTTGGTGACAATTAGAAATGAAATATAATGGGAGTTTTATTGGTTAGAAATATATGCACATTAATCACTAAAAAGGTTATATATGTGGAAATATTTAATCATAACTTGATAGATATTTCATAACATTATGATAATGGTTTAATTTTTTTGGTTTTTCAAATAATAAATGTTCTTTTTTAAAAGATAAATTATTAAATTTAAGTCACCTAGAACTAAGAATGTGTATACCTTAGATAATAATTCTTTCTGTATATAGAAAGTGAAATATTTAAATACTAAATTAAATGAATCTCGGATTTGGAATAGAAGATAATTACATTGTGATATTTATTATTTGAGTAAATTCACTAAGAGAAATTTAATTTCAGATTTACCTAAACATAAATTGAACAATAAGAAATTATGCGATTTCTAGAAAATGGGAATGAAACACAAGTAATATTTCAAATAAAATATATATTTTTCTATATCTAGGTATCTATAACATATTTTCATGAATTTTTTTGACTATCTTGATAAAAATACTAAGAGTTTAATATTTTGTTACTTTTTAGTTGAATATTTTTCTAGATTTATATGGGTTTTCTACTTGAGTGTTAAAAGTGAAGATTTTTCTATTTGTATTTGTTTTTATAAATTGGTTAAAGAAGATAAATATGAAAGAATTATTTATTTAATAAGTGTCCATGAAAAATAATTTGAAATCTATGAGTTCAATTCTTTTTATTCAATGCATGGAATGAAAGATACTTTTTATATGTCTAGGATACCTTAATAAAATGGTGTTTTAAAAGGATGAATATATTCCTATATGAAATTTATAGTAATATGTTATGTGATAATAAATATCCCATTCATTTTTGGGATGAAGCTATAAATACAACTTTTTATGTCATAAACAATGTTCAAATTAATCCAAATATGTAGAAAAGACCCTTTTACCTATGAAATAATGGAAAAAAACTGGATACATTAAAGTATTTGTATGTAAAGTTCACATTCCAAAAAAAAGATAATATTTGAAAATTTGATCTAAATGATGAAAAAATAATATTCCTTGGATATTATACTACATCCAAGGATTATAGATCTTTCAACAAGAGGTCAAAAATTATCGAAGAATCAACTCATGTTAAATTTGATGAAAGTGGTCCATTTGATCATAAAATGAATTAAGTTTATGATTTATATTATTCTTGTGAAAACAAGAGACATAAAACTATTTTTTATAATATAAAGGATGACTTGAAACTTGACTTTGGTGAACCAAATCCTAAAAGGAATGATACCACTGAACCTAAAAGTGTGATTCATATAAATAATTGAACCCTGAAGAACCAACCCTTAGAAATAATTATATGATGTTTAGATGAAGGTATTAGACTAGAATAAGTGTAGGAAACATTATATAATTTTCTTCCAAATTATCTCAACTAGAAATTAAATCTATAAAAGAATCCTTAGCTAATAAGAGTTGGATTGTATCTATGTAATATAAGTAAAACCCATTTAAGAGGATAAATGTATGAGAATTAGTTAATAGATGTTTTGATTATCCTATTATAGGAAGAAAATGGGTTTTTAGGAATGAACATGATGATCATAGTGTGATTACTAAGAATATAACTAGACCAGTCGATAAAGGGTATAACCATTATGAAGGTATAGATTACGAGGGTACCTTTATACTAGTGGATATATTAGAATCTATTTTTACTCTCCTAGACTATGCATCACACATTAATTTCAAATTATATTAAATAGATTAAAATATAATTTTTTAAATGCTTTTATTATGGAGGAATTTTATGTTGAACAACCTCATGGTTTTGAGAATTCCAATTTTCCAGATTCAGTTTCCAAATATACTAAAGGTCTTTATAAGCTTAAACAAGAACCTAAAGCATGGTATGAGTGTTTAATTATTTTCATTTATTAAATATACTTTTAGTATAAATATAAAACCCCACAATGTTTATAAATAATTCATCCTAAAAAAAGTTTTTAGTTAAAATATTTGGTGATGCTGTGTTTTTTGGTTATACAAACAAAAAATTGTGTAATGATTTCTAAACACTCATAGAAAAAGTACTTGAAATGAGACTGATTGGTGAGCTAAATTACTTCCTTATTTTTCAATTTTATTTGAAAGACTGTGGGAAGATTTTGAGACAAAGTAAACACATACATCACTTACTAGAATGGACTCAAAAACCCTAAGGAATGGGAAACCAGTTGATAACAAGGTATACAAAGGAACAATTAGTAGTCTATTGTATTAAACTTCTAATAGATTAGAAATTATTTTTCAGTAGGAATATTTTCAAGACTCTAGGAAAATCCCAAGTCATCTCATTTGAAAGCTGATAAAATAATTTTAATTTATTTTAAAGGAATGATTTCACTTTCCTTAAAATTTTCAAAAAACTTTTGATTCTAATTTGATGTCATATTCTGGTGCCAACTTTGATGATTATATACTAGATAATAAGAGGATCTTGGTAGCCTATAATTTTCAAGACAAATCTCCAGTATCCTGATCTAGTTAGAAACAACACTCAATTGATATATCTTCTGCTAAAGTAGAATACATTACTTACGGTAATTTTTGTACATGTGTGTTGTTGATGAAACACACCATAATGGATTTTGGATTCAATTATTATAAATTATAAATAAAATGTGATAACCCTAGTGGCATAAAAATTTTAAAAAATATTATAAATTATTCACGAATAAAGTATATATATCCAAGTCATCATTTCATAAGAGACCATCCTCTAAAAGGCAATATCACTATTAAATTTATCACTATTTAGAATCAATTAGTGGATATATTTACTAATCCCCATCATTGGAAACATTTTGATTCTATTATGTGGTATTTAGGGTAATTTAAATTTATATGATTTTTAATTTATGATTTTTATTTCAATTTATGAATTTATTTTTGATTTATCTATGTTTTAGTGCATTACAAATTTATTCTCTTTTAATTTATTATTATTTTTTTGTTTTGTATTCATTCAATTTATTATTTTTATTTTATATTTACACAAAACATAAATGGTCTATGTATCCCTTTGAAAAATCGGGTGCATGACCTAGAAACCAAATCGAGCTGACCCTTGCCTTTCACCTATATCACTCCATCTTTGAAGCCAAATCGTAACCATGTGATTATCTCAAAACCAACCAATATTTTTGTGATGGGGAAATTTATAAAAACGAGATGGTGGTGGTTTTAGATATTTAATGAAAGAAAAAGAAAGTGGTGCACTACATCACGTTCTTGTGGGAACAACTAGGGACATGGATTGGATAAATGAAAATGAGATGAATTTAAAGAAGCATTTACAATTCCATGGATGAGTATTAATTTTTAATGAGAAGAAATTGGGTTTTCTATTTCAGGAGTAGGATAAAGATTTCATGATAAATGAGGTGTTATAATTCTGAAAAATTGAGGATGTATTCTCTACCAGCATAAATGGTAAGGATTTAATAGTTTTGTTCATGGATATTGTAGAGTTTATGTAATTACCTCATGAGGGTGAGTACAATTTCATCCAAAACATAATTGGTACTAGATAAGTTAGACCTATTGAAGTATTCAAGTTTCTACTTGTGTCCTATTATTTTTAAAGGAATGATGTTAAGGAATTTGAAGTTCAATGGAAGGTGTTTTGTACATTTATCCAAACGAGAATTACTCAAAGTGCTAGTGAGATGGAAACTATGTGGTTTCAAAACATGCACCTCTTATATGTTATGATTAAAAATATCAAGTCAAATATACCTCAATAAATGATTTAGTTCATGAACTACCACTACCAAGGTAAAGGGATGTATAATTATTACCCCTATGAAATTATTTTTTATATGATTTCAAGAAAGAAAGAAGTGGACTTGAAATTTGGATCCAAAATAACGTAACAAAAAAGTAACAATTTTATAGAGGTTCTCTTAAAAAACTTTGGTCACAACTAAGATACTACCTATAGTTATATAAATATTATTAGATTATAAGTCATTTCTTATGATGTTATACCATCTTCTATTCTAAATTAGGTGGATCTGCCTACTACCTCACCTCCTAAAACTGTAACACCCACTAAGACACTGTATACTAAGAAAGTGTAGGAGACCATTGCAACATGATTAGAGCCTATAGTGAAATATTTAAAAATATCATATGAATTATTCCAAATTCAATAATAAGTTTTAGTTAGTGAAAGTGAGTATTCTGAGCTAGTTGTTTCAACTGTTGAGATAGCTTTTGGAGATGAAGTAAATTGGCTAGTTGAGACTATTCCTAACATGCATATATTTCTGAATGAAGAGTGGGAATTAAGGTAAAGCACACAGTATTTGATCCCATACATGGATCGACTACTACTTATAAAAATGAAGTTTGGGATTAATCTATATAAGATTTTTTTTATTACCCACATTCTCCAACTTTGATTACATCACCTAATCATGTGAATGAATTTTCACACCTGTAAGAAAAAGTTATAAAGGTTATAATGTGATTAAAAACATGCATAATTTTGGCTCTAGAGTGATGAAAGAGTTTGATAATATAAAAGTAGATTAAGATGATTTGAATAAGGATCTAACATTTTTCAAATATTATATTAGATAGTAAAAGAATATTTCTGTTTCCAAAGTGTATTTTAAAAAATGGTTGAGATGATGGATTCCCAAACCACCATGATCTAAAACCTCAAAATGATGAAACTTTTTTTATCTGATGTAAATTATAAATATATTGATGTTGGGATAGATAATATAAGTTATTTTAGAGTAACTGTTTCTACTAAGTCTGAGATTAATGAAATTGGAGTGTTTTTTAGATCTCAATGGGACATGGTTTAGAACATGACACTAGTTAAATCCAATCATTCAGTGGATTATATAAATGAGATTCAATGTTTTATGACCTAGAAAAAGTGATACTTTACCATATAAAAATATTGTTGTGAATCAGTTTGAGTTCCTTAATAAGTCTCAACTAACTACCACATTTAATTATGTAACTTCAGCTGTTTTAGATTTTCAGAATTAGTTTGATCAAATGTTTTCATATTTGAAATTAGTTTCCTATCAGATAAAATTATTTCCGTGTGACTTGTTAACACCAATAATTATGTAATAATTCACAAAGGATCTATTAGGTGAGTTTTAGGAAACCAAATAAGTAGTTATAATGCCTTTTCCAAGAACAGATAGGTCATTGAATAACATCGTTTTCCATCTTTAGAAATTTCTAAATGGAAATGTAGAAGAAACCTTGGGAGTATCCAAGAAATTTAGAGATATGGTTTCATGCTTGATTGGTCAAATCAATAGAAACCATCAATAGTTTTTAGCTATGTTTCATGATATTTGTTAAAGAATTATTGGTCATTATACAGACTCTTTATAAGAGGATTCTAGTTCCACTGAGTTGGAGAACCTCCCATCTATTCCAGCTAAATCTACTAGATGAGAGATTACTGTATACAAACCTCCTAGGTCAGTTTCTCATATTACAACAAATTATAGTGCTCCTATGTCAAATATTTTTATCACTCATGTTCTTCAAGATCCTTCCTTTTTTAATAAGGTTTGTAATGTCTTGGTATAGAATTTAGTCAACCGGGATCACAAATTGATTTCTTTGGAACGAAGGATAATCAATTTTCAAGCCTTGGATGATTGAATTTAGAAAAATATGCATTCAAAGCCTCTTTTAGATCTATATTTCTCTAATAATATTTCAATAGTTAGTTATTCTAAGTGTGTTTTAGTTAATTAGTTTAAATCTTGTAGTGGGATTCTAAACAATGCTCTCATAATAGTTTCTCGGATACACAAATAAGCCTCCACTTCTATTTTAGACTTCTAGAAATATGATATCATAAAGATAATTGATATGTTTAGTCATGATATATTATCTATAAATGGTATAATTTACCATAGAATAACACTTTAAAATACCTATGGAGGTTTCAGGTAGAGAGTGAATTATTTTTTTTATCCAACCAAGGCTTATCAATGAGAACACAATAAGAAAACTTCTTCTATTGGGATGAGTCTTTTGAAAAAGAAGTTACTTATTCAGGGCATGTCAATAAAATGGATTTTGTGAGTTAGAGATCATATTATTTGAGTATTTCCTCTATGAATCTATATAAATCTTTGAGCACACCTACCTAGATACCATGAGACAGATCAAGTACTGGTGTTAAAGACATTTCACTTATGGAGCCTGAAATATTTGTTTTACCTTTATTAGTTGAACCTACAACTACCTCCTCCTCATATCTAACTTATAAGAAACCTCTACCCAAATCTCTATCTCTATTTAAAACCATTCATAAGACTGGGTTGGTTGAATGATTTACTTTATCAGTACTTTTATGGGTATTATGTTGTTTTATTTTTATACAAGTGTTGAGATTAATAAAATACTTCTTGATCTCTTTGTTGTGTTTTAGAGTGATTGTTTTCATTTAATTTATTTTATATATATTTTTTGTTAACAAATTTCTGAAATTTAATGATTTTCATCATTGTAAATGTGTTATTTTCTTTATTCTTCTAAAATTCAGTCATGCTATAATTTGAATTCAGAATTGACACTATACATAAATAGTTTGTCACTCAAAGTTCTATATTAAAACTTTTTTCACTCTACTTACCCTTTATTTTAATTTAAAAAAATGGGGTAGAAGATAGATTTGATTGATTTAAGGTGAAAAGGGGAGATAAATTTAGAGAATAAAGGATAATCAATTTTTTTTAAAAAATTATTATATATTAAATATATTTTCCTAAAAAATCATTATAATGTTTTAATATTTCATTTTTTTTGTTTAATGGATTTTTATCATTAAAAAGGGAGAGATTTTTGTACTACAAATGTTTTTCTAACATATCTCATGTACATTATGTTTTGATGACCCTAAAACCCATTTATATATTACTAATGATTTTTAAGCGTGTTCATTAGGTTTTATCATTATTTAATCCATCTATGCTATTATTTTAAAATTCATGAAGACTTGATGAAATTTTCCTAAGTCTAAAAAATTACCTACATGAAGATTTAACCTACATAGATATTTGGATACATCATAGAATCACTTACATTGAAATTACATATATCGATGAATAACCTATGCGATAAAGAAGATAAATTGATTAATGGAGTACATGAATCGACTACTTGGCAGAATTGACTATGTGAATTAAGGTCACATTTGTATATGTGGTTACAATTAGATACATGACTTATTCATATACATGAAAATTAGGATACATGGGAAATAATACAATATAATTTTTATATGTGAGGAAATCAGCAAAGTGAATAATGACTATGTGGTTCATTTTTTCTACATGAATTCGAATATGTGGAATTCAGATATGTGGTGATCCAGAATCATTTATTCCATTCTATAAACTACAAATTTATTACTTATGGTGTACTATAATAGGAAATTAATGATGTCTTCAATGCATTAAATATTTTACTTCTTATTTATGATAAAATAAAATTATGAATGTTATCAAGTACTAAGTGAAGAAAATAGTATATAATAATTTGTTACTTAGTCCTTTTACTGAGATATTTTGAGAAAAGGTAATATTGAATTTAATTTTGAAGCCTTTTTTATAGGATCTCATACTATAAAATAATAGAAGAATAAATTAAATAGTATTAAAATGGGATGTGAAGATATAGATAATTAACATTAATAGAAGAAATCACTTTCACTCATGATCTATCTCTTGAAGCTTTTGTGCTGCTCCTCCATTCCATGATAAAGAAAAAGAAGAAAATATATTATTATAATTGTGCTATCAAGATTGATTTTTCTATTTTTTAAAAGACAAACATTAAGTTAATACTCTCTTATATTATCTCTTGAATAACTCTTCTCTTATGTTAGTTTCAATATGTAACTATGATATTCATTTTCAATCACTCATTATTATTTCTAAATGTTACAAGTGATCACTCCTTTTAATGAGTGTTTAAGGTTGGTGTTTTTTATAGACTTTTGGGATCTTGGAAAAAATGCTATATTTTTTACCAAGTAATAACTTCATGAACTCAGTTGGGAAGTCCTCAAGAGAAGGACCAACAACCCCTAGGAAAAGGACTGAAAATAGAGAAAATCACCAAGATCTAAGAGTTAAGCATTGGTGGAGTGAACTATGGGATTTTTGGTACAAAAATATATATAAATATCTTATGTTTTATCTTTTTCTTTTAAATTTTATTTCCACTTAATAGTTGTGTTGAAAAATTTCAGAACTTATTATACCTTAAAGAGGGTATTTTCTATTCCATGAGAATTTCAATAATTTAATTCACCCCTATCTTGGGTCTTTGAGTAGTTTTTCTTTGACAATAAATTTCAAGACCACCAACCTAAACCAATGATTAATAAATCATCCCAATATCTTACTAACCTCATTCAAGTATAAAATCTCCCATATCTTCAAAAAAAAATTAAACTAATAATGTAAACATTTAAAATAAAAATAAAAAATTGGTAAAATCAAGAAGAAACTCATCAGGAAACCTAATGATGCCAAAACCATGAACAATGGGATAAAATAAACTCCAAATTTTAACTGAGGATCAATATAGAAAAATACCAAAATTAAAGACTTTTATTAAAAATTTTAAACCAAAAACTTATAAATTCCACAAATAAATCCATGGAGAAACTTACCTCAAATCAAACAAAGAGTGAATACTTGAATACCTTCTCCTAGGTATTCATTTACAAACCACCATCATGTGGGATGATTAAACCATGTAATTGAGGATTCATATCTCCTAAAACATAATTGGAAAACCAATAATCATAAAGAGGTTAGAGTGAAGAATAAGGGATATAATGAGAGATATATTACAAAGAATCCATGTGATGAAACTCTCTAAAAAGACTCATATTGATGGGAGGAAATGGATGGGATATGAAGATCCAAAGAGGGTTCTTCTTTCATCTTTTGGTTGAACAAAATGAAGGGATCCTGAGGGGGTTTCTAATTAGGACCCCCTATGAATACACTATAAGGAACCCTTAAAAAAATAAATAGAGTTGTTAGTCATGGTGTGACCATAAGGCTCACACCACAATGAATTATCATAAGGACACACTATAACATTCCCTTTACTACTGTAGTGTAACTGACCCCCATAATGTATTAGTTTTATCCCTATGGATAACCCTAATGGTGTGGCCCCTATATTCTATATTGTAGGCCTTTCTAACTAAATCAATATTATAGAATGGTCCCTAGGTTTCGGTGAAACAACCTGAAAAATGGAATAGCTCCTAACCTAGGCCCTCTTTGAAATATCTTGGGAATCACACCACATCACCCTCCACTACATTGTAACATATTTCCAACTCCCTACACCATAACATAACACTCCCTTGTATGGTGTAGTCCTCTGTTAGGCTTTAGAGTTCCATCAACCAACACCTAAAATCCCACACTAGGTGTTCTATATATAAAGACCCATACTTATCATACAGATATATTACATATTAATAGATTAATATGAAATATATTTTACATTACACTCCTAGAAACCATAAAGTATTTGTGTCTTTGTTGACTAGATACAAAATCCTCTTATTTTATGAAATATAATCGACATCCCTCATAAATATAATTCCACATATTATAGATCTTAAAAATACACCACTTAAAACCTTTCATTATAACCGAGGGAAATGAAATATAGGAATGTGTGATCTTATATGCCCATTAAGTGTAAATAATGGAGATATAAATTATCACATAAAAATAACACGATCATATGTGAATGGAAAGATTATATTAACTTTTTTAAATCTATACCTAGCATACAATAAATCATAATCTTGAATCATAGAATAAATCTTGGATTTTCATAAGATATGACTCCTAAAGGAATACAATAACATGATATATGAGAGTATATCATTAGCATAAGACCAATGTTTTTTTAATACACATAATTGTAGAAAATAATTTCCTTATTCAAGTCTAACTAACAAGAATATCATTGTGGATTGGGTTCACTATCTATTCCATCATATCCTTAGTTAATGCTCACTCCCAAGACTATAATAATGGACAAAGTCCATTATGTAACTAGGTTCACCCCTATTAAAGTCCTTATTATGTCATGAGATATCTATGTTTACCCAATGTGTTGAAAGGATATATAATTATAGTCCCACCCATCATATAATAAAAATCTATTCATATATATTCCATAATATCATAATTAATTCATCATATATCATAACCCATGGAAAAGAAACAAGTTTCATAAAATTTTTAACAATTTATCATAGAATTCTTTATAGAAAATAAATGGGTTTTATAAACATATCGTCATCATAATCAAAAAACATATAGATAAATAATAAGGATGGTATCCTTGGATTATATACCCAGTAATCATAAGTTACATCAACGAATATTATTATAAATGAAAATTACTTCAAAAGGTCAATTGGAATATTTCTTGAAGAAAATACTATTTTCAATTTGGAAAAACTTCTTTAAAATATATAAATTTACAAAATATTTTGGAAAAAAATTTCTATTAAAATAATCATGTAAAATTTTAAAGGAAGCTTTAAATCACTGAAAACTGATGATGGAGAGAAGTTATATTCATGCCTTAAACATTAAAAAAATATTTCTTTCACATTTTTAGAAAAAGTAAAAAGTAACTTGTTTGGAAAATTACAAGAAAATTAACTTTTAAACATTTTTATTTAAATTTAAAATTTTTTTAAAAATTATATTAAATAATATTTGGATAATATAAAAATTTCTTGATTTTTTAAAAAAAACATTGACATAAAAGAAAAATATTCCAAACCAATGATGAAATAAAGTCTTTTTTTATTAAAAAAATTTATTCAATATTTTTTTGTACCAAAGATTGGAAAATGGTATTATTAATTAAAAATTACATGAATAACCAGAGTATTAACCTTAGCCATGGTAATGAGTTTTTCAAACATAATGGGTTATAACTTTACTCAAGGTAATAAGTCTCCCATAAATTACAAAGGATGAAATATTATACCATTTATCATCAAAATTGTCCCCTTGTTACATTATGAGTAAAATTATGACCCTTTATGTTTGAAATTTTTTGTTACAATGTCTTAGGTTAATATGATTTTATTGAGGTTACCCAAGAGATATCTATTTTTTTAAATTAACTTTCAAAATTTTCAATTAAAACCTCATGAAACATATAAAATAATATGGATATATAAATCAAAATATTTTTTTTGAGAGTAATTATAAAATAAATTCATTGTTAGTATATAAACCACATAAATGAAACAATTTGTGATTATGGAATGTGCCTTAGAGAAATAAAAGTGAGACGAGAATCCCTTACCTTAAGTTAGGCTTTCTTTGAAAGAAATCTAAATTTCTATATAATAAATTAAAATTTATTATAATTATATACCGGGGTCATATAATTACATATAATATAATATTTTATCCACTTATAACTTTTCAAAAACAATTTATTAATAAATATATTTTAAAAGATTCGTTTCTGAGTGTTAACTATTTCATTTTTATAAGAATTTCGGTTTGGTAGTTCCAATAATTGTACTTCGATCATGTATACATCATATAAAAAATATTAATCATCACATAAATATCATATATATTCATTATAAAATTATATTTATTTTTATTATTTAATAAAAGGTAGATATTTAAAAATAAATTACACCATTTCTGGAGATGGTAGGACATACGTATGCATGAACACTGTTTTCACTTTTTGATGGATGGACAGAAAAAATTTAAATAGTAATTATTATTTATAGAATAATTATTATAGAATATATATTATATATATTTATTAAATCTATCTTTATTAACATATATGTAAACCGGGAATGAAAAAAAATCACATCGCTTTTTGGAGGTGGTAGTCCATACTTATAAATTAGAGGCGTTAACATTTTCAATGAATTGGGTGGCAATAAAATTGATATGTTATTATAAATACAGAATCATTATTATTTATTAAATATAATTAAAAAAAATAAAACCATCATAATACCCATCCATAAAAGATGGCGATGGAAAATGAATTGTATTGCTAAATTGTGGTGGTAGTCTAGAAGTATGCACGAGCGATACTTTCACTTCCCATTTGATAGAAACATGGAGAATAACAGTTATAAAATAATCATAATATTTTTTATATATATTTAAGACACTGGATTTATTGGTTTATTAGGAATACCATAGAATTAGATGTGGTAGAAGTGTAAATAAAATAAAAAAGGTCTTGTAGGATGATTACTTCTTCTTCAGTAAGCCTCCCTAAGATCCCTTATTAAGGAAATTTGTAATGATTTTTTAAGAATCAGAATGCCTTTAATTTGTGTATAAGTAATTTTAAAAGAAAATTATTTAGGTTCTGGTTGATCTAAATGAATCAATGTGTTTTGAAGATAAAAAAACAGGGGTTCCCTTTTATAAGTAGAGTAGAGGACACACATGGATTTTCTTATAATCTTAAAATATAATAAAGTATTACTTAATAAAAATGCTTCTAAATGGTCAAATGTTATTATTAAGGATAATATGAGGTCAAAATATGGATATAAAATAAGTTTTCTTTACAATTTTAACTAGAGAAATTATCCATATCTCTTGGTTAACTCCTAATAAACCTGTATTAACTATAGCCAAGATAACACCTTTGTCAAACCTGAAGTGTTATAATTTTAATCATAAGGTAAAAAGTAGTTCATAAATTCTTAGTGGTGAAATATTACACCACTTTTCAGCCTACTTGTACTATTTAAAGATAATTATGAATTATAAATAATTTAGTAAGATATTATTTTTCATAATGTATCATTAATGCCATTTTTGACAATATATTCAATGTGAATTTAAAGTCATCCAGATAACAATATATTTAGAATATAAAGTATTTAACCATACTTTTCATATTATTGTTAACCATTAAATTCATGTGATACCATTAGTCATCCAAAAAAATATTACTTTTTTTATTTTAAAAATCATTTACTTTGATTTTTCTATTACTTGCACAAGAACTGTGTTGGTGTTGTATAGGAGTTTAAAGTAATTACAAAATCACTAAAAATTATAAAAAAAACACCATCATGATTTTTTATTCTTATTATAAACATAACCTTTAATATTTTTTAAAAACATAATTTAGCCCTATGTGAACATATAATAGTAATTTAAAATAAATAGAGTGCCATTTTATATTTTTCATTACTCAAAATATTATATAGTTCATAATCAAAGATAAATGAAAAAACGTTCAAATTTTTATTTTCTGTAAGATTATGGATGAAATATATTCAAACCATGAAATATATGAATGTTTTTGGTTGACGGAATACCTTGTCTCATTATTTCAACCTTGTTTTACATATTCACCCTTATCGATGTAGCAAATATTTACCAGATATACTATTCATATTGGCTGAAAGTAAAATAAGAACCATTATACTAATTTTAAACTCATAATTAATTTTTTTATAAATTTTTCATTATTCAATATCCATTATATTAGTTATTTTTTTAATTTAAATTCATACAATGCAATAAAAAAATGTTTTTAGAAAAATTAAATTTTAAGAATTAAAATTTACTTATATTGAAATCATGAATATTTATTATTAAAATGGAATTAATTAGATTATAAAAAAGAAAAAAGATCATATGTAATTTTTATTATAAAATTAAAAGTACAATTTTACTTTTAAATTACTTTATTTAATAAAAAACCAAGAGTATTTGAAAAATTAGTATTTTTCATTATTCACTAACAAATCATTCATTTTAGAAAAATAAATAAATTTCAACCTAAGTTAGAATTAATACGATGATTTCAAAAATAATGTTCAATTTATAAAATAATTCTAAAATAGGTAGAAATTAATTATAAGTTCTATGAAAAAAATGCAATAAAATTCATTTTTGAAGGAAATATATTTTTTTAAGCATAAAATGAATTCACTAATAATTGAGTGCATATTTTATAACCATTAATAAAAAAATTTATTGTGTAGGACCATTATAAATATATATATTTCATAATATGTTTACTCAATTTTATATCAATCAATTCAATGGCTAGGTTTTAACAGTCACATTTAAATAATAATATTTTTATAATATATCTCAGTTGACATAAAGCTTGTTGTTGTATGTTAACCATGATATTAGTATTTTTATTCTTTCAAAATAAATTTACTGGGTGCTAAATTCTCCCACAATTAAATAAATTATAACAAAAAAATTATATTATTAATCAAATATTCAATATTTGAAATCATGTTTACTGAAAACCCATATAAAATAAAAAATTAATAAAACTTTCTATGAAAAGGGGAAGTAGAAAACATAAATTTTACTTAAAAAACACATAATCAAGGTTCCCAGATAATGAGAGTATCTGTGGGATATTAATACATATATATCGAGAAGAATAATACCATCCAATGACTAACAAAGAGTGATAGAGAACATGGTCATGAGAAAGTTAATGAACATAAAACTATAAATCATAAAGGGGTGAAAAGACCATAAACACATCAAAAATAAAGGAAAAAGGATATCATTTTTATTTCACAGTCATTTTTATATAGTTTATGGATTATTTTACTATCAAGATAAAGATAATTACAAAATATACTTACTTTATTACAATTTATTTCATAAGCACAATTTAATCCTTTAGTTGTGCTTTGATCAATTCCAACTTCACCTCTTACTCTAAGAAATGAATATTCAAGAAAACATTTTCATGCCTAAATCACAAAAATAAACTTTTAAAAGATCATAAGATCCTTAAAATAATGAAAATTAATCCATTCTATCACAAGATATTTACCCAAAAAATGTAAACATAAATTATCTAATATATGTACACAACAATTCAAGTTTAACTAAATCCATTCCATAAATAGTTAACTCTAAGACTCCTCCAAAATATGTATGACCAAATTAAAAACCCAAATATCCAAAATATTTGATCACATATTTTTTAAATATCAGATCTAACATTTATCCCTAAACAACATAATGTAGCTTACAATGTAACATATCAAACATGCGAATAACATTATCATATATTTTCCTAAAACATATAAATAACCTAAATCACTATATAACCTCAATGAAAACATACATTCTTCCAAAAAATAACTCTATCATTATTCTTTAAATAAATCATATTTTATCAAATATATCTCATAAACTTAGAAATGTACTAAATTCATCAAATATGACATAAATCACTTTGTTATCAAATTACTAACCAATTTCAAGGTTACCAACACTATCAAAATTTAATTTATCAATGATAACCATATTATTATCCCAACTAAATATTATTAACTAAAAATTAGGCATATATAAAGTTTCTTATTTCCCTTAATCATGTGTTCTAAAATAATATCACCTTACCTCTAAATAACTTTTCTAATTATCTATATTATTCAATATATATTTTCAAATCCTTAAAGAAAAACTACTATGGAATAATACACAGATGATTTATGATTCTTATAACTAGAATATAATTAATACAACACTTGTACAACATAATTTTTGAATATAAACAATTAAAACCATTTATTTTAACAATTGACATAACATATAACCTTCCTTAGTCTAGGAGTTCACCCTTGGATTTGGTCATTGAATCAGATAATTCCCATATTTCCCCAGATATAAAACAATTAACTATAAATGGTACATTAGGATGGAATTTATATCCCTCTATAAAAATATTAATTTTTTCTTATAAATCACATACACTATGTCCATATTTTACACACATAAAACATCTTCTCATTCCTCTAATAAATTCCATTAATTTTTTTCCCATAAATTCTATATGCAAGATGTTGAATCTTCTTACCTCCATGGTCTTCATGAAACTCTATTTTTATCTTATTAGGTGTTCCATAAATATCACCCAAGATGATTTTTTAATTACATAATGAGATATAATATTTTTTATCATTAAAAGGTTTCATATTACATTATCCATTTCACTTGGTTTCTATGGGGGATAATCAATTCATTATCTACCACATTTAGAATTAACATAGTTACTTATGGAAATATCCATAAGCTAAATACAAAAATATTAGTGTGTAAGATATATAACTTTTTTTGCTAATTTATAAAAATCATTTATAGGTACTATGTTTCCTTGTTTAGTATATACTTTGGTTGAGTAATTTATTTGGGGTGTTTGGGTGAAATTTGGATGTTTTTAGAGGGGTTTTGTGGTGAACACAATTGAAACACGGTTTCCCCAAACCATGCACCCTGCCCCAGAAAACTATGAAGCCCCATATAGATATATATTGAATGGTTTACACATGTTTTATAAAAAAATATGTTCTATTATGAGTAACCATGAAACCCCATAAGAGTGGGGCACAGTTAAGGCACACAGTTTGGAAAACTATGTGCCCTGGACAAAGAAAAAATGCATGCGGGATTTTAATCCTTAAAAAATCTATATTAAATTCATGAACCACTAGTTATTATCCATAAACACCCTATACCAGGATAAATATATTTCTTACATTTTTAAGGGATCCCAGAAGAATTAAAAATCTTTCCAACATCTATTTTATATTAATCAAAGATCCAATTAATGGATGTCCAACTCTCCTGGTAAGTAATATTCTCCCATTGAGACTTCAATCTCTCTATCTATCTTGTATATATTTATAGATGAAGAGGAAATATTTTCCTCCCCATTTATATGGGTTTTGATCTAGGTTTTTATAGATATAAATTTATTATAGGTTGGATTTTGGTTCTTGACCTATATCACATTCTTCGTTGTGCAATTGAACTTTCTACTTCAATTTGAGGATTTCAATTGGTGACCATATATCAATGATCATGATATAGGTGGTCTAAATTTAAAAAATCATATAATTGATTTATTTACATGTACAAAATTTTGAAAGTTTCAATTGCCATGATTGGGAAATTGCATCAGATATTTATCTTATTAAATTGAATTCCCATGTGATAACTAATTTTGTTATATTTGGGGAAGTTGAAATTTGTTGAATTGTGATCATGAAATTGGTGGGTTAATGGGATTTTGTCATTGGTAATTTTGGAATATTTAATTGGTTGGTATTTGGAATTGAGGGATGTTTAGTATAACCTTGAAGAGTTAATGGGTTTTGATTAAATTTTGATAATGATTTAATGGTGAAGTGTTCATATTAATTCATGCAATTAAAGTAAAATATTGATTTGATAGATGAAATGGTATACCATGATGTGAAATATTGATATTAGGGTAAATATATATTAACCTTGTAGAATTTGATATACATGTAAAATGTTAATGAATGACAAATAGGGCGTGGAACAGAAAATGATGCTCAAAATACCCACAAGGGGCTAGCCATGGCATTATAGACCCAAATTCATGAATGTGAATATTATTATATCGAACATGTACTGATACTCCAAATACTGATGGGGTGTGGGACAAGGATTTATGCTTCAAATATCCATTGGGTTCTAGACATGATGTTTTATTCCCATGAGATTGGCATTGAACTATGGTTTTATATGGTTGTGATATGAATTAAAATGAAATGATAAATAATATCCATGGTTCTATGATACGTGATATTGCTTGGAGGTTGTTCAGAATCTGGAAATGGAGAAAGAGGGTATTTATAAGGACTTGTCCAGAAAAAATTACATAATATTGAATTAAATGAATAATTCACATTGATGATCTTTTTTAGGTTTAGAGTTTTAGAGAATTAGGACATAACTATTACGTCTCAAAAGATTATAATGCAGACACTTCGACCCAGTTTCCATTTTTTCAAAAAATAAAAACTATTGAAAAAAAGATTCATGTCTCATTCCATGTTTTAGACATCATGACTTTTTTTAATCCCATCCTTGACCCTATTCATCTATAAGTCCCATGAAAAACATTTCAAAACATGGGATGGGCATAAAAAGATCACTAAGGGTTATAAAAAAAAGAATGAAAACATTAGTTCATCATTTCATACATAACATAAGCTCTTTAATATACCTCATGAAATGATAAGGTTTATGAATAACACATAGAAAACATAAATCATAAAGGTAACTTGTGTCATCCATATAATACATACATTATATCTATCACAACTACATAGGGAGTTACATTTGGAATACCCATCACAGTATATTTCATAAATCTATTAGGAGAAACATTTATGTTTACCTCTGTCACATTACCCAATGCATTGGAGAGCTAAATTGGGCTCACCTACCCTAGGTTTATCACATAACCACCTGTATACGTAAATAATGCCCAAGAACCATAACATATTCATAACACATAAAGTAAACATAAAGGAAAGATAACATTTCCACATTCTAATCACAATATTTAATTTAAATATATTAACATAAAAAATCCATTATCAAAACCATATTCAATACCAAAATACATAAAAGAGTATATGGTATTTATTTTCCTTTTAAAAACATTTCGTCTTGTTAAAGAAGACAAAGGTCAAATAATACTCATGGAGGCGAAAATGTCGTTGTCAAAAGAAGCATTATTTTTTTATAATTTAGTAGAATGCTTCATAGAAAAAGATTCCCTTTGAATGAAATGAAAAATCAAAGGTGTGTATAAATATTATAAAAGAAAATCATGTAATAAAACAAAAATATGCCTAAATGAAAGGAGATTGATATGAAGTCCTTTACCTCATGTCCGACTTGAACCGTTTGTCATTTAATCTCCTGAATAATAAACTATAGTTAATTTCTACTTTCTTAAGAACCTTCTTCAAGTTTATTATTCCTTTTATATAACTTATTACTATGTTATAAAAATTAGGTAATCCTTTAAGTTCATAATGGTTGTTTTATCGATATTTGGTACGTGAGTCAAAAACGAACACCATATATTTTCAAGTTGTCCATGTGGTTAATAGTCCATTATCTGTAGAATGATACTAATTATTTAGATATCATATATATAATATATATCTAGTATATACATGTATTTATAATAGTACATAACATCTGGAGATGAGAAATGAAATGCACTGTTCATGGAGACGGTAAGCCGTACATATGCATGAACAATGCTTTCATTTATATTTCGTATTTTAATGAAATTAAAAAATAATGATACATAGGAATATTCTAATTACAGTATAATATTATATATTATATCATTAACTCCATCCTTTATACATCCCACATAAGGAATTAACGATTCATATCACTTTGAGGGGGCGGTAGTCCGCACTTCCTCAAATGAAATTATCACGTTTACCCATAATGGAAACTATAAAGGTATGCTATAAATGGAAAATACAAAAGCATAATGAAAAAATAAACATAATATATATCATATATAAATATAGTTCCATCATAATGTCCACCATGAAAGGTGGTAGGAGATAATTGAACAATCATCATTTCGTGAGGCGTTAGTTTTCCATCCACAGAAACCGTATGTTCTTCACCCACTAGATGGAGGTGTGTGGAAGTTTTATTATAAAAATTCCTATAAAAAATTATTAGTATATTCAGGATATTGGCATTGTTATTAAATAAAGGAATAAAAAGAGTTTAGGTGTTTGGAGAAGTAAAATAAAACAAAAGAACTTAGGAGAAGACATTAACTTTTAAACGGGTTACTCCCTTTGGTTTGAACCAAAAGGGTTTCTTGAATTATTTTTTGCCTAAAGTAATGATTCTATGATGAATAGAGGGATCTTGGGAGCTTATTGGAGCATATTTTTCACGAGTTAAAGGCTTTAAGAGTGTGCTAAATGTGTTATAAGTGAGGTATTTTTATAAGGGAGAGGAGGGGATCTTTAGGAACGTTTGAAACAATTATTTTATTATAACCTCATCTTCAGTTTCAAAAGGTCAAATAATCATTAAAGTAGAAGTTAAGATGACTCATGGTAGAAATAAAATCATCCAATAAGAATTGGACAGGTTTTGAATATTGTTTTAAAATTTAGAATCTTATTTATTTAAATCATTTATTAATGAGGCAAATATTGCATCATTATTGTGTCATAAATAATTTAATTTATTTGGAGTCCAAAAATTATAAAAAAATACAATGATGTAGTAAATCGTTTTAGATTTAAAATTAATATTTATATTTGAATATAAAACTTATATAACCCCATGTAAAAATTGATTTATTAAAAGATATTTGTTTATGTCATTTTTGTCTTTACTTTAAATTAATTAATGTAATGTGTCAATATTACTCCCATGTGGCTCCATGGGGTCCCAAATTCGACCCAAGGATGCCAATGTTAGGATATGTATCATGAAATAGTATTAGGACACATTTTAGGGAAATTTAATATTATTATAATATTATATTTTACACTTATTTACTATATTTACCTTTTAATCATGGTAAATAAAATATTTACTGAAGTAAATATTTAAAATGACTAAAAATAAAAGTTACCTATTTACAAAATTTGAAACTATAGATTCAAAATATGGAATTCATTTTTCTAAATTCAAAACACTGAAGTGGAATAAATTAATTTAAAATTAATTCCCACTATCAAAACAAAAAGCGTGTTTTTAAGAAATAATAACTATCAAAAGATTAATAACTGTTTATGTGCAATTTCAAAGTGAAATTAATTCTGATGTAAAAAATTGGATTAAATAGTAAAAATATATTCTAATTACACTTTATAAATAATTAAAAATATAATATAACCATATAAATAAATTTTATTAAAAGGTACTTTTGAATTAAAATACAATATTTTTCACTATTCATTAAAAAATGACCTCTATCAGAAAAATACCAAAAATTTACCCAAAGTAAATTTTGATGTCCCAAATCTAAATAATAATTTTATTTTATCAAATAGAATATATAAATATGACTAAAAATCTATTTAAATAGGATTCTCTATCAAAATGCGGTAAATCGGCCTTTTAAAGAATATTAGAGTATTTACGCTTAGATTCATTCAAATTTTAAGCCTCTAAATTTTATTATATAAATGTAAACATTTTACAAACATGTATAATAATATTTTAGTTAGTTCTATTCATTCCCACTGATACAATGGATCGACGTTAACTACCATTTAAAATAATAATATTATATTATTTGTGTGCAATGTAAGATTTCAAAGAAACCCGTTGTTGTGTATTGGGTACACTATCGAACATAGCATCCCATTTAAATTTAAATTAATATTTAATTCAAAAATATTAATAAACATTCAAATATATTATTATTTATTTATTTGGGATGTTACATCCTTCCCTCCTTTTGGGATTTGCATCCTCACAATTTTTATTCACATATAAAATAAGTGGGGGGTATTTATCCCTCATAAGAATTTTAGATTCCCACGTTTCCTCTTCAACCATATGGTTTTCCAAAAAACCTTTACCTGAAAAATTACCTTATTCTGCAACACTTGCTCTCTATGGTCAAGAATCTAGACTAGTTGTTCCTCATAGGTGAGATTCTCTTCCAACTGAACTACCTTTGGGTATAAAACGTGATATGGATCTGGCATATACTTTGTCAACATCAAAAAATGAATAACATTTTGTACTTGAGATAAACTTGGGGGGTAAAGCCACTCTGTATGCAACTAATCCAACTTCCTCTAAGATTTCATAAGGTACAATGAACCTCAGAATCAAATTTCCCTTCTTACCAAAATGAATCACACTTTTCCAAGGAAAAAATTTGAGAAAGAGATGATCACCTACCTCGAAAGATAGATCCTTCCTCCGGTTATCCGCATAGATTTTCTGCCTACTTTGAATTGTTCTCATGTTCTTATGAATCAACTAAAAATTTTCTACCATCTCTTATACCAATTCTGGTCACCTCATATTTCTTTCACCTACTTCATCCCAAAAAACTAGAGTTCGAAAATGCTTTCCATATAATTCCTCAAATGGATCCATATATATACTAAAATAAATACTATTATTATATGAATATTCAACCAAAGAAATATGTTGGTCCCGAATTCCCTGGTAATCAAGTGAACAAGCTCATAGCATATCCTCCACGGTCTGAATTGTTCATTCTGATTGCCCATCCAATTGAGGATGAAAAGATGTACTAAAATTTAATTCATTACCCAAAAACTTGTGAAGGCCTTTCAAAAAGTTAGAAGTAAACCTGATATCATGATTAGATACAATGGAGAGGTTAACACCATGAAACCTGACTATCTCTTTAACTTACAACCGAGAAAGTTGATCTAGAGAAGAATTATCTCGAATTGGAAGAAAATGAGCAGATTTAGTCAATCGATCAACAATAACCCAAATTGAATTTTTACCTCAATATGTCTTTGTTAATCCCACATCAAAGTCCATGGATATATTTTTCCATTTTCACTCTGGAACTAGTAAAGAATAAAGCATCCCTTTCGGTAACTGCTACTCTACTTTAACCTGCTGACAAGTCAAACACTTCATAGTAAAATCAGCAATATCTCTTTTCATTCCATCCCACCAGCAATACTCCCGAAGATCTCTGTACATATTATTACTTCAAGGATGAACTGAAAACAGGGAACTATGAGTCTCATATAACAACTCATTATTCAACTGTGAATCACAAGGCATGCATAATCATTTCCCAAACCTAAAAACAAAATCATTATCAATTTTAAATTCAAGCAACTTACCCTTCTGAACCAACTCTACCTTTCTATGTAACTCACTATCTTCTTTCTATGCTCACTTAAGTCTATTTGAAAGAGATGATTCCACTGACACCTGAAAGAAAAAAAAATAATTTCCTACACAAACAACTTCTATGCCAAAGTTCATAAAATCAAAAACCAAAGGATCTCATTCCAAACATATCATGGTTAATGAAGCTTTAATTTTTTAACTCAAAGAATCAACCACTTTATTTGCCTTTCCTGGATGGTAATGGATCATGCAATCATAATCCTTATTTAAATTAAACCAACTCCTATGTATCTTGTTTAATTATTTTTGAGTGAATATATACTTAAAACTTGTGTGATCAGTATATATTTCACATTTCACTCCATACAAATTATGCCTCCAATGTTTTAAAGAAAAAAACAACAGCAAAAAATTACAAATCATGTGTAGGGTAATTTAACTCATTAGGTTTCAATTAACGTGAAGAATAATCAATTACCTGATCATTCTGCATAAGGAAACAACCAAATCCTACAACGAAGCATCACTGTAGATAACAAACTCTCAATTTCTGGAAGGCAGTTCCAAAACTAGAGCATTCACCAATCTTCTTTTCAATTATTGAAAATAATCATCACATTCTTTTATCCAGATGAACTTAACACATTTTTAAGTTAGCTTAGTCATTGGACTAGATAACCATGAATTTTTTTTGACAAACCTTCTGTAATAAACTGAAAAACCAAGAAAAATATGAATCTCAGTTATATTTGTGGGTCTTGTCCATTCTTCAACAAATTTTTTTAGCAGAATCAACAGTTATGCCATTTTTTGAAACAATGTGACCCAGGAATGAAATTTGTTGTAAAAAAAACTCAAACTTGCTGAATTTCCAATACATTTTTTTTCTTTTAAGGTTTTCAAGAAAACCCTTAAATGAAATTCATACTCCTCTTTAATTTTATAAAAAACCAAAATATCATCAATGAACACAAAAAAAAACTTATCCAAGAACTCATAGAAAATTCTATTCATAAGATCCATGAATATAGCAGGTGCATTGGTTAACCCAAAAGGAATAACTAAAAATTCATAATGGCCTTATCTTGTACGAAACACAATCTTCAGAATTTCTGCTTACTTTATTTTCAACTGATGGTACCCCAAACTTAGATCAATCTTTGAAAAATACTGAGCTCCCTGGAGGTGATCAAACAAATCATCAATATGAGGGAAAGGTTACTTGTTCTTAACAGTGATGTTATTCAATGCTCTATAATCAATGCGAAGTCTCATTGAACCATATTTTTTTAACAAATAAGACAAGGGAACCCCATAGTGATGTGCTAGGTAAAATTAAACCATTATCTAATAACTCCTGCAATTGCTTCTTTAAATCTAAAAGTTCAATTTGATCCATTCGATAAGGGGGTTTTGAAATTTGTTTAGCATCAGGCACTAATTCAACAGTAACTTCAACTTTCCGATCAGGTATAATACCAGGAAACTCATTAAGAAAAACATCAAGGTACTCATTTGACACTAACACATCATTAATCTCAACACTTCCTTTATTTTCAACAATATGTGCATGGAATAATTCAGTTCCATATTTTTTTAGTTTCTCATCTTCTTGATATGTTATCAAAAGTAAGGGTTCATTATTATAAACAAACTAAAAATATTTCTGAAAAGAAACCTCTTTAGCTCTACAGTCAATATTAGCACGATAAACAGAAATCCAATCCACACCCAAAATAACATCAAACTCTACTAGAGGAAAAACAATAAGGTTTGCAAGTAGATTCTTTCCACACACAAGGATAGGAAGGTTCTTATGTTTTATTTTTGTCTAAATATTTCCTCTAGGTGTTTTTACCATAAGTTCCATATTCATATCCTACGATAGAATTCCCAATTTACTAGAAAACTTTTCAGAAATGAAAGGGTGTGTAGACCCTAAATCAAACAACACAATGGCATAATCTAAAAAAACAAATAGTGTACCTGATACTACTTCATTTGATGGCCCAACATCTACTGAAGTAGTTGAAAAGGATTTCCCCTCCCCTTTCTTCTTTTTTTCTGGCCGCTCTCCCTCAGTTGAGTTCTTCATTGGACACTCAATTGCATGATGACTCATTTAATAGCACTTAAAACATTTTACTTGCGGTAAATCATATTTTTTTTATTACCATACCTTCATCTTTTCAGTGCAATTACGATCCTTATGTCCCATTTTAACTCATCGGTAGCACTTAACATAATTCAAAATTCATTCCCCAACATGATTTTTACCACAATTTTCACAAACTATAAATTTAAGTTTCTTACCATCAGACTTTTTTGAAGAGTTCTTCCCTTTCGCCTTCCACATCAACCTCTTATTCTGTAGTTTTTAAAAGAACACCTGATCATTGAAAAACTCCATTTCCACCTTCTTCGCACAATGAACAAGTTTTTCATAACTTTTGAACTCACGAGAAGATAAATCTCTTCGACACTTTGGCTTTAATCTGAGTAATAATGGTTGATTTTACTATCAAGATCTCGTATGAAATCTAGAGCATACCTTGTGAGTAGAGTGAATTTTTCTTCACAAGCAGCCACTGAGTAATTGTCTTGCCTAAATTCTAAGAATTGTTTTTCCATCCTAAGTCAAACCACCTTAGGAAAATATTTCTCAAGAAACAAACCTTTGAATTCATCCCAATCAAGAGAATAAATCTCCTCACTATCCCTGATATTTTTCGCCATCATCCACCATTGATTAGATTCACCTTCAAAATGTAAAGAGAAAGACTAACCTTTTGGTGTTCTGAACACCCCACGACATCAAAAATTTTCTCCAATGCTTTAATCCACCCTTCGGCTAGCACATGGTGAGATGATCCTTTAAATGATGGGGAATTTTGCCTCATGAAATGCTCTACTACTGACATGTTCCTCTGTGGTTGATCTGGATGATCTCATGCATGGATACCACCACCATTTATAGCATGAGTCAACTGTTCCATCACGGCAACAAACTATTCAGTTCTGATTCCGACCATCTTAGGTTGCTGATTTGGAAGGTTGTCTTCCTCCTGATTTCATCCTAACATAGCTACCCTGTTTCCTCTACAGAAGACCATTTTGAACATAGAAATATCTTAGGCAAAGCAACATGGTAATATGTAAATGCTATATCATTTCATTGTTCACAAAAATTAATTTATGTATATTAATTTAACAATAACCTAACTCCTAAAGTTATCTAAACTGACCTCTGATACCAACTATAAGGACCCAATATTAAAATATTACATAATATTGAATTAAATGAATAATTCACATTGAGGATCTTTTCAGGTTTAGAGTTTTAGAGAATTAGGACATAACTATTACATCTCAAAAGATTAAAAAGTAGACACTCATAATCAAATTCCATTTTTTTCAAAAAATAAAAACTCTTGAAAAAAAGACTCATGTCTAGTTCCATGTTTTAGATGACATGACTTTTCTTTGATCTCATCCTTGACCCAATTCATCTTTAAGTCATGTTAAAAGCATTTCAAAACCTGGGACGAGTAGAAAAAACTCAGTAAGGGTTATAAAACAAAGAATGAAAACATTAGTTCATCATTTCATACATAACACAATCTCTCTAACCTACCTCATGAAATCATAATATTTATGAATAA
Organism: Viscum album; assembly: GCA_963277665.1. Classification (NCBI taxonomy): domain Eukaryota; kingdom Viridiplantae; phylum Streptophyta; class Magnoliopsida; order Santalales; family Viscaceae; genus Viscum; species Viscum album. Next base: position 719,199,681 of record OY728135.1, read on the forward strand.
CACATAGAAAAAATAAATCATAAAGTTAACTTGTGGTATCCATATCATACTTACATTGTAGCTATCACACCTATATAGGGAGTTCCATTTGGAATACCCATCACAGTATATTCCCTAAATCTCTTAGGAGAAACATTCACATTTACCTTGGTCATGTTACCCAATGCATTGAAGAGCTATCTTAGGCTCACCCGCCCTAGGTTTATCACGGAACCACCCGTATACATAAACAATGCACAAGAACCATAACATATTCATAACACATAAATTAAACATAAAGGAAAGATAAAATTTCCACATTCTAATAAAAATATATAATTTAAATATATTGACATAACATATCCATTATCAAAACCATATTCAATAACAGAATACATAAAAGAGTATATAGTATTTATTTTCCTTTTAAAAACATTTCGGCTTGTTAAGGAATCCAAATATCAAATAATACTCGCAGTGGCGGAATGGTCGTTGTCACTGCGTAAGTTGAAAAGAAGTATTATTTTTTTTATCATTTAGTAAAGAGATTCATAAGAAAAGATTCCCTTTGAATGAAATAAAATGAAAATGGTGCTTATAAATCATATAAAAGAAAATCGTGTATTAAAGCAAAAATATGCCTCAATGAAAGGAGATTGAGACGAAGTCCCTTACCTCGTGTCCGACTTGACCCATTTGTCATTTAATCTACGGAATAATACACTAAATATAATTTATACAAGCTTAATAACCTTTTCAAGTTTATTATTCCATTTATATCACTAATTACCATGTTATGAACATTATGTAATCATTTAAGTTAATAATGGTCATTTTGTCGATATTTGGTACTTGAGTCAAAAATGAACACCATATATTTACAATTTGTCCATGTGGTCAATAGTCCATTATTTACAGAATTATATTCATTATTTATATATCATATATATCATATATATCTAGTATATACAAGTATTTATAATAGTACATAACATTTGGATATAAGAAATGAAATGCACTGTTCATGGAGATGGTAAGTCGTACGTGCGCATGAACACTACTTTTATTTCTATTTCATATTTTAATTGAATTAAAACATAATGATACATAGGTATATTTTAATTATAGTATAATATTATATATAATATCATTAACTCCATCCTTTTTATGTCCCACATATGGCATTAACGAGTCATATCACTTTGAGGGGGCGTAGTCCACACTTCCTCAAATGAAATTATAGCATTTACCTATAATGGAAACTATAAAGGTATGCTATAAATGGAAAATACAGAAGCCTAATGAAAATATAAACATAATATATATCACATGTAAATACAGTTCCAACATAATTTCCACCATGAGAGGCGATATGAGATAAATAAATAATCATCGTTTCGTGAGGCGTTAGTTTTCCATCCACAGAAACAGAATGTTCTTCACCCATTAGATGAAGGTGTGTGTAAGTTTAGTTATAATTAATCTCATAAAAACATCCTAGTATATTGAGGATACTAGTGTTGTTATAAAATATAGTAATACAAAGAGTTTAGAGTGTTGGAGAAGTAAAATAAAACAAAAGAACTTAAGAGAAGACGTTACCTTTAAATCAGGTAACTCCCATTGGTTTGAACCAAAAGGTTTTATTAAAGTGTTTTCTGACTAAGTTAAGGATTCTTGGATTAATATAGGGATATTATAGACTTATTAGAGATGATATTTCATGATCCAAAGTGTTAGTAACTGTGGTAAATGAGTTATAAGTGAGGAATTTTTATAAGGGAGAGGGGGGGGGGGGGGGCTCTTTAGGAATGTTTGAAACAATTATTTTATTATAACCTCATATTTGGTTTCAAATGGCCAACTAACCATTAAAGTATAAGTTAAGATGACTCATGGTCGAAAAAAATCATCCAATAAGAATTTTATAGGTTTTGGATATTGTTTTAATATTTATAAGCTTATTTATTTAAATCATTTATTAATGAGGCAAACATTGCATCATTATTGTGTCAAAGATAATTTAATTTATTTGATGTAAAAATATTATAAGAAAAATACCACGATGTAGGAAATTTTTTATCTTTCCAATAAATATTTATAGTTGAATAGATAATTTATATAACCCTTGTAAAAATTTATTTACTAAAAGATATTTGTTTATGTCATTTTTTACTTTACTTTAAATTAATTAATATAAAGTTTCATTATTACTCCCATGTGGCTCCATGGGGTCTCAAATTCGACCCATGTATTCCCATGGTCGGATATGTATCAGAAAATAGGATTAGGACACATGTTAGGGTAATTTAATGTTATTATAATATTATATTGTACACTTTTTTACTATATTTACCTTTTAATCATGGTAAATAAAATATTTAATGAAGTAAATATTTAAAATGTCTAAAAATAAAAGTTACCTATTGACAAAATTTGGTCCTACTAATTCCAAATATGGAATCCATATTTTTATATTCAAAACACATAAGTGGAAGAAAATAATTTAAAATTAATTCCTGCTGTCAAAACAAAAAGCGTGTTTTAAAAAAATAATAACTATAAAAAGATTAACAATTGTTTATGTCCAATTTCAAAGTAAAATTAATCCCAATGTCCAAAGTTGGACTAACTAGTAAAAAAATATTATAATTACACTTTATAACCAATTAAAATGATAATATAACCATATAAATATATTATATTAAAAGGCACTTTTGAATTAAAATACAATATTTTTCACTATTCATTGAAAAATGAACTTTATCAGAAAAATTCTGAAAATTTACCCAAAGTAAATTTTGATGTCCCAAATGTAAAGAAAATTTTATTTTTTCAAATAGAACTTATAAAAATGAAAAAAACTATATTTAAAGAGGGTTCACCATCAAAAGGCGGTAAATCATTCTTTTAATGAATATTAGAGTATTTATGATTAGATTCATTCACATTTTAAGCCTCTAAAATTTATTAGATAAATGTAAATTTTTTTACAAACATGTATAATAATATTTTAGTTAGTTCTATTAATTCCTACTGATAGAATGACCAGGCGTTAACTACCATTTAAAATAATAATATTATATCATTAGTGTGCAATGCAAGATTTCAAATAAACCCGCTGTAGCGTATTGGGTACGCTATCCAACATAGCATCCCATTTAAAGTAAAATTAATATTTAATTCACAAATATTCATAAAAATTCAAATGTATTATTCTTTAATTACTTTGGATGTTACATCCTTCCCCATTTTTGGGAATAACTTCCTCACAATTTTTATTCACTTATCAAATAAGTGGGGGTATTTATCCCTCATAACATTTTCAAAATCCCACATTTCCTCTTCAACCATATGATTTTTCCACAAAACCACTACCTGAAAAATTACTTTATTCTGCAATACTTTCTCTCTACAGTCAAGAATTTCGACTGTTTGTTCCTCATAGGAGAGATTCCATTCCAACTAAACTACCTCTGGTATTTTAACATGAGATGGATATGGCATATACTTTCCCAACATTGAAACTTGAAAAACATTGTGTAACTGAGATAAACTTGGGGGTAAAGCCACTCTGTACACAACTGATCCAACTTTCTCCAGAATTTCATAAGGTCCAATGAACCTCTGACTAAACTTTCCCTTATTACCAAAACACATCACACTTTTCCATTGAGAAAATTTTAGAAACACATGATCACGTAACTCGAAAGATAAATCCTTACTCTAGTTATCTACATATCTTTTATGCATGCTCTGAGCTGTTCTCGTATTATTCTGAATCAACTAAACTTTTTCTACCACCTCTTCTACCAATTCTGGTCCCATCACCTTTCTTTCACATACTTCATCCCAAAAAGCTAGAGTTCGACAATGATTTCAATATAATGACTCCAATGGATCCATCTGTATACTGGAACAAAAACTGTTATTATATAAAAATTCAACCAAAGAAATATGTTGGTCACAACTTCCCTGGTAATCAAGTGAACAACTTTGTAGCATATCCTCCAATGCCTGAATTTTTCATTCTGACTGCCCAACTAATTGAGGATTAAAAGCTGTACTAAAATTTAATTCAGTACCCAATGACTTTTGAAGGACCTTCAAAAAGTTATAAGTAAACCTGGTATCACAATCAGATATAATGGAGAGGGGAACACCATGCAACCTGACTATCTCTTTAACATAAAACCGTGAAATTTGATCTAGAGACAAATTATCTCGAATAGTAAGGAAATGAGAAGATTTAGTCAATCGATCAACAATAACCCAGATTACATTATTACATCAAGACGTATTTGGTAATCCCACGATGAAGTTCATGGATATATTATCCCATTTCCACTCTAGAACCGGTAAAGAATGAAGCATATTTTTCGGTAACTACTGCTCTGCTTTAACTTGATATCAAGTAAAACACTTCACAGTAAAATCAAAAATATCTCTTTTCATTCCATCCCACTAGTAATACTACCGAATATCTCTATGCATCATAGTACTACTAGGATGAATTGAAAATGGGGAACTATGAGCTTTACATAACAACTCATTCTTCAACTTTGAATCACAAGGCATGAATAAAAATTTCCCAAACCTCAAGACACAATCATTATCAATGTTAAATTCAGGTAACTTACCCTTATGAACCAACTCTACCTTTTTCTATAACTCATTGTCTTCTTTCTACACTTGCTTAATTATGTTTGAAAGAAATGATTCCACTTACACCTAAAACAAAACAGAATAATTTCCTGCACCAACAACTTCTATGCCAAAGTTCATAAAATCAAAAACCAAAGGATCTCGTTCCAAACATAGCATGGTTAATGAAGCATTAATTTTTCAACTCAAAGCATCAACCACTTTATTTTCCTTTCCTGGATGGTAATGGATCATGCAATCATAATCCTTGATTAATTCAAACCATATCCTCTATATCATGTTCAATTATTTTTGAGTGAATATATACTTCAAACTTTTGTGTTCAGTATATATTTCACATTTCACTCCATATAATGATGCCTCTAAATTTTTAAAGTAAAAAAACAGCAGCTAATTCCAAATCATGTGTAGGGTAATTTAAATCATGAGGTTTCAACTAACGTGAAGTATAAGCAATTACCTGATCATTCTGCAGAAGGAAACAACCAAGTCCTTTCAATGAAGCATCATTGTAGATAACAAACTCACCATTTCTGGAAGGCAGTGCCAAAACTAGAGCATTCACCAATAATCATTTCAATTATTAAAAAAAATCATCACATTATTTTGTCCAGATGAACTTAACACCTTTTTGAGTTAACTTAATCATCACACTTGCTGAATTTCCTATACAGTTTATTATTTTTAAGGTTTTCAAGAAAACACTTAAATGTCTTTCATGCTTCTCTTTATTTTTAGAAAAAACCAAAATATCATCAATGAACACAACCAAAAACTTATCCAAGAACTTACAGAAAATTATATTAATAAGATCCATGAATACAACAGGTGCATTGGTTAACCCAAAAGGAATAACCACACATTCATAAGGGCCATATCTAGTAGGAAACACAATCTTCAGAATGTCTTCATACTTTACTTTCAATTGATGGTACCCCGACCTTAGATCAATCTTTGAAAAATACTGATCTCCCTAGAGTTGATCAAACAAATCATCAATATGAGGCAATGGATACTTGTTCTTAATAGTGATGTTATTTAATTCTCTATAATAAATGAAAAGTCTCATTGAATCATCTTTTTTTATCAAATTAGACAGGATCACCCCATGGTGATGTGCTAGATCAAATGAAACCTTCATCTAATAACTCCAGGAATTGCTTCTTTAACTCTAAATGTTCAATTTGAGCCACTCGATAAGGGAGTTTTGAAATTGGTTTAGCATCAGGAACTATGTCAACAGTAAATTCAACTTTCTGATCTGGTATAATACCAGGAAACTCATAAGAAAAAACATCAAGGTACTCATTTACCACTAGTACATAATTAATCTCAACACTTCCTTTATTATCAAAAATATGTGCTAGGTAACATTTATTTCCATCTTTTACTAGTTTCCCATCTTCCTGATATTTTATCAGAAGTAAGGGTTCATTCTTGAACACAAAATGAAAATATTTTTGAAAATAAACCTTTTTAGCTATTAATTCAATCTTAGCATGATAAACAGAAATCCAATCCATACCCAAAATAAAATCAAACTCTACTAGAGGCAAAACAATAAGGTTTGTAGTTAGATTCTTTGCGCACACAAGGACAAGACACTACTAAAATTTTTGGTTATATCCATGAACCTATAGCCATGGTTTTATAGGTCCATGGCTATATCCTTTTTATTGCCACGGTTAAATTCCATCTCCGTGGCCAAATCAATAATACACCGTGAGCGTCGTTTTTTTCCCAAGCTGTATCGGGCTCCTCCTCCTCCCCCGATCCATATCCCTCCTCATCCCCCCCGATTCACACCCCTATCACCGCACAACCCTCCTCCCCGACGACGTCTCCTCCTCCCGACAACCCTCCTCTCCTCCCTCGATTCGCAACCCTATCACCGCACAACCCTCCTCCCTGACGGCGTCTCCTCCTCCCCGCATCCCTCCTCCTCCCCCCTGTTCGCAGCCCTATCACCGCACAACCCTCCTCCCTGAAAACGTATCCTTTTCCCGATGATATCCCCGACTATCTCACCATACAACCCTCTCTCACAGAGGTGCCCTCCTCCCCGATGAACTCTCCCACTGCAGCACCCTCCTCCCCGACGACCTCTACTCAGTGGTCTCACCATTTGCAGGTAGAAGCATATCGCTCTTCATTCAATTGAGTTCAGGTGTTAGGGTGGCATTTGGATTATGATGGCTATGTATTGGGTATGGTTTGGATTTGTCTTTGGGGGTTTAGGTTGGTGGTAATCCCTCAAGTTGGTGGTTCTTTTTGGGGTTTTTCGTGATGTTTTGATGTAAAACTCTCGATATAGGGAATTTTGGTGATTTCTGGGTGATTTGATTGTGTATTTTTATTAAGAAGTTACTTTTTAGATCAGTTAAGGGGGTGGGGGGTTTCTTATTATAAAGGGTGAATGTTTGGGGTTTGGTTGTTATGATTGGTGTGTAGGATAGTGACCCTTATATTATTATGATAAACCTTAGGGTTTGGTGTTTTGGAAATGATATTTTGTTATGAAGTAAGGATTAAAGGTAGTTTAATGATTTTTTGGTAATAATGCATGCTTAGGATTGTTGTGCGATGGGTTTCTAATTAGTAATATTGTTATTGCGAGATGATGTTGAGTCAAAATTCATCAACAAAGCATCTAATTAGGATGACAATGTGTTCTCATGGGAAATATGCTCAAGTGGTTGTTTCCCTCATGTGATCCATTGACCAAGGCCTTCAAAAAGGAAAACAATGGTTTTCTAAGTCACCATGAGTTCTAGGAGTAGCAGTATCTAATTTTTAATAGTGAAATGGGATTGTAGGATGTTTAGAATATGTTGAAGAAATTTTAGTTCCTATTTTAAAGGATTGGCACTCTAGAGGATATCGGTGAAACTAGAAGTTTATAAATTCAAAGGAGATGAATCATAATGGATAAATACATTTGATCATAAAAGAGGGAATGAAGAGGTTTTATGGATCAAGTTTCATTCCCTCTTCTATGAGAGGCTATGGTAGATTTACAGAATAAGAGCATGTTTTGGGGATTCATGGAGATATATCATTATGGGAATCAGTAATGGAGTATGCCACTAAATTTGAAAGGTTTATTCATTTCATGCCATAATAAAATGAAATGTATTCATAAAGGAATTCTAGTTTTAAATGGTCTTATGTACTCATTATGGGCATGAGTAGCTTCCTTTTATCTGGACACCTACTAGGATATATTCAATAAATAATGAGCTATCTATGTAGATACATCCATTGCATAGGAAGGTGCACGGAGAAGGATGGAAACAGGGTAGGAATGAATGTTGGTTGGTGAGCCTCAGTATGAGGGTGAAAGAGTAAATTGAATGAGTAATATCTCAGCTCAATATTAGAAAAATAAATTAACTGTGGTTTATTTCTCATGTATCAAGAATGTGCATGCATTACCTTAGTATTGGGATGGAAAAAATAGGTTTCATGTATGTGTCGAGATGTGGGTTTCTATATTATTTTATTGTGATAAGCCATCCTAGGTGAATTGACTTTTAGTAACATACTTAATGAGGTATTCCTAAAGTTATTATTTTTTCCTATAATTTGGATTTCTCTATTTAATATCTTTTAATGTATTATTTTTTTGGATATAATGTGTGTTTGAAAGATGATAGTTTTTAAATGAAGAAATTTTGTTGAGATTATTGTGCTAGGATCTTCTACAGTGATCATAATTTGACATGAGGCACTAGACATGTGTATGTAGGATTGATGATGGTATCGATAATACTATAGTGGGGAGATTCATACTTGTCCTTTTTGAGTGAAATCCATATCAAGGGATGGTGATCATTTTCAAGGTTGTGAAATGTATGAACTGAGACAGTAAATGGATGAATTTAGTGTCTGGAGATGGATGTTGGATGAACCATATTTGGTTCCAAGACCACACAAAAATTAATGATTTACCTATAGTGGTTGGTATAGTCAGTGTGTTTAGTTAATTATGAGGAGTTTATATTGGTAAATATGCTATTTAGAGCTTCTGTATTTCTAAGATGTCATTCAGATCAATGTGTTGGGTTAAGTATCAATATTTGATATTGTATTGGGATAGTGCTTGACAATTCTAGTGTGGAGTTTGAAAGGGAGCCTAAATATTTTACTCTAAAGGCTGTTGAAAGTGTGTGTGGAAGGGAAACAAAGTAGTCCAAATTGTTAAGAATTTATGACATAGATTCCATAATAATAATAATTATTGAAAGATAAAAATATAAAACCAATTATCGCATGTTCGGAAATAGTTTCTACAAAGAAGGAATATACAATCAAGAAGAAGGAATATCATGCATCAAAATATTGTCTAAACATATTAGCAAACTGGTTTGAAAAATCCAAGCGGATTGAGTAAGAATAAAAGAAGGAAAATTATCTACTTTATAAAATTGATAGAACTATATAAACTAAGAATAAAGGTGAATTCTAGAATAAGAACATGCTAAAAAATTATGTTTCAATCTAGAAAATTAAGAAGGTTATAGTCATGAAGAGGTTTAGGTATTTTATACATTCAAGGAATGTATTTTCTAGGTTAAGAACAATGTATAATCCCTATTTCTTACTTTTAAGTGATGATGGAGGTTTACTTTATTTTCATATTTTGGTGATTTTTGATTTTTGAATAGGAAATTTAAGGTGATGTTTGAAAAATAAAGAGATTTATTAATGATCATGTTATTTAGTATTGGGATGTACATATCAATTTGAATTTTATTTTTTCATTGTTGGTTCTGGATTCATGTATCATTTATCACGTACAGTTGACACACTGATCAGATATATATAAGAAGTTGTTATATCTCATTTCTTTTCCCAATATTTTATTATAGGTAGTTTCTTATGATAAGACCAGTTCTAGCCACCACCATCGAAGACAATGAGTTCAATATTTGGGTAAGGTTTATTCTATTTTTATTCTTTGGCCCAATTTTAATTCGGGTTTTTTTTATTTTTGGGTTCCTTATATTTTTTTTGTGTGTTTTGGATTTCATTGAGGTGGATTCGAGTCGCCATTGACAAAGGCTTACATGTGTATTCATAGGTAGGCATATGCATATATAAGTTCCCCCTTTATATATATTCACTCATGGAAGTATGAATATACATATTGGGGCTAGGTGTGATTATATATAGATATGAAAAATGCATACGCGTGTAAGTGTAAAGGGGTATATGCAAGTATAAACATATATCTAAGGACCCCCTTGTGAATATTTGGCCATGAAAATATGTACATAGGGGATAGGTGTACTTAAATATATGTTAAGTTGCATATGCGTGCAAGCAGAAAAAGGAAGATTCGAGTTGGCGTCGTCAAAAGTAAACACGCCTTGAGGTTGAGGTAGGGTCCCTATCCTAGCCTATTTAATTCAATAATGTTTTAAATTTCATTTAGTTTCCTTCTTAATTTTCATGTTTATATTAAATTGTAATTCTTGAATAAATGTTAGTTAAGATAATTGTTTCGTTTGATAAATAAGTCATGGTTTTGTAATAAAACCCCTCCAATGGAGGTGCGCTGTCTGTGAAAACTCACAGTGGTATACCTTGCTTAACATTATTGCATTGATGTTTTCTTTATACTTGATGTCATTGTTAGTCATAAAGCACACCTCGTACTTGACCCTTTTTATATCCCTGTAGGGGGTTTCCCTCTTTTTATTAAAACAATTATTTGAACCAAAACACTCTTTAAGTGATGTTAGACTTTTAAGATGGGTCCCATGTTGTGTGACCATGTCACATGGAATGTGATATTTAAATCCAACCAAAAGCCCAGTTCCACAATCCAGGGGTTCCACAGTACCAGTAATGTCAAATTACATGTTATGTAACCTTTGATTTTCCTGATCCCATGGGGTATTCCTCTAGGTATTCTTACACATTCCTAGATCTCCAAACCTCACCGAATTAGGTATATCAGGGGTCATACAATCCTCTAGTCATCACAGATTAGCATTAATTTCTTTAAATCTTCTGGGAAAACATCCTCTCATACCATCCATATCATCCTATTTGAAACTAAGTGGAATATGTTGTCCTGCGGATGTCGATGGACCGGGCCAACACGCTACGGTCATGCCGCGGTCACGCTGCGGTCACGCCGCGGTCACGCCGCGGTCACGCCGCGGTCACGCCGCGGTCACGCCGCGGTCACGCCGCGGTCACGCCGCGGTCACGCCGCGGTCACGCCGCGGTCACGCCGCGGTCACGCCGCGGTCACGCCGTGGTCACGCTGCGGTCAGACCATGATTTGGGCTTGCTCTAGGATGACACCCTAAGGCGGTTCGCAGTGATAGTATTCCATGAGTCTTGTGATCAATGTTGAGACTGACAAATCATAATTTCTGCTGGCGGGGAGATGACCAGAATGTTGCCCCACCTCATATCACTCCCTTCGCTCAGGGCCAGAAGATGATGCCCCGCGGATGTCACTGGACCGGGCCAACACGCTGTGGTCACGCCACGGTCACGCCGCGGTCACGATGCGGTCACGCCGCGGTCACGCTGCGGTCAGGCCACGGTCACGCCGTGGTCATGCCGTGGTCACGCCGCGGTCACGTCGTGATTTGGCCCTCCTCTTCGATGAACTCTCTCACCACGGTGCCCTCCTCCCGAAGACCTCTCTCACAACGGTACCCTCCTCCCCGGAGGCCTCTCTCACCACGACGCTCTCCTGTTGGCTTCCAATCCACATAGGTATTTTATACCATACTATTTCATCAATGTTCAGATTTTAAGGTTATACTATGATTTGAATTTCATGTGATGGTTATTTAGATCTCCCTTCATCTTGTATTCATAGAAGACAGGGGTAGAGTATGAGTAGAAATTGAAGGCATATTGGTGTGATGATGTTTAACATATAAGGGAAACATACACAGTGATGGTGATATAAGAATTATTGATAATAAAATATATGTGTTTATTGTGTTCATATAGATGGATTCCAGTTCATAGAAATCTTCCAACGTAACCATACATAGTAATATGATTACTGGGAATCAAATTTCAACCCTCATTATGATGTGTTATATACCAACAAGGATTTTAAAGAGATTATACCTCATGAACTTAAGAGATATCCCCTATTGCACTGAATTTATTTGAATGGATTCGGTATACTGGATGATGTTTACACTCCTTCACATGGTTATAATCTTTCATCTTACTGACTGTCATATCCCATTAATTTTATTCAAACAATGATTTCTAAAGACACTTATTTTTTTGTACCACTCCTCCATGGGTTATCCTACAAGTTGGTTAACTCCCCTCAATATCTAGAGGGTTTAAATATTTTCCTCCAACCAATTGATCAAATTTATTTGAGAACACTCATATCCTCCTTGAATTCTCTTACAAGTGGTTGGATATCTAAGTGGGACTTATGACCTAGAGGTAACTTCTCCAATGAATGTGCACGATCTTTTTAGGATAGGAAGAGATGATCATAATTCTCTGACCAGTTACATGTTATCTATCTTTATGAGGTAGTATGGACTTCTCATTTCATCATGTATCATAAATAAAAACTTAAAGAGATAATTATCCATTGGTTTCCTAGAACTAATTCCTTCCTTTTATCCAATGGAAAAGTAGGGATTGATGTTTGTAATTTTTATTGATTGGGTGGAATACCTCCTCTTTGGGAGAGGTATGAAGAAAATATTCTCGTTAAAGATGTTTTGGATGACACCTCACAAGATTTTATATTGGAAAGGGATGTTCTCACCATTGTTAAGGATAAGTTAAGGAAGGATCTTAACCTACAATCACTTTTTTCTTCTAAGGATTGGATTAATATATTTATCTACCACAACAAGTCTCAACCAACTTCTATACAACCTCATCGATGCTCTTCCTAATAGGTTCATGATAAAACAAGATTTTATTGGTCCATCCTTGAAGCTAGGGGGTATACTACATGGGGCCAATGACTAAGACTAGAGGTATCCCCAAACCTTCCACTGGAGGGGTTTATAACCATGTTTTTGAATAGATGGATTTTCCTACAAGGGCACACATTATTGAGAATTCAAGTAATCATATTCAAGGCATTGTGCATTAATTAAAATAGTTGAAATTCAGTATAAATGATAAAAAATATTCCCTTTATAGTTGGTTCTTTTCTTTAAAATAGCCAAGTTAGAAACTCTCATGAAAAATTCTCTTCTTGGCCTATCCATTAACAAGGGTGAAAAAGATTAAAATTTAATCCAACCAATGAAAGTCAAAAAAATAAATCCAAGTTAAAAGGCGAGAAGATATTGCAATGAATCCAAGTCATTGAGGAAATAAATGGGAGAGTAGGGAGAGAAGATCAATAAAATAGGGAGGGATTTTTACTTGAAAGAAAAGAAACAAACAAAAAAATAATAATAAACTATGAGTTTCCTCTCATGCAATGATAGGTTAAAAGTCCCCAACTAGACACCACTAAAAATCTATCCATAGTCACTTGAGGGTGTTGGTTTTTGTCTATAAACCACCATATATGTTTGGTCCATTAATTTTTAGGTGACAATTTATTTATTTCTGCTTCATGCTATTTAGCGATAAAATTAAATCCCTTAACAACAGCAAAATACCCCTGAATGTACCCTTTAACAATGCTGGAAAGCATGCTGTCTAGTTCTGGAATTTTTCAATAACTGAGGATTTCCATACCCTCTTGAAGCTTCCACATTTTTTACTTCTGAGTTTTCAATAACTAATGTGAAAGTGGCTGAGTTTTGAAAAAACAATCCAGGAAGAGGGTTTTCAAGTTCATTTTGAAAATATTTATGGGCATTTAAAATGAATTTAAATCCTTTTACACTTTTATCTCATCTTCAAAAACAAATTCAGCTGGCCTGGTTCCCAAATTAGTGGAAAATATAATTTTTTTTAATGAGAAATGACTGGAGAGTTCCATTTAATCTTCCATTAAGACAAACTCCACAAACATTTTATTATCTACCTCATTTTCAGATTTTGGAGGTGGGTTTGTCTTCCAAAGCCAGATCACTTATCTAAACCTCTTCAAATTCTAGATTTTGATCAATTTTGCCTCCTTGATTTTGTAAATCAAGAATTGTAGTTTGAGTTTCTTGAAATATTTTATCTCTTAAACTCTTAAAAGTGTTGGACATTTGATCATTTTTTTCACAAATCTACTTCAAGTTCATAGTTCTTTCCTCAAATTCAGAGATTTCAGATTTGATAAGTTCAAAGAATGTGTGTATTTCTTTAATCACCAGCTCTAACAATTGTTCATTCAATGAATCCAAAATTAGATTTTATCATTAAAAAGTTGAGAGTTATTCCTATCTTTTATAGCTAGATCAACATAAAATTTCCATAACTTCTCATCACTGTGATACGCATAAAACCCTTGAGTGAATTTTTTCAAATAATGTTTCTCATCATCATTTAATCCATCAAAAAGGAATGTAACAAGAATCTCAAGGAAAAAACGTGGTCTGGACATTGAATAAGAAATTCATTAAATCTATCTCATTAATCATTAAATCTCTCCTTGCTACCATTTAATGAAATTGGTGATCAAGATCCTATGGTGACTATGTCTCTGACTAGTTATTCTATGCATTTTTGAAAAATTTCAAAGCTGTTATTAAAAGTAAAACAGATTCTACAATAGAAAATTCACACAGAAAAACAGATGTAAATGCAACTGCAGCAGATAGAAACAATTTCTAAAGGCAGTTTTAAGAATTTCAGGCCCAAAAATAGTAGCGATTTTTTATTTGTTTTTTTACCCTAGACACTCATCACTAAACCTTCCCCAGAAATGATGCCATATTTTTTTATAGATATTCATTTGTACTATAAAATAAAATTTATATCACATTCTCTTACTAGATAGTGGTAACTAGGGTTGAACCACAGGGAAGATAGATAAGAGTCAAAGGGATTATTTAAAACCTAAACTACTAAAATAGGGAAAGAAAATACTGAAGGAAAAGTGAAAGAGTGTGATAAGAGTAGAATAATTCTTGTATACATGTATATATATATCTATGAATAGAATCAGATAACTACAGTGGAGTGGAATAATAATGAAGAGGACACTTCGAGAGGGAAAGTGCTCCTCGCCTCAGCTAGAAAGTCGATCCAAGCCGAAGCTGATTCCAGGTTAATTCTCCCTGCCTCCTCTCACCCCCTTTCTACTTATTTATAATAGCTCCCCTACCTTCATGTGGTCCCATCCTAGAAAAATACTAACCAAATTCTGAAAAATAATAATCCTTGAATATAATGACCTTTTTACCCTCTCTCTCCTATAGTCAGGTGTTTATCACTCACACCACCTTGAAAAGTAGTATTGTCCTCAAGACTGGGGAAATGTGTCATGTATGCAAACGAGTCATAAGATCTTCCAAATTATTCTCCGTACGCATATGTGTTGAGTAGTACCAAACATCAGTTATATTCCCAATATTGCTAATTGAGGACTCTGTTGTTGAAGTCCTTGAAAAAACATCTTTCACGCATTTGGTGCCAAGAAATCTCCCATATTCGTCATCCTTCATGCTCGAAAATACGATGTGGTCCTTCTCTATAGAGCTAGAACCCAAATCCCTCCTCTGTCACAAAATTCCTAAATTCCTGAGTGGTGCATCTCAGTCGTCAACCTAGGACTGAACTATCGTATCCGAGGTAATTGAATCCACCATTTTCACCAAATAAGATAGTGTTAGTGCAACACGCTTATGCACCTCTAAATCACTAGACATCCTGGGATGTACTGCAGGTAGTGTGAAGGAGTGAGGTAGTGGAGACGGATCTAGGTGATCTTCGGGTTGCTCCTACAGCCCAGAAGAAAATTGATGGTCCAAGAACTTTACCCAGACATTTGTCTCGAGCTGCGACATCAGCTCTCGGCGACGTCCTATAGCTTCGAAGAATTCTCGAACTGTCGTTCCGGAAGTCATCACTAGTTCATAGTCTATCTGGAATTGTTGGATCGAGATGAGAGTTGCTTGAAGCTGCTTGAGTTGCTAGAGCACCTCATCTCTCGATATCATCATCATCCCGTGAGAGAAATACTCTCCTCCAAAAAAAAAACTCGGAATACCTTGTTTATCTCCCCTTGTTTTTTCAATGGAAATATCGAGCTCCACACTTACTATTTTTTTTTCTCCTTCTCGAAAAACAATTTGGGCAGCCACCTGGGGGTGCGCATCCCGTGTAAAGAGTTGTGGCCAAGTGTGCCATTGCTGAACATGAGGCGTCTGATTAAAATAAACCTCGGTAGAACGATCGTCTGATGAAGGGAATCAACAGTGCATTGTGGATAAGTATATAAATAGATAATAAGAATGTAGATTTAGTAATAACCTAGAAGAAGCATATCAATATGATCATCAAAAGGTTGGGCATGAATAGATGAGAAATAGTGACTACCCATCTTGCATGCCACTTCAACTTGACCATGGCATAAGAACTCACAATGGAAGAAGAGTGCCAATACAAGGAGAAAGTTTCATATTCCTTAGGTGTTGGAATTTTAATGTATAAAATGATATTTAATCAATAATGTATTGTGATTATAGTGGTATTTGTAATAATATTCATGTAAAATCATGTAAAGGGACATTGGGATGTCATTATAGAGAAAACCAACCTATTTGTACATGTCTATTACAAAATTTTTAAGATAAATAACATAATAATACATTCAAGGATCTAAATGTTTAGTATCATAGGAAAATTAGGTTCATAAAACACTTGTACAGAATAAAAAAAACATTATTTAGCAATTGGGAATGGATGGGGGGGGGGTGCAGGCTTGGTGGCTGGGTGGAGGGGGGCAGGGTGGAGGGGGCAGGGGGGCAAGGGGCATGGGGCAGGGGGTAGGGGACAGGGGGCAGGGTGCATGGGGGTACAGGGGGGGCTGTGCAGGCTAGGGGGCTGGGTGGAGGGGGGCAGGGGGCAGGGTGCAGGATGGAGGGGGGTAGGGTGGAGGGGGGAAGGGGGAAGGGGGAAGGGGGAAGGGTGGAGGGGTGCAACTATGGAAATGTTAACAATAGCCCATGTTCGGGGTTTGAAACCTAAAAATTATTTCCCCTTTTCTTTTCTTTTATTTTCTTTAGTTATTTTACTATTTAATAGCAGTTTTCTTGTGCTTTCTAGGCTCGAAAAAAGATGGACAACACCTCATGAACATGTTGAAGATCGAATCATACTTTTGTTGGAAGAATAAACAAACATCCAGGTTCGTGTTTCTACTTTGTTTTTAATGTTTTTTATGATAATGGTTCTTTATAAGTATTCCCAATTTCTTGTCGGTCATTTTGGTTTTAATGTAGGTAATGTTAAACTGCTGCCAATTTAGTAGAATATTTTTTACGGTAATGGTTTGTGAGCTTTAAAAAATAGGAATGGGGGAGATTGCATTCAAAATGGTGAAGTTATTGAACTTGACAAGTTTGGTTGAGAAATGTTTACATAATGAATTATGATTTGAATTCTGGACAATTTTTGTTTTTGATTAAAATGTCTCACTAACAAGCATGTTGTGATTTTTGTTAATTTAATGTAGTTAGTGGTGAGCATCTCATGCATGTGTGCAGGAAATGGAGAATCGTTTCTGGGGTGGGATGTGCCCTTGAGAATTGGGTGAGTAATTGTATTTTTAATTGGGTATTGAAATTATTTTCTAAAAAAGTATTAAAAGGGGTGATTGGTGAAGATGTTAGCTTGGTGAATTCAAGGAGCTTCCTTGGTTGGACCATTATTTATGAGAGCGCATATTTTGTGTTAGCTATAGGTCGTTGTAACGACAAGGGATTTTGATGAAAACAAGAGACTAGTTTTTTATTTTTAAAAAATTAGGAGTTAAATAATTGAATCATTCTGCTATTATCACCAGAGGATTACCATGTTTCTCATTTCCTAATACTATCACTCTAGGGGATTATAATAGCCATAAATATACAAGTATTTTAAACTTCCTTTTTATTGAACGTTATTTTGTAATAATGATATTGTAAAAGAAATTTACAAAAGGTTTATGGTATTATTTTTGAAAAGAAAAACAACAAACTCTTGTTCAAGGAATGGATTTTCTAGGTTAAGAACAATGTCTAATCTTTATTTTTTGCATTTAAGTGCTGATGGAAGTTTACTTTATTCCCATAATTTGGTGATTTTTGATTTTTTTAATATGACATTGAAGGTAATGTTTGAAAAATAAAGAGGTTTATTAATGATCATGTTATTTAGTATTGTGATGTACATATCAATCTGAATATTATTTTTTCATTGTTGTTTATGGATTCATGTATCATTTTTCATGTACAATTGACACATTGATCACATATATATAAGAAGTCGTTATATCTCATTTTTTCCCACTATTTTTTTATAGGTGGTTTCTTATGATGAGGTTGGTTCTATCCACCACCATCGATGACAATGAGTTCAACATCAGATTTGGGTAAGGTTTATTCTGTTTTTATTTTTTGGCCCAATTTTAATTTGGGCATTTGTGATTTTTGGGTCCTTTTTATTTTTGCAGTGTGTTTTGGATTTCGTTGAGGTGGATTCGAGTCACCGTTGATGAAGGATTACATGTGTATTCATAGGTAGGAATATACATATATAAGTTCCCCCTTTATATATATTCACTCATGGAAGTATGAATATATATATTGGGGCTAGGTGTACTTATATATGGATATGAAAAATGCATAGATGTGTAATTATAAAGGGGTATATGCAAGTATAAATATATATCAAAGGACCCCATTGTGTGTATTTGGACATGAAAATATGTACATAGGGGCTAGGTTTCCTTATATATATGTCAAGTTTCATATGCGTGCAAGCGGAAAAAAGGAAGATTCAAGTTTTCGACGTCAAAAGAAAATGCGCCTTGCGGTTGAGGTAGGGTCCCTCTCCTAGCCTATTTAATTCAAGAATGTTTTAAATTGCATTTAGTTTCCTTCTTAATTCTTCATGTTTATATTAAATTGAAATTCTTGAATAAGTGTTAGTTAAGATAACTGTTTAATTTGATAAATAAGTCATGGTTTTGTAATAAAATCCCTCTAACGGAGGTGTGATGTCTGTGAAAACTCACAGTGGTATACCTTGATTAACATTATTGCATTGATGTTTTCATTATAATTGATGTCATTGTTAGTCGTAAATCACACATCTTACTTGACCCTTTTTATATCCCTATAGGGGTTTTAACTCTTTTTATTAAAACAGTTGTTTGAACCAAGACACTCTTTAAGTGCTGTTAGACTTTTAAGATATGGGTCCCATGTTGTGTGACCATGTCACATGGAATGTGATATTTAAATCCAACCAAAAGCCCAGTTCCACAGCCCAGGGGTCCCATGTTGTGTGACCATGTCACGCCGTGGTCACGCTATGGTCACACCGCGTCACGCCGCGGTCACATTGTGATTTAGCCCTGCTCCAGGATGACACCCCACAATAGTTCGCAGTGATAATATTCCATTAGTTTTGTGATAAATGTTGGGACTGAATAATCACAATTTCTGTAGGTGGGGCGACGACCGGAATGTTTCCCCACATCCTCCTGCTCCCTTCACTCCTGGCTGGAAGATGCTGCCCCACAGATGTCGTTGGACTGGGCCAACACGCTGCGGTCACACCGCGGTCACGCCGCGGTCATGCCGCGGTCACGCCACGGTCACGCCACGGTCACGCCATGATTTGGCCCTACTCCAGCCCCCTTCAACCTGAATTCGAGCCCGCACCAGCCCCCAACCACCTACAATCCAGCTCGCACCAGCCACCACACCAGCCACCACCCCCAACCTCCTACAAAACACTCATGCCAGCCCTCTGCCACCTGCAAAACAGCCCCAGCCACCAGTTCCAACTCTCTAACACCAGCAAAACATCCCCACCTGCAATAATTTTGCTAATGATTTTTGGAAAGGTATTCCCAATAGAAATAGGTCTCAAATCCTTTACATCCACAACATTTTCCTTCATTGGGATCAGTGAAATAAAATTGGAGTTGATTCCATAGGTCATTGAGGCATGGTTAAAGAACTCCCTCATAACATTATGGATCTCATCACGAACTATGTACCAGTAGAACATAAACAATTAATTTGTGAACCCATCAGGACCAGCCAAACTCTCAAGATTTATAGAAAAA
This sequence comes from Viscum album, assembly GCA_963277665.1. Lineage (NCBI taxonomy): Eukaryota > Viridiplantae > Streptophyta > Magnoliopsida > Santalales > Viscaceae > Viscum > Viscum album. The sequence continues at coordinate 719,219,518 of OY728135.1, forward strand.
AGGGCACTCTTAACCTGTTTCTAAAGCATGTATATTCGTGAAGTCTCTATCTAATTTAGAAACGACCAATCTATTGTACTGTTTTTTGCACCAAGTGTATTTCTCACTAGTGAGATTAATTTCAATGAGATTTTTGTCTTTAATCAAGGCTTTAAATTATCTCGTGGAAATAGAGGCATGAGAAGGTCCAATTTTCTCAGTTGAGTTGAGAATGGAATTGAAGTCTCCAAGAATAAACCAAGGGTCATTAATATTAGTGCTTAGGTAAGAAAGGTCATTCCAAAGAGTTCTCCATTCTTGGTATCTATTTTTTGCATAGACAAAAGAGAATAAGACGTGTATTCCATCAGTATTAAAATTTCAAGTAAAGATTTGATCAGATACATTAAAGGTGTTAACATTTTGTAAGAGTGAGAAAAAGTCCATAGAGATTCAGCATTGTAGGTATTTGAGATTGCACCAGTAAAGATATAATTGTGTTGAAACAAGTGAGAGTATTTAGGAGAATAAGCAATTTTTGGTTCAGCAATAGAAAATAACATGGGATGGTGAGTGTTAAAAATTCTTTTTAGAACATTGAAACTGTCAGAGTTGGCAATACCCTGACAATTCCAAAAAAGAATCTTCATTTAAACCTGTTTTTGGAGTTAGAACTCCCTTTTTTCTTCTTTCCAGAGCCTTTATTTCTAGAAGACCTTATAATGTTTTGAGAATTGTTATTATTAGTGGTATATTCCTGTTCATTGTTTGTAGTGACAGGGTAATTTTTTGTAGTTTCATTTCTTGAAGCATTCATAATTGAGTCTGTTCTGTTTGTATTACATAACATCAAAGAAGTGGTGTTTTGTTTATTTAATAGAATACCAGGCTGTTCAGAATAGTTCTTATTATCTACATATTGAACACCATCAAAAGGTAAATTAATAGAATGAGGAGTAGGAGTACCTGGGTCCTTTGAAGCATCTATATCCTGCTGTTTGACATCGTCCAGAACTGATGTAAGGTGCCTCTGCCCGGTGGATTCAGGAAGTGCCTGCATAAGCAAGGGGACCTATACCGAGGGAGTTCTTTTGTATGTTTTACAGGTTCTAGTGTTATGGAATCTTGTTTATCAGTGTTTGTATGTTTGGTTTGTGTCTTAGCCTGAACAGAATTTGGACTAATATTAGGACTCCCAAAATTTATAGGACAACCAGTGGTCTCCATCTCATTAGGACTGTTGACAGATTTAATGTGATTAGGGTGAGAAGTATTTATAGTTGATTCCATAGAGGTCAAACTACATGGAATCAAGGGATCAGTACAGTCTTTTCCTACATATTGAGTAGCTGAATGAGGAAAAGTGGGAAGTAGCGTACCTAGAATCACTTCCACAGCAGAAGTAGTTGTTACATAGGGTGCCTGGACAGTGTCCAAAGCATTTGTGGGACACTGTTTCTGATCATCGGAGTCAATGTTATCCTGCATTTGTAGAGGAACTTCCATCGAAGGTGTGTTCTCATTTACAGATTTAGAATATTCTAAGGATTTAGTACCAGAATTAACCTTGGAGATATTTGATTATGTCATTGTTTGAATAGAGGGAAGGGAACCTAATCCATTTGTCTGATTACTGGTCCCATTTATTATATCTTGAGTAGCAGTAGAAGTCTGTAGGGAGGGTTTTTGGTTCTATCCAGAAATCATATCTGAGCAGCTGGGTTCAGCCACAACTTGTAGAAAATGATCAATATTGTGCTTAGTTGCAGTGCTTAAGCTGTAATCATTGCCTTTTATGTGAACATGTAGAGATATTGTATCCCTCTTACCCAGTGTGGGTTCATCATTTTTGGTGAGGTTAGAGTTGGGTACCTTCTTGGATGGACAAGTAAAGATGCAAGTAAAAAACTTCCCACACCCATAATCTATTATATGAATTTCCTATTGTATTATCTTTCAATGGATTTTTAGGTACACTAAAAAAATTCAACGTTTACAAAACCTGACACATAAGGATGTATTTATATCAGAAGTAAAAAAATCCAGAAAATGAATAGATCAGAGAAACAATATACACCATAACAGCAACCCAAGCACCAAAATCACCACCAAATCACTAAACTAGGCTCCATAAAGCTAGAAAAACATACAACTGAAAATTAATTTATTTTGTACATGCTTTTGTTCAATGAAAAAGACTATCACCAACACCAATTCAACTTCTCCCAATAATTCATGCCAAGGATGCATTTCTAATCGGCAACAGGCCCATGGAATCACCCTTCCTGTCAACACTACAAGGATATGAACAGTTCAGTGGAATAGTAAAAGACCAGGTAAGAATACATGTGGAGCCATTAATTGGCAGTAGTGTGGGACCACATTAATAGAATGGGTTAGGATTAGAAAAAATCTGATTTCCAGAAGAGAAAGAACAGACAAACCCAAAAAATCTTGCAGGCTAAGTGGACTAGTCAACTAGGCCGGTCCACATGTAAACCAGACCAGGCAAAATTTTTTTATCCCAGTCCCAGTCCATGTCAAGTTTCGCCCAGCCTGTTAAACAACCATACTTCTCACCACATGAGGACTAGTACCTATCAGCAGCTATGTCTTCAAATAGATTATGGCTTGAATCTTCACCTTGTTTCCTCTTCTTCTTATTCTCCAACCGCCTGGAAGAAGAATCAACACCTTTACTGGAAAATGTGCCCTTAGCTCTCTTTCTCTTGTCTACATAAAACCCTGGATCAGAATGTGAATGGGTAGAACCTTCACTTGCATCAGCCTTAATTCTTGAGTTCAAATTCAAAATTTCTTTAACAGTAGAAGGAACTTCAAGTATTACTTTCGGCTAATTCACCCACTCCTTCACTTCACTATTACCTTCCTCCCCATTTTCATCCAACTTTTGTTCTTCAAATCCATTAGATTGATTCAAATGTTCTGCTGTGGCACAACATTCATCTTTAAATTCCGATATCGAAGGCATTCCATCATTGCTCTATGCAGGATTCTCATGAGAATTCTTAAATATCAGATCAGCACACCACTTGAACCATCCAAAACGAGTCACACTAGTAGGAGAATCGTCGTTGATTTTAAGATATGAAGGCACACATGCCATTGAATCCACCTTAGGCTTCTGCTTCAATGATTTTTTTTCATATACTCTCGGCAGGCTGCCACCCAAACCAGAATTATCCATCTCGACTGTAACTAAATTTTCTGAAACCAGTTTCACATTCTCCAGTTTTTCCAGACACTTGAACTGAGCAAGAATATTTTCATTGTCAGCATGCAACGATTCTCTCTGCTCCTTTAATTTCCCCTGCTGCTGTATAAGTTCTTCAATCGAGTTACTCAAATCTGACCATTCTACTGTTAACAGAGTTTCGGTTTTCCTTGATGTCATCAAGGGCTGTTGTTGGTTTTTCAATGCATAAATCTGCTTTTCTGTTGGGCTGGTCTATCGAAGGACTGGCAGGGGGGATGGGGGTAACTGGAAGGGGGTGCAGGGGGTGGGGTGTCTAGGTTCTGGGGGGGGGGGGGGTCCAGGGGGATCTGTCCAGGGTCTGGGAGGGGGGTGTCCTGGTTCTGGTGGGGGTGTCTAGGGTCTGGGGGGGGGGGGTCTGTCCAGGGTCTATCTGGGAGGGTTTGTCTAGGGGGTCTGGGGGGTATATAGGTTGGGGGGGGACAAGACTGGAAGGGGTAACTAGCAGGTGGAGGGGGGGAAACTATCATGGGGGGAAGGGACTGGTAGGGGGAGGGGGGTAACTGGAAAGGGGGTGCATGGGGTGTGGTGTTCAGGTTCTGGGGGGGGGGGCAGGACTGACAGGGGGAGGGGGAACTGGCAGGGGGAGGGGGGGAATTAGCAGGGGGAGGGGACTGGTAGGGGGACTGGCCGGAGGGAGGGGGTAATTGGCAGGGGGGGTGAAAGGGGTGGGGTGTCTTGGTTCTGGGGGGGGGGGTGTCTAGGGTCTGGGGGGGGGGTCTGTCCAGGGTCTCTCTGGGGGGGGGGTTATCCATGGGGTCTGGGGGTGTCTAGGTTTTGGGGGGGGGAAGACTGGTAGGGGGAACTAGTAGGGGGAGGGGGGAAACTAGCAGGGGGAGGGGACTGGTAGGGAGAGGGGGTAATTGGAAAGGGGGTGAAAGGGGAGGGTGTCCAGGTTCTGGGGGGGGCAAGACTGGTAGGGGGGAATTGGCAGGGGGAGGGGGGGAATTAGAAAGAGGAGGGGACTGGTAGGGGGGAATGGCAGGGGGAGGGGGGTAACTTGCAGGGGGTGCAAGGGGTGGGGTGTCCAGGTTTTGGGGGGGGGGGGTGTCCAGGGTCTTCGGGATGTGTAGGTTTGGGGGGGGGGGTTCAGTGTCTGTCCAGGAGGGTGGGAGGGGGGATCTGTCCAGGGGAGTGGGGGGTTCTGGGGGGTGTCTAGGTTTTGGGGGGGGGGTTCTAGGGTCTGTCCAGGAGGGTGTGGGGGGTGGCTGTCTAGGGGAGTGGAGGTCTGGGCTGTCCAGGGGATCCGTCCAGGGTCTGGGGGGGTGTCCTGGGTCTATATTGGGGGTGGCCAGGGTCTGTCTGCGGGGTGTCCAGGGTCTGTCCGGGGGGTGTCCAAGGCCTTCCTGGATGGGGGGGGGGGGTGTCCAGGGTCTGGGGAAGGGGGGGGGGGTGTCCTGGGTATCTCTGGGGGGGGGGGGGGGGTGTCTACGGTCTGTCCGGGGGGTGTCCAGGGTGTGTATAGGGGGTGTTCAGGGTCTATCCAGGGTCTGTCTGGGGGGTGTCCAGTGTCCAGAAGGTAGGGGTATGCAGGGGGTGGGCTACTATAGGGGGGGTGGGGGTCTATTTTTTATGGTTTTCTAGACCCTATGGCCACAATTTTTAAACGTGGCTATAGGTCTATTTCCATGGTTACAAACCGTAGCTAAAGGTCTAATGCCACGGTTTCTAACTATGGTAATAAACGGTATCCCTCCTCTAGTATATCCATGGTTCTAAACCATGGATATAGAGATATTACCATGGTTTGAATCGTGGCTGTATACCTAGATCCATGGTTTGAACCGTGGCTGTAGACCTAGAGCCACTGTTTGGAACCGTGGCTATAAGTCTAGGCCTATATCCACGCCAAACTTAGCCATAGTTTCTAAAACTGTGGCTATTACCTATAGCCACGGTTTGAGGACCTATAGCCATGGTTTTAAACCATGGCTATAGCCTGAATTTCCAATATTGATAAGGTTCTTATGTTTTCTTTTTGTCTCAATATTTCCTCCAGGTGTTTTAACCATAAGTTCCGTATTCATATCTAGAGATGGAATTCCCAATTTACTAGAAAACTTCTCAAAAATGAAAGAGTTTGTAGACCCTGAATCAAAAAACACATTGGCATAATATGAATAGACATATAGTGCACCTGATACTACTTCATTTGATGGACCAACACCTACTGAAGTAGTTGCAAAGGATTTCACCACCCCTTTCTTATAGTAGTCTGGCTACTTTCCCTCAGTTGAGTTCTTCGTTGGACACTCATTTTCATAATGATTCATTTCATTTCACTTAAAACATTTTACTGACTGTGAATAATATTTTGTATTACCATTACATTGATATTTTTCAGTGCAATTATGATCCATATTTCCAATTTTACCACATCGGTAACACTTACTATAATTCAAAAGACATTCCCCAACATGCTTTTTACCACAATTTTCACAAACTGTAAACTTACGTTTCTTACCATCATACTTTTTTAAAGAGTTATTCCCTTTTTCCTTCCACCTCAACTTCTTATTCTGTTGTTTTTCAAAGAACACTTGATCATCAGAAAACTCCATTTCCACCCTCTCCGCACAAAAAATAAGTGTTTCATAACTTTTGAACTCACAAGAAGCTAAAGCCCTTAGATACTTTGGCATTAATTATATGTAAAAAACAGTAGATTTTACTATCAAGATATCATATGAAATTCGGAGCATACCTTGCGAGCCGACTGAATTTTTCTTCATAATCAACCACTGAGTCATCCTCCTGACTCAATTCTAGGAAATGTTTTTCCATCCTATGTCGAACCACCTTAGGAAAATATTTTTCAAGGAACATACCTTTGAATTCAACCTAATCAAGAGAATCAATCTCATTACTATCCCTGATATTTTTCACCATCGACCAGTAATGATCAGCTTCACCTTCAAAATGGTAAATAGTAATACAAAACTTTTGGTGTTTTGAACACCCCATGAATTTTTTTTTCTACAGTGCTTTAATCCACCCTTCTGCTAGCACAAGGTCAAATGATCCTCTGAATGATGGGGGATGATGCCTAAGGAAATTCTCTACTACTGACATGTTCCTCCTTGGTTTATTTGGATGATCTCGTGCATGGATACCACCACCATTTATAACCTGAGTCAACTGTTCCATCACTGAAACAAACTATTCAGTTCTGATTCTGACTATCTCAGGTTATGGATTTGGAAGGATATCTTATTCCTGATGTCATCCCAACATAGCTGACTTGTTTCCTCTATGGAAGACCATTATGAACACAGAAATATCTTAGGGAAAGGAACATGGTAATCTCAAAATGCTATATCATTTCAATATTAACATAAATTAATTTATGGATATTAATTAAACAATAACCCAACTCTTAAAGTTATCTAAAACGACCTATGATACCAACTATAAGGACCCGAACTTAAAACATTACATAATATTGAATTAAATGATTAATTCACATTGAATATCTTTTCAGGTTTAGAGTTTTAGAGAATTAGGGCATAACTATTACATCTCAAAATATTACAAATTAGTCACTTCTACTCAGTTTCCATTTTTTCAAAAAATAAAAACTCTTGAAAAAAGAGTCATGTCTAGTTCCATGTTTTAGAAAAAATGACTTTTCCTTGATCCCATCCTTGACCCTATTCATCTTTAAGTCATGTGAAAAACATTTCAAAACCTGGGATGAGCATAAAAAGCACAGTAAGGGTTATAAAACAAATAATGAAAACATTAGTTAAACATTTCATACATAACATAAGCTCTTTAACATACCTCATGAAATCATAAGATTTATGAATAACACATATAAAACATAAATCATAAAGGTAACTTATAGCATCCATATAATACTTACATTATAGCTATCACAGCTACGTAGGGAGTTACACTTGGAATACCCATCACAGTATATTACCTAAATATCCTAGGAGAAACATTCAAGTTTACCTCCATCAGATCTATCTCGGGCTCACCTGCCATAAGTTTATCACGGAACCACCTGTATACGTAAACAACACCCAAGAACCATAACATATTCATAACACATAAAATAAACATAAATGAAAGATAACATTTAGAAATTAAAATCACAATATATAATTTAAATATATTGACATAAAAAATCCATTATCAAAACCATATTTAATACAAAAAACATAAAAGAGTATATGATATTTATTTTCCTTTTAAAAACATTTCGGCTTGTTAAGGAAGCTAAAGATCAAATAATACTCGCGGCGGCGGAAAGGTCGTTGTCACCGCATATGTTGAAAAGAAAAATTATTTTATTTCATTTAGTATAATGCTTTGTAGAAAAATATTCCCTTTGAATGAAATGAAAATTCAAATGTGTTTATAAAGTTTATAAAATAAAATCATCTATTAAAACAAATATATGCCTCAATGAAAGGAGATTGAGACAAAGTCCTGTACCTCATATCAGGCTTGAACCGTTTGTCCTTTAATCTCTTGAATAATAAACTAAAGTTAATTTATACTTTATTAAGAAAATTTTTCAAATTTATTATTCCTTTTATATAACTTATTACTATTTTATAAACATTATTAATCATTTAAGTTAATAATGGTCGTTTTGTCGATATTTGGCACTGGAGTCAAAAAATGAACACCATATATTTATAAGCTGTCCATGTGGTCAATAGTCCATTATCTAAAAAATGATATTCATTATTTAGATATCATATATATCATATATATCCAGTATATACATGTATTTATTATAGTACATAACATTTGGAGATAAAAATGAAATGCACCGTTCATGGAGATGGTAAACCGTATGTACGCAAGAACGCTACTTTCATTTCTATTTCATATTTTAATGGAATTAAAACATAATGATACATAGGTTTATTATAATTCCAGTATAATATTATATATAATATTATTAACCCCATCTTTTATATGTCCCACATATGGAATTAATGAGTCATATCACTTTGAGGGGGTAGTAGTCCACATTTCCTAAAATGAAATTATCGCGTTTACCCATAATGGAAACTATAAAGGTATGTAATAAATGGAAAATACAGAATCATAAAGAAAACATATACATAATATATATAATATATAAATATATTTCTATCATAATGTCCACCATGATAGGCCGTAGGAGATAATCGAACAATCATCATTTCGTGAGGCGTTAGTTTTCCATCCACAGAAACAGTATGTTCTTCACCCATTAGATGGAGGTGTGTGTATGTTTAGTTAGAATAATTCTCATAAAAACATACTAGTATATTGATTATACGTTTTTTTATAAAATAAATAAATAAAAAGTGTGTAGGGGGGTTGGAGAAGAAAAATTAAACAAAAGAACTTAAGAGAAGACGATTACCTTTAAATCGGGTAACTCCCTTTGGTTTGAACGAAAAGGGTTTCTTAAAGTGTTTTATGCCTAAGGTAAGGATTATAGGATGAATATAAGAATATTGGGATCTTATTGGAGTTGAGGTTTCATGATCCAAAGTCTTAAGAAGTGTGAGAAATGGGTTATAAGTGAGGGATTTTTATAAGGGAGATGAGGGGCTCTTTAGGAAAGTTTGAAACAATTATTTTATTATAACCTCATATTCAGTTTCAAAAGGTCAAATAATAATTAAAGTCTAATTTAAGATGATTTATAGTTGAAATAAAATCATCCAATAATAATTGGATAGGTTTTGGATATTTTTTTAATATTTATAATCTTATTTATTTAAATCATTTATTAATGAGGCAAATATTGCATCATTATTGTGTAATACATAATTTAATTTATTTGATGACCAAATATTATAAAAAAATACCATGACGAAGGAAATATTTTTAGATTTAAAATTAATATTTATAGTAAAAAATATAACTTATATAACCCCATATAAAAATTGATTTACTAAAAAATATTTGTTTATGTCATTTTTGTCTTCACATTAAATTAATTAATATAGTGTCATTATTACTCCAATGTTGCTCCATGGGGTCCCAAATTAGACCTAAGGATGTCCATGGTCAGTTATATATCATCCAATAGTATTAAGACTAATGTTAGGGTAATTTAATATTATTATAATATTATATTTTACCCTTATTTACTATATTTACCTTTTAATCATGCTAAATAAAATATTTACGGAAGTAAATATTTAAAATGTCTAAAAATAAAAGTTACACAATTTAGACCTACCGATTCAAAATATGGAATCAATTTTTCTAAATTCAAAACACAGAAGTGGAAGAAATTAATTTAAAACTAATTCCCACTATCAAAACAAAAAGCGTCTTTTTAAGAAGTAATAACCATCAAAAGATTGACACTTGTTTATGTGAAATTTCATTTTGAAATTATTTACAATATCCAAAATTGTATTGAATAGTAAAAATATATTCTAATTAAACTTTAGAACCAATTAAAAATATAATATAACCATATAAATAGATTATATTATAATACTATTTTGAATTAAAATATAATATTTTTTACTATTCAATAAAAAATAAATTTTATCAGGATTATACCAAACATTTACCCAAAGTAAATTTTGATGTCCTTAATATAAAGAAGGATTTTATTTGGTCAAATATAACTTATAAAAATGACCAAAACTATATTTAAAGAGGGTTCTCTTTCGAAAGGCAGTAAATCGACCTTTTAAATAATATTAAAGTATTTATGCTTAGATTCATTCACATTTTATGACTCTAAATTTTATTAGATAAATCTAAAAACATTTTACAAACATGTATAATCATATTTTAGCTACTTATATCCATTCCATCTGATACAATGTCTAGGAATTAACTACAATTTAAAATAATAATATTATATTATTAGTGTGAAACATAAGATTTTAAAGAAACCTGCTGTTGCGTATTGGTTACGATATCGAACATAAAATACCCTTTAAAGTAAAATTAATACTTAATTAAAAAATATTAATAAACATTCAATTTTATTATTTTATATTTACTTGGCATGTTATATTATTGATATTATTGGTTTTATCATGAACCTCGGGATTTACGTGGTTAAATAAACAATAATTGAATACAAAAACTGTTTATTTTATTGATTGTATTTTTTTATAAATATGCATATTCTATTATTGACTAGATATTTTTTTAGACATGGTTGGTGGTAGATTACTGTGTTGTACTCACACCATACGTGGGATTCCCAATCAGTACCTGAATAGTCTTTATGTTTATTGGATAAGATAAAGGAAATATACCTATGCTAGATGGATGATTTGGTATGAAGAGTGGATGAGGGAACCACACTTGGTGTAAGGACCCACATAAGAGTGTCAGTGTCTTTATTTTGGGTTTTCATTATAAATTTGAAACTTATTATGGAATGACATATACATTTTTTAGTTTTTTATATTTTATTTATTTTGATTCATCTTGTGACAATGCTTGTTTTTTTTATTTTACTATTCTAGTGGTTTTTTATTTTCATTTTGTTGACATTATTATTTTTATTGCTATTCTGATTTGATAAAGAGTTCATAGTGTCCCTATGTTAAATAATTGACCCTCTTTTCTAGTCATCTACCTCTTTCATATAGGGCGACACTCCTACGGTCACATAACCAATCATCTTAGGAAACTGGTATGTGGCACCTAAGTTGGGATGTTATAAATTTCTATCAAAGAGGTTTATTTTATTTACTTTTATCTGAATATTTGGGAAAGGTAGGTAGGATATTAGTATGAGTCATTCCCTAGTTAATATCTCATGCATGGGAGTATCTATCCCATGTATGGGGGTAAAATCTATGTACCCAGGGTGAGATTAATGTTATTGAAGTTAGATGTTACAATTGGATGTTATTTCACCTTGAGTGATGCACTTTTTGTGTGATGTTATTATTATTTCTCAGATGTTATGAGATTTGACTTATGGATCCATATGTAATGAGAGTTTTTAATGCATAAATACTTATAGACACATAAGATTTATTATGAAATGCATCATTTTAGGCATGTATGGAAAAGCATGATGAGGTGGAAATTATATAAATGAAAAATAATTTTCTTGCTTGTTTAATTTATTAAAAAAGGTTCCTAATATGGATTGAAAAAATTTTAAATGATGAAAAAGGTAGAAAATAGGTGTCTAATGAGAAATTGGAATATAATAATATGCTTACTATTTTCTAACAATTAACTAGAAGTATGATAGTTAAGGGTGGTGGTAACACCTTGAATTTGACTATATGGTGGGGTTTTTGGGACAACTTATAATGAATTTATGTGGATCCCTATGAATGTGAAAACAATGTGATGTATTATGTCCTAAAACATGTGTTTGGAATCATAGAGATATGTCTCCATGATAGTCCTTGTTAGTAGGATGAAAAAATTACAGGGTTGGGAATGTACCTCTAGTAGTGAAAACTGAGGCTCTGATAGTTTTGGGTGAGGAAGATGGAGAGTAGTTCTATGCGAAAATTTCTCTCTTTATGCATTTTATAGAAAGTGACCCTAGTCATGTTGTGATAATTATTTCTGAATCAACATGGGGTTTTTAATTGTGGAACCCTACAAATTTCATTGGAGAGGGTGGACTCGGGGCAATTGTGTTCCAGATTTAGTGTATCCAGATGATTCTTGACCACTAGGGGACTTCTACTGAGAAAATATTCAAACTTGTAGATTATAGGTTCCAAGGATCAACAAAGTGGTTGTGGGATATCTAGACTCTAGATGGATAGCTGGAAAACATGTCAAGGAAGGACATACAAGATAGGTTCATAAAACACAATTATCCAAAGACACTAAGATATGAGAGGGAAGAAAAGTTCATGAGGTAGACCCAAATAATTAAGTATGTGATGAACTATATTGGTTTCCCTAATAACATGAAATTTCTTCTTTCCATGTTTGTAGGGGATTAAAAAACTACAACAAGTTGTTTATAGGGTGGGCATAAATCTAAGATTACATCCCAGGTTAACATATTTCGGTTAAATAATTTTTATGAAGTATTAGATCAGGAGCTCATATTTGAGGGGAATTTGAAGGAGTCTTTGAGTGGAGGACAAGTGGTTTCTGCTGAATGACCAGGAGGTATAAATTATGATAGTATAAAGCATCTCCATGAGAATTTTGACCAGAATAGTGGGAATCAGAGTATACAGAGGAAGGATCAATTACTCAGGATCTCACCTGAGTTCTCTTACACCAATGCGGTAAGTCGTGTCACTTTCTTAGGTGTTTTCCAATACCACTAGTAGAGTTCCAAACATTTAGTGGGATGGGACATCTACAATAATTATGTAGGAACCCATACCATCTAGTTAATGATGGAGGATCCCAAAAGAATCAAAGAGATGGAAGGGGGTCTTCAAACCAATATCATTTTGGAAATTGTAGTTTCCTAACTATGGAGGATGAGGTAGTAGACGAGGTACTTCTGGGAAAGATCTCTCATATTAGTAGAGTATCACAACATTAGGGAATCTGACTGCATCAATGGGAAGGGGGAATGAATTTTTTATGAAGTTCATCCTATATTTTTGGATAGAGAGGCTGATCTATCGACAATTAGAGGTAGTATTCTTATATATTCTATACTTTTGAGTGTCTTATTTTGATACTGGTGCCTCCCATTATTTTATATCTTCACAACTTGTGAACAATATGAGTCTGGAAGTTGAGTTTGTGAGAAGGGTTATGATAATCAAAGAACCTTTGTGGGTATGATCGAGAGTCATCTATTTTTGAAAGGGATGTTCTCTCGAGGTTGTAGAGTATCATTTCCTTTATTATCTAAACATTTTGGATATGAGTGGTTTTGAGGTGATTTTGGGTATGTATTGGTTAGTGGAATACCAAGACCACATATATTGTTTCCATAGGAGATTTTATTTTACACCCCCTAAGGATGGAAATTATATTAACTGAAGAGAGTGGTATATCCAGACGGGCTGTGCGGGTCTAGTTCATAAGAAACTAGGGGATCTCACCAGCTAGGTTGCGAGTATTTTTCTATATGAGGGGGTATAAATCATGATGTATTTCAACCCATAGTGAACTGGTTATATGATTTTTTATTGAGAACATATCAGGGATACCACATGAGGTAGATGTAGAACTTACAATTGATATCATATCTGGAGTAGACCCAATATCTTTTCCACCATACATAATGGCACCAAAAAAGATTTAGGAGCTTAATATGCAACTAGAAGAGTTATTGGATATAGGGTATATCTATTTGAGTATGAAACCTTGAGGTTCAATAAAGATATTTTCTAAGAATGATGATGATACCTTATGATTATGTGTGGATTAACAAAAGTTAAATAGGATGAAAGTGAATAACCAGTATCCTCTTCTACATATCGATGATATTTTTGAATAGTTGTGGGGATCTAGTGTATTCTATAAGATTGAATTGAGATCAGGGTATCATCTGTTGACAGTTAGACCTTATGATATACCGAGGACTGATTTTATCTATAGGTACTACCTTTATGAGTTCTTATTGATTTTTTATGGGTTGAAGTACACACCAATAGTGTTTATAGCCTTGATGAGTTGAATCATCCATCTAAACCTGGATCAGATTGTGCTATTTTTTTGTAGATGACATCTTGGTATTCTCCAAAACTCATGATGATCATATCCAACATATTGACATAATCATGAGTACACCTAGAGAGCATCAAATATACACCAATCTATCTAAGTGTCAATTTTGGATTGACCATGTACATTTCCTGGGTAACATCATTTCGGAGGAAGGTGTGTGAGTGGACTAATAAAAAGTTCAACCTGTTGTTTCTAGGGAGAAAACCAATAATATTTTTGATATCCATAGATCTGGGTTCCTTGGTTTATTATCAATGTTTTATCTAGGACTTTTCCCACATTTTGGGACCACTTTTTGGCTTGAAAAAATGGAGTTAAGTTAGAGTGGTCTACAAAATGTTAGAATTATTTATAGGATTTGAAGAAGTTCTTGAATAATGCTCCAATATTGATCCTACCTAGGCCAAGTGAGGATCATACAATTTTTATGCATCTGGGATATGACTTGGTGCAATATTGATTTAGGGAGATAGAGTTGTGTCATATGGGTCATGGTAGTTGAGGCCACATGAATATAATTACCCAACGAAATCCTTGAGTAAGCTATAGTTCTTCATTCCTTGAATTTTTTGTGACATTACATGTTCAATGAAAATTTTACTATGTATATTCATTATAAGAGTTTAAAGTATATATTTTCCCAATGATATTTTAATCTAGGATCTTAGAGGTGGGTTGATTATATAAAGTCGTTTTATTTTAATATAGAACATACAACTAGGAAGGGAAATAGGGTTGTTGAAACTTTGAGTGGAAAACTCAAACTCAGGCTATTCAGGAGTCTAGTTCTAAGTGGAAGATGATGAATTTTTTATCTGATATGCAAGTTTTGGTTTAGGAGGACCAAGATTAGTTGAATCTCATATCAATGTTAGTGAAGTATACACTTTTGAGAGGGATTAGAGAGAGGCAGTATGATGATCTCAAATGTTTGGAATTTAAGGAAATACTTGAAGGTGGGAAGTCACCTTTAGATTGGACTATATATTAGGATGATATAATCTATATTTATTTTCATGTTGTTATGACTACATGTATGTGAGAGGATATGATGTGTGAATTTCATGCCTCAGAGTGGGTGGTATCCAGGTTTGACAAAAATATAGCATGAAGTACGTTAACAATATTTGTGGCCAGGAATTAAAAATGACATTTCAAGGTTCATGAAATGATGCTACACCTGTCAATAAGTGAAGGTCGATCATAAATGACCTAGTGATTTACTACAGTCATTTCCCATTCTGGAATGAAAGTGGGATGATGTTACCATGGAATTTGTGGTAGGTATACTAAGGATTACTTAGAATAATTAAGTTATTTGGGTGGTTATGGACAAATTGATGGAATTAGAACATTTCTTTACAATATGAAAGACTTTCTCAATGGACTAATTGTGAAACTTATATGCTTAG
The DNA here is from genome assembly GCA_963277665.1 of Viscum album. Classification (NCBI taxonomy): domain Eukaryota; kingdom Viridiplantae; phylum Streptophyta; class Magnoliopsida; order Santalales; family Viscaceae; genus Viscum; species Viscum album. Next base: position 719,234,797 of record OY728135.1, read on the forward strand.
TAAATAGTTCATCTACACAGTGTTCCACAGAGTATAATTTTAGACTATGACTTGTGTTTTACCTTATACTTCTCAAAGGTATTGTAGAATTCGTTTGATACACATGTATTATTGAGTAAGGCATTCCACCCACATACAGATGGGTAGTTGGAACATAATATATATGAACTTAAGGATATTCTTTGGGCATGTGTCCTAGAAATTGGTGGGTCGTAGGAGAAGGAACTAGAATTGGTGGATTGTTTCTATAAAAACAATTATCATAAAACTATATAAATGAAATAATATGAGACCATTTATGGGGGGCCCTATATATCACCTCTATATTGGATAAAGGTAGGTTATTTAGAGTTGTTGAGACTGAGTCTCATTCAAGAGACGACAGATCAGTTTCAGCCGATTATGAAGTGTATGGTCACAAATCAAAGTAGGATGAAGTCATATTATGATAGATGATGATGAACCCTAGAGTTTACAAAGTGTGATTGTGTTTTCTTTCAGGTTTATCCTAGATTGGTTCACTATAGCATTTAGAGACATGGTAAATTGTTGCCCATGTTTTTTGGACCATTTTAGGTTATAGGGAGAATTAGGTTGGTGTTATACCAATTGTCTCTTCCAAATAGGTAAAATTCTATTCATTACATTGTTCATGTGTCATAGATTCAATGGTTTCACTCTAAACCTTCTCATGTGATCGATGTGGGTGATGTTGAGCTTGAGACCGATGCTTCCTTTATGGCGAATTTGATATGTGTATTTAATAACAATTATAAAGTGTTATAGGGAAAGAACATGTATATGGTTTTTTTATTTGTGGAAACATACACATGTTCAAGAGGAAACATGGGAGAGAGAAGTAGATATGAATTATCAGTGGCCTGATCACTCTAACTTAGGAACTCAGAGATGCTTGGAAGTAATGATTGAGGAAAAAATATTATAAGGTGAGTGGAGATTGTAAGATCATAAACTTTTCTGGTTATATATTGAAATTTTAATTGGAAATACTTTTCCTTGATTTTTTATACATTGGTTTAGTTATGTATTGAGTGTGTTTGGGTTAAATGTTTATGTTTTAGAGGGATTTTGGGCAGTGCATGGTTGGCGCATGGTTTTCCCAAAGCAAAAAAGCTACCATAGAAAAATGTAAAACCCTAGATAGATAGGTAATATATAGTTGTGGCATGATTTGAACATATGTTATCCCTCTTAGTAGTAACCATGCACCACAAAAAGAGAGGCTCATGATTATGTTGCACAGTTTTGAAAATGGTGTGCCCTATCCTAGGAAACCATGTGTTTAAGATTTTAATCCTTTTATTTTTTTTAAATTATAAAACACACTAGTAATTATCCATAAACAAACTAGGAAAGGATAAAACTATTTTATATATTTTTTAGATTCTCCCAGATGAATTTCAAGGCCTTCCAAACACTATTCTTAATGAATCAATGATCTAATTGATGAATCTACGACTCTCCTGATAAGTAATCCTCTCATATTTGGATCAATATCAATACAATATATCTTTTTTGATGAAGAGGTAATATTTTTCATCCATTTTATTGGGTTTTTATCTAGGTTTTTATAGATCTAAGTACATTTTTTTTGGATCTAGGTTTTGGATCTATATCTCATTATTCATTGTAAAATTGAGCATTTTTCTTCAATTTTGGGATATTCATTGGTGATCAAACTTGAATGATCTTGAGGTAGGTGGTATGAATTGAAAATCATATAGTCTTGATTTAATTATGTGCATGTAATTGTAGAAATTATAATTTCCACTATTCGAAAATTGCATCGGAAATTGATTTGATTAAATTGAATTTTGGTGTGAAAATGAATTGTGTTAAATTAGGCATAATTGAAATTTGTTGAATTGTGATCATGAAATTGATGGGATAATGGGATTTTGTAATATCTTAATTTATATAATATTGGATTGTTTAATAATGGTAATTTAGGGATGTTTGTCATAAACTTGAAGAGTTAATTGGTTTTGATTAAATATTGATATATTGTTTAATGTTGAATTGTTCATATTATTCCATGTTATTAAAATAAAGAATTATCATTGATTTTATCATTGAATTGGTAGACCATGATGTGAAATGTTTATAAGACGGTTAATATAGATTAAAAATTTTAAATGTGATACATGTGATAAATGTGAATTATTTAGAAATAGGGTGCGAGACACATAATGATATTCCAAATACCCATAGAGTGCTAGCCATGACGTTATAGACCCAAATGCACAATGTGAATATTATTTTATGGGACAATGACTCATGCTCGAAATAACCATGGGGTTCCAAAAATTGAATGACTCTCCAAATACCACTGAGGTTCTAGAAACGACATTCTACTCCCATGAGATTGACATTGGACAATGGTTCCAAATGGAAATTCTATGAATTGAAATGAAATGGTAAATGATAAACATGGTTTTGTGATATATGATATCCCTTAGGGATACTTCAGACTACAACATGGGATAAAGGAGGTATTGATAGTATGGGTTTCATCATGAACTTAGGGAATTTTTTGGTTAAATAAGGAATAATTGAAATTGGAAACTATTTTTTTTATTTATCGTAAATTATTATTTATAGATATTCATACATTATTATTGAATGCATATTTTATTATATGAAATTGGTGGTGGCCTATTGATTTGTACTCACACCCTACTCAGGCTATCGGACCAGTACCCAAATAGAATTTATTTTTGTAAGAAAAGATATGGAAAAGATCCCTATGCTATATGGCTGAGTTGGGATGGAGTTTGTATGAGGGAACCATACATGGTTTTGGGACCCACTTGGGAGTGTTTGTGTCTTAATTTTGGTTTTGTATTGGACACTTGACACTTATTACACCATGAAATATATACTATTCAGTTTTAGATATTTTTTTTTGGTTTATTTTGTGATACTGGTTGTTCTAGTTCTTGTACTATTCTTATTTTGGATTATTTTCATTTGGTTATTGTTTTTTATTTCCATTTCTTCAATACATTGATAAAGAGGTTATAATATCTTTATGTTGATTAATTGATCCTCATTATTAGTTAGCAGCCTCTAGAATATGGGGAGGTGTGCCTGAGGTCACATAACTAACTAGATCGAGGCACCGATATGCGACACTTGGGTTAAGACATTATATAGTGTGGTCCACAATAATCATATTGGAAAACCTCATAATCATAAAAAATCACTCATATGATATATAAATCATGAAAACTAATTTTCAATCTATGATACCTTTTGTTTAACAATGGTTATTTATCATTAAAATATATTGAAATACTTCATAATGGTTTAGAAATAAATTTTTATTTAACCCAACAATACTCCCTGAGAGTGTCAAAATAGTTGTGCATTTAGGGCACACTCACTACACACTATAGTGACAGCTGAGATATAGTTGACTAACTCTTTCCAGGATTATAACCCCTAGATTCATCTATTCTAAAACAACTTCCTCTTGTAGTATCTAGACATGGATGTATTTTTTTGAAAATAACATAATCTTTACTGTACAAAAACATTAGGATGTTTTCCTATAATTAGACTTCTCCATAAAATTTTCACTAAAGTTTAATAATATTAATCTCTAAGGGTTGACTAAACCAACCACTTATACCAACCATAGTGACCAATACATATCATACATAGATATTACATCTTAATAGAATAAATTTAAATATATTTTAAAAATAGACACCCGAGGGCCGTAAAGGTTTAGTGTCTTTGGATACTAGATACAAAATATTATTATTTTATGAACGACCTTCAACATCTCCAAAAAATAACATCCCATATAGAACTTTTCTTTGTCATACCCTTCTAAAAACCTTTCATCATTACCTTGGTAATAAAACCTAATAAAGGGTTAGCTCATATTCTTAGTAGGGATAAAAAGGGGGATACCCATGATCAATTATAAATAACATGAGTATGAGGGTATGTGAACATGAGATTAACATTTTAAAACCCATTACACGATTTTTATATATCATAATCTTTAATTGTGGAATAAATCTTGGTAGTTCGCAAGACAAGAATCATAAAGGAATTATAAAACATTAACTATGAGAGTGAGACATTATCATAAGACATATGTTTTTGTCCTACAAATAATAAGATAAAATCATTTCCTTATTCAAGGTTAACATATAGGAATATAATATTGAATTGGATTCCCTCCCCATTCCACCATATCCTTCTCAAGGTTCACTCTTAATACTATCAAAGTGGACATAGTCCCTTACTAAACCTGGATTACTCCCCATTCCAGTGACTGTTATATCATGTGATATCTATATTTACCCAATAGACTAAAGGGATCCATAATTCTTGGCCCAACCATCACATAACCATAATCTATTTATATGTGTTCCATAATATCATAACACATTCATTATATATCATAACCTAAAAAAAGAAATGGGTTTCATAATCGTTTCATTAATTCATCATAGAATAATCCATGAAAAATAAAAGGGATTCATAAACATCTAGTAATACAATCATCAACCATTCATAGAATGAATAAGGCTTTTATCCTTGTATCATATCATAATTAAATCATCGGTAACATGAAAGGATTTTATCATGAATGAAAATTCCTTTAAAAGATCACATGGAACATTTTTTGAAAAAAACACCATTTTAATTTAGAACCACTTCATTAAAATATAAAATTTTGAAAATTAATGTGGAAAAAATTTTATTTGAAAAGAAACATGGAAACATGTACTGGAATTGTCAAATCATCAAGAACTCATGATGTTGGGAAATTCTATTAATGAATTGTATGTTTAAATATAGATTACTTTCATTTTTTTGGTAGAATGTCAAAATACCTTATTTAGAAAATGAAAAGATGATTCCATTTTAATCCTATTTATAAGAATTAAATAATGGGTAAAAATGAATTTAAATAATCTTATGATAATAGTAAAACAATTATTGAAAACATATTAATGAACATATGGATATGGAAGAAAATGATTCTCAACCAAAGATGAAATAATGTCTATTTTTTATAAAATAATTTTATCAATAATTTTTAGTACCAAAGATATTAAAATAGATTTATTACATGAAAATTACATGAATAAAAGTATTATAAAAAAATTAATGATATTATTGAGAGGAATGTCATAAAATTTCATTATTAGAAACATAATCTTAAAGATTCCTTGTAAATAATGAGATTGTACCATAAAACCCTTACCACTTTGGTAACTTCTTAAAAAAAGCCATGAAAGTAAGAAACTTATATGGATTTTTAATTTCGCATATTTTTTATTATGAGAATAATAAAATAAATTATTTGGTCTTATATACAACGTATAAAATAAACATGTGGTGATTATGACATGTGTCGCACAAAAACAAAAGTGAGACGAGAATTCATTACTCAAAGTTCAAATTGCATCAAAGACCACTCTGACATAATATAAAATAAAATGAAATTTATTATAATTATATAAAAGTTTCATTTACAAACATGTAAATAATATATGATCCACTTATCATATTTACACACACATATATTGACAATTTCTTTTTAAAATCCTTGTTTTGGGGTGTTAACTGTTTCGTTTTTTCTGAAAATTTCGGTTCGATAGTTTCGGTACTTGTACTTTTATGATGGTTAAATCTTATCCATAATTTTAATATTGATAATATATATAATATATATCTATATATATTTATACTTATTAATAAAAATATAGATATAAAAAATGAATTACAACGTTCATTGAGATAGTAGTCCATACATACACATGAACAATGTTTTGATTTTTTGACAGATGGAATGGAATAAAGGTAAATAATAATTAAAATATAAAAAATCATTATTATATCATAAATATAATATATATTCATTAAATATATCCTTATTAATAACCATTTAAATTTGGAATAAAAAATTGATTACATTGCTACATTAAGGTAATAATGCACATGTATGCATGAGTGATGTTAGCATTTTCCAACAGATTAGAAGGTAAGAAGGTATATATGATATTATAAATTATTAATAACAATTATTCCATAAATACCATGTATAAAAATTAATCCCATCATATTATTCCTCCATGAAAAATTGTGATGGAAAACGAATTGTATTTCTATGTGGAGTCAGTAGTCAACACATACACATGAGCAAAACTTTTATATCCCAATTGACGGAAAAGAGGATTAATAATGATGTTTAATTAATAATAATAAATGTTTTGTATATTTATGATACTAAAGTTAATATTTTATGACAAATACCATAGTATCATAGGAGGTAGATGGAGAAATAAATTGAAAGAGGTCAGGTATGATAATTATGTCTTCATTGGAGGGATATTTTAGATCCCTTCTTAAGATCCATTGGAATGATATTTTGGGAATAATGAAACACTAATTATGGGATAGTTATGTTTATAATATAAACTTTTATGGTTTTATTGATCTATATGGCTCAATGTGGTGTAATTAAGATAAATGAGTTTTGTGCTTTTCTATGTTGGGGAGACGAAAAAATTGGGATATCTAAAAAATTAAAATATAATAAAGTGTTACTCAATAAAATGCTTCAAAATGGATAGATATTAAAATTTTGGATATTATAAAGTTTAAATATGTGCATAAAATTTTATTTAGATAAGTTTAATTAGATAACTTCTCATTATATCTTAGTTTACCCCCAATAAACTTGTTTCAACCTTAACTATGACAATGCCTTTTTAAATCATAAGAGGTTAACAAATTACTCATAAGGTTCCAAGTGGACCATAAATGGTTAAGGTATGAATGTTTAGACCATTTATAATCCTACTTTACCTCCTTTAATATTTTAATTATTTTTAATAATTCAATACGACAATATTTTTCTTAAAATAACATTAAAGTAATTTTGACACTATTCATTTATTTTGACATTAAATATGTCAATATAACAATTCAATTCGAATATTTACTATTTAACCAAAAATTATAAATTATTATTAACCATAAAATTAATGATACACCACAATTAATACAATTTGTTTTTACTTTTTATGTTTCAAAAATCATTTACTATGGTTTTTCTAAAGCCTACAAAAAATATAGTGTTTGTGTTGTATAAGCATTTAAAATAATTATGTAATTAATAAAAATTAGAAATAAATTAAATTACTGAGAAAAATATTATTATTCTCAAAATATACTTTAATATTTATTCAATTTTTTTATCTATATGTGAGCATATAATTTATATTTAAAATAAAGAGAGTGACATTTTTGTATTTTTCTTTACTCAAAATATTATACAGTTCATAATAAATTTTAAATGAAAAAAAGGTAAGAATTTATATTTTTGGATGATTATAAAAAATATACTCATCCAATAATGTATAAGAATGTTTTGGGTTTATTTTTAAACCTTATCTATAAATTTTATCCATGTTTTACTTATTTATACTTACAGACCTAACAAATATTTACCATAGTTACTATTCATAATTTTAAAAAATTAAAAGGTTATAATAAAAAATTTAAAAACATAAATTCAAAATATGGATTCCATTTTTAATTATTAAATATCTATATGTGGAATAAAATATTTTTAATATAATTGTATAATAGGAAATGAAAAATTATTTTTTAGATAAATGTGTTTTAAGTATAAAAATCATCTTATATGAAAATCATGAATATTTATGATTAAAATGGAATTAATTTTATTATTATAGATAAAATAGATCATATTTAAATTTAAAAACAAATTAAAAATAGAATGGTACTTTTAAGTAAATTTATTTGATGAAAATAAATTAGTATATTGGAAAAATCAGTATTTTTCACTATTCACTGAAAAATCAATCATTTTAGAAAAATACTAAAATTTAAACCTAAGTTAATTTTTATATGATGATTTAAATAATTATGGTCATTTTAAAAGAAAATCATAAAACTTCTAGAAATCAGTTTTATCTTCAACAAATAAAATGTAATAAAAATCATTTTTTAAGAAAATGGATTTTTAAAGAATAAAATAACGTCACTAAAAAATGAGTTCTTATTTATTAATAATAAATCAATATGTTTTTATTTATTAGGAATGTTATATATATATTTCCTAATTTGGTCATCCATATTTATACCACTCAATTTTACAGCTAGGTTATAGATTCCACATTGAAATAATTTATTTTCATAATATATTTCAATTTTCTTAAAGCTCAGTGTTATGTGTTAAGTAATCTATTGGCCTTATATTTCTTTTAAAATAAATTCTAAGATATTATATTATCCCACCTTAAATATATTATTAACTAGAAATTTTAACACGGTTATCAGATGTTCAATATTTTTAAATACCTTCATTAAAAACCTATATCGTTCAGAGAGATAATAAATATTCCTTTGAAATGGTGAAGTTGAAAACATAAAGTTTACTGAAAATAACACATAATTGGGTTCCCAAATTAGAAGAAAATTATAGAGAATTTAATATATATAACTATATATATACAGGGAGGAGAAAACTACCATAAAATGAAAAATATATAGTGACAGAAAACATGGTCATGTGAATGTTAATAAACACAAAACGATAAATTAGTGTTGGGTGAAAATGCATTAAAACATCTGAAATAAAGGGAAAAATATAATTTTTTATTTAAATATCATTTTTCTAAAGTTGTGGTATTATTTTACTATCAACATATAGAACATGAGAAAATATACTTGTTTCATTTATTTCTATTTCATAAGAATATTTTCATCCTTTTGTTTAACTTCTATCAATTCTCACTTTATCTCTTACTCAATGAAATCAATATTCAAGTTGAATTTTTCATGCTTAAAGAAAACAATAATCTTTTAAAAGATTGTAATATCTATAAATGAAATAAATGTCACTAATTTTATCTGCAAATATTTACCAAAAAACAAAATTATTAGAAAAATTTATCAAATATTGATACATAACACTTAAAGTTCAACTTAATCCATTCCATAAAAAGCTAACCCTAAAGGTCCTAAAAAATATTTCTGAATAAATTAAAAAACCAAAAATTAAAATGTAACGTCCTGACCCAAACAGCCACCTGAATAATGCTAAACGGGCTGGGTGTCAATGACCTTAGGCTCACCTCCCAAAATGTCAAAGGTTGCCGACTAATAGCGAGGGTGTAATCAGAATTAGTGGGGATTATATACCCTATGGTAATAGGTCATGGTACTGGTCCAAGAATAATTATATAACATATAGTAGAAATAAAATGACTCAGCAGACTCGAACTAGGCCTATAGAGTGGAAGCATATCCAATTGTAAATTAGTAGTGAAAGCAATATAGAAAAAACTGTAGGAGAAATTAAACAAAGTATCCTACTAAATACCACTTATAACTACTACGGAAACAAACAACACATGCATCCCAAACATGTCATACATGTTAAAATAAAAAGGGCCCCATGGATATCCAATTTCGATACATATAAGAACAAGAATGATCATATAGAAATGAAATCTAAAAAAAGTAAAACTCTAACTAGGCATGACCTCAAGGTCTATACCAATCTCTATTCCAAAACAGCACTACAATATAGATCCCGAGGCTGATCCTTTATCTATACGTAAAACCATAATGCCTACACATGTCCTAAAGGTCCGATGTATGGTGTGAGACCAATATCAGAAGGATACCACCCAATGGTGCGTATTGAGAATATGTGTTTAAGTAGACAATAACACTATGAAAGGTAAATATAACAATTAAATACATAAATACAACCTCCACTGGTGCTCAGCAACCACCAGGGAGTGTCACCTGTTTCAGCCAATGTTGGGATCTCAAAAGTGAAGAGAGTCCTTTCCCCATGGCCCAAGGTACTCCTATAGTCACCAATACAAGTTAACACTCAGGTTCCACCACAGTCACATAGCCCAACACCATGATCCTCATGACACCATGGGTCTCAATGCACTAACGTTTCGAAGGAATCCCCAAATAATAGTATCCCGGTCCCACAGAACCCTATATAAAATCTCACATAGGCTCATGGCATGAGTAATGGTGGAACATAGATGTCTATCCTCAAATAATAACTATAGGAACAATGATGTTTTCACTCAAACAAATATCCAGGCACGCAACCTCAATCATGGTGTTCATTAGCCCCCAAATCATTAGCCACATCGCTATCAACCAAAGGCTCCTCAGCTTCCACGTGGATTCCTATGAAAAACACCACTAAACCGATAATACATAAACCACAAATATAGAGGGCCTCTACCCACACAATAATTCAAAACCACCTCAACACTGAGTCTACCTTTGTGCACATGACTCAATCAGTGCTTTGGCCATCACGGGTGAGCGACAATCGCCAAATTAGAACCCAATCCACACAATATCTAACGCATCGTGTCCCTATGACCATGTTGATCAAATTATATGGTCATAACATGCAAGTATCACAAGCCGTTACCAACATAACAATCACACTACCTCAAACTGACATCCATGACGCCCAATCCAATGGTCAAAATCACCCATGAAAATATGGGCGAAGCCCAACCTGTGGTCAACATCACCAAATCCTGATGGTCATGCCATCCCAACTCGGGTCAAGCATATCACAACCCAAAGGGCCTCATAACATGAAATTCAGAAGTTACATATATATAAATCAACTTAAATCACCTTAAATGGGTAATTCAATTTAAACAGTTTGAAATGACTAAGTTACCCATTCTAACACAATAACATTGAGGTATAGAATGCCTCTAAATAGAATAATCACGATTAAATGGTTTAAACTAAATAGTTTATATTAATACAAAATAATTAAAACCATTTTGAAACCCCGACAAAAATTTCCGATGGAGATACGATCTCTAACTCGAACTTAGTCGTAGTAACTTGGTAAGGGAATTCCCAACAACATCCCACAAGTTGTACAATCAATTCAATATGAAGAAATAAGGGTCTTTCTCAAAACCTGTCATTGCGCTAAAAATATGAAACCCCAAAATTTTTGTGAAAACACAAAACAAGGTTAGCACAAACTTCCTCATACTCATATGATTGTAGTCATCCATATTTATCCTCTAATTCATCCTAGAATAGAGTATATCTACAAATGATAAAAAAATTATCAACCCTCGATAACTTGGTCGAGAAGAGAAATCATGAGGAACAGCTCAAGAGGAATCAAGGGCTTACTGTTTGGGTTCCAATGGATTTGACGATGTTTAAATCAGAGTTCAGACAGAAAATATGGAGGAATTTATTCCTCTAGTGATGGTGCTCGCTCAAACCAGTCGAGGGTTCTACCAAGAATTGTAAAACAATTCTACTGACCGTTTTAACAAAAAAAATAAAATACACATCGTGTACATGGTACTAAATTCCATGTAGGTTCTTTTAAAATTATAAATATGACACAATCTCACTGAGGTATTGCTGACTTGACTATATGGTGTGCACTAGGTAGTACATAGTGTGTACATAGTTTGGTCCTATAATCCCCTTCTGACATATCTACATTCCATGTAAACCCATAACACATCTAGTGAGTAAACGACATGTAATTGGGACTATAAGGAGTGTAATTGGACTACACAGTGTGTAACCCTAAGGCATGCCATGTGACAGTCTAATTCCAATAGTTTCTAAATTTTCTCTAGTATTTTAAAAAACAACTCAAAAGGAAATAGAAAAAAAAGAGACTTGTACCTCAAGGGAATAACCAGGTTCTTAGAAACTTCCTCCCTTAAAGAAATTCGTCCCCAAATTTCCCTTCCAGGGTTGGTGAAGAAACATTCCTGAATAAATGCAACCCAAATATCAAATTAATGAAATGTCTAAAGACCTGTTACTGGTACCATGGTCCTCCTGTGAAGCATCGTCACCCATGTACTTCATTAAGTGGTACCATGTCTCTTCTAACACCCAATCACATCCTGCACTGTATCGACGCCTGCCTCGAGCCGATGACACCCATATCATAATTAGGTCCCACATTCCATGGACACTAAAAAACCTGATTCCTTACACCTCAATCACAACTACATCCTCAATGACCTGATGCTGAAGGCACCTCAAGTAACCTACATCCCATGGATTCCCCAATTTCCAAGGAACCTCAAAACATACATCCAACGATGCTCCTGATGCCAAGAATCTCATACATATATATATAATTACACACCCAAAATGGTTCTGACCCACTGACTAGCATCTAGTCAGTCCAAAAACATCTTGTGCACCTCATGCACTCAAAATTGAAATGCCTCAACTGGAAATTCCAAAAAAAAGTAAAAACAAATACAGCCATGCCCGTGGCGTACCTTTGACCATTATAAGCTCACCTATTAGATCAGATCCTCTATGATCCATGGCATGCACCTAGATTGAAACATGACTTCCTAATGAATCTCCTCCCTACGGGGATGCACTAGTCACCAGCCACTGACCCCTCAGCTGGGTTCCACTATCTCTACCATGTTCTCCACGAGTAGTTGAACCTCATCTAGCGTCACATAGTACCTATTATGATCTGACCTATAAAGCTAACGCATGACTTGGCACCCATATTCTAGATGTTTGAGAAGAACTCATATAGAACTTTTCAAGATGCCATACCTGCCCACATGACTGACACTCCTTTGGAGGCCTATTGCATTGAGTCCGTATATGACCTGTCTTCCCACACTGAATGTAATCCATTTCTAAACTTCCACGAGGTAGTCTAACTGAGTCCTTGGCCTTACCATTCTGATGGAACTCATCCCGACCTCATTTCCTACCATTTGAACCATCACCTGAAGCTGTCACCTGACCCAAGTGAGATCTTTCAGTCAGGTTTTCCTCAGCTATGAGTTCCTGATTCACTATCTCTCAGAACAAGGACAACCTAAATATTTTTACCTGCACCTGAATGGTGTGTCATAATCCATCCTCAAAGTGCCTCACCCTTGAGGCATCGCCACTTACTATACTAGGTGTGAAGTGAGACAACTCAGTGAAAGTAGCTGCATCGTCCATGATGGACATGTCACCCAAATGAAGGCTCAAGGACTCCCAAGATCTCTCTACCCTCAATGTCTTTGGGAAAAAGTGATCGATGAATCTATCCTCAGAGTCCTTCTAGGATAGTCCCTTCTATCTGTGAGCTTGAACCTACAAATTCCACCAGCGCTTCACTAGTACTCTCATCATATACATCACAAAATTGAACCTTCACCCAGGTTACATCTCGAGCTACTAAAAGATCATATGCATTCTCTCTATCTAGTTCTTAGTCTCCTAAGGACCACCCTCACCCTGACAAAGTGACAGGTGCTGCGATTGGAACTCCATAGTAAGGTAATTCATAGAGAGATCCATTCCTTGTGCGCCTCTATTGATCCCATGAAAAATGTGTACTAGTCTAGATCGGAGCTGCTCGTCAAGACACGTCCGGAACACTTCCAAACCCGACTGCTACTCTTCCTGCACTAGATCCTGAACCTGATTCTATCCCTAAGCTTATACATGTGACTCATGCTCTGCCTAACCCTTAGGGGCCTGAACTTGATCGTGCTCTTATAGTATTGTACCATCACTTGCATGATGTTCCATTAATCCATCTATAAGGAACCCAATGAGTACCATAAATGGACAGAGAGACCATATATATATATATCAATATATATAACTCAAATAGAGAAATAAGTAAAGAGGCAACAGATAACAACTTGCATTACTATCCACAATTGCAACCATTCCCCATAACATCCCGACCCCATGGCCTCCTTACCCCCCCTTAACAGAGCCAAGTATCAAAAGTACCTCAGGCCATGCCCGTCCTGACAACTATTATTTCCTCAAACCAATGATCGAGCCAGCCAATTCTGGTGATCAACATCACCCCAACCATAAAACCTTCCTGCTCATATTTGAGCCCAACCAAAATCCCCTACCACATGCAATTCAATAAATATTTAAATGTTGGAAGATCACGTTTCATAAAAAAAGAAATTATATCACATCATGGAATTTGATGTTATTCACACGGTATTATCACTTCAGGATGCATACTTTCATATATGAAATTGAAATACCCTAAAAACATTCCTATCAAAAGTAAAGAAACCATTCCTTTCTTTACCAGTCCAAGGTCCAATTCTTCCCTTACCACACTGGGTCAAGGGTACCTTATCGCAACCAATAACATCACATAACAAGTGTTCCACCAAGTTTGAAACCTTATAAATTCTAATCCGAGAAAAACCAAAACATCAATTCCCACCAAAGGAAACATTATCCATCCCTCCTACCTAGGGATGTAGGCACCCAAGAAGAAGCTAGAAAACCATTTACCATTACAACTTATCTCCAATATTTCATATCCCAAATAGTAAACCAACAAAAAATAAAGGCAATATTGATCTCATTTGTATCCAGTGAATCACTGCTACTAAATCCTAGTCAAAAAAAATTCCTCTGATAGCACTTTGTAACATCCCAAACCGAACTGTAGAGACCCACACTTGACGTACATGGACATTACATTAATTTTTCAGAATAATCAATACATAACAAAAACAGACACCCAAGTACCGTAATAGTTTAGTGTCTTTGGAAACTCATAACATCATCTTCTAGTCATGGTGAAATATCTTCAACATCTCCTATAATGGTCTTCCCTGTTTGTTTTCTTACCTAAAAAATTTCTTTAAATATTGAAAAAAACATATAAAGGGTGAGCTCAAATGCTCAGTAAGGGTATGTATAGAGAAAATAAAACAAACCATATACATTTGAATTTAAAAACATGAACATAATGTTTGAACATCAAAATCTTGAGCAATGACATAAAACATGGCAGTACGTAAGGCATAGATCATAATGGAACATCAATCATGATAAAATAGAATGGGAATAAAACATTTAATTGTAGAAAACCATTAATCACATGATACAATTTCCATAGTAGCCAATTCATTGCTTCCAAGACTATCATAGTGGACAAAGTCCATTATTGAATCGGGTTTACTTGTCGTTCCATCCCTGTATTACTGAAACGAATTCACTTTCCATTCCATCCATGTTTATCTGATGAGATATAAATCTTTACCCAATTCATTAGAGGGAGATATATGTCCCACCCATCTCATAATGAAATCATTATTACTTGTGCCACAAAATAACATACATCATTCATAATAACCCAATGAATAAAATGGGTTTCATAAACATCATCCCATCATAATATAATCCATATAAAACAAATGGATATCATTTCATTATAAGAAAAATCACAGCATGTAAATAATAGATACATTATACTTGAAACATAAACATATTAAATACTATCATTTTAAATGTAAAATATTGTTGATAAAACACTTGAAATGAATTCTTGAAGAAAATAACATTTCTTCTTCAAAATCATTTTATTTTCAAAAAATTACATTAAATTTTAAAAGAAAAGGATTTTTTTTGAAAATAATAATGAAATCTTGTAGAGTAATCTTCATGAAAATTAGGCATTATAAAGTCATAAAAATTCATTCATGCCGTATAAGTTAAAAAAACATTCTCCTAGTACTTTTGCCGGAAAAGTCAAAAAGTTCCGCGTATTGTTAACAAAAGAAAGATTCCTTCTATAACACAATGTAAAATTAAAAGATGGGTAAAAATGACTTGAAACATACAAGAAATAATATTAAACAATTTATGAAAAACATTTTTATGGACATGGATGAAAAATATAACCCCAGTAAATACTTACGTATAAGCAATCTCAGATAAAAATGAGATTTGAAAAATTATCCCTTACCTTATGTGCAATTTCTTCCATATGTGTCCGAGACTACTGTATAGTGGGTTAAAACATATTATTAACTTTTAAAATAACCATAATAATATTTATGATATCATATATGATTCACTTATGACTTTATATTACGTGTTCTTTTGTAAATTCCACGTTAAAGCAGCGTTTTGGGTAAAATTGTTTCATTTATCGTACGTGTTTTGTCTTGTTGTTCATGATATTATTACTTATATCCTGATTTACTTAATTCCATAACGTATAAAATTATTTATATATAATATATATTCAGAATATAAATATATATGATATATTGATAAATGGAATGAAATACACCGTTCATGGAGACAATAGGCCATACGTACGCTTGAACGCTATTTTCGTTTCCTTATTGAATTGAATGGAATTAAGTAAATAAACCATATATGTACATAAATAAAGTATCATTATTATGTAATATCTTTCATGATTATTTATTATATATACTTTATAATCATACTTCAATGGATAATTATGGAAAATGAATCTCATCGCGTTTATGGAGACGGTAGTCCGTACGTACAAACGAGCGACAATACGATTCTTTTGATATTAAAATCGTATATAATTGGATGTTATATCATATATAAATAATCATGATAATGTTATATTTATTATTTATATCATTTATAATCATTATTATACCCATCCAAATGATAAAGGTTTTGAATAACAAATTACACCACGACGTGGAGACGGTAAGCCGTACGTACGCATGTGTGGTGACTTTTTCATTCATAGGATGGATAAAATAACTTATACGGTTGTAAAATTTTTATAATAACCTAAAAATATATAGAATATACTGGATTTATTATTTTATAATGGAAACAACAAAGAAGGAGGAAGTGGAATAAGGAAGGAACTTGAAATAGGTGGTGTGATATTTACCTCTTCTTCGGGTTCTTCCTTTTGATTTGATCAAAAGGGCTTTGTAGGTTGGATTTATGACTAAAATAAGGCCTCTAGGATGAATTAATGACATTTGAGAGGGTATTTGGGTAGGTTTTGGCCGAGACAAATGGCATTGGAGGTGTGAATTAGAGAGAAGGGGGAGTGCCCTTTTATAAGAGGGGTGAGGGGAACCTTAGAAAAAACATAAAATAATATTTTATAATAAATTCATATTCTATTTATAATGGCTCCAAAGTGACTTATTTTGAGGATAGGGTAGGCATGGGTATAATTAATCTCAAACAATAGGTTTTAGACAAGTTTAGGTTACCATTTTAACCTTATCATTTAGATTTAACTCTAAGTTATATAATTTAACTTTTACCGTGTCTTCTTGTATTCTTACACTATATGGTTAATAAACTTACTATAAACTGCAAATAGAACCCCAATTGGTTCATTAATGTCATATATATTATTATATAAGTCTTTTTAACGAACCTTATATTTTTAGAACCATTATATCAATTAATAATATAATATTTGTTTTAAAAACTCTTTTATGTCAATTTTGACAATATTTGGTATTTTGTTTTTTTTCTAAATTAAAAACAACATTATTACTTCGAAGAAAATTATTTTAACCAACCCTAATATGTTATTTTAACCTAAAAAATTAGTTTAATTCATAAAAAGTCTCAAATTACATTTATTTGGGTATTTATAATATCAATTATGATAATATTTCATTAATAAGGTAATTACAGCATCATCATTGTGTCACAAATAAATTAAATTATTTAATGTCTAAAAATATAAATAAAATACCATTATGTAGGAAATAATTTTATATTTCTAATGAATATTTATATTATGATTTATATTTTTTATAAATCTATATTAAATATGTTTTAGTTATTAAACTTTGATTTTAACTATTTTATCTCTTCTTTAAATAAAATAATAATAAATATCCTAATCTAATCCAAGTGGACCTAAAGGGTAATATTTTATTCCTAAGGTTTTTTTTGGTTGACTTAAACTTATCCAATAGAATTAGGACTTGTGTTAGGGTAATAATAATATCATTCTTACCCTTAATTACCCAATTTACTTTTAACCGTGGTAAATAAAAGTTAAAAGTTATTATTCACCAAAAATTATTTTCATCTCATTGAACCACATTTTACTTACTGATAGAAAACATGTCTCTCGGATTTTTGAAATTCAACTCACAGAAGCGGAAAAATTATGTTTTATGTAAATTTGCAAATGCACCTTGGAGCTGGGTAAAAGACGGTAAAAAGTTCAATACAATTTTTATACATCTAATTTTTTTATAAAATGTCTCCAATGAATTACATTGAACTTATATAGGTATTATGTATCTATTTTGACTTAAAATAAATGTAAATAAAATAAATTATTATTTAAATAAAATGTCAGTTTTAACCAATAACTTAGTGTTTTCAGTATTCATCAAAAATTGAAAGTTTTCAAAAAAAAAAACCAAAAATTCACCCTAGGCTAATTTCGATATTCCGAATCCAAAAATGAAGACCATTTTGAAATATAAATTTTATAAAATTTCAAAAAGTGAGTATTACTATTCATAATGGCTAGTATATATAATATTTTAATTATATATCATTGTTTAGTGAAACTTGGTATTGCGTACAATGCAAGCTATTGAGGAAAGTTTCTCTTAAGTGTAACGCAAGCCAAGAATAGTGTTTCATATACTACAAGATAATACGACGTTGTGTGTAGCGTAAGATAATCTTGGTGTAGCGTACAACAAAAGTCATCAAAGAAATTAAAAATAATATTTCTCATAAAATCTCAGGGTGTTACATTCTACCCCCCTTAAAATGAATTTCACCCTCGAAATTCATCAGGGTTAAAAATGGTTTACTACTTGAAAGTTTCATTTATAGAAACCCACATCGTAAAAAGGAATACTAAAACTTAATTTTAAAAACTATTGTATGAAATGTAACGGTTACCCAAATTAACTCATCACTGGGTTTCCACAAAGAAAAACATAGTTGAAAATATGGATATGGAAGAGAAATCAAACCATCATGTTCTGATGGAGAGTGGTAGAGAACATGGCTATGAAAAAGACAACAATCACAAAGCCATAAATCTGTGATGATCTAAGGTAATATCTAGGACAATTTTTTTGGTTTTCAAGATCATTTCCCTAAAATTGAAAAAATTGGAATTAAAAGAAATACTTAATTGATTTTGGTACAATATCACCGTTGGTCATTCCTTGAACAATTTCCACTTCATCTCTTAAAGAAATGAAGTCGAATTTGTCATTCGTGAAGTGTTAGCAGATCATGCAATAGAATGATAGGTCATTCCATCTGTCTCAAACAAAAGTTTAGAAAAAGTTATTAAATATACATAAGTCCATCTATGGTGATATTAATCATATATGGTTCCTAAAATGGACTTATACTTCATCTATCATACCGCTAAATAAAATAAAAGTAATTTCTACTAACCAAGGACTTCCTGTAGGCCAGTGGTACGTGATATAGGAATGTCACACTTTAGTTGAAGGTTCGATTCCCGTATCCTTGTTCTACGCGACGGGTTTTTGCCCATCCTACAGGTTTTCCTTTTTCTAAAACTATACTATTATAAAATTTCAGAAATAAAATAAAAAATTTATTGCATTAAGAAATACTATCTGATGTCTAAATTAATCCATTACAACCTTTAGGGTTATCGAAAATACTTCTGTCTGATTACTAGAAATGTCATCTACCACGCATGTGAATACCTTCATTTATCCCCCATATATCATAAGTTATATCTTGTTGTTGGTCACATTCCAAACATGTAAATAACTTAATCATGTATTCTCTTGAAAAATGAATACCCATTGAACTTTAGTGAAAACGTGAATGCTATCAAAAGTTAACTCTTTCCACATTACAAAATTCCAAAAATTCTATATACTCAAACCATGATATCACATTGTCCTTATATTAGTCATGAGCTCATTAATACTATCAAACATATTATTTTCTTCGTATCCATTCATTATGCGCATATCATCTTCTTTCCAAAAATATCTGAATAACCTTTCATGGTTACCAGTACCATTCAACATATACTTTCAAATACTTTAGAAAAAACAACAGTGTAACAATCCTTAGATGTTTCTTTATTCCATTGTACGTTTAAAATAACTCTAGATAAATATACAATCATCACACTACCTTCTTAAACCATTGACCAAGCTTCATTATTTTATTATTCAAAACTTCTTTCATCTCATATATCATTTGTAGTCTCTTCATCATCATCAACATAAATACTACCCATACGACCATGCTGATTCTCTTCATGAGATTTTCCCTTAGGGAATTGGTTTGAATAATGCTCATACATTCCACATTTAAAACATTTAACTGTTGTTGATGTCTTAGGAATACCATTATCCTTGTCCATAGTGTTAACTGAACCCTTTCCTTTGCAATTACTAGCTTTGTATACTTCTTTTCCACACCCAAATCATCATCCAGTTCCTTTGAAACATTCTCCTTGATGTCTCTTCCCACTTGATTTACATGAGGAAAATTGAACTTTCTTTCCTCTAAGATCATCATGAAACTCCATATTTCTCTTATTAGGTGTGTTATGAAACTTACCAAAGTTGATATTATTGATCTTATTATGAGATTGTTGATTAGTAATAATAACGATGTTTCGCCTTCCAAATCCCATTTAATTTTCTTGATCATGAAGAATATCATTCCATTGTCCATAATATTCTCCAGTAACATGAATCTTCCTGTTTCCAGCCATTTTCTACAAGCCAAAAAGAATAGTGTGAGAGGCAAATATCACACTTGGAAAACAACATAATCAGGGGGAGTAATTTCAATCTCTAGCATCTTAGGTTTAATCCTAGGTTATTCATGATAGTTATAATAATTCTAGGACTATAACCTATACATATACTTGACCTTAAGGACATCCCTAGACATACCTTATAAATATCTCTAGGGATATCAATAAAGTTTTCCCATCTTAGTTTCCAAAGGTTGACTAAACCCTTCCTATGATACCAACTATAGAGACCCACACTTGACATACATGTAAATTACATTACTTTTGTGGAATAATTAATAAATAACAAAAATAGAAACCCAAGGACCATAATAGTTTAGTGTCTTCGGAAACTCGGAACATCATCTTCTAGTCATGGTAAAAGATCCTCAACATCTCCCATAAAGGTCTTCCCTATTTGTTTTCTTACCTAAAACCTTTATTTAAATCCTAAGGAAAGAAAACATATAAAGGGTGAGCTCAAATGATTAGTAATGGTAAGTATGGAGAAAATAAAAAAATCCATATACATTTTAATTTAAAAACATGAACATAATGTTTAAACATCAAAATCTTGAGCAATGACATAAAACATGGTAGTGCATAAGGAATATATCATAATGGAACATAAATCATGATAAAATAGCATGGGAATAAAATATGTAATTATGGAATACCATTAATAACATGATATTATTTCCATAGTAGTTAAGGAATTGCTGCAAAGACCATCATAGTTGACAAAGTCCATTACTGAATCGGGTTTACTTGTCATTCCAGCCCTGTATTACTGAACCAGATTAACTTTCCATTCCATACATGTTTATCTCAAGAGATATAAATCTTTACCCAATGTATTGTATGGAGATATATGTCTCAACCATCTCATAATGAAATCATTTTTACTTGTGCCACAAAATAATATACATCATTCATAACAACCCAACGAATAAAATGGGTTTTATAAACATCATACCATCATAACATAATCCATATAAAACAAATGGATATAATTTCATCATAAGAAAAATCACACCATGTAAATAATAGAGACATTATACTTGAAACATAAACACATTAAATATTGTCATTTTTGTTGGAAAATAGTTTTGATAAAACACTTGAAAAAAATTCTTGAGGAAAATATCCTTTCTTCTTCAAAATAATTTTCGTTTCACAAAATGCCATTAAATTTTAAAAGAAAAGGATTTTTTTTGAAAATAACCATGAAATATTGTATAGGAATATTCATAAAAATTAGTCGTTATGAAGTAGTTAAAATTTTTTCATTCCGTATAAGTTAAAAAAACATTCTCCTCATACTTTTTTGAGAATTGTCAAAAAGTTCCTCGTATGGACAAAAGAAAGATTCCTTCCATAACACAATGTAAAAGTCAAATAGGGGTAAACATGAATTTAAACATACAAGGATGAATATTAAACAATTTATGAAAAATATTTTTATGAATATGGATGAAAAATATAACCCCAGTAAATACTTACGTATAAGCAATCTCGGATAAAAATGAGATTTTCAAAATTATCTATTAACTTATGTCCAATTTCTTTTTTATGTGCCCAAGAATCCATTATAGTGGGATTAAACATATTATTAACTTGTAAAATAACTATAATAATATTTATTATATCATATATGATTCACTTATGACTTTATATTACCCGTTATTTTGTAAATTCCATGTTAAAGCAACGTTTTGGGTAAAATCGTTTCATTTATCTTACGTGTTTCAACTTGTTGTTCATGATATTATTACTTATTTCATGATTTAATTAATTCCAGAATGTAAAACATGATTTATATATAATATATATTCAGATTATAAATATATATGATAGATCAATAAATGGAATTAAATACACTGTTCATGGAGACGGTAGGCCATACGTACGCATGAACACCATTTTCGTTTCCTTATTGAATTGAGTGGAATTAAGTAAATGAAACACATATGTACATAAATCCAGTATCATTATTATATAATATATTTCATTATTATTTATTATAAATACTTTATAATCATACTTGTATGGTTAATTATGGAAAATGAATCTCACCGCGTTCGTGGAGACGGTAGTCCATACGTACGCATGAGCAGCAATATAATTCTTTTGATATTATAATCGCATATAATTGGATGGTATATCATATATAAATAATAAAAATAATGTTATATTTATTATTTATATAATTTATACACATTATTATACCCATCGAAATGATGAAATGTTTGAATAAAAAACTACACCACAACATGGAGACGGTAAGCCGTACGTACGCACGTGTGGTGACTTTTTCATTCATAGGATGGATAAAATGACTAATATGGTTGTAAAATTTTTATAATAACATAAAATTATATATAATATACTTGATTTATTATTTTATAATGGAAACAAAAAAGAAGGAGGAAGTGTAATAAGAAAGCAACTTGAAATAGGTGGTGTGGTATTTACCTCTTATTCGGGTTCTTCCTTTTGATTTGATCAAAAGGGATTATTAGGTTGGATTTATGACAAAATTAAGGCATCTAGGATGAAGTTAAGACAGTTGAAAGGGTATTTGGTCAGGGTTTTTCCAAGCTAAATGGCTTTGGAGGTGTGAATCATAGTGAAGGGGGAGTGCCCTTTATAAGAGGGGTGAGGGGCACCTTACGAAAAACTTAAAATATTATTTTATAATAAATTCATAATCGGTTTATAATGGCACAAAAGTGACTTATTTCAAGGGTAGGGTAGGGATGGTTCGCAATACTCTCAACAAATAGGTTTTAGAGAAGTTTAGGTTACCATTTTAACCTTATCATTTAGATTTAACTCTAACTTAAATAATTTAACTTTTACCGTGTCTTCTTGTATTCTTACCCTATATGGTTAATAAACTTACTATAAACTGCCAATATAAACAAAATTGGTTCCTTAATGTCATATATATTATTATATAAGTCTTTTGGAGGAACAATTTATTTTTAGGACTATTATATCAATTAATAATTTAATATTTGTTTTAAAAACTCTTTTATGTCAATTTTCACACTATTTGGTATTTTGTTTTTTTCTAAATTTATAACAGCATTATTAAATAAAAAATTAATCTAACCAACCCTAATATGTTATATTAACCATGAAAATTAGTGTAATTCATAAAAATATCAAATTAAATTTATTTGGGTATTTATAATATCAATTATGATTATATTTCATTAATAAGGTAATTACTGCATCATCATTGTGTCATAAATAAATTAAATCATTTAATGTATAAAAACATAAATAAAATCCCATTATGTAGGAAATAATTTTATCTTTCTAATGAATATTTATAGTAGAATTTATCTTATGTATAACCCTATATTAAAAATGTTTTAGTTATTGAACTTTGATTTTAACTATTTTAACTCCTCTTTAAATAAAATAATAATAAATGTCCTAATCTAATACAAGTGGACCTAAAGGGTAATATTTTATTCTTAAGGTTGTTTTTGGTCGAATTAAACTTATCCAATAGAATTAGGACACGTTTTAGGGTAATAATAATATCATTTTTACCCTTAATTACCTTATTTACTTTTAACCGTGGTAAATAAAAGATAAAAGTTACTTTTCACCAAGAATTCTTTTAAACTCATTGAACCACATTTTACTTACTGATATCAACCATGTCTCTCTTATTTTGAAAATTCAACTCACTAAAGTGGTAAAATTATGTTTTACGTAAATTTGCAAATGCTCCTGTAAAAGACGGTAAATAGTTCAATAAAATTTGTATATGACTAAAATTATTATAAAATTTCTCCAATGAATTACATTGAACTTATATAGGTATTATGTATCAATTTTGACCTAAAATAAATTTAAATAAAATAAATTATTATTTAAATTAAAATTCGGCTTTAACCAATAACTTAGTGTTTTCACTATTAATCAAAAATTGAAAGTTTTCAGAAAAATACCAAAAATTCATGCTAGGATAATGTTGATATTCCTAATCCCAAAATGAAGTCCATTTTGAAAGATAAAATTTATAAAATTTTAAAAAGTGAGTATTACTATTCATAATGGCTAGTTTATATAATATTTTAATAACATATCATTGTTTAGTGAAACTCAGTATTGCGTATAATGCAAGCTATCAATAAAGGTTGCTCTTTCATGTAACGCAAGACAAGAATAGTGTTGCGTATACTACAAGCTAATACGATGTTGCATATAGCACAAGAAAATCTCGGTGTAACATACAACACAAGTCATCAAAGAAATTAAAAATAATATTTCTCATAAAATCTCTAGGTGTTACACGAACAACCACCCAAATAGTGATAAATAGGTCAGGTTTCACCGAACTTCGGCACACCTCCCCAAATTCCAAAGGCTGCTTACTATTATTATGGGTTTAATCAGGTATAGTGGGGAGGCTGTACCCTTTGGGAATAGAAAATGGTACTAGTCCGATCATACTAATATAACATGCAGTGGAAATAAAATTACTTAGAAAACTCAAACTAGACCCACATAGTAGAATCATATATAATTATAAATAAATATTTGAAAAAATATAGAAACAACTACAGTATAAAGTAAACAGAGTAGCATGCTAAAAAACACTTGTAACTACCATTGAAACAAACAAGACATGAATCCCTAACAGGTCATACATGTTAATATAAAAAGGGTTCCCATGGATAACCACTATAGCTACACATAATAATAAGAATGCTGATACATGAATGAAAGCTAAAAAAAAGTAAAACTCCATCTAGGCATGACCTCAAGGTCCATACAAATCTCCATTCCAAACAACACTATGATCCATATCTTTAGGTAGATCCTTTACCTGTATGTTAAACCATAAAGTCTACACATGTCCAGAAGGGCCTGTGTAGGGTGTGATATGAATCTGAATAGGATACCACCCAATGGTTCATATCGAGAGTAAGTGTTTAAGGAAAAACACTATGCAAGGTAAATAGTATAACACAATAAATAAACACAACCTCCATTGATGCTCAAAAGCCACCAGGGAGTGTCGCCTACTTTAGCCAATGCCGAAATCTCAGATGTGAAGAGAGCCTTCGGCCCATGTCCCAAGGTACTCCTATAGTCACAAGTCCCAGTGAACCCTCAAGTTCCACCTCAATCACGTTTCCCAACACCATGTGCCTCCAGACACCGTGTGTCTCAGGTTACCAAAGTGCTGAAGGCATGATGAAATAATAATATCTCTATCCCACGGTCCCCTACATGAAATCTCACGTCGACTCATGGCACAAAACCTAGAGGAATAACAATGTATATCCTCAAATAATAACGAGAGGAATAGTGATGTCTTCTTTCAAATAAATATCTTGGCCCACTACCTCAATAATGGTGAGTCTTAGCCCCCAACCTGATAGCTTCATCTCTATAAACCGAAGGCTCCTCACCTTCAATGTGGATTCCTACCAAAAGTACGCCCAAACTAATAATACATAAACCTCAAATATCGGCGGCCTCTACCCACACAAGGGATCAAAAACACATTATCACAGAGTATACCTGTGTGCTGATGACTCAAATCAATGCTTCTTCCATCACATGTGAATGGAGATCACCAAATAAGAACCCAATCCACAAGATCTATAACACCTCATATCCCTAAAACCATGTCTCTCAAATTCAATGACCATGCCATCAAAGTATCCCAAGCCATACCCAAACTGACAGTCACACTACCTCAAACTGATGTCCATGATGCCCAATCCCATGGTCAAAACCACACAAGAAAATCTGCGCAAAGCCC
The DNA here is from genome assembly GCA_963277665.1 of Viscum album. NCBI lineage: Eukaryota > Viridiplantae > Streptophyta > Magnoliopsida > Santalales > Viscaceae > Viscum > Viscum album. The sequence goes on from OY728135.1 coordinate 719,261,208, forward strand.
AACCTTTGATCAACATCTCCCAATCCTGATGGCCATTCCATCCCAACCTTGGGTCAAGCCCATCCCAAACCAAATGGCCTCAACACATTAAATTTAGTAGTTACATATATATAAATCACCTTAAATAAAATTAAATATGTAATTAAATATAAATATATTAAAATGCCTAAGTCACCAGTTCTAACACAATAGCACTGGGGTCTTGAATGCATGTATGTAGTTTAATCGATGTTAAACAATTTAAACTAAATATTTTAAATCAATAGAAAAAAATATAACCATTTTGGTACCCCATCCAAAATATCTCATGGCGTGGTGACCTCAAACCCGACCTTTCTTACACAAACTTGGTATGGGAATTCCCAATAGTAACCCATAAGGTGCTGGGTCAATTCAATATGAAGAAACATGGATCTCTCTCAAAACCCCTCATTGCACTAAAAATATGTAACCCCCAAATGTCCGTGAAAACACAAAAAAAGTTATTCACGACCTACCTCATACTCGTATTATTGTCTTCAACCAACGTCAGCCTCTAATTCAGCCTAGAATAGAGTAGATCTACAAAAAAATAAAAAATTATCTACCCTCGATAACTTGGTCAAGAGTATAAATCATAAACAATGGTTCAAGAGTAATCAAGGGATAACTTTTTGGGTTCAAATGGATCTAAAAACATTTAACTTGGGATTTGGATAAACAATCTGGAGGAATTTGTTCCTCTGGCTCTGCTACTCACTCAAACATATTGAGGGTTCTTCTTAGAAATATAAAATGAGAATACTGCCCATTTTAACAAAAAAATAAAATACACGGTGTTTACTTGGGACTACACGTAGTATAAGTTATTTTACTCGTAAAAAAGGCTAAATCTTCCTGAGGTCTTACTGATATGACTACATGACGTGTACAAGGTTTTTTACTCAAATCCCCTGCTGAAATCCCTAAATTTCATGTAAACCCCTTACACAGTTAGAGAGTACACAACATATACATGGGATTACATGGCATGTAACTTAGGCTATGTGACAGTCTGATTCCTGTACTTTACCAGTTTCCCCCTATTTTCTCAAAAACAACTAAAAAGGAAAAAAGAAAAAAGAGACATGCGCCACAAGGAAAAAACCAGGTTCTTACACAAAATTTTTTGATCACATATTTTTTTCAATATCAACATCAACACTTATCCTCCAACAACATAAAGTAGCTTAGAATGTCACATACCAAACATGTAAATACCATCACTGTATATTATCCTAAAACATATTAATAACCCAAATCACTAAATAATATCAATGAAAACATACATTAGTCCAAAAATTAACTGTCTCTATATTAGATAATAAAATTTTTTTGATTGTTGAATACATTCCATAAATATAAAAAATTCCATAGACTTCAATAAATAGGAAATAAACCCCTTTTCATTAAATCACTAAGCAATTTCTAGGTTACCAACATAATGATATTTACTATATCAATTAAAACTATCACTTTAACCTAAAAAAACCTTATTATCTAAATATCAATCACATATTAAGGGTTATCTTTCCGTTAATTGTGTTTTCTCAAAAAATACCACTATTGACGCCAAAATATTGCACGAAAGGAAGGGATGAAAAAGAAGGCTGGCACGCTGCCTCGCGAATCACCGACGCGAAGCACCGACGCGAAGCACCCCGAGCATCACGGTCTCGTGAAGCTCCAGAGGTGGTAACTCTCCGCGAACGCCAAATGCGTTCGCGGAGCCCGCCGCGAAGCTCCAGAGGCGGTAACTCTCTGCGAACGCATTTGACATTCGCGAGCCCGCCGCGATGCTCCAGAGGCGGTAACTCTCCATGAATGCATTTGATGTTCGCGAGCCCGCCATGAAGCTCTAGAGGCGGTAACTCTTTGCGGACGACGTTGATGTTAGCGAGCGTGCCGCGAAGTACCTAAGGCGGCGCGCGAGTTCTGCTTCGCGGTGCCCCTTCCCTATAAATACTGGACTCCCCCTGAGTCCCAGAGATGGACAATCCGACCTTTCGGCTTCTCCTCTCCTGAATCGCAAAGCACCCTTTGACCCCGGGAATCATGAGCTCTGCGAGGTACTTCTACTTCACGTGACGCCTTTGATTTGTATCGTTTTGAGCCCCTCTTCCAAGAGGGATGCCATTCGCAAAGCTCAAGGGCATTCGCGAAGGAAGGGTATTCCCAAGGGAACCCGGTCAGCCGCGGAGCGTTTATGTTTCACGAAACACCCAACCTGTACTAGTGATCCCTATGCTAATGCAGGATCACTACACATCGTGAAGCACACTGCTTCACAGCACCCTGCTTCGCGAGGCACCCCTTCTTCGTGAGGCAGTGCTCCACGAATACTGTTCCACTTCGCGAAGCACCGTCCACTCACACATATGCCCCATGCTAAGGCCAAGGCACTCCGCTTCACGAAGCAAACTCCTTTTCTTGGCAATTCCTCTTCCTGTGCGACCCTCCATGTTTGCACGATGTGATTTTAAAGTCCCACGGACAATACCACTCGTAGTGTTGCTTCGCCTAATGCTTTTTCGCATAGGCATGCTAACGACTATTGGTTCTTCGCATAACAACACTAACGTGGACCCCTCGATGGTTCACTCCACAAACCCCCTTGACCACGACCTTACTGGTACCTTCCCTCCCCCAAGGAGCAAAGGGTACCAGTTATGTAAGTCCTAGGGGTGCGGAGTGAACCCGCCTCGTCCGAGCTGCAGGACGTTAAACTGCCAAGCATCACGTCCTCAACACATGATGTTAAACTGTGACCCGACCTCGTGCCTCTCACGAAGGGTCCCCCCAGCTCGAATATTTTTTACGCCACTCGTCTCTATAGGAGTGGAATCACCCATCCACAAGGGATGATATCCTCTTTATTGGATTGGCGTATGTTCTCAGGAGAAGGGCGACCCTAGTTCCCCAACGGATGGCTGCACCCCTGCATCTCCGTACTTCCCCACTACCAAGGGTAGTGGAGGGTGTGATAGGGAACAAGGCACCTCCCATCATTGGTCCCAAATCCCTCTTTCGCTGCACTTTGTCGCACTCCAGGATTCCATCCTAGAGTAAGTCCCAGCACCATGGGCCGCCTAACGCGTAAGCCCCTCTTCGCTTCACACGAACACACCCTTCGCAGCGTGATCGTCAGGCCCTTGCTGTCTCTTGTTTCTCACACCGAGCATGACTCACGTGGGCTTAGAGTTGGCATTGGCCATGACAATACTTCGTCCAACATAACGTTAAACTGTATTCCCTCGTCTAGCATGACGTTAAACAACATGCCCTCATCCAGCATGATGTTAAACTGTATGCCTTTGTCCCGCATGACATTAAACTGCACACCCATTTGAACTACGAGGTCTTTGATCCATGTCAAGGCATGGTACGTAGGAATCATCCACGAGGTTCAAGACCACCCATCATCCAATTCACGTCGAGTTCTACCTTCGTCCAGCATGACGTTAAACTGCATTCCAGTCCGATGGCAATCCATTGTGACCGACCCGAACTATGAGGACTTTGATCCATGTCAAGGCATGGTACGTAGGAAGCCTTACAGAGGTTCAAGCCCAACAATCATTGGCCCAGATCGTCTCCTTGTCGGTGTGCCAAGCCCCCCCCCCCCCATTTTCACCCGAACTATGAGGACTTTGATCCATGTCACGACATGGTACGTAGGAAGCCTCCCAGAGGTTCAAGCCCATCTCCCATCGGACCAAGGTCCCTCATTTATGTCAGTTCACCGACACCCACCACCCGTCGTTTATTCACGTCAGGGTTCACTACCGTCCCGCATGACGTTAAACTGTATTCCATCAATCCTTTGAACTACGAGGACTTTGATCCATGTCAAGGCATGGTATGTAGGAAACCTTACCCAGGTTCAAGCCCACTACTAGTGGACCACCGTGTGTACTTTCATTTCGGTTCACCGATGAAACCCTTTGAACTACGAGGTCTTTGATCCATGTCAAGGCATGGTACGTAGGAAGCCTCCCCGAGGTTCAAGAGCATCTCTCATTGGACCAAGGTCCACCTTCACGTTGGTTCACTGGCGAATTCCATCATCCTAACTACGAGAACTTTGATCCATGCCAAGGCATGGAACGTAGGAAGCCTTTCAGAGGATCAAGCCCACCACCCATCGGACCAAGGTCCACCTTCACGTCGGTTCACCGACGAAGCCCCTCTGAACTACGTGGTCTTTGATCCATGTCACGACATGGTACGTAGGAAGCCTCCACGAGGTCCAAGACCACCACCACTAGGACCCTTCTGGTCCTCCCCATTCACGTCAGTTCGTTGATGATGCCCATCGGACCAAGTTCCACCCTCATGCCAGTTCACCGGCACCATTCCGAACTATGTGGACTTTGATTCCCTTCCACAGGGATACATAGGAAGCCCCTTCAAGGCTCAATCCCAACTTCACAGTTTCCCTTGCGATGGTTCCTTGCCATTCCCCCTTCCACTTCATTCGTCTATCCATCATCAACCTTGATTCTTTCCCGGACCGTCATATCCTGGTGAGACCATGTCGGTACGCTCCTCTTCACAGCCGCCCATGGGCTGGTCCCGGTATCAGCACCCCTTCAAGGGAAATCCCTCAATCTGATCTATTCTAGCTAATGCTCCGATCGGGCTGATCCGTCTCCGCTAGATGTTAAACTCGCGGCGTACCCTATGTTAAACACGGGAAGCTGAGGAAAACCTCAGATATGTGCCTATGGCATATAATTCCCCGCACTCGATGTGGGATGCCTCGGGCTTCCACGCCCTCGAGAAGCCCTGTGACCAGGGATAATAGATAGACATGACAGGTTCCCCAGCATCCAGACACGCTACTAATGCCTCAATGTGACTACTCCCCCGACTGAAGGTTGCTGACCTGAATGGACCCTTTGGAATGTCCCGACAGAAGCAGTGTAATTAACCGGCGTCCATGGAAACATGGCATTGGGAAGAGTTTGAAAGAGCGTTGTCGTGGGCACCCTCAAATGATTAGTGTGATTTGGGGTACTTAGGTGCAGCAGAGTGGCTGACCAAGGTCGTCTCTCAAAGGAGGAAGTGAATTAAAACAATTTTTAGAGGTATTATAGAAGTAAAATAAAAGAGAGTAAAAACACTACTTGAAAGGATGGGGGTGGTTGTTTATAGTTTATGAATCTAGAAGAAGTTTGCTGGAAGAAGATTGTATTTTTTTGTTTTTAGTTTTGAAATGAAGTTTGATTAAAATGACACAACAAAAAGATGTTTGTTTAGACAAAATTTAAAAGACGTAATCGATCTAACTCTACCTCTTCAATCATTTATTAATCATTATAATTTAAATTAATATTCACTTAATTATTATCCCTTAATTTGTTAAATCCCGAACCCTACGAGAATTAACTTTACCACGAAGATTGAAGTGAATTTAACCTTAGGCTAACTTCGGAACATGCAATCGCAACACCCTGATTTGATTGATGTTATAAAATTAGCTTATGGTCAGTGGTAAATTAAGGTACATAAACACTGTGGAAATGAGGATTAATTTAGTTTAGGGATTATATTTTAACTCTACAAATTGATCCCGTGTGGTTTTGAATTACCGGTTAAGGTTGCGCTCTCACAGTTCACACAATTCCCGACCTCGCGTGTTTTGTGTTAACTATTAAATTGCTTGCTTAGTTTCATTTAAATTGAAAACTCAATTAATAGATCATAATATTTGAATTACATTAGCTCATTGATTCAAAATAAATGAATAAATAAGTATAGAGTTAGATCGATTACTAAAAAGAACTACTCTTCCATGGGTGGTGTAGTCATCGTGGAGACGTTTTGCATAAGCAACGGATTGAAAGGGTAGAACCCAATCTTGTCTCCACTCTTGATTCCAACCCAATTAAGAAGATTAAGAGAAGAAGAAGAAGGATGAACATAGAAGATTATTTGAAGAAAATTTCAAGAAACAAACATGAAAGAAAAGAAATACAAAGAAGAGGTGAGAGAGGAGAGCCTTTTTGGAAGAGAGGTTTGCACAAAGTCTTACTTCTTACAAGAGTTGTGAGGGGCTCCCAAGAGACACCCTTTCGGCCACACCTTCCCAAATCCTCGACCATCCCTCTTAAAGAGTTAAAACCCCCTTTAAATAGAGTTTGTGAGGGCTAGGGATACATAACTTTTTAAGTGTGAAATGAAAAACTCGGCCAAATATTTTATTCCAACTTGCACCACCAGTTTGACCTCCAAAACGCGTGAATTGACCGGCCTTCTGGAAGGATGATTTCTGCAAAATCATGTCCCAGAGCTTTCCTCAAAATTTGGGCTCAATACAAGCCCGCATGTAGAAGATATGGCCCAAATACAGAACCCATGTCCATTCTGCCGAGTCTAGCCCACCATTGGATTAATGGCTCATTTACTCCATCTAAATGCACTCTTTAGCTCTAGTGTCCTGCATTAAAGTTGTATAAAATGAATTTAGTAACACTGTTACAAAATTTCAAATTCAAATAATAAATATAAAAATATTTATCTTCGAAATACTACAGTGCACTATTAAGGGTAAAACTGAAATTTTCACCAAATTTTCAAATGAATGGTAAAATCCCAAATATTTTATAAATAAACATATTTAACACAATGTGGGGAAATTATTTCATTTATTATCAATAAAATATTCAATAAAATAGTGTTTTATCAGAGTTTCAGGAACAACGTATTAAATCTATGAGGGAGACCCAGACTAGGTGACGAGTTCTGAGGAGGAATCCACAGAAGGAAGAACCGAAATCCCATCATCCCGTTTCGATCAAGGAGAAGACGTCCCTAAATAAGGAGCGAATGCCGCCCGCCTTTGGAAAGCGGGAATGCGGGGAAAAAACGCAGCGCGTCCTCCTCCGTGGACGGATGGATGCGCGCGCCCCGGCAAAAGCGTCGGAAAAAGAAATGGTGAACCTGACGTGAAATTTTTCTCTTCAATGTGGAGATTAGTAGCGTTCAAGACACCAGTAGATTGACGTGTCACTGGATCCAGATATCCGGCACTTGGTCCTACCAAGAAAATAGCGGTCCTGTCGTGAAACTCACCGGAAGTCAGGGTAGTAGAACGTGGGGCACTCCGTTCTGCAGCGTGTTGGCATGGATCCTTCTTACAGACGTGGATAGTGGAAGGACGCTGGGGCACTGGTTGTCAATCTTTTTCCTCTCAGTGCTGATGAGTTGATCCCTTCGTATCTCAGGAACCAGGTAGCTGTTATAGAGACACGATCACCGCCCGCTCACCTACGCAGTGGCAGGGGAAACACCGCCAGAGCCACCCCGCATGGTGCCACTACCGCCATGAAGGCCACCACATCACGGAATAAGGGGCACCCACATCCCCTTTCCCTATCAGAAGTCATCCAGCGAAGGGTGATCAACAACCTCGTACGCAGGTACGAGGAGGAAGGGGTCATCCCAACTCGGGATATGGCCCACCTGGACCTGGAGGCATCCAGGCCCCGCCATCAACGCCGCCCTAACAGGCCGCGCATGGAGCCCTTGCTCCCCACCCCAACATTCAACCGTTTCGGGAGCCTGTCCCCGGAACGCCTTGACGACTCCTCACCTTACGCTGATGAGGCAGGCGCCATCCGGCTCAGCTCGCTCAGGGTCCCAACCCAAGGGCTCTAGGAAAGAGCTCCCGCCCGTCCACGTCAGCGCCACCGTCCAACTCCGCAGGAAGAGTAGGCAGGCCATGCCCCTGCACCACCTGCACCAGCTCGTCTGACCCGACGTCAGCACCGGGCCCGGGCTGAGGACGCTCGCCCAGATGCGTCAACGTCAATAGCTACAGTGGCCCACACCACCACCGACGTGCATCATGAAGTCCCTGCATACACTGATTAGGGGCACTCCTTCACCCAACTAGGATCGAGACCCCAACTGCCCCACGGGGAGGCTGGGTTGACTCTCCAGGTTGCAGGCCCGAGTGGTGATCGCCGCGAACTAACCCGCGGTGATGTCACCCCATACAGAGGCCCTCCTCGTACCACTACTCCACAGAGCATGAGCCTTCCCCGCTCTGAAGCTCGTCATGGAGGTATGCCTCGTGCTACCCCCATCCCGAAGGAAGACCTGCCCCGCGGCAGTGACGCTCGGCGCTAAAAACTTTCCCGCGCCCACTATACAGGGTATGGAGTCCATCCTCCTACCCCCGACCGCCGATCGGAAGGCACTGTCCCTCCAGTCCTTCTCCAACATGGGGGCCCTCCCTACATCCTCTATGCAACCGGAGAAGGTCCTCCTCGCCCCAGCAACTTGAGGAGTGAAGGTCATCCTCGCTTCGCCCGCATCGACCATGGAGGTCCTCCCCATGCTCCTGTCGATTCCAACAGAGGATCCGCCCACATGGGTGCTGTCCATGGAGGTCCTCCCCATGTACCCTTCGACATTTTCCCTGGTTCCCCTCGCACCTCGGCTATCTCGAGCGGGGGCCCTCTCCGCCACGGTGCCAGCGCCACCCCGAGGATACCTATTAGGGATCAACCCTGTCCCGAAGAGCCACCCTGGGGCAGGAGAGCGGGTCGTCACCGCCACAAGAAGAGTCCTATGAAGGCCCGGGTGGAGATCAAACCTGCCCGCTTCTCCGACTCTGAAGCGGAATGCGACTCATCGATGGAACCTTCTCCCTGATCCTCCGTATCAAGGACTGGGGCAGGAACCAGACACGTTAGCCTCATTCTCCCAGAATATGAGGTCCACCAGATTCCCATCTCTCTCCGCAGGTACATCCAGGAGGAAGAAATCTTGGGAATTCCGCAAGTCTCAACCGCGCAATCACCGCCATTGTCACTAGAAGCGCCCTCTACCTCTACCAGAGATCACGAAGAGCTATTTTGGGGGCCAACGGTGGTAGAGCGACGACATGACCTTTCGCCGGTAGCCACGACTCGTGTGCTAGAAGCTGTGGCTATTTGTCCATCGTATCGTGACATCGTGGCCAGGTCACCTCACTCTTCAGAGAATGGCCCGGAATTCGGTGACCAGTCATCTCGTTCGCTGTATTCTCCGCCGCCGAGTTTACTATCCCAGAGGTCCGCCTCGGTACAGCTACCGGTCCCTCAGCCGCACCTGGTTGACGAGTGGGGCAATACAGGGCTAGACCCCGAGTCCGAACCCAGGAGCTTCTGGAGTATTCTCGCCGCAGATTACTTCCTAGAGAAGTTTTGGCTGACGGAGGCACTGAACTTTCATGCACCAGAGTCCCTTACCCCTAAAGAAGTGGGGTGCTTTTGTCGAACCCTATGGGCGACACACTTCTGCCTTTGTTACGAACAGGTGGTGTACCCCAGAAGTCGAGAGCACTTCGAAGAAATCAGCGAGCAATGCCGCTTGATCGATTTGTCCGCACTCCTTGTGGCCTAGCACCTCGAGTCGTGAGGCCGTCAGAATGCCCTTCAATGGAAATGTGTTCAGAGTTTCAAAGTACTCCACAGAATCGTCAGGGAAGATACCCCCCCATGTGAAAGTCCATGGTTGGGGACACTATGCCACTCTCCTCTTCGACCCTATCCGACGGCATCCCGATTCGCTATGCGACATCAAGGACATGCCCTCGAGAGGGGTCGCGGTCCACATGGCTGGCATAGTGGACAAGTAAGATGAGCTTGAATTCCTTGATGAAGAATTACCCCTCGAGGGAGTACCGCCACTTCTGGACCCATCAGGGAGGGTTACCTATCAGTAGAGGAACCTGCTAGGCCTCCCCGTACCCACCGAGTCGCTGGTAATCATTCAAAATACCGGCAAGGGTAAGGAGCACATCGAAACTGTCAAGAACTCCGACCCGTCTGCCTCTGTGCAGAAAACAGAAGAAGATCCCGAGAAGGCCACGTTACGCCGGCAGCTTGCTGAGCAGAAGAGGCTGGTTGACGAACTCTTGGCTGAGCGCGCTGTAGAGCGGTGACCCGACTATGGTAATCCCAGGTCAGGGCAGTAGGGGCAGGAACAACTTCCCCCCGGTGAGATGCCTCCGTGAAACCCTGATCATGCTACTGCCGCAGACAGAGCAGAAGCCAGAACTTACGGCAAGAGGGCACGATACGTCTCGCCAAACCCCCCCGAATGACGGGGAAATCTGAAGAATCCAGTCCGGGTTCCCCCAGTCGCCCCGCAGGTCGTTCCGCCAGTTGATCCACGAGCTGCCGAAGCCATCTACCATTTTGAGGAACCTAGAAACGCACTTGTGGTTAGCGATCCCCTTAAAGACAGGGACCCCCACCCGGATGATCTTATAGCGGCACTCACAGCCCACCTCGAAGCGTTGGAAACGCGACAGGTGGTGGTCCCACCGGATGGCAAGCCATATCCCGCGTGGGTGGATGATATGCCCGCACCCCCGGGTTTTGGGAACCCCACTTTTGTCGCCCTTCAATGGGACAGGGGACCCGCCGCAGCACTTGGCACATTTTCTTCCAGGTGTGGCCCCATGCTGGGGACCCCAGCTCAACAAGAAGCTGCCAAGCTCCGATGTTTCGTACAGACATTGGAAGGTCCAAAATTCATCTTGTACTGCCAGCTCCCTATCGGATCGGTGACCGGTTGGGAGGATCTCCATTGGCAGTTCCTATACCAGTTCAGCTCCACCACACGGAAGACCAGCATTGTAGACCTTTTCAAGTGCAAGCAAAGGCCAGATGAGCGAGTCGCAGATTTCATCACCCGGTGGAAGGGACTTACGTATTCCCTTGATATGCCACAGACTCAGGAGCAATTACTGACGATGTGTGTGGGGAACGTCAAAACGGAGCTGGTACCCTCCATGATTACCCAGAACTACCCTGGAGGGTTCAGAGATTTCTCAGATAAGGCTTAGCGTCTTGAGGAAGCTCTGCAACAGGCTAGTCAGGCACGTTTGTTGCCCCCAATGATCCCAGCCAGGAGGACCGCCAGAGCCTAACCCACCGCGGTGGACCAAATAGAAGCCCCAAGGCAGCTGGAATTACTGCCAGCGGAACCATCCCCACAACCTCGCAGAGGTCCCCCACCTCAAGCACAGGCTCCTGCCCAGCAGCGACCACCTCAGAATCCACAGGTTCCCCCGCGCAATGCACCACCGCCTCTTAGGCAAGACAATCAGGTGCCACCTCCTCAGCAGGCCCCTCCGGCCCCTCGTCAAGGACAGGACCCCAGGCCCCCTATCCAAAAAGAAGGCACCAGACTTATTCGTTCAATGAAAATTAGGTCCCTGGCTACTTCCGAAGTGCTCTAGAGAAAGGGATTGTGCGCCTGCCCGAGTGGAGAAGGCCGACAGAGGTGAATCTCACCGATCACCCCAACTACTGTCCTTATAATCGGATTCTGGGGCACACCCTCCAGCAATGCTATGTTTTTAAAGACTGGCTTCAAGACCAGTTCAACAAAAACATAGTCAAGTTGGGCCCGACACCAGCACAAGTGGCAGGTGTCTTTGCAGGGTCAGAGATCAGTAGCGACAGTGAAGGCGAGTGGCAGCAGGTTCCCAGATGCGGATCCCGAAAAAACGACAACTGGATGGCTCAAAAAACCGTCGTCTATGCCCATGGTATCATCCAGGCACGCCTAAAGCAGCTAGAACCTTCAGAGGAAGTATCCAGTACCTCCGCATCACCTTCACAGTCGACCTCTTCCCAAAAGGGCAAGCAGCGGCGGCGCAAGATGAAGGAACGCGCTCCACCGGTGCCATTGTCATCCCGCACTCTCGATGAATTTATGACCCCTGAAATGGGGATTCCTCCTAGAATCCGCCTAGTGGTGGATGACTCCTCGAGTGATAGCCAGGGGTACGCTTCGGTTAACACCGTGGAGCTGGTAAAGCCCTACATGACTCCCGACGAGGGGGAACGCCAGGCGAACCTCCCCAACGTTTCCAGCCGACGTCAACGTCAGCGGAATCGCAACCGCACTGGTCATCGAGGTACATCAGTGGGCACTTTCAGCCAAGCCGTGCACTCTACTGAGACCAGACAGTAGGCTCATCGCAGAGCTCAGCACGCACAACCCCATCTAACGCCCTCAGCTCTACCTCCACTGCCGTTTGTGCTACTAGATCAGGGAGAGCTGCCTTGTTCGTATCACAGTCAGTCTTGCCCGGCTACAGGCCAACCTCCACTGTCCAATCCTAGTCCGGCGACTACTCTCCAGGCTTCAACTAGTAGGCAGTAGGATGTACCCAGTACTAGCCGATCACCGGTTCAACCGGCAGGACCCGCTATGCTTCCAAATGTCGAACGACCTCCTATAGGAAGAGGTTCGAGTTTGGCACGAAAGTATGATGTCCTGAAACACCTGTCCGACATTCCGGCAAGGCTTTATATCCTTGAGGCCCTTCGCCTATCACCCGAAATGCATGAGTCACTTGCCGATGCCCTAAGGAGCCCCCTCCAGTTTGAGACAGTGGTAGCAGCTGCAGAAGCCTTCCATACCGAGACGATTGAAAACGCCGAATGTCGGGAGATTATCTCGTTCTCCGATGAAGATGAGGACCCTCCTATATAGGGGAACATTCTCCCGCTGTACATCACTGGCCACTTCAATGGTGTGGAAGTCCGCCGCTGCCTCGTTGACACGGGTTCCAGAATCAATCTAATTCCGACTCGGACGTTGCAAAATCTGGGTCTGTCTGAAGGTGATTTAACTCCCTCTGACCTCAGAATAAAGGGGTACAACAGGACCGAGCAAACCCCAGTCGGCAAGATCCGCCTGAAGACTCAGTTCGGTGGCTTAATTGCCAGCACCGAGTTCATGGTCGTCTCTCAGGACACCGCCTACAACGCGTTGATGGGTAGGCCATGGCTCCATCTGCATGCAACGGTCCCTTCATCGTATCACCAGTGTCTCAAATACCCACTCAACGGTCGAGTAGGCGTACTCCAAGGAGATGCGTCTCCTTTCTCTTCTTGTGAGTCCCGCTATCTGGATGCGGGTTATTACAAAAGTAAGGATAAGAAAATCCTAGTAAGTGAGGATGAACCCGCCCTGGTCACAAGTGATCCCTTGGAAAGCATGGATGACACCTACATCCTCCCGATCCACCGATTGGAGGCCACGACCCCCAACATGGGGAAATGTTTTGTTGTTTCAGGTACACAATAAAGGCATGTTCCCGTGTCCAAGCGACGACAGAAAATCACCTCGTACTCCTACATCAACCAGGCTCAGGTGATCCCGAAACCTCCTACCCCTGTACGGTACCGGAATGTCAAGCTTATGACAATGACAGTATGGCATACGTGTCTCTTCCGTCGGGCTGGAATCCACCGACTCAGGCCGACATGTCACCACTGCTTTGATATCATCAAACGTGGACCCTTAGGACGAAGGCCAGATGGGATAGGATCGACTGCCTTCATTGCTATGGTCTCAATGGCGAGTGAGTCTCCTGATATGATGACCACTGCTGCCCAAGCCGGCACCAGCTGCCCCCCAGGTTTTGATAGCCCAGAAGTATCTCCCGTCACGGGAAATCCCCCCACGGGTGGGGAGGAAGACCTGGAGGATGCTCCCCCCACCTATGAGGAAGGCGTCTCTACCACGGTTGTTGAACTGATACAGGTGAACCTTGGTAGCGAGGAAGATCCAAAACCCACATTGATCAGTGCAGCCATGTTCCCCGAGGAGCGGCAGCACTATATAGACTTCCTCAAACAACACCGTGACGTGTTTTCCTAGAGTTACAACGAGATGCCAGGACTAGATCTCCAAGTAGCCATTCACCGTCTGGGCCTCCTGGCAAAACATCGTGGGTTTAAGCAGTCTCACAAGAAGATGCACCCTTCTCATGGTGCTATGGTTGAGGCCGAAGTTGACAAGTTTATCAAAGCCAACTTCGTAAAGGAAGTCCAGTACCCCAAGTGGCTTGCCAACATTGTGCCAGTCAAGAAAAAGAATGGGCAGATCAGAGTCTACATTGACTTCCGCAATCTTAATCTCCACTGCCCAAAGGATGACTTCCCACTCCCAGTGACAGAGTTATTGATTGATGCCACGACCATGTTCCAAGCTCTCTATTTCATGGATGGGTATTCCGGGTACAACCAGATCCAGATGGCCCCCAAGGATGAGGATTCCACTGCCTTCAGGGCTCCCCAAGGTAACTTTTGCTACCAGGTTATGCCATTCGGTTTGAAAAATGCAGGTGCCACTTATCAGAGGGCCATGCATCGCATATTCAAGCCGATTCTCGGGACATTGGTGGAATGATACGTAGATGACCTTGTAGTCAAATCATGTCAGCGCTAGGACCATCTCAAAGACCTTGAGAAGGTGTTTGGTTTCCTCCGTTCCCATCACCTAAAGATGAACCCATTGAAGTGTGCCTTCGAGGTCACTTTTGGGAAGTTTCTGGGCTTTGTTGTTTGATACCGAGGCAATGAGATCGACCCAGAGAAGATTAAGGCCATCAGCCAAATGCCTCCCCCGAGCAACATTCAGGAGCTTCGAGGCCTCCAAGGCCACTTATCCTATATATGCCGATTCATCGTGAATCTGGCCGGCATGTGTAAGCCCTTTTCCCAGCTCATGAAGAAGGGCGCCGCCTATGAATGGGATGAGGAGTGTTGGACCGCCTTTGAGGAAATCAAGCAGTATCTGCTCCAACCGCCGGTTTTGATGCCACCCATCTCCGAAAAGCCGCTGGTCCTTTATGTGACCGCCCTAGGAAGATCCCTCGGTGCGCTGCTCACCCAGAAGAATAACGAGGGTACTGAGAACAGTCTCTACTATCTCAGCCGCATGCTTCTCGATACGGAGGATTGATACTCCCCTATCGAAAAGAGCTGCCTTGCACTCATCTTCGCCGTGCAGAAGTTGAGACATTACCTACAGCACCATGAGGTGAAATTGGTCTCCTGGGTAGACCCACTGAAGTACATCCTGAACCGCCCCATGCTGACTGGACGACTAGCACGGTGGGCGGTGATTCTACAGCAGTTTGATATCAGGTTCGTACCTCAGAAGGCCATTAAGGGACATGCGTTGGCAGACTTTTTAGCTTCCCATCCAACCTCTGCGGATCAATCCCTAGACCTGGATTTTCTTGATGAGATGATCCTCTCAGTCGATCATGCCGTCCTGTGTTGGCAAATGAATTTCGATGGTGCCTCCCGGAGCCCCACCGGTTGGCGGCTCAACGATCCCAAGATCAACAGAGTGGGCCTGGGTATTGTCTTCATTACCCCGGCGCAAGCCATCCTGCCATACTCATTCCTGTTGTCAGAAGGCTGTACGAACAATGAGGCAGTGTACCAGGCTCTCATCACTGGCCTCGAGTTGGCCCTTGAGATCCATGTTCCCCATCTACATGTGAAAGGAGATTCTGAGATGCTAATCAAGAAGGTTAATGGAGACTACGTCGTCAAGAAGCTAGAGTTTTTACCATTGCTGGAGTACACCCTCCGCCTAATGGCCTAGTTCTCTTCTCAACCAGAGGTTACCCATGTCCCGCGGTCACAGAATGGTCAAGCAGACGCCTTGGCTGGCTTAGCCGCGTCGCTCGCAGAACCCTAGCAAGATGATTTGATCATACATGTGGCACACCGGAGAGTCATTTCCCCCATCACCCAAGAGGACAATGATGGATTTCGGGTAGGTCATCTCACCGTCGGACCCTCCACGTCAGGGGTCCCGGGTTCGTCAGACACAGTGGTTGAAGCCACTCCCGACTGGAGGGCACCTTTTGTTGAGTATCTCCAAAATGGTCGCCTCACGGACAGCCGGGCCGAGCATGAGCGAATCCGACGCCGCGCGCTGCAATTTACTCTCCAAAGCGGCCCCAGTCTTGAATAGATCCTTTATAAGTGGAGTTTCGATGGCGTCCTCCTCCGTTTCATTCAAGGAGTAGATATACCTCAAGTTATTCAAGAGGTTCATGCCGGTTCCTATGGCGCCCATCAAGCTGGGCCGAAGCTATCCCATCAAATCCAGAGGTTGGGGTACTTCTGGCCCTCTATGATCCACGATTGTATTGGGTATGTCAAGATATGCCACGCGTGCCAAGTTCACGACAACTTCCTACATTGGCCGCCAGAGCCCCTCCACCCCACCAAGTAATCTTGACCATTTGTGGTATGGGGACTTGATGTAGTGGGACCATATCCGCCGGCAACAGCCCGCCAGTGTAGGTTCATCCTGACTGCTAAAGATTTCTTCTCTAAGTGGGCAGAGGCAGTTCCACTCAAAGAGGTCAAGGCCCGTTTGATCGTTGACTTTGTGAGCTACAATATTGTCCACCAGTTTGGGGTCCCTCACACCGTCCTCACCGATAACGGCCCCAACTTCTGAGCGGCTGAACTGAAGAAATTGTACGCCAAGTAAGACATCCGTTCGAACCATACCTCCCGCTACCACGCTTAGGCAAACGGACAGATTGAGGCGTTCAACAAAACCCTCTCTAACATTCTGCAGAAGATGGTTGGTCAGAATAAGAAAAGTTTTCCAGACAAGATCCCCAACGCCCTCTGGGATTATCGGATGACGACTCGCAACTCTACCCAGGTGACCCCATATTCCCTGTTGTATGGAGCTGAGGTCGTCCTACCCATTGAGATCCAGCTGCCATCGTTACGCACTGCAGTCTATGATCACCAGACATCAGATGAGGTAGCCAAAATCAGTCTAGATGAATTAGAAGCGCTGGACAAGAACCGGCTTTGTGCCCTGAAAAATCTAGAAAGGCATCAGGATAAGATAGCAAGGGCCTTCAACAAGATGGCTCCTCTCCATTATTTTCTACAGGGCGACCTAGTACTGGCCCTTCGAGCGCCAATGATTCCCGGTAGGAAACCGCCCAAGTTAGAACCCAAATGGGAAGGGCCTTATATCATCCATAAGGTTTACCCCAATGGAGCATACTCCTTGGTGACCACGGATGGAGAGCGCATAACCCCTCCCACTAATGCCAAGTTCCTCAAGAGATACTTTGCCTAGGGAAAAAGGGTCCTACATGACCTTAAACTGCATCTTCGTCCTGCAAGACGATAAACTGCAAAATGGTCCCGCATGACCTTAAAATGCACGTTATGGTCCAACACGACCTTAAACTGTAGGGTCATGCATGACCTTAAACTGCATCTTCATCCTGCAAGACGATAAACTGAAAAATGGTCTCGAATGACCTTAAACTGCACGTTATGGTCCAACTAGACCTTAAACTGTAAGGTCCTGCATGACCTTAAACTGAATCTTCGTCCTGCAAGACGATAAACTGCAAAATGGTCCGAGCTCTATGACTTTAAACTAAGATCTCCCCCCATACTTACTGCAAGACGTTAAACTGCAAGCCAGTCAGGCCTTCCTGACCGAGGATTAGCCTCAGGCCCCTTGACCTCCTCATTCCCCCGGCCCCCCGTCCTTACTAAAAGATGTTAAACTACAAGCCAGTCATGCCTTCCTGACCGAGGCTCAGCCTCAGGCCCCTTGGCCTCCTTGGGCCCCTGGCCCCCGTCCTTACTGCAAGACGTTAAACTGCAAGCCAGTCAGGCCTTCCTGACCGAGGATCAGCCTCAGGCCCCTTGGCCTCCTTTGTCCCCTAGCCCCCGTCTTCACTACAATATGTTAAACCGCAAGCTAGTCAGGTCTCCCTGACCACGACCCGGCCTCAGGCCCCTTGGTTTTCCCCAACTTACCCTCTTGCGGGATTGTACGGTATGGTGTGGGACTACATCCTCATTCACGTCAGATTACTTGCCGTACCTTACATATCCCCAAATGAGATTCTTCCTCGTCTCACATGACGTTAAATTTCATCTCAAGAACTATGTGTGGCTTGATTCCCATCTTGATGGGATACGTAGGAACGCTCGGAGGCCTCGTCTTGAGCCTAACCCCAAGATTTTCTCTTCTACTATCCCCCCTGGGAATAGTTTCCTTGGAGGATCTTTGTGTAGCGGGGAGTAGGCTTTCTTAGCCCCGCTCATACAATCCCGCTCACACAAGGATTGTAAGGGTCACACCATGTGCCCACTCCCGTTCTTCTATCCTCCCACGCCCTCACTGCATGACGCTAAACTGCATGGCCTTCAAGAACTATGTATGGCTTGATTCCCACCCTAATGGTATACATAGGAATGCCCGGGCATTTCGTCCATTGGCCTAGCCCAAAAGCCAAAATCTTCCCCTCGGGTCAAGACATATGGCAGGGTGCACACTTTTTCCCCAACTCACATCGAGCAAGCCTCGACCCGGCTGCAAATCCCCCCTAGAGATGTTTTCCTCTTTCATGGATGGATATAGCTATGATTCACCCAATCCTTGACTGGGATTCCATCATTTTTTCACACCTGGAGGGACCCCCAAGAACGGCCTGGATACTATGCCCAAGGGCTCTCCTACCGATACGGGCCAACGCCCCCGGGGGTTTTCAAGCAACAAGCTGATACAAGTGTTGCGTTGCGAATTTGGTCAATGGTCGACGCACATTTGTTGCTCCCATATCAGGTCACCATAGGAACGCTGTGTTTCGAACATGGTCAACAGTGTGCTGGATCTTCGAGTACACCCCGAGATGTCCCAAACATCGAGTGCAGTGATTCGTTCTACCCCATCCCGAAGTGACAATCTTCCCCCCGGGTGGTGATAGCGATCGGGTCCACGACCCCGATTCCCCTATAAGGGGTGTATGGTGTGGTGTGGGACTATGTCCTCACTTACGTATGGATCATGTACCACGCCGTACGCCTTCCCTTACGAGGCCCAGCCTCAGGGCCCTTAGCCTCCTCGGGTCCCTGGTCCCCGTCCTCATGTAAGACGTTAAACTGCAGACCCGCTAGGCCTTCCGGACTGATGCCTGTCCTTAGGCCCCTTGGCCTCCTCGGGTCCCCGACCCTCGTCCTCATTGCAAGAAGTTAAACTTCAAGCAGGTTAGGCATCCCTGACCAATGCCTAACCATCAGGCCCCTTGGCCTTTTCGGGCCCCGGCCCAGGTCCTCTCTTATAGGAGTGTAGGGTGTGGTGTGAGGTTATTTTCTCATTCACGTCGGTTTATTCACCGTACAGTACACCTCCCTTGTTTGGGGGTATATTACTCCCCCCCTCATCCTGTATGACATTAAACTACATCTAGAGAACTACGTGTGGCTTGATTCCCATCCTCATGGGATACGTAGGACCACCTGAATGTCTAGGATTCGGGTCCATCCCTATCTCTCGGGAATCATCATCCCATCTTGGCCCTCTGGCCTACCCTTCCTCCATGAGAAAATTATATGGTGTGGTGTGGGATTATATCCTCATTCATTTCAGTCTCATAATGGCCACACCATTTATCTCTCCCTCCTGAGTTGTTTCGTCGATCCCTTTTCAGCGGTTCACCAATGTGCCTAAGAGTACTCTGGTTTATTACCTGGAATGCCAAGCTTTACTCGGACACGTCCGCACCCGCTTTCCAGGATTTGTGTATCCCTGCATCAGGACTTCCATCAACTTTCACACCCAGAGGGACCCCCAATAACGGCCTGGATACTACGCCCAAGGGCTCTCCTACCATTACGAGCCAACGCCCCCGAGGGTTTCGAGCAACAAATCGATAAAATCCCGCGTTGCGAATATGGTCAGTGGTCGATGCTCGTTTGTTGTTCCCACCTCAGGCTAACGCGATATGGACGCTGTGTTTCCACCATGGTTAACAGTTTTCCTCTATCTCCACGCCAATCCATTAAGCCCAAAATTTAAGGTACACAATTCACACCCTTCATCACTTCATCGTGCCCAAGTAGAGTCTCGGAACTCTTAGTACTTTTCCTCCGTGCACGTCTGCTTGTTGGGGAAACAAGCCATGTCGAAGGTGTCCTTTGGGGCTCTCTACCAACTCCCCTCTGATGGATTCCCCAAGTATTGCAATAAGGATCTCCCCCCTTGTTTCCCACACCAAGTTTAACTCACGTGGGCCTAGGGATCAGGTTGACGTCTGCGCTAACTTGGGAGGTTGTTACCATTCATGGTCCGAGCTCTAATACCATAAACTGAGATCCATCCGGAACTATGTCCAGCTTGAGTTCCATCCTCATGGGATACGTAGGACCGCCCAGATGCCCTGTCTTCGGGTACAACCCATTTAGGGAGCTAGTCTCTCCCCCCTGTTGCACCTCTTACCTCTATATAGGCCCCTCGGCCTAAGGTCTCCCTCTCCAAGTGGCGTACAATGTGATGTGGGATCATGTATCCATCAATTGTGTTTTATAACACTACGCACATTCATCACCTAGCATCGTTTCTACTATGTCTGTGCTGCATGATGATAAAATTCATGCTTGGTCCTATCATACGACCCTAAACTATGACATTATTGTCCTAGCCGCACGATGAAAAATGACACTACATTGTGGTGACCTCGTTGTAGAGGACATCACGTTGGGTATTGGTCACGTTCCATGCCATTTGTAAACTCCCATCACGGCTTGATCCTTGTGGCGACACCACGACCTACTACTCTAGGCCTGTCGCTTCACAAAAAAAACCACTCACATGAAAGGAAAAACAAGATTTATCAAATTCCGCTTATTTTAGTGCAAGGTCAACGACTGCACTCCCCTTTTCCCCTGGCACAGGTACCTTACCGTGCCACCTTTCAGAACTACGTGGGGCTTGATTCTCATCCTCATGAGATACATAGGATCACCCGAGCACTTTCTCGCGGGCTCATCCTAACCTTTGTGTTCGGTCCCTCGACTCGAGCATTTCCCCAGAGAACGCATGATATGTAGGGATTAGGTCCTCCTTCACGTCGGGCTTTGTTTCCATGTGTCCCCTTCTCCCTTTAGCCATCTATGGTCTAAGGTCCATCAAGAACTACGTGAGGCTTGATTCTCATCCTTATGAGATACGTAGGAGCGCCCGGGCACTTCCCCGTGGGCCCAGCCTAACTTTCACTTTCGATCCCTTGACCAAAAACCTCTCCCAAGGGGGTCGTGTGGTGTGATATGGGATTGTGTCCTCATTCACGTCGGGTTGTTCATCACACCACACACACCCCCTATTCCCATTCACTCCAGGTGTTTGTGTTACACCACCATGTGCCTCTAATGTCTCCTCCCAACCATGGTCCGAATTCTATGACCCTAAACTAAGATCTCCCTATGGGAAAGGAATCTACTCCCTCTATCTAATACGTCTTGTTGTCGTATTCAAATGTGTTTTGACAAAGAGCCCGAAGTGTGGGATTTTCATAGGGACATCCTCCTCATCCCATGACCATGCTTCGTGATCTCGCTATTTGGATCCTCATCCTCTTCCACGTCCAAAAGGACCCTCGGACGACATGGATACTAGGCTTAAGGGCTCTCCATGAATGCTAGACCTAAGGGCCCTCCAATCGTTTCAGGCCAACGTCCCTACGGATATCGGACAACATTTGTGACATGGTCCCGTGTTTTGAACATGGTCAACGGTCAACCCTCATTTGTTTGTCCCCATTCTAGGCTAACACGATATGGATGCTGGTTTTCCGTCATGGTCAACAATTATCCTCCACCGTCACGCCGCCATCATCGTGATCTGAATCTCGAGCGCCATGATTCACACATTTCCACTTCCTCATGTTCAAGTGGAACTCCATCATACTCGACTCTTTCTCTTCGCGCATCTAGGTGCGCTAAATGATCATGTTAGTGTCATTGGTCCGGTATTCACCGAGCATCCCTTTTCCCTAACCTTCCCCTTTTTGTCGGGAAATTCCCACCACTACTACTTGTTTCCCAAACCGAGCACGACTCACGTGGGCTTAGTAGTTTTGGTGGGATGTGTACCAACACGGCCAGGCTTCTCATCGTCCCGCAAGACATTAAACTGCGCTTTCAGAACTACGTATGGCTTGATTCCCATCCTAATGGGGTACGTAGGAATGCCCGACCACTCTGATTTGGGCCCAGCCTAATCCTCACTCTTGGTCCCTCGAACTGAAGAGTTTCCTCCAGGGGTACGTGGTGTGATTTGGACTCTATGTCCTCATTCACGTCGGTTTCATATCTACCGCACCACACGCTCTTTGGGATCTTCCCTTTTATTCTACGTCCTATCGTATGACGTTAAACTACAGGAGTCCATGTGTCCTCAACTCATGACACTAAACTGCGGTTCTACCCTGAACAAGTTCAGAATGCCCCAAGATTACATTGGGAAGCGGTAAATCCCCTCGCCAGAGAGGCCCTGTCTGAAAAAGGGAATGATCCATGATCAAACCAATGCGCCCATATGGTGTACTCCCACCACGGTGGTGTAACTACCTAAGTGCTGGATTCTGTTCGGACAAACCAACACTCCATATTCCACGCTTTGCGTACCCCTTATTTGGACCCTCGTCCCCTTTCATGACCCACGGGACCCCCAAACGTCCTGGTCTCATGCCGCATCGGCTCACCTACCGTCCTGGGCCAACGTTCCGGAAGACTGGTCATGTTTGGAAGGACCCCCTAACAATATGGATGTTTGACCTATGGTCTGCCAACTATCCTGGGTCAATGTCCCGAAAGATTGACCAACAATATTTGTGACATGGTCCCGTGTTTCGAACATGTTCAACAGTTGACCCTCATTTTTGTCCCCATCACAGGCTAACGCAGTAAGGATACCGCTTCTCCACCATGGTTAACGGTTGTCCTTTATTGTCATGCCATCCCCACAGTGTTCCGAATCTTGGGTATCATGATTCACACTTCCCATTTTCATCTATTTGGACCGATTTCAGCGCCCCTGGCGTTGCACCTTTCGTGCATAAGAGCACGCTGAAGAAACGGTAATTCGGCTGTCCTGAGAAGTTCCTTCTCCGATCAAGCCTCTCCCATCTTTCGAAAATCCGGACTGGTAATCCGAATCCTGGATACCCGGAGCATGGTCTCCACTCCTATTTTAGGTGGGATGAGAAGGCAACTATCTCCTGTTTCCCACATCGGGCTCGAACCACGTGGGCTTGGGGAATTATCGCCGAACTTCCCGCAAACATTGTAGGGATGTAATAAGGAGATTCAAATAGTGGAAATCGTGCGTGCTACGACATTCAAAACAAAGAAAGAAAAAATTGAAGCACGAAAGTACCAATAAAAGGTTTTTGGTTTGTTACAATACCTGGGGGTCGACTCCCCCCATGGACGGGTTGACCCCATCAAAAGAGCATTGCAGCTCCGCCACCCGTTGGATTGTGGCGTCCAAGGCTTGCTGCCGCTGACTTATCTCCCGCTCCTCCTCAGCAGCGGAGGGGCGCAATTTGTCAACCTTGGCTTTGGCCCTCTCTACGCTAGCTTGAACGACATCCATCTTTCCAGAGTCCTGCCTCATATGCTCCTTTACCTTTGCCAGCTGGGCCTTCAACCATGAGATCATCTCAGATTGTGAATTAAGAGAGGCTTAAAGATCATCCTCCCAGGACTGCATCTGTTGGACCTCTCCTTCATCCTCCTAGAGCTTCTTGATGTTGGTCTCCTTCCTCCGCTGCCAGCCCACGCTGATCCCACGATCATGCTCCCGGATCTTCTCAGCCATAATATCTCGGATGAGTGCGTGAGGACGTTGGGCATCCACTCCCCCAGTGCATAGTTCGCGCAACCGCGAGCAGATTCTGTTCATTTCGGCCAGCCATTGCGCTTGGGGGGTGTCCTTGATGAAGCGCGTGATCAACTTCCACGACCGGCGGCAGACTATGCTGCTGTCTTCCTTGTCAGAGGCTGTTTCGTCCCAGTCTGCGCGATTGGAAGGCTTGTACGCGGGATACGCCCGCAAGAAATCCTCGGCAGGATCTACATCTGGTGTTGAATCCAGTACGTCACCTGGCGCCGAAGCAGGCGTGACAGGACTGGGACCGACAAGTTGATCCTCTTCATCAAAGTCCACCTCGATGACCTCAGGCATGACCCTGCGGGTGTTCCCACCAGTGATGATGTGTGTCGCAGCTTGAGGATATGGGGGGACTATCGTCACCATCACCGGCATGCCCCTAGGAGGGACGCCACCAGACATCCCGACTAGTCTTTCCGCAACAGCCCACGCCAGTCGGAGAACTGTATGACAGAGAGGGACATAAACGTTAGTTGGTATAGTCTACATGTGACGATGAAGAAACCGGTAGAGGAAACGTACGGAGATCGACCTCCTGGCGCTGATCTTGAGCCGGTACTGATGGGACCCTGAGGTGAGGCCCTCCGAATACTATTGGAAGGTCTGGAGATTCCGGAGGATCCACCTCGGGTGCTCTGGTCCCACCAGATGCGGAACTGGACGCAGCCATAGGCGCGGGTTCTGAAGGTCCCGTATCATCACCCGCTGAGGGGCGAGAACGAGGCCTGCGAAAAAGTTCCTCCTGCATGGCTCAAACATCGGTGAGAAGTCCATAGTAGCCCGAGAACGGATCGTAAGGAAAGAAGTTCGGAATGCTACCTCGAGGGCCTCTGCGAAATCGTCGTAATCTGAGCCTTGATCTTCGACCTCACCCTCCTCCAATGGGATCCCTCCTCTAGCCTCGTCCTCCCAAGAGGAGTCCTCTGATTCTTCCAGCAGGGGGAAGCGCTCCCTCAGATCGGCAGCCGATAACTGTGGGGGGACCGTTCGATTCAGCAACACCCTCACCCGGTCTTTCATTGGGAGAGGGACACCACTGGAGTGGATGTAATCCTCCAGCTCGTCCAGGTAATGCTCTGCCTCTGCCAAAGATGCCATGAATCCAGCCCGGACCGGGCCTATACCCGGTAATTCCATCCCGAGGTGATTCAGGTGGGCCCATATCTCGGGTGGGCTGAGGAATTGCCGGTTGACATCCCAAATGTCCCAGGCTTCCGGGAAGATTGCATCCTATGCCATGTCGATATGACGCAGGCGCTTCCCCGGAGCCTGAGTGGATATCCTACGAAATCCCCTCGGTGGCTTCCCCTCCGGATGGACCTACTCTTCCGGAATCACTGGATCCGCCGCTGCTGCCACACCCTCGGCCGGTGCGGGTCTCGCCGCCATGGCAGCCCCGCTACTGCGAGATGTCCTAGCTGCCCTCCAACCCCGACCTCGAGATAGAGGAGGCCCACCGTCATTGACCCGAATAGTTGGTTGCTTCAGCATCTCCCCTGGGTAAGCAGCCTCCCAACTAATGGCATACTCCCTCACCAATCCAAAAGCGGCGGTGGATGGAGGCAATGAAATTCACATCTTCCCATCTTCCCATGTGAACATGAGCCACAAATGCCTCATCACGCATGGGTGATCCTCGTGACGCACCTCCCAGTAGACCTGCGGGGTCAGCCGCTGGAGGCACCGAAACTACCTCGCAAACCGATGTGGGGTGTAGAGTTCGCAGAGTGGCTCACGATCTACTCGTTCCACCAAAACTCCACCTCGAAAGGCCAGGAGGTAAGCCCGATGTTCTTCCGTTCCCCGCCCGTCATCAGTAAGTATCCCCATCGGCAATGGTAAGGGGTGGAAATTAAACTCATCCGCCCTCCACACCCGATTCAGCACCATCGGCACGGCTAGTTTGAACAGGAAGCTCCCGACCGCATTCAGGATAGAGGGGCGGAAATTCGATCCGGGTGGCGAAATGGGGTTTGGATACTCATAAATCCCCCTGATGTGCGCAACGATCTACCCATAAAAGAGGTGGAAGGGTCCGTATATCCTTGGCGGCTTCTTGCCCTCGCTAATGTGCCGCAGAATTCTGTACAGTTTGGCGAGCATTGGAATCCCCAGATTGATCCGCTGCCCCATGGACAACATGGACGCCATAATAAACGAGCTGGGCCGCACCCCCATGATTGTATCCCTCACCAGTAGGATTCAACTGCAGATGAGAGCCGCGATGAACGCCGCCAACCTGACTATCGGCTGTTGTTCAGTGCTGACACTGAAACCCCAAGTCTTCCATTGGCTGTCCTCCAAGACCCGCCAATACGAGTGCCCCTTACCCCGTTGGGCCGCCCTCGGACAAGTTCGAGGCCTTAGAGGGAACTCTCGATTCTCTGGGAAATTCATGAAGCACTTGAACCATCTCTTAAAGTGGACATCCCTCACTACCTCCCTGTCCTCTCCAGGGACGAGCGCCATTAGCACTGACGCCAGTCGCGGCATTTTCTCTGAATCCTCCCACATGCTCATGACGGGGAGGAACTCATCATACATGGCCCCCAAGATCGGAACCCCCAAAATCTAGTGGACATCCCACAGGTTGATTCCCACCTCCCCATGATGCAGGTGAAAGGTATTGGTCCTAGACGACCATCTGCTCAGCAATTACAACATCAGTTATTTCGGTTGGTAAATGTGGAATTGGGAGGCCCATGCCGCCTCCTATAACCCCACTCTCCTCAGCTCGGCCCCAAACTCCTTGCATGAGGCACCTACCCAGTAGGCCCAGGCCCAGTCATCAGTAAAGTTGCCGCCCTGGCACAGGTCCCACTCATCGGACCATCCCTTCTTCGAATCCTACAAAGCCACCTTCAGCATGGTACGGTAGAGAGGAGGGGACGTCTCCAGTTTCAGTGGCCTCCCGTCAATATCATTCACATGGTTGTAGAGATAGTCAGCGGTGATGGGTGTGAAGTCCTCTTGTGCGTGACCATCGGCCGCCCAGAACCATTAGTGCTGGCATGGTGTACTCCTGAACCAGCAAGCTGGTTCGTCCCTACTCACCTCAGGGATGAAGACGTCATCCCTCAACCTGAAGCCATACAATGGCAGCTTCTTACACTGCAGATAATTCTTCTGACCCTCCGATAGCCGATCTATCAATGAAGCGTGGTCTGAATGGCTTTGGACCATCTCCCCAAGGCCTGGACAGTTGGCCATCTCATCCCGACGGGCGGCATCTGCAAGCACCCCCAATACAACTTCTTGATGGGACATTTCGATTCCGGCCCTCAGAAAAGAATTTTTCCAGAACAGATCACGAAGATGGAATGAAAGCCGGATCGCGAAGGTCGTTCGTGAGACCAAGCCGCGAAGTCTAGCCTAGGCCGACAAGAAAAAGTTCTTTTGGCGCGGACGCGGAGTCGGAGACCCACGATTCGCCGCGAAGCTCGATTTGCGGAGGGATATCGCGGAGTACGCGGAGCTTCGCAAAGTCGAGAGCACAACAATACAAGGAAGTCACGTGAAGAAAAAAGAGGACGACACCCCTATTTATAGGCGGCGACCCCGGAGCATCGCGACGCGCCTCACCCACACGGAGCATCGCAGCGCGTCCGGATCCGTGGCCCCGGTCAGCACCGCGGGCCCCCTTCGCGAAGCCGCATCGCGAACCGCCGAAAATTTGGGCGATTTTCTCTCAGACTTCGACCCTTCACCCTCTGCGGCTCCAAGTCTGAGGGGGGGCATTTGTTGGCACCAAAATATTGCACAAAAGGAAGGGATGAAAAAGAAGGCTGGCACGCTGCCTCGCGAAGCACCGACACGAAGCAATGATGTGAAGCACCCTGAGCATCGCGGTCTCGCGAAGCTCCAGAGGCGGTAACTCTCCGCGAACGCAATTGAAGTTTGCGAGCCCGCCGCGAATCTCCAGAGGCGGTAACTCTTCGCGGACGAAGTTGAAGTTCGCGAGCACGCCGTGAAGCACCTGAGGCGGCACGCGAGTTCTGCTTCGCGGCACACCTTCCCTATAAATACTGGACTCCCCCTAAGTCCTGGAGACAGACAATCCAACCTTTCAGCTTCTCCTCTCCCAAATCACGAAGAAACCTTTTTCCCCAGGAATCATGGGCTCCGCGAGGTACTTCTACTTCGCGTGACGCCTTTGCTTTGTCTTGTTTTGAGACCCTCTTCTGAGAGGGATTCCCTTCGCAAAGCTCAAGGGCATTCACAAAGGAAGGGGATTCCCAAGGGAACCCGGGCAGCCGCGAAGCATTTATGCTTCACGAAACACCCAACCTGTACTAGTGATCCTTTTGCTAAGGCAGGATCGCTACACATCGCGAAGCACACTGCTTCGCAGCACCCTGCTTCGTGAGGTACCCCTTCTTCACGAGGCAGTGCTCCGCGAATACTGTTCCACTTCGCGAAGCACCCTCCACTCACACCTATGCCCCATGCTTAGGCCAAGGAACTTCGCTTCGCAAAGAACACTCCTTTGCTTGGAAATTCTTCTTCCCGTGCGACCCTCCAGGTTTGCATGATGTGATTTCATAGTCCCACGGACAATACCACTCATAGAGTTTCTTCGCCTAATGCTTCTTCTCATAGGCACGATAATTGCTATTGCTTCTTCGCATAGCCACGCTAACCTGGACCCCTCGATGGTTCGCTCCACAACCCCCCTTGACCAGGCATTACTGGTACCTTCCCTCCCCCAAAGAGTAAAGGGTACCAGTTATGTAAGTCCTAGTGATGCGGAGTGAACCCGCCTCGTCTGAGCTGCAGGACGTTAAACTGCCAAGCATCACGTCCTCAACACATGATGTTAAACTGTGACCCGACCTCATGCCTCTCACGAAGGGTCCCCCCAGCTCGAACATTTTTTACGCCACTCGTCTCCACAGGAGTGGAATCACCCATCCGCAAAGGATGATATCCTTCTTATTGGAGTGGAGTATGTTCTCAGGAGAAGGGAGACCCTAGTTCCCCAATGGATGGCTGCACCCCTGCATCTCCGTACTTCCCCACTACCAAGGTCAGTGGAGGGCGTGATAGGGAACGAGGCACCTCCCATCATTGGTCCCAAATCCCTCTTTCGCTGCACTTTGTCACACTCCGGGCTTCCATCCTGGAGTAAGTCCCAGCACCATGGGCTGCCTAACGCGTAAGCCCCTCTTTTATTCACACGAACGCACCCTTCATGGCGTGATCATCAGACCCTTGCTGTCTCTTGTTTCTCACACCGAGCATGACTCACGTGGGCTTAGAGTTGGCATTGGCCATAACAATACTTTGTCCAGCATGACGTTAAACTATATTCCCTCATCCAACATGACGTTAAACTGCATGCCCTCGTCCAACATGACATTAAACTGTATGCCTTTGTCCCGCATGACATTAAACTGCACCCCCATTTGAACTACGAGGTCTTTGATCCATTTCAAGGCATGGTACGTAGGAAACCTCCACGAGGTTCAAGCCCACCCATCATCCAATTCACGTTGAGTTCTACCTTCATCCAGCATGACGTTAAACTGCATTCCAGTCCGATGGCAAGCCGTTATGACCGACCCGAACTATGAGGACTTTGATCTGTGTCAAGGCATGGTACGTAGGAAGCCTTCCAGAGGTTCAATCCCAAAAATCATTGGCCCAGACCATCTCCTTGAAGGTGTGCCAAGCCCCCCCCCCCATTTTCACCTGAACTATAAGGACTTTGATCCATGCCAAGGCATGGTACGTAGGAAGCCTCCCAGAGGTTCAAGACCATCTCCCATCGGACCAAGGTCCCTCATTTACGTCGGTTCACCGACACCCACCGCCCGTTGTTTATTCACGTCAGGGTTCACTACCGGCCCGCATGACGTTAAACTGTATTCCATCAATCCTTTGAACTACGAGGACTTTGATCCATGTCAAGGCATGGTACGTAGGAAAACTTTCCTAGGTTCAAGCCCACCACTAGTGGACCCCCAGGTCTACTTTCACGTCGGTTCACCGATGAAACCCTTTGAACTACGAGGTCTTTGATCCATGTCAATGCATGGTACGTAGGAAGCCTTCCCGAGGTTCAATCCCATCTCTCATTGGACCAAGGTCCACCTTCACGTCAGTTCGCTGGCGAATTCCATCATCCGAACTATGAGGAATTTGATCCATGCCAAGGCATGGTACGTAGGAAGCCTTCCAGAGGTTCAAGCCCACCACCCATCGGACCAAGGTCCACCTTCACGTCGGTTCGCCGATGAAGCCCCTATGAACTACGTGGTCTTTGATCCATGTCACGACATGGTACGTAGGAATCCTCCACGAGGTCCAAGACCACCACCACTAGGACCCTCCTAGTCCTCCCCATTCATGTCAGTTCGTTGATGATGCCCATCAGACAAAGGTGCACCCTCACGCCGGTTCACTGGCACCATCCCGAACTACGCAGACTTTGATTCCCTGCCATGGGGATACGTAGGAAGCCCCTTCAAGGCTCAAGCCCAACTTCACCATTTCCCTTGCGATGGTTCCTTGCCATTCCCCCTTCCACTTCATTCGTCTATCCATAATCCACCCTGATTCTCGCCCGGACCGTCATATCCCGGTGAGACCCTGTTGGTACGCTCCTCTTCACAGCCGCCCATGGGTTGGTCCCGGTATCAGCACCCCTTCAAAGGAAATCCCTCAATACGATCTATTCTAGCTAATGCTTTGATCGGGATGATCCGTCTCCGCTGGACGTTAAACTCGCGGTGTACCCTGTGTTAAACACGGGAAGCTGAGGAAAATCTCAGATATGTGACTATGGCATATAATTCCCCGCGCTCGATGTGGGATGCCTCGGGCTTCCACTCCCTAGAGAAGCCCTGTGACCAGGGATAATAGACAGACATGCCAGGTTCCCCAGCATCCAGACACGCTACTAATGCCTCAACGTGACTACTCCCCCGACTGAAGGTTTCTGCCCTGACCGGAACCTTTGGAATGTCCCGAATGAACCATTGTAATTAACCGACGTCCATGGAAACATGGCACTGGGAAGAGTTTCACAAACAACGTATTAAATCTATGAGGGAGACCCGGACTAGGTGATGAGTTCTGAGGAGGAATCCATAGAAGGAAGAACCGATATCCCATCATCCCGTTTCGATCAAGGAGCAGACATCCCTGAATAAGGAGCAAATGCCGCCTGCCTTTGGTAAGTGGGAATGCGGGGCAACAACGCAGCGCGTCCTCCTCCGCGGATGGACGGATACGCGCGCCCCGACAAAAGCGTCGGAAATAACCAACTTATTTCTAAATAACTTTTTTGGTTATTAGAACCATTCAATATATGCTTTTAAATAATTGAATAAAAATCACTGTAGAATTATCCATATATTCTTCATGATTCTTATAACCAAAATATCGTGGATATAACAACTATATAAAATAATTTCTGAATATAAACACTTAAATCCATTAACATAAATTATTGGAATAACATATATACTTCTTCGATCTAGGAGTTAACCCTTGAATTAGGTCATTGACCTGGATAATGACCATTTCCCCCTTGTATAAGAAATTAAACTATAATTGGTACCTTAAGATTTTTTTTATCCCTCCATCAAACTATTCATTTTTCCTGGAAATTACTCGCTATGTGCCCTTATATTTCACACATTAAACATCTTCTCATTACTATAAGACATTTCCTGGAGTACTTTTCCCAACACACTCAACACGTAAGAAGCTAAATCTTATTCCCTCTATGGTCTTTATGAAACTACATTTTACTATTATTAGGTGTGTCAAGAATCTAAACGAATTTGATATTTTTAATCATATAATGATATATATGCTAAGGAATAATAACAAGGTGTCGCATTCTAGATCTCATTTCACTTGACTTCCCAGAAGGATGATTATTTCATTATTAATCAGATTTGGAATTTACATGGTTCCTTTAAGTTCTTTCCATTGACTAAAACCAAAAATCATAGTGTGAGACACATTATTCATAGTAGGAAACCACATAATCATGAAAAATCATTTATTGAATGTCTAAATCATGACACCTTATTTTCATTATATAACACATTAGGTATTTCCTAGGTCATTCGAGGTCATTATCTATTAAACAAATTCATAATTTTTCATAATTAATATGTTATTTAACCCAATAATATTGATCAAGAGTGTTAGACCAGGTGCATTGTAAGGGCACACTCACTGTAAACCAGAATGATGAATGA
The DNA here is from genome assembly GCA_963277665.1 of Viscum album. Classification (NCBI taxonomy): domain Eukaryota; kingdom Viridiplantae; phylum Streptophyta; class Magnoliopsida; order Santalales; family Viscaceae; genus Viscum; species Viscum album. The sequence continues at coordinate 719,292,992 of OY728135.1, forward strand.
GATGTATGTGAGAAAATATTTTAAGGGTTATTACCCCTAGATGCAGCTATTCCCGAACCACATCCACATATATTCTCTAGATAGTGATCTATTTTTTGGAAAACCAAATAATCACTAACATAACAAATCATTAGGATGTGGTCATATACTTAGAATTTTCCCCTGTGTTTTTATAAAAGTTATCTAATCCTAATCTCTAAAGGTTGGATAAAACTGACTCTAATATGAACTATGTTGATCTATACATCTCATAAATGGGAATTAAATATTAATAGATGAATACTAAATATAATTTATAAATTCAATCCCAAGGACCACAATGTTTTAATGGCTTTGGATAGTAGATAATATCTTTTTTTCATGAAAGATATTCAACATATCCCACAAAGATCTTCTTACATAATACTGTTCTTATACATACCATACATAACAAAAAATTTTATAACTAGAGGAATGAAAAGATAAGAAATTATGATCTCAGATGCTCAGCAAAGGTAAATAAGGGAGATATCAATGAGAACTTAAACATTAAATCAGTATAAGGGACTTAGAATATGAGATTAATATTTTAAAATCCATATTCAACAAAGCATATATTATAATCTTGAATCATGGAATAAATCTTGGAAATCCATAAGACATGAATCATAATGGAATTAAAGATCATGATCCATGATAGAATATAATCGGAAGGATACATAATTTTGTGGCATACACATAATTATAGAAAATAATTTCCTTAGTGAATGCTCACTTCCAATACTATGATAGTGGATTGCGACCACTCCCCATTCCATCATATCCTTAGTCAAAGTTCACTCCCAATACTACCATAGTGGAAAAAGACCCTTCTTAAATTAATTTCACTCCCCATTATAGTATTTATTTTCTCTTGAGATATATATATATCTTTACCCAAAAAACTAAAAGTATATATATAATTTTTTTTCCTGTAACAAAATCATTATCCATTCATATGTGTGCCATAACTTCATAAAAATATCATCATATATCATACCCCATTGAAAAGAAGTGAGTTTCATAAATATTTCAACAATTTAACATAACATAACTCATGTAAAATAAATGGATTTCATAAAAATCTCATCATAATAATACTAAACCATATAGAGAAATAATAATTATGGTATCCTTGGATCATATCCCCCAATAAATCAAAAGTAATATAAAAGGACTTTATCATAGATTAAAATTCCTTTACCAGATCACTTAAATTATTTCCTGAGGAAAATACCCTATTCATTTTTGAATCACTTCTTTAAAATATAAAAATTTACAAAATATGAAAATATATTAAATAAAACATCTACATGGAAGAAAATGAATTTTGATCAGAGAACAAATAAAGAATATTTCTCTTAAAAATATCTTGTCAATCATTTTTTATTCCAAAGAGAGGAAAATGGTATTATTATATTTTAATTACTTATATAACTTAAGGATAAGAAAGTTATTTATATTATTTAGGGGTAGATCATGAATTTTCTCCATTGGTTACTTAATCTTAAACAATCTCGATAAAATTGACATTATAACATAAACCACTTACCACTTTAGTATAATTCAAAAGAAACCTCATGAAATAGAAAACCATATATGTATATGAAAATATCCATAATCTTCATGATGATAATCATAAAATAAATTAATAGAAAGTATATATACCACATAAGGGAAACAAGTGGTGATTATGAAATGTGTCTCATAGAAATAAAATTGGGTTGTGAAGCCATTAAATTAGGTTTGAATTGATTTGAAATAACTTTAATCTCATATAAAATAATTTTAAACTTATAATGATTGTATTATAGTTTAATTTAAATACTTATAATATCATATATGTTCCACTTATAATATTTTAACCCCATTTATCAATAATTAATTATTAAAATTGCCGGTTTAGGGTGTTAACTATCATGTTTTTAGAAGAATTTTGGTTCGGTAGTCTCAATACTTATACATTGATCATGGTTCTATAATATAAATAATATTAATAATGATATAAATATCTTATATATTAAATATATATATAAATATATATATATTTGAAGTCAATAATAAAAGGTACAGATATAAAAACTAATTTCACCATTCATGGAGACGGTAGGTCATACATATGCATGAACTCTCTTTTCACTTTCCAATATATGGAAATATAGAAATAACAATAATAATTAACCTTTCTAGAAATTTATTTATATAATATAGGTCATATATATGTTCAGCATATACTGTTTCAACAATACTATTTAAACCTTATTGCTTATGATTCTCACAAATACACTTGTTTTTTAATAATGATATACTTTAAGTGAATTTCAAGAAATTAAAACTATTTTCAATAATTATTATAAACTATTATTAAAGTTATTAATCCTGTAGTAATATTGGTCAAAGTGTTTTTGAATTTGGTTAGTATATTCTAGAAACACTATTTATACCCTACATTGGTAAGTCTAGATTAAAGATTGAAACCTACATTTAAAACATCATGTATGGATCATATGCCCTAATTTTTATAAATCATGGATCATCATCAATAAATTTATAAGGAACCACACATTTGTAAGAGAAAAAAATATGGTTAAGGAACCCTATATAAGTCAGGAACCATACGTTTATAAGAATGAAAATTATGGTTAAGAAACCCTTCATAAGTAAGGAACCCTACATTTGAGGAAACAAACATATGGATCATCAACCCTAATTTTATTATCAACCATATGTTTGGTATTTTTTCATTTTATGATCAACCCTATGTTTGATTATTCAATCAATAGAGATTTAAATCTATGATTTTATACAATATTTTTCCAACGGTCTTGACAGAAATAAAGATTGATTCAAAACTCACATATGATTGATTAAAAGGTTTTATATGAATGACTCAAAGACACATATTAAATATAGTAAATAAAACCTATTTTTATGGGATGTTATGACTGTTATGATCAATTCAGTTTGAATATCTGTGATCTGTCAGGTGACATTCTTGGATCAAGAATACCGAATCATGTTATATTCCATATATATTATTTAAAAATGGCTTTTGAAATATACATATGACTATATATTTGTGAATATATTTGGAATAAAATACTACTAAAAATATGTATTGACTTTGATTTTCTGAAAGAGGCTACAATTTGGAGATATACATTTTCAACCTTGAATTACTATGAAAACTTTTTCTTGTTTACTTCTACCATTATAGAAGATATTTTTCAACCAAGATCACTTCAAAGAAACAATTTATTGAATACATTATCCTTTTAATAATATGATTTGAATTGTTCAGTTTAATCTAAAACTGTGATTTTTTATCTTGTACCTTGAACAAATTAAATTCTTTTGATTTATTGGTGTTTTGACTGCTTGGTCTCAGTTGTGGTGGAGTATAAGAATCTTAGTCTAAGATATGGATTTTTCCATTCCATATAAAAGAAATAAAAGGCTCTATTTATATTTTCTTGTAATGTTTTCAATTACCTATAATCATTTGTAGTTTTAAGGTTTTTTTATATGAGGACCTATTTTAGTTAAAATCACTAAGCTCCTAGAGTTAGTGATGATAGAGTGGACTAGGGGATCTTTGTACCCTGAACCACTATAAAATTTTTTGTGTTCTGTTTCTTTATTCATCCACTACTTAATTTATGATAGTACAGAACACTGTGTATCTGTATCAATCACAAAGAAAAGGAAAAATCAAAAATCAGTCAAGATTCTCAAAAAGTCACAATTCACCCATCTTGTGTATCTTTGTATTACTCCTACCTAAAAATTGGTATCATAGATGAGATTTGAGATAAAGCTATAGAAAGTGTAAAATAATAAGGTCTATACAAAGTAGATGGAAATAGATGATCTAAAAGAGGGTATGTCCATGATTCGAGATTAAAATTTTAATTGTGAAAACTATGGATGTTGAAAATCACAAATGATAATATATATGAATAATCATGTATTTCAAGTTTATTCAAAGATAATCACCCCTTATTTGATTCCTAAGAATCAATAGACATGAGATGATATAACATAACCTGAATATGATATCAACTCAAAGGAAATGAATGCCATTATTTGAGGACATGTACCTAATTAATTCAATCGAGTATCACAATGTCCTTCTACCCATGAAATGTGGCATACAATCTTTGTTTCTTATGAAGGAATACGAAATATCTTACAAATGACGTATTCTTCTTCCAAACTAAAGTTTGAAACCTTTTGAATGTTCAATGGTGAAAGCATAAATCATATGAATAGATGGTTAAATGAAAATTGTAATAGTATTACTGCCTTGAGAGATCCATTTTATCAATTATATCAAGCGCTGAAAGTACATAGAGTACTACTTGTAAAATGTAACGAAATATCTGTAGAAATTCGTCAACCAACACCTATCATGAATTTGAATATGAAGGAATTAATTGGAATATTGATAATGTTCAAATAAAAAATTAAATATGAAGCTAAAGATCAGAATATAGGTGTAAAAAAGGGAAAACAATTTCCTAAAGGTAACATCTCAAAAGCATGAATGAAAATAAAAAAAAATAATTCAAAAAAAAATTCAGATTCCTCATACTCTGAAATGGAACTCTCTCAAATAGAAAAAAATATTACAAAATTATACATGAGGAAAATAAGATTTATAAAATCATTTATGAAGGACTAAAATGAACCAAGAGAAGTAATATTTCACAAATGCAAAAGGTTGGGTAACATCAGACCTAATTTTCCCTCATTTAAAGATTAAAGGAGGGGAAAACGGAAATATTAGAAGAATGCTGATTACAAGCACAAAGGAAAAATAGATGTGCAAGATAAGTTGAGTGTATATGAATGCTCCAATAGCTCATCGAAATTTCATTTATACAAAGAGAAAAAAATTATGAAAGGAAATATGTTATTTATGGACACAGAATAATAATAGGTATAATCCTATTATTAATATCCTTATAAATCAAGTAACTATTTAAATAGTAAACTGGACGCTTATTGTTCAATGTTAGAAGAAAAATATGATTATTTAATAAATAAACAAAAACCAGTAAAAAATATTCATAATGATATTTTAGGTGAGAGAGGCACTATAATAAAACAACATCAAGATCTAATTGAAAAATAAAATTCATCTATATCAAACTATATTGATCATGGAAAAAGGATTAAAGAATTACAATATAAAGTAGAATAATACAAAAGTGATTCTAGTATATTAACAAAATGAGATAAAACTCTGAATGATATACTTGGGAATAATGTTATTAAATGATAAAAGTTCAGAATATGAAGCAAGGGTGAAAAATCAAAATTATACAATTTTTTTTGTACCCAATTCAAAAATTCCTACTTTTTATTATTGTGGAATAAAAGGTCATAAAACTAACAATTTTTATTTTGAGAAAACCTAAAATTAGTGGTATTAAAAAGTATTTTATCTCCAAAAATATTTCTAAATCTAGTAATACATGTTTTGGAAAAATACAGTAGATCTGGATTCCCAGATTTCTACTTTCTAACACTGCTAGACCAAAGAAAATATGGGCACCAAAATAAAAAAAATGTATAAATTTTTTCTCAGATCAGAGACCATAAGAACAAACATGCTATATGTTATATGATAATGGATTCCTCAGACACATGAGTAGAGAATCTAAAAATTTCCATACACTGACAAAAATGGATGGGGGTATAGTCATATTTGGTGATAATGCTAAAAGAAAGATTACAGGAGTTGGAAGTATTGGAGATCTAAAGACAATCTCAATCAATAAAGTACTATTTGTAAAAGGGATAAAGAAAAATATGATAATTTTCTCTGAAATTTGTGATGATGATTTTTATATTGATTTTTCTAAAAATTCATGTTCTGTTTTCAAATATAAAATGCTTAAATATAAAGCACCAATAACTGAAAATGTTTATAATTTGGTTCTAAATTACTTCGGTAAACAAAAAATTTATTGTTTAACTACTAATACAAATGAATCATGGATATAGAATATGAGACTTGGGACTGAAATTATTATGGTTTATGTATATTATAGAATAAATAGTTAGTTTCTGATTTTCCTAATCTTATGTTTGAAAATGACAAATTTTGTGATTCATGTCATATTGGTAAACAATGCAAACCATATTTCAAATAAATTAACTAAATTTCTACATCTAATCCTTTAGAACATATCCATATGAATTTTTTAGACCATCTAATGTAGAAATTTTGGCTAGAAAATTATATTTATATATTTTAGTTGATGATTTTCAAGATTTACATGGGTATATTTCCTAAAACTCAAAAGTGAGGTATTCCATGTGATTGAAAGTTTTTTCAAAATTGATCCAATTTAAAAAGTTTTTAAATTAATTTCATTGAGAAGTGATCATGGTGTATAATTTGAGAACCAAGAAATCAATTAATTTTGCCCAAATTTAGGTATTAAACACAGCTTATATACAATAAAAACACCTCAATAAATGGGATTGTTAAAAAAAAAATAACTCTTTAAGAAATGGTAAGGACTATGCTAAATGAATACAACCGTCCTACCTATTTTTGGGTATATGCAATAAAAACATCCTGCTATATCATCAATAGAGTTTTATTAAGACCAATTATTAAAAAGAAACACTATGAACTCTAGAATAACATAAAGCCTAAGCTAAAGTAATATAAAGTTTTTGTATACAAGATTTATATCATGAATAATTAGAACAATCTTGGTAAATTTGATCCAAAAGATGATTATGGAATATTTCAAGTTTACTTCACTACTTCTAAATCCAATAGAGTGATTAAAAATAAGTCATATATTGTTGAAGAATTTGTTCAGGTGAATTTTGATTAAAATGTACTATTTAATAAAAAGGAAGATCAAATAGATGAGATTAATGACTCCTAAGACAATATGAGAATTTAATCACCTTAAACTATTTTTTAAAATAAACTAAATGAAATTATATCTAGTCTAGAAGAACATGAAATAGAATAACTTGAAAGTGTCTTACTTAGACAGTCCAGAACCTTAAATGATTAACCTTTAGAAATAGATATAGGGAACCTATACACAAGAGTTAGGAATAAAAGAAATATTAGAAACCTAGTTGAATTATATGACTTTTTAACTCAGTTAAAAGATAAATCTATTGTAGAAGATTTAATAGATTATAGTTGGCTATTGGACATGCAAGATGAAATAAACAAATTAAAGAGAAATGAAATTTGAGAATTTTTAGAAAGTCCATCCAATTATTCAGAAAAATGATCAAAATGGATCACTAAAAATAAACAGGATGATCAAGGGATCATTACTAGAAACAAATCTAGATTAGTAGACAAAGTATATAATCAGGAAGAAGTAATAGATTATGATGGAACCTTTGAACCTCTTGATATATTAGAATTAATTATAATCCGTTTAGCTTATTTATCTCATATAAATTTAAAATTATATCATATGGATGCTAAATCTTCCTTTTTAAATGGATATTTAATGGAGGAATTTTATTTTGAACAACCCCCAGGTTTTGAAAAACATCATAAAAAAAATTAATTTTTTAAAATTACTAATGAACTTTATGGCCTTAAAAAGTCACCCAGAGCTTGGTAATAAATATTAATATCATCTTTATTGAGAAATGAATTTTTTGGGATTATTAGATCATAAAATTTTATAAAAACAATATTTTATATTATTTTATTTTTATAAATTTATGTTTATGATGTTATTTATAGTTCAATAAATAAAAATCATAGTAATGATTTCTAAAATCTAATTGAAAAAGAATTTTAAATCTATATGATGGGAGAATTGAATATATTTTTAGGATTTCCAATTTTTCCAAAACTTTTTGAATTTTTTTTTCAATTAAATTAAATATATTATTGATTTATTAAATAAATTTTAACTAGACAAAAGAAATACTTATAAAAATCCTATAAGTTCCAATATAAAACATGATTTTGATGATGTTGAAAAACCAGTTGACAACAAGCTATATAGAGGTATGATTAGTAGATTATTATATCTTACTTCTAGTATACCAGACATAATGTTTTCTGTATGTATTTTTTCTAGATTTTAGTCAAATCCAAATGAATCCCAACTTAATTCTGTTATAAGAAAATTTATAAATTTAAAAGGATCTTTTTTCAATCTCTTCTTTATCAAAAAATGTCTAATTTTATCTCAATTTCAAATTTCGATGCTGTATTTAGAGGATTTAGATTAGAATGAGAAAGAACCACCTGAACCTATCACTTTTAGGGAAATATTTAGAATCATGGTGTATTAAGAAACAAAATTTAGTTTCCCTTTCAATAGTTGAGGTGAAATATATATCTAGTGGCGGTTGATGTGCACAAGTGATGTGTATGAAACACACTATCTTGGAATTTAGACTAAATTTTAATATTATACCTATTTTATGTGATAATACTAGTGCTATTAATATTTCTTGAAATCCTATAAGTCACTCTAGGACTAATCATATTGATATAAGGAATCCTTTTCTATGAGACCATGTTATTAAAAAGGATATTTATTTAGTATTTTTAAATACTGAATATAAAATAGTTGATATATTTAATAAACCACTTCCCACTGCAAGTTTTGATATTATTAATGGGGATTTAGGGATATTTATGTTTAAATAAACATGTATTAATTAATTTTAATTTACATTGTTAATTTCCCTAATAATTAATTCTATTTAAATTTTTTTGTTTAGTGGTTTTTTTAATTTTTTTACTCTTTTATTTTATGTTATTCCTTTTCAAAATTAATTTTTTTAATGATTACACCATGTCATGGGAATGAGGAACCAAAACAAAACCATTATAAAACTCTTTATCTTTCCTTACCCTTTTGATATCAATCCATTCGACTACCAATTACCTCGGTCCTTATTCCAAACAAAAGAATTTGAAAACCTCCAACCTTCAAATTCTATGAAATATAAAAGTCAAAGTGGACAGATTTTGGCAAACATAGGGATCCTAATATTCAGTGTGTCCCTTTTAGAAATATTCTTTGAGGAAAGGTCATTGATTTTGAATGGTTATATTAGATAAACCTTCTTCTCAAGAAAACTATTGCGTTTCATGGTTTGGAATTTCTATTTGATTGGGAAAATAGTGAATTTCAATTTGAGATAGAACTGAAGTAGTTTTACAAGGATTATAAATTTAGCTTTTGGGAAATGATGATATAATATCTTTACGAAAAGATTATAGATAGTTTTTAATATCTTAAGTATAAGTATATCATATTTTAAAATTACCACATGAAAAAGTATTCCATTTCGATATTTGATAAATTGGAAATAAGGATTTAAATCAGAAGATATCATGTGTTCTATTTTTGGTTCAAAAAATATATTTTTTTGTAAAGGATCTCAAGGATGACCAGAAGGTACAAGTAAAAGTTATTAGGACATCAATAGTTCCAAGTTATAATGAGTTAGAAAAGATATTGTACCTAGAAATGTTTATCATGTTCTTATTATCTATGATATTAAGATAAATTTTCCAAGATATAGGATGAATAATCTGAATGACATCTTCCTTTAATAGGTTAGAATGTATTTTTATCCCTATGGTCAGATCATTTCTCTTCCTTTGTATTGAAAACAAATATTTCACCAAGTGGAAATTCATACTAGATGTCACCTGGAGAATGTTTTGAATGTCGTTACTCTATCAAAATTTCGTTTATTTTGGAGTATAGTTAAAGGTAATCTACTGCTAGTTAGTGAAGATAACCAATAAGAAACTGGTCCCTTTTCTTAGGGGGAGAAAGAAAATATCAATTTTTTAGGTTCAATTTGTTTAAGAAATGAACTAGTTGTAGAATCCCACAAATAAGGTGTTACTCAACCAACAAAAATAAATCTTTATTACGAATATAAAGATCAAGATGATTAGTATTTAGAAGAATAAGACCATAAAGAAATTGTCAAATAGCCAACAATTAGAGAAGAACCTCAACATGAGAGCCTAGAGGGAGAAATACATAGGATTGGTGATAAGACTCTATCAGTGCATTTGGGGGAAATAGATCATTAAGAGGAATATCTGGATGGAAGTCAAGTTCAATAACATCAAGTTTCCCATACACCAGATCAATAACAGTACAATTCTCAAGTATGAGTGCATGTTTAGAAATTAGTAATTGATAAAACTCAAATTATTGAGTTTCGGGGTATTTCTACTATTAGTCAGCTTCTAGAGAGGATAGTTTCTATATCTGGTGAAAGGAAAACAATCCTTAATGATATTTATTTTCAACGGAAAAGACTATGATTAAGTCTTTATATTTTATGGATGTAGTTACTCCATCAAAGAATCCTAATGAAGTAACACATGATTCTCTGAAAAATTAGATAGAAGACCTGGTTATCAAATTCAACAAAGTAAAAGAGGAGAACCACAATATTTTGAAATAAAAGAATATCCAAGAAAAATATTTTAATGATTTGAAAATTTCTTCAATCCCATGATTATAATTAGAATCTATTTATAATCAATTACAATGATTTAGAGAAAATCTTATTTCAAAAAGAGATTTTGATTCCTTAAAGAGAGACTTGAATGATGAGTTTGTGAAGATGAAATCAGAATCAATATCCAAAACAGATTTTGTATATTTTAAATGGTATTTGGTTAATTAGTTCGAACCTTTAGAAGGAAGTGTCATTAAATACAGATCTTCTAATTTTTCATCTCTAAATTATCTAGATTTAGTTAGAATATTTCAAGAAATCACATCAGAAATGGATTACATGAAGGATAAGATTTAATTACTTCAATGTAATAGTGTACCTCTGCATGTCCTGTTGGATAATCAAAAAGAAATTATCATAAAATTGACCTCAAGTGAACCTAACATCATATTTATCCTAAAAAAGTGCTATGAAAATATTTCTCAGTTTCTAAAGATTAAGGGAAATCTACCTGACATTTTCTTAGTCAATCTGGATGAAAACTTGAAAGTGAGTCAAGATTCAAGAATTTTGTTAATGAAGTAGAGTAACAATATTTCATAATGGTTTCAAGGGATGATTGAAAAGTTAAAACAAGTTTCCTAGTAAACTCAGGCTTCTTTAGAACTAATAAATATCTTCAGTTAAAAACCTTTTCCCAAATACCAAACCTTTGTCTATAACTTTTTGTCAAATCTGAAATCACTTGTGTACTATTTTGAATAAATATTTAATTTAATTTTGATATTATATGTTTAATTTCATTGACTTATTGTTTGTTCTTCTCAACTGCTAGAACACATTTTTATTTTTCTATACAATATACTATCACATTTACTTATAGTTATATAATACATTAAATGTGTTAAAATACATTTTCCTGTATATTCATTTTTATAACACAAAATGGAGAGATAAACTTGGTGAAAAAACATTATCCTTTTAAAAGTAACTTTTTAAAATATAAATAGTAATGTAAAATTGAAATATTTCCGTAAAAATTTATTTTAAAAAAACATGAAAACTTAATTTCCAAAAATTTCAAGTATTTTCATTAAATACTATTTCACAAGTGTTTAAAAAATCCTATTTTATGTAAATTTTTATGTGTTTTGTGATCATCAAAAAGGTGGAGATTGTTGAAAATGTGTTGCCTCAAAAATACACTATAAACCTTATTGATTTGGTTCTCACAAATACCCTTGTTTATTTTACTGATAATATTAATTTTAGTGCATTTATGGAAATTAATATTCCTTTTAATATTTAATCTGGATTTGTATTCAAATTATTAATCCTCAAGGACTATTCGTTAAAGTGTTTAGAATGTTTTTAGCATATTCTAGAAACACTAATTATACCAAATGTTGGTAAGTGTATCATAGGGAATAAAACCTATGTTTAGAACATGTATGGATTATATACACTACATTGATATGAATTATAGACCATCATCCCTATATTTGAAAGGAACCTTACGTTTCAAAGAATGAAAAGTATGGTTAAGGAACCCTATATAAGTAAGGAAAATTATTTTTTTAAGAATGAAATGTATGGTTAATAAACCCTAAATAAGAAAGGAACCGTACGTTTGAGGAAATGAATGTTGGGATAATCAACCCTACTTTTATGATCAACCCTACATTTGATATTTTTTCATTTTATAATCAAACCTATATTTGACTACTTAATCAACGGAGATTTAAATCCACGATTTTATGTGATATTTGTGAAACTATCTTGAAATCAATAAAAATATATTTTTAACCTTCTTAAGACTGATTCAATGGTTTGTTATGTTTGATTCTAAGAATCATATTAAATAGAGTAAACTAATCCTATTTCTAAGGGAAGTTACAAATCTTCTGATCAATTTATTTTGAATATCCACGATCTGTCTGGAAACATTCTTGGATCTAGAATATAGAAGAAATTTACCTTATCTAAATATTCTTCATCAATTTCTTTTTAAATATACATAAGAAAATATATTTGTGATTATATTTTTAATATAGTTGTACTAAAAATATCAATTGACTATGTTTTTTTGAAAGAGACTACACTTTGAAGATATACATTTTTTACATCGAATTGATATGAAAACTAATTCTTGTTTGTTACCTTCATTAATGAAGATATATGAAAACTATGATCACATCAAATAAATCATTTCTTGAATAATTTATCCTTCTTGGAATAATATATTCGTTCTTTCAGTTTCTTCTGTAACTATGAAGTTTAACCTATACCCTAAAAAAGTTACACTCTTTTGATTTATTAGAGTTTTGACTGCTCAGACTTAGTCCTGGTGGAGTATCAACTTCTCTGTATAAGTTGTGGATTTTTTTGTTCCATGTAAAAGAACTAGAAGGCTCGATTTAGACTTGTTTTTATGGTGTCGACTACCTATACTTATTTGTGGTTTTAAGGTCTTGTGATATGAGGACCTTTTCTAGTGAAAATTACCTTTCTCGCAGGGAGGGAGTTGGTGGAGTAGACATAAGAATCTTTGTTTCCCAAAAAACTATAAAAATTTCTATGTTATTATTATTTGTTTATCTTATGCTTAATTGATTACAATACATAACACTGCATATCTTAAAAAATCGAAAAGAAAAGGAAAAATCTAGAATCAGTCAACATCTTTGAAAAATTAAAATTCAGGGCCCCTCTTGTGTATGTTTTTATTATTTAGACATAAAAATATATTCATTAAATATTTCATTACTACCTTTCATGTGAAGAATGAATGGAAAATGAATCACTTACCTTCGTGGAGGTTGTATTCCTCACTTGCAAGTGATTGTATACTATCATTCTCCAAAATATTTAATGGTAAAAAGGTAGATATAATATTATAATTAAAGAATAATAATTATGTCTTAAATATCATGTACATGCATTAAAATAATCATACTAATCTTCCATGAAATATGGTTATAGAAAATGAATTATATCACTACGTAGAGGAGGTAGTGCACATGTACACATGAATGATACATTCACATCCCATTTGATGGAAAAGATGGTGAATAATAGTGTTTAATTAATCAAAATAACATTTAACTACATTTAGGATACATAATTTATTGTTTTATAATGAATAAAATATAATTATATGAGATAGAAGAATAAATAAATTGAAATATTTTTGGTGGATCTACTATAAAATAAGCCTTTAACAGTGCTGGAATTTACCAGTGCAAGCAAAAAAGAACTAATAAATGGAATATTTATTAGTGCTAAAAAAATAATTGATAAATTTAACCTTTTATCATTATTTTTTAGTGATGATAATGAGACCCTTTATTAGTGAATTATTTTTAGTGCTGACAAATGGAACCCTTTATCAGCACTGTTTTTAGCGTTGGTAAATGTTATCCTTTATTAGCGGGTTTTTAGCACTGATAAATGGTACCCTTTATTAGTGATTTATGTTTAGCGCTAATAAAATTCTGAATAAATAAAATTTAAAAATTAAATAAAAAAATTAAAAATGAGTTTATTAAAAAAACTATTACCGATTTTTTAATTAAATAATTATAGATAAAAAAGAATAAATTGATTATACTATCTGTAAATTATAAATTCTAATAAAAATAATATATTTAATATATATACATATGAAAAATAAAAATTACACAAAATAAAATATAAAAATAAGAAAATTGAGGAAAATATTAAACATTTTATTAATTATATAATTATTGATAATGTTAGTAAATAATTTATATTAAATATATAGATATACATTAATGTATATAAGTATTATTTTTTAAAAAAATTATTTTCTTTATATTAAATAGTCATATATTTAGTAAATAATTGTTATAATTAATAATTAATATGAATTATGAATACATACTAATTGCATAGATTAATATATATATATATATAATTGGATGATGTTTGATTTTTCAATTTAACATAGATCAAATGTATGTTATATAGATTTCATATATATGCAATTAATTCATTTTTACATAAAATGCATAGATACAATACCTATCCATTTTTTCAATAATGTTAAAGCATACTTATTATTAATTTATTCCATTTCACACATTTTTAACATACATTCACTTTAAATTAGATATTCATTAATAATGTAAAAAATATATTCGTAAAAAAATATTTATAAATAAAAATAATTATAAACTTACAGTTGCATTATTTATACCATTATATACATTTATAACTATAAATAAATAAATATTTTTTTAAAAGTATTAATTATAACTAAATAGTTACATATATTTAAATAATTTTTAAATTTATCGTAAATTTACTTAAATGATAAAAATATTTACTATATCTATATTTTTATATTATATATATATATAATTAAATAAATATATAAAAAGATATAAATATTAACTTTCAAATATATATAAATAAATTTAAATAAATATAAAATTATAATAAATATATATAAATAAGGAATATATTTACTATATTTATATTTATATATATTTATTAAGTATATGTATATATTAACATTTTTTATTTATAATTATAATTCTAAATCCATTATAAGTTCTTAAGTAATTAGAGCTGGTAAAAAGAATATTTATTAGTGCCAAAAAAAGTCTTGATAAAATGAATATTTATTGGCACTAAAACTTTAGCACCAATAAATATGGATTTTAAAATCACTTTTTTAGCACTGCTAAAGACGTACCTATATCAATGCTAATAAAGAACAAATAAATATGACTTTTATTAGAGTTTATTACATAAGCCTTGATAAAATGAAACTTTATCAGTGCTTTTTTTAAGCGTTGATAAATGTGTCTTGATATATCTAAACAATCCTAACCAGTTGCAAACCCATCGTGATATCAGAAGATTTTTGTGGAAGCTACCCACTATTGGTGCTCCTCCTCGATGAATCAAAGCTCAAATCACACAAACCCACTCAACTTAGATCTCCTCCAATTGCTCGAACATTGTTTGACATCCGGTGTTTAGTTGTATTTAGGGTTTTTGAATAAAACATATAGATCCATATCTGAGGGTCTTAGATTTGCTTCAATTTAGTGAGGTAGGATGGTGTTTTACTTTGTATATTCTGATTTTCTTTATGTATTTGTCTATTCATTGTTTTATTTCTTCTTCTATGATGTGATCAATTATTTGTTTTCCAATCCATTTATATTGTTTTGATTTTATATTATGACCAAATTTTTTTTATGATCTATTTTTTTCTAGACTACCTATTTGGATATCCTATTTTAGTCTTTTTAAATTTTTGTTTGGAATCAATTTTCATTGATGTCTACATCTGTCCCTCAACTTTCTCCACAAGATTAATTTTTCCTCTATTCTAAGATCTTAAAGAATAAAATCTAGTCCATGGATAACCCAATTAAATTAATATATATTCCACTATATAAATAGTGGAGGTTTTGGATATAAAAACCTTAAATGTATGAGAAAATTGATTTAGAAAACCTATTCTCAATCTTGTGCTGCTGCGAAGCAATAATAGAAGCCGATTTTATGAAATTCATGTAAGGGAATTCATTTATTTAAATTCTGTTTTAATGTTCTAGTGTAAGGGTTTTCCATTAAAAATTTATTTTCTCCAAATTTTTTTGTTTCATTTAAAGAGAAACCTTAGTACGGGTGATACAATATTTTTTTATTTTTAATCACTCTCTATTTTTAAAATTAGAATGAGGCTGTATTTATTTTACAATGTCTTTATATTAGTCTGTAATAGTTTCATATGTTTTTATCAATTTATGTTTATTTTATAATGATATATATACATATATATATATGTGTGTGTGTTTTTAAATATATATATTTATTTCTATTTGTATGTGTTTTCAGATATTATAATGTTAGGGTGATTTTATAATTATTTATTAACAAATTATGCTTCTTGATTTCAAAATTTTAAATGTATTATATTTATTTTCATTAAAAATTATGTTAATTTTTTATTTTTTTTGAAATTATCTGTATTATAAATTCCATGATATATATATATATATGTTTAAATTTGTATGTGATAGATGTTTCAAGGGTTGTTTTTTTCTCTCGCTAGTTTGTGATATATCTTATTGATGTGTGTTATTGATTTATTCCAACTTCTTTATGGACCTCCATAGAATCTCAAGAATGGGTCAATGTGTATTAGATGGCCACTCTATAATCCTTCATATGGGTAGATCTGATGTGGCGACCTCCCTATAATTTTTGGATGAGTCGGTGTGGTGATATTATATCTGAAGAGTCTTAAGATGTTTTCAAATATTTTATGTACCATTTATTTTAAATGTAATGATTCTTTAGTTTCCTACATCACTTTTCCAAGAAAATAGAATTGAAGTTATCAAATTATATATATTAGAAATTATTTATAGGTAATCATCATTTTAGGTCAACATGTATTGGTACCACCCATAAGAATCCTTCATTACTATCCATATATATGAAATAACAATTTATTTATTAAAATGTTTTATCAATACATTTTTATATTTTCTAGTTTATTGAATTAGATTTTATTATTATTGTTTATCATATTTGGGTTTCTTATTAATATTTAACTTCATATATTATATTTTCATTTGTTTAGGGGATTTAATAAAGACTTTATGTGTTTAGAACAATAGTTATTATTGCAATTTGTTTCTTGATACTAATCCTCCATATCTTTTATAGAAAACCATCATCACGTCATCTCCCAAACAATCATTATTTCAATTTGTTTCAGGAAACTAATCCCTATTATCTTTTATGTTTCTTGTAATACTCTAAGGATTAGTCATCCCATGTGTGACTACTGCATAGAGTATTACAAGAAACCTAGGTGCATACCCACAAGAGATGAAGGATGTGTCAAAAAAAGAAATGATAAATGTCTCGAAGATGAGTTATTGAGGATGAATATTGTCTATAACATTCACCTTTAAATTAATTCATAGGATAACACCTTCAATAGTGTAGTAATTCTTTTCTAAAACTCAATTACCTATTTTCTTCAACATATTGAAATTATTTGAAACAATCAAATTTTGAGTTTCCCTTATTAGAATTTTATACAAATTTCACCTTTGAGAATAAGTAACATATGTTTGTTTATTTACTTATTATACAAAATTAATATTTTATGAACTCAATAGGATAAATAGGAATAAAGAATGGATGCATGATAATTGTTTAATAAAATAGTATGAAGATGGAGTTAAATAGTTTATCAAGTTTTCCTGAGAGCATGAAGATGACCCTTGTAAAATTATCTGTCTATGTTTATATTGTTCTTATTCAAAACAAATTAGTCCAAAAGTGTTGGATAAACATTTTATTTGTCATGAAATAGATCAGAGCTATAAATGTTGTATTAAACATGGTGAAAAACAGAATGTGGACACTGATTGGGGTGATTCTATAGTTTATGGATCATTTTATATGAATACCAGTGTAAATGATGATGGATATTTCATGGAATAAATGAAAATGGAAATTGAAGATAAAATTAATGATTGTGTAAATATGTTTGATGAGTTAAATAGTTCTTCCAAGAAACCCATGTATATCAATTTTACTAAATACATAACATTTTTAGCTGTATTTAAGTTATATAATTTTAAAGGTGGCAGTAGATGGAGTGACACCAGCTTTACTGAACAACTTGATCTCCTGAATGATTTTATACTGGAAGAAAATTAACAACTATGTGAATATATGATTCAAATTTTTTTTACATTGAATTAGTATGATATCTAAAAAATATATGCTTGACTAAATTATTTCATATTGTTTATCAAAGACCATGAATCACTCAAAAAATGCATTAACTGGAAAGAATATCAATAAAAGAAAAGTGAATCAATTTCTTTGAAATCTGTATGATACTTCAAAGTAATTCCATGGTTTAGAAGACAATATGAATGTTAGGAAACCATGAGACAATTTAAATGGAATTCATATATAAGAATTAAAGATGAGAACCTACATCATCCAGAATATTCTTTATAGAAGAAGAAAATTGACTACATTTATCCTAAATTTGGAAATGAGATGAGATAATTCCATCCTGTGTTATCTACAGATAGAAAAAATCCTTTTTGTACATAGAGTATAACTCACAGTATATGGGCCTTAATTTTGATTAATTATAACTTTCCTCCATGCATAAAGTGTAAATAAATTATTTTGTCTCTTCTTATATATGGACCAAGGAAACCTGGTAATGACATTGACTTCTATTTGGATCCATCGATCAAATATCTAAAATTGATGTGGGATACATGTGTTATAATATATGATGTCCATAGAAGGGTAGAATTCACATTGAGGGATATGTTTTATGGAATGATAAATGAATTCCCCTCTTATGGAAATTTATTAGGCTATAGCATTAAATGAATGTTGGTGTTGTGAAAAATGCACACACTTAGTTCAGTTGAAGCATTCATTGAAGATTTTGTTTTTAAGACGTCAAATTTTTTACCTTGACAAAATAAATACTGATCCTGGATGATAACATCTGATGGGAATATCGAAAAAGGTATAACACCATATCCAGTAACAGGTGATCAATTATAAAATATTGTAAAATATTATGACACTGTTTTCGATAAACATTTTTTGAAAAACATTACAAAATCTTATTTTAATAAGTGATCAATTTTCATTGAATTATCGTACTGGAATTGTTTATATGTCAAACACTTTATGGATGTCATGCAAGTAGAAAAAATGTACTTTATAGTTTTATTGACACATTACTAAATTTTCCTAGAAAAACAAAAGATGACATGAAGGCTAGGTTGGACTTGATTGAAATGGGGATAAGGGAAGAGTTGGAACAGATAAAGGGTAAAAGATGGATATTTCTTCCCCTATCATCTTACACTCTATCCAAATAGTAACAATTGAAATTTTTTCTTTTAATTAAAAGTAGAAATATTTTTCATGGGTATTCATTAAATATCAAGAATGTTGTTTCAATGACTAAGTTTTAGTTACAAGAACTAAAATCACACGAATGTCATGTTTTTATGCAAGATTTATTACCTATTTCTTCCCATCACATTCTACCTCAAAATATATGACATGTATTAACCATACATTTCTTCTTTCTCAAATCCTTATGTAATAATGTTATATACCCGGTGAAGTTTCCCATCATGAATATGGAGGTAGCAGTTATATTATGTTAAATGGAGATGTTCTTACCACCATTATTCTTTGATATGATGGTTAATCTAATGGATCACTTGGTTAGAGAGGTTAAAATATGTGGTCCTATCCATTATAGATGGATGTATCCCATTGAATAGTATATGATGATTTTGGAAGGGCATTTCAAGAATCAAAGTCGGCCAGAAGGTTGTGTTGAAGAATGTTATATTATTGAAGAATTTATTTAATTATGTACCGATTACCTATTGGGTGTTGACAACATCAATCTCCCAAAATCTTATTACAGTGAATTACTTATGGGTTAAGGTATTTCTCAAAGATATGTTGTTACAATTACATTAACAGATCAATATCAAGAACACCTTTACATTTTATATAATATTTAGGATGTTGATTCGTACATTAAATCCCACAAATAAATTCTTAGAGATTTGAATCCATCATGGGATGAAGGATATATATCAAATACATATAATCACCAATTTATATGATGGTTTTATAATTAAATTTATAAGGAGTCATATAAAAATATGAATTCAATTTATGAACGACTTCAATTGCTAGACAGGGGATCAAATACAAATGTTATATCTTGAACTAGTTTTGTAATCAATGGTTATATATTCTATATAAAAGAACATGATGAATCTAGTTCGATGAAAAAAAGAGGTGTTACACTAATGGATGAAGTGATACACATATCTGTTTCCAAGGATTGAAATCCAATTTATCAAAATAAGTCACATTTTGGCATTATCGAACAGATATATGAGTTGGATTATACACAATTTCAAGTTTTGATTTTCCATTGAATATTGGTTGAAAATATGAGTGCATTAAAAGTTGATGAAATATGATTTTTGAAGGTACATTTTAGTGTTAAAGGGGAAATATTCGAGCTATTCATAGTGGAATCACAATAGTGCAAGTGTTTTATGTCTTTGATTTAAAAAACAAGAATTGATAGAATTTCCTAATAGAGAATAATTTTTTTGGGTCAGTTGAAAATTTAATTGAGGATGACCCGTTCATTTGGAGATCACAATCACTTAATACTTGTCCCAATTTAGAAAATGTATTTTATGTTATAGGGGACCACAAATTAGGGTTTTGGATTATCGATAAGGGAACCAAATCCTGTAGGATCAAATTTTATAATGAGATTCTCAAATAAAATAGAGTGGGGGGGGGGTGAATTATATATTTTAATAATTTCATTGGAACCATTAAGGTTGATATAAATATTACTTAAGGAAAGTTTCTTATCCCTTAGGGAATATATTTTTTAAGTTAACTTTAAAATTTAAGGAAACTTATTTTAACAAATTTAAACAAAAATTTACAAACCCTCTTAAAGAAACCTTTTCTTAACCTTTAAAACCTTAACATAGAAACTTAAGAAATATATTATTAAAAGTAATATTCTACCTTAAAGCGTATGAAATCATTAATATAATGAGAGTAACATAATTATAAAGTATATGAAATTTAGACTTTCTAACTTTAACAAAGTTAAATTTAGAGTAGAATAAAAACAACTTGAAATAGAAAACAAGTAATAATGAGATTACTTTAACCCAAAGAGAAAGGTATCCAACAACCTTGGATAAATTTTCATTGATTTATACTTTCAATAAATTCTATCTTACCCAAACCTAGGTAAGCACTCAATTTGAAGATCGGTATCTATCTTGCTATCCCTACAAGCCTCTGATTTAGAAAGAAATCAGAACCTCTGTCTTCCAAATCTGGGATCCCACGATCAGTACGATCAGAGTCTGCACAAAAAAAGTCTGAAAAAATTGTTCACTCTTGAACAAGTTGTTCACGACATCCACAAGAAAAACTGAGAGTTGTAAGATCCTCTCTCTCTAGAAATCACATCACAAACTTTGATCAATTTTCTATACACTGTATATCATCATATTACTTTTTTTGTTAAAATGAACTCATATTTATAAGAAAAACTTCTCAACAGTCAGCTCCACTAGAACACTCATATTTTACATAAATTTCGGAGGGACCTAGACATGTGTCAAACAGACAATAGTTAATTTATAATAGATTGTAAGACATTGTTTCATGTATAAGAAATTATGTTAAGTTTAAGGTAAATGTTAAGTATAAGAAAACTTAGAATCTGATAATATTTGAATGAAATATTAAACAACTATATCATTATCAAGAAAATTGATTCTTAAGAAAATGAAAATTGTATTGAGAAAATGGTATCATTATTTTTGGTACCGGTATTATAAAATTGGTATGACATTTTTATCGGTATTAGTATCATGAAAAATAGTATCACCTAAGATTAAGTAAAACAATACATTAGAATATTAGGTACACCATAATGTTAAAAATGTTAGTAAAACGTAATGAATTTTTTTAAGTAGAATAGAATGAAAAATTTGTAAGTAAAACAGATTGAAAAATCTATAAGTAAAACAGATTGAAAAATCTGTAAGTAAAACTGATTGAAAAATATGTATGAAAATTGGAATGAAAAATTTGTTGGTAAAACAGATTGAAAAATCTGTAAGTAAAATGGATTGAAAAATATATAAGTAAAATATATTGAAAAATCTATAAGTAAAATAGAATGACCAAACTATACGTAAAACAAAACTTAAGAAAATGTGTTTGTGATTTTAAAAACATAAAACCATAAGGAATGGAGAAGTCATAATAGAACCTTATTAATTCAAAAATTTAGCATTTTTGGAAAACACAGAAAACTTTTCTAAGGAAGAATATATTGACTTATAAAAACAAGTATGAAAAACATATCTCCCCCTTTGAAAGAAATTTAAGATGAAAACGACTAACTCCCCCTTATATTATGTTTACCAAGGATTGTATACTTGATCTTTAGTATCCAGTTTTATTTCTTAAGGAAATATATCCCCCTTAGATAAACATCACTTCTTAAAAGAAACTTCCCCTTACTTAGGCATTATTATTTCTTACCATACTCCCCATTAATTGATTCTACCTCTTTGGAGTCTTCATTAAATTATTCCATGAAATAAATTCTCCCCTTTGTGATTTATAAAATGGAATGGAGTAGTATAGGATATACCTGTAAGGTTAAGAAAAATTACAAGAGAAAACAAAAAAAGGATATGCAAGAGAATTATTAAGGAAATTTTGGAAATGAAGTTTTAGATTACAAAAAAACAACGGAATATAAGAAAAAAAATCATTTATCCTTCTTCTTCTCAAACAACATTTTATTTATCAAAACTTTAAGTTTCTTCACTTACTTATGATCTTATTGAATCTTCTATATCAAAATCTCATGATCCTAGTTATTCTTTTCTAAGGAAAATATCCTTTCTTCTTCAGCTTTGATTATATTATATTGATTTTTAATGAAATCATCTTGGACAACCACATTTTTCACTAAATTGTCTCTGACATCTTTTTCACTACTTATATATTGAGCAACGAAATTGAGTTGGATTACTTTCTTAGAAATGGATGCTCTGACTTAGTTGAACTTGTATTCACAAGTAATGAAAGCTCAATTTGTTGAATTTATGAAGTCATTGAACTGTCTAAGATCTTCATTGATGGTTTTGGTGCGGTTAAATAATTTCTTTCAAGTTACCTTATGAGATTTATAATCAATCAAAAAGTTGTTAAAATCCTCTTCTTTCTTAACCACCATTTTCATCAGCATTTTAATAGATTTTGTCTTTTGATTTAGGGTTTCTTGAATCATTTGACTCCGGACATATATATTTTCAAGAAACGGAAGAGTGTTGACCAACTTCCTTAAAGATAGCTTGACAAATTCATGCACAAAAATAGATAAGGACACAGAGTCTGAATCATCTTTTCCTTTCTCAGTTCCTCTTTGAGTCAAGGAATCTTATTTCTCTATCCTTTTGGAAGACTTCTGGGTTGTTTCTTTATTGGATGAGGCAACAATAACACTATTTAATTTTTTATAAATTCAAAATGGGGGTTTTTTATTGGATACTTGGATAACATTAATATCTCCATGTTCATCTTATTTCCCTTAACACTTTTCTTCATGAGTTACTTCTTGTCTTTCTTCTTCGTAGATCTCTTCCCCGTCATCACTTTGTTGTTCAAACTCTTCTTTCCCTTCTTCTTCCACTTCAACTTAAACTTGTTCTTCAACTTTTTCAATCTCTTGTTATTTATAAATGGATTTTGAAGTCTGAGGTGTTCTATTATACTCCTCCACTTCCCTTAGAATATCATCACTGGATTCTTGAAGGATATGATCTTCCATTTCTTGAATAGGTTCTGATATTGATTATACTTTCTTCGCTTTCATGATTTCCGGAGTGACAACCCATTTCTTAAGAATAACTTGAGATTCCAGTACATCTTGATATTTATTCTCTATGGCTTTTAGTAATGACTAACATACTTGAGCTTCTAAGTATTTCTTCTTCAACAACTTCTCCTTCTTTTCTTTTTCAAGGTTTTTAGCTTGACTAATTTTTAAGACCGTATCCTCTATAGTATTTAACCCAATTGGAGGATCACCTTCCTTTCTGGTATCTTCCATATTTATACAATTTTCAACCGTTGCATCAGAATAGGCTTTTGGATTCTTTACAGTAGGAGGTGCTGATACCGGATTAGCAGGAACTAGTATTGGTAAGCTTGGTTCATCAGGATTTGTTTTCTTAGGTATTGATTTTGGTGATTCTAGAAGAACAAACTTGCCCTAGACATCAATTTATTCAATAATTTTGGATTCTTGTAAAAAATCCTCCTTCATTCTCCAAAGCGTATCATCACTAAGAAAATAAATCTTGAACGACTTAGAAATTGATCGACAAGGGACATTCATCTCTTGAAGGAACATTACGATTATCATGGAGATAATTTTCAGACACATAAGTATCCGAGACCTTATGGTTCTGGATTTTACTGCATGGATGGTGAGAAATATGTACTTAATAAAGTTGATATTACTTATATTGGAAAAAGAGATAATATAAAGACAACTCATATCTTTAGAGATTCCTTATCGTATTTCCTTAGAATAAGTAATCCTTTCATCCAGAGAGCTACCAGCTTGTGATTTGTTGAAATATTAGAAATATTTGGGTTTTTAATATTCTTTAGACCAAGGTTATCCGGAGCCTTGTCTTTTTCAAAAGAGCCTTCCTTCAAGGGAAGTCTATGATAGCATAGAATAACTTCTCATTCCTAAGGTATCTTGAGAACATTTGATTCCTTCTTATAAGGAACTACATACGTTTTGTAATAACACTTGAAATTAAACATATCCTTTCCATCATTTTTTATGAAAATAACATATTCATATAATTGTATGACTAGATCAGGGTAAACCAGATCCTGAATTGTTTCCTTATCCATAAAACACTTTCCCATCTGTTAGTTTTTATGACCTTAGAAATGAGGGTGTCATACTTTTCAAAGAAATTCGGGCATACTGGTCTTTCCCTAAAGATTGACTAATCCTTTATTTCCTTGATAATAGTCATCTGATCTGCTGAGGATTTAGAAGACATTCATAGTGTATGAAACTAAGGAATCAGAATGTAGACATTGAAGGAAACATAACTTTGACACAGAGATCAGAGAAGATAGTGTGGAACTCATAAACAAAGCACCCCTTATATAGACATAGTAGTGACCTTCCAGCTTCTTTAAGATAATCAAATAGCTAATGATAACCAGATCAGATATGACGGTTGAGGATGATTTTAGAAAATATGAATTCTGATTTTTTTAGGTAAAGTAAACAATGAATTAAAAATCATGAAATACCAACAATTGGAAGATAAAATTATAAAATAAAGAGTAAGAAAGTGTACCTTTTGGGATACACTAAAAAATGTTTTTATATTATAAGAATTCTCTTGGAAGATTTAGAATCTATGAATTTTTATTCAATGAATTTCCATTTCATAAAATTCCATTTAGTGAATTTCCATTCCAAGGATTTACATTCTAGAAATTTATAAAGGAAAAAACTTTCTTAGAAAAAGATAAATTTTCTTGAAGAATGATAATTTTTCTTATAGAAAGATAAATAAAAACAAACAAAAAATCACATTTACTCCCCCTAAAATAACCAGTAATTTAATTTTTGGATATGATTTAATGTATTTAAATATATAAGAAGGTAAAGGTTTTGTAAAAATAGAAGAAATTTGTTCTTTCATTCTGATGAATTAAATAATAATATCTCCTTTAAGTGTGTGATACCTAAGAAAGTGATGTTTAATATCTATGTGCTTTTTAAGGGAGTTATGTATAGTTTTTTTACTTAGGGAAATGGAACTTGTCTTGTCATAGAATATTTGATTTTTAGTAATACTCTTATCATAGTCTGTGGGTGTGTATTGAATCCAAAAAACTTGAGCATAACAACTTCCAGTTGCTACCTATTCAGCTTCAGTAGTGGAATGTTTTACAAATTTTTTCTTCTTTCAAGAACATGAAACTAAGGTATCTACAAAGAAATGAAAAGTTCCATATGTACTCTTCCTATCCATTTTACAACCACCAAAGTCAGTATCCAAAAAAATTTAATTTAAAAATCATTTCTAGAAGAATAAAATAGTCCTGAATCTAAAGTTCCCGTTAAATATCGAAAAAATTATTTTCACAACTTTTAAATGGGATTATTTTGTATTTTATTGATATATTGCACATATGAATACATAAGACATTATGTCAGGTCGACTAGCTATTAAGTAAAGTAAACTTCTTATCATTCTTCTATAAGATTTTTGATGCATATGTTTCCCTACTTCATCAATATCAAGAGTATTAGAGGTTCAGATAGGAGTAATTATACTCTTAGTGTTGTCATACCAAAAAATCTTAAGAAGATATTTGATATAATTATGTTGGGATATGTATGTTTCTTCTGGTTTTTGAAAATTTTGAAAACCTAGCAAAAATGTTAACTCACCCATCATACTCATTTCAAACCCATATTTCATAAGATTCAAAACGAAATATATTAAGGATTTCTGAGTTAATCCAAATATGATGTCATCAATATAAATTTTAATAATAAAAACATATTTATTAACTTTCATTATGAATAGGGTTAGATCAGCGGTTCCCTTAACAAAGTTATTTTGAAGCAAAAATCTTTTAAGTCTATCATACCAAGATCTAGGGGAATTTTATGTCCATATAGTGCTTTTGTAAGTTTTTAAACATGATTAAGAAATTTTTTATCTTAAAAAATAAGGGGTTGATCTACATAGACCTCCTCCTATATATAACCATTGAAGAAATCACACTTTACATCCATTTGATAAAGTTTAAAATTAATGAATGCTAAAAAGGATAGAAGAATATGGATAGATTCAAGTCTAGATATAGGAGAATATGTTTCTTCATAGTCTATACCTTCTTGTTGATTATATCCTTTAGCAACTAATCTTTCTTTATTTCTAAAAATAATTTCGTTTTCATCGCATTTATTTATAAAAACCCATTCTTCTCCAATAACAGAAGCCTCCTTATATTTTTCGACCAAGATCCAAACTTGATTCTTATGAATTCATTGAGTTCATATTTCATGACCTTTATCCAATATACATCAACCAAGGATTAATCAAGAGTCTTTGGATCAAATTGGGAAATAAAAACAACATGTTCAACTTCTTTCTTTAAGTAACTTCTAGTTCATACTGGTTGATCAACATTAGTAATGATAATATCATTTGGATGATTCCTAAGTAACAACTAACTTGGGTTTTGTAAAACTTGTTCATCAATATAGGGTAGAAAATAAATAGGATTAAATGTCTCAAAAATATTTTCTTGAACATTTTCTATAACTAAAGGATCCAATAGAAAAGGTTGGTGATAATTTTTAGAAAAAATATCATAAATAAGTTCATGTTGTTTGAAAACAAAAGGATCAGTTTCATCCAATTTTACATGTACTGTTTCTTCCACAGTAAAAGTGTTTTTATTAAAAACAATATATGCCTTAGAGTTGTAGAGTAACCTATGAAAATTCCTTCATCGAATTTAAATGTAAATTTATGTAAGTTATCATTAGTATTCAAGATAAATTCTTTTCAACCAAAAACATTGAAGTAAGAAGATTTTGGGTTTCAGTCAGTCCATAACTAGAAAAGTGTTTTATTAATAAAAGGTCTTATTAAAACCTGATTTATAGTATTACAGGTAGTACTTACAACTTCATCCCAAAATTTTTAGCAATAGAGTACTCACTGAACATGGTTCTAGTCATCTCTTGCAGAATATTATTTCTTATTTCGACAACATCATTTTGTTGAGGATTTCTTGGAGTTAAAAAGTTGTGAGTAATACCCTTATTACTACAATAAGTTTCAAAGTCCGAGTTTTCAAATTCTCCTCCATGATCACTATAAATAGTTATAAAAGGTAGGTTTTTCTGATTTTTTACATGAGATCTATTTTTTTTGAAATAAGAAAAGGCTTCATATTTCTTTTCAAGAAAATAGACCCAATTAAATATAGTGTAGTCATCAACTAAGACATACACATAGTATTTTCCTCCAATACTTCCAGTTTGTGTTGGTCCAAATAAGTCCATGTGAACCAACTATAAGGAATTATTAGTTGAAACTTCACTTATAGATTTAAAGATAGATTTATGTTTCTTTTCATATTGATAAGGATCAAAGACTTTTAAAGCATCAAACCTAAGTTCTGGTAGATCCTTAACAAATCGTTTCATAGAAATTTTACTATGATTCCTTAAGTTACAATGTCCTAGTACCCTATGCCAAATCCAAGATTGATCTTCAGTGGCACTAAGGCAAGGTATGTCTTAACTTATAAGGTCTTCTAGGTTTAAGTTGTACACATTCTCATGATGAAGTGCAGAGAGAATAAAATCATCCATGGAATTGTAAACTAAGCACTTATCATTTATAAAATTCACAAGGTAACCTTAATTAAATAATTGGCTTTTGCCAATGAGGTTGTGCATAAGGAATTTTACAAAAAGAACATCTGAAATAATAGATTTACTAGGAAGAATAAATGTTACCTATACTGACAATTTCTCCTTGAGAGTTATCTCTAAAGGTTACTTTTCCAGATTTAGTCTTTAAAATATTTTTGAAATAATATTTTTTTCCAGTAATGTGCTAGGAAAAACCACTTTCTACATACCATATGTTGTTGGAACTTCCTTCATTATCCTAAAAAAAAGAGTTAGGTTTTCAGAATCCAATCTTGTTTGGATCTAGAATTGTAAGAAAATAAAATCTAGTGTATCCACATTTGTTTAGAAAGGTATGATTTATGAAACCCAAGGGATTGAACTTTATTTAAATAATAGTTCTTATTCTAATGCCCACTAATTTAAAATTTAGTAAAAAATGTATCTCTTGAAGGAACAAAATAATTTTTTCTAAAAATTGGTTTTTAATGAGAATAACCTATTCCTTGATTATTATCATGAAGTCGGATTTGAGTATACATCTTGTCAAAATTTTCCTTAATAGAAGAAAACATTTCAAGAAGTTTATTCAAGAAAAATGTTTTAGAATTTAGTCTTAATACTAAATGTTCATCTTTAAGAATAATATATTTTGAGTTATGTTTATCCTCTAAATCAACTTTTTCTAAACATGGATTTTTAAGATCCTTAAAAAGTTTATCGTTCTCAGAATTTACTTCCTCAAGTTTCGTAGAAATATTTTATAAAACATCATTTTTCTTATCAAGATATTCGGTAAGATCTGAAATGTATTTTGTCAAAATAAATTCTCTAGAATTTTCTTTTTCATATTTCTTATAAAGTTTACAATTTTTTATTTCAAGAAACTTAGAAAATATATAAACTTTTTCATAGGAAGGTAAATAATTATTATTGTCTGATGAAGAGGTTTCTTCATCTAAAGAAAAACCTTTATCAGGAAAAATTTCACTTAAAGAAATATTGGTTAGGGATTCATCATTTCATAACTTAGCCATAAGAAAATGATTTTGAAATGGGGTTTTGGGTAATTGACCAATATTATTTTTCTCAGAAGTTTCATATTCTGAAGAATCATTAGAAGAATCTCCACCACTAGAACCCCAAGTGTCATTGGCTTTCATGAATTTCTTGTGATTTTATCTATAGAAATTATCCTTGTTCATTTCATAATTTTAGTATTTCTTGTCTATTTTCTTAAGCAAGGGAAAATTGGGTCTAATATGACCGATTATTGTAATTTCAAAACATGTAACTTCTCCATATTTATTTTATTTTCAATATTTCTTCTTTTAGATATATTGAATGTTCTTATTCCCAAAAATCTTGTTCATCCTCTGAGAAAGATTGGATAACTCATTTTTTAAGGATTCACTTTCACTAGATTCATATTGAATAAAAAGTTTCATAGATTTAGATATTGTAACTCTCTAAGGAGTCTTGGATTTCATAAGATTTGAAGTGATTGAAAAATCAACACCTCCATTTCCATTGATCTTATTAATATTACCAGTATCTCTCTTGATTCTAGTTTAGTGTTGGAGAACAGTTCCAAACAATTTATCAAGAGAAATCTGAGTAACTTTCATATTCTCATCTATAACTTTCCTCTTGGATCCCCATTCATTAGACATCATGTCTATAATATTATCTACAAAAATCTCATCATCTAAAACTTTCTCACCAATTGATTCTAAGTTGTTGACCATAGTCATGAATCTTTGTTGTACCCTACATATGGGTTCTCCATTAGGAAAAAAGAAAGCATGATACTCATCTCTGAGCATGTATCTTCTAGTTTTAATGAATTTTGAAGTTCCAAAGTGAGTTACTTCTAGATTCATCCAAATGATATTAGCATCTTAATAATATTAAATTTGGCTAAATATATTTCTAGCAATGGAACAAAGCAATGTATTTTGTACCTTAATGTTCAAATGGTATTCCACATTTTCTATATTAGTGAAGGTTCTGAGTTCTTTATGAGGAATATTATAATCTTCAGTTTACATAATGCAGTTATCTACACTTGTGTTTATCAAAAAGGTCTTCATTCTGTCTCTATAATACTCATAGTAATTTCCATCAAATATCAGAGGGCTAGTTGGATTGAGATTGTCCAGAGATCCAACATCAATGCCTATCATACTAAAAGAAAATTTATTTCCACAAAACATGTTAGCAGTAGAAGTTTGTAAACAAGGACTAAAAAATATGAAGCAGTTAAGAACAATGAAATTTTAACAAGAAAATTTATATCAGAATATAAGTGTTTCAAAGACATGACCTGATTCCAATTGTATGATCAAATATTATAATGTGATGCTCAAATACCAGAGAGGGGGGGGGGATTTTATACTTCAAAAATTACTTTGTAACCTTTAAAGTTGATATAAAAACCTCTTAAAGAAGGTTTCTTAACCTCAAGGGAATTTGATTCTTAATGTTAGATTTTAACTATATGGAAAATTAATTTAACAAAGTTAAATGAAAATTTACAAACCCTTTTAACAAAACCTTTTCTTTACCTTTACAACCTTAAGATAAAAAGTTAAGAAATATTTTTTAAAAGAAAGATTATACCTTAAATCGTATAGTATATTTAATATAATCAGAGTAAAGGAATTAGAAAGTATATGAAAGTTAGACTTTCTATATTTAAAAAAGTTAAACTTTAAGTAGAATAAAAACAACTTGAAATAGAAAACAGGGAACAATAATATTCTTTTATCCCAAAGAGAAGGGTATGAAACGACCTTAGATATTGGTTCCTTGAATTATAGTTTCAAGAAATTCTGCCTTACCCAAACCTAGGTAACAACTCAATCTAAAGATTGGTATCTATCTTTCTATCCCCGCAAGCCCTCTATTTAGAAGAAAATTGGTACCTATCTCTTCCAAATCCGGAATCCCGTGATCAACACAATCAGTGTCTACAAAAATCAATTCTGAACAATCTTTTCACATCAGAACAAGTTTTTCACGACATCCGCATGAAGCACTAAGAGTTGTAAGAGCCTATCTCTATCTTAAATCACTTCAAAAACTTTGTTCACTTTTCGATTCACTGTATATCATCGTACTTAATTTATTGTTCAAATGAACTCATATTTATAGGCAAAACTTCTCAATGGTTGGCTCCACTCAAATATTCATATTTTCCATAAATTCTGAAGGGTCTTGGACATGTGTTAAACCAAAAACGATTAGTTTATAACAGATTGTACAACATCATTTCATGTATAAGAAATTATGTTAAGTTTAAAGTAAATGTAAAGTATAAGAAAACATAGAATATAATAATATTTTAATGATAATTTAAACAACATTAAAAATATCAAAAAAATATATTCTTAAGAAAATGAAAATTGGATTGAAAAAATGGTATCACTATTTTGGGTACCGTCATCATAAAATAGGTATGAAATTTTTACCGGAACCAGTTTCATGAAAAATGGTATCACATAGGCTTAAGTAAAACAATACCTCGAAATCTTAAGCACACTGTAATGTAAAATATGTAAGTAAAATGTAATGAAAAACTTGTAAGTAGAATAAAATGACAAACTTGTAAGTAAAACGGATTGGCTAATCTGTATGTAAAACAGACTCACAAATATGTAAGTAAATCAGAGTGACAAATCTGTAAGTAAAACGGAATGTGAAATCTATAAGTAAAAGGGATTGAAAAATATATAAGTAAAATATATTGAAAAATCTGTAAGTAAAAATGATTGAAAATTTTGTAAGTAAAATGCAACGAAAAAACTGTAAGTGAAACAGACCATAAGAAAAAGTGTTTGTGATTTTCAAAACATAAAACCTTATGGAATGTAGAAGTCATGAGAGAACCTTATTGACTCAACAAATCCTTTAAACCTTTAAAAAGGAAAGAGAGTTCAATGATATGGTAAAGTGTTTTTAATATACTATTTTTTTCCTCATAATATTAAATGATCTCTACTAAATTAACATAATAAAATTAAATGTTTTACTTCTCAAGAAAACAATGTCTTCTTTCCATGATGATGTTACAAATCCCTTGAAGGAAAAAACTATAAAGGAGGAAATGTTTTGAACAAATGTAAAGGTAATGTCACGATATAATTTATCTATTTTGATGTAAAATTATATAATGGAATGCTGATTTAATTTTCATTATTCCTTGAAGAATTCATTTATTTTAGAAGATTTATATCCATATATAATTCCTTTATAGGAAGAACAATGACACTATCTATACTCAATCAAAGAGTTAATTCTTTTGTTTTCATAGTTAAATCATTTTTCATAGAATTAATTTATTTTTTCATATTTATGTTTAATTTATTTATTTTGAGTACTACTCAGATAATAATTGTTTTCTTATATAGGTGGAATTTTTTTTTTCATTTGGGGTGGTATTTCTGTATTTCACAATTTTCTAAACCAAAAGTTCCATATACTTCTTTACCCTCAAAACCTTTTCACCCCTATACTTTTTTCATATATCATATTATTTTATGTTTAATCCACCACATTTATAGGAAGAGTAACAATGTTTCCTCTACTCAATCACAGTGGCAATCTTGATGTTTTCATATTAATATCATTATACATATAATTAATGTATTATTTCATATTTATTTTTAATTTATTTATTTTTAGAATTAATCACAGAATAATTGTTTTCTTATACAAGTGGATTTGTTTGTTAGTGTTGTGGTGGTGTGTCCATATTTCATGAATTTCTGTACTAAAACATCCAAAAAATTATTCTCCCCCAAAACCTTTTCACTCTTGTAGTGTTTAATTTATCAATCTCTTTCAATTTCTCTCCAATTCCTTTGTAGGAAGATCAACGATGCTTCCTCTTCTCAATCATAGAGATAATATTGATGTTTTCACAATAAAATCATTGTCCATATAATTAATATATTATTTTATATTTATGTTTAATTCAATTCATTTTACTATTATTCACATAATAATTTTTTTCTTATATAGGTGGATTATTTTGTTCTATTTGGGGTGATCTATCCATCTTTCATGCCTTTCTACACCTACTATGTCAAAATTTATCAATTTCCATGAATTTATCTCCCCCACTCAATCACGTAAGTAATCTTGATGTTTCCACAATAAAATAATTTTTTATAGAATTAATTTATTATATCATATTTATGATTAATTTATTTATTTTTACTATTACTCATATAATAATTGTTTTCTTATACATGTGGATTTTTTTTGAGTTGAGGTGGGTTATTAAAAGATTATAATGTAGTGTTGGATGTTTGAAAAATAAATTCAATGGAAATCATGGTAACATTAACAGTTAGGATTTTTTTGATACTTTAGGATGTGTAGGAATCAGTTGTATATAAATCCAGCACATGATGTGACTGGTATGAACCCCAAGTACTTTATATTTAAAATTGACATTAATTTTAGTAAAAAAGACATATAAGATACTCAAAACCAAGAAAAAAATTTTATATTGTTTTTATACTTTAATAAAATGATCCATAAGTCATTTTTGTGGAGTATGAAGTAATCACACCTCAATCTGATACACGATGTGACCAGTATGACTCAATGTGTCCATTATCAGTTCAAAATTGACATTTTACTTTAAAAAGTGTCACTCACTGAAAATAGAGAAAACATGCTTGAATTTTCTGGATTATTTAGGTAATATATTAATAAATAATTTGGGAAGTGTAGGAATCAGTCTCATGTCAAACCAATACACAATCTGATCAAAATGAGTCAAAAGCACATGTTTCCAGTTTAAAATAAAATTTTAGCAAAAACAACAAGTGACATACACAAAACCAATAAAACACATTCATATTGTTTTTATACATTAGGAAAATGATACATAATTCTTTTTTAATGTTTAGAATTCATCCACACCTAAATTTTATCAATAGTTTGATCGATATGACTCTAAGTACGTCTTTATTTAAAATTGACAACAATTTTATTAAAAAAACAATCTAACCTACTCAATACCAAAAACAAAACATTCATATTGATTTTTATTTTATGAAAATTATCCATAAGTCATTTGAGATGTGTAGAAATCAACTTCATCTCAATCTGATGCATGGTGTGACTGATATTACTCCAAAGGCTAGTTTTTATTTAAAATTGACATCAATATTCGTAAAAAGGACAACTGACCTACTAAAAACTAATAAAACACATTTATATTGTTTAAATGAATTATTAAAGTGTTTCATAAGTCATTTTTGATGTTTAGGAATCAGGAACACCTCAATATGATACATGATGTGCCGAGTATGACTTAATGTGTCCATTATCATTCTAAAATCAATATTTTTGTTTAAAAACTATCAGTCACTGAAAACTAAGAAAGCATGATCATATTTTCTTGATAAGTTATGGCATTTATTCATAATTCATTTGTGATGTTTATGAATAAGTCTCACATCAAACCGATACATGATGTGTTCACTATGATTCATTGTGCATGTTTAAATTTTAAATTTTAAATTTTAGTAAAAAATACAATTGACGTACTCAAAATAGAAACAAAATTCATATTGTTTTGAAGATTTAGTAAAATGATCCATATTTCATTTTAAATTTTTATAAATATTCCACAATTCAATCCAATTCACAATGTGATTGGTGTGACTCCAATTATATCTTTTTATTTAAAATTTTCATCAATTTTAGTGAAGTGGACAACTAACCTACTCAAAATAGAGAAAACACATTCTTATTCTTTTGATACATTACCAAAATGATCCATATGTAATTTATGAAATTTAGTGATCATCTACACCTCATTATGATTCATGATGTTTCTGATATGACTAAAAGTGTACGTTATCTATTTAAAATCAATATTTAATTTCAAAAAGTGTTTATCACTAAAAACCAATCAAACACACCCATGATATGTTGAATACTGATGAAAATGATTCATAAGATTTTTTGAGGTGTAGGAATTGGTCTCACATAAAAACTATACATTATTTAATGATAATGATTCAAAGTGCATTCTTCTAGTTTAAAATGACATTTTAGAAAAAAAAGACATCTGATGTACTCAAAATTTAGAAAACACTTTTGGATTGTTTGGATACTTTAGAAAAATGATCCATAAGTCATTTTAGATGCGTTTTAATGAGATTCATCTTAATACAACCCATATTGTTATTATTATTACTTAAAGTGTGTAATTTTATTTAAAATTGACATTATTTTTTTAAAATAGACAACTGACCTACTCAAAACTGAGCAAACACATTTGGATTGTTTCGATACTTTATAAAAATTATCTATAAGTAATTTTTTATGTTTATGAATCAAACAAACCTCAATACTATACATGATTTTCCAAAAATTACTCAATGTTTTTGTTATTAGATTAAAATTGATATTTTAGATCAAAAAGTGCCACTCACAGAAAACCGATCAAAAGTATGTGTTTCGAGTTTAAAATGAAATTTTAATAAAAAAGAAAACAAACTTACTCAAAACTGATAACATTAATTCAAATTGATTTGATACATTTTTACAATGATCCAAAATTAATTAGGGATGTGTTGGAATTAGTTGTACCTCGATTTTACTAATTGTGTGAGTGATATGACTCAAAGATCGTCTTTTTTACTTAAAATTGACATTAATTTTAGTAAAATTAACACTTTATCCTAATTTATTTCTTTATATTATTACTAACATAAGATTTTTTTCCTATATAGGTGCATTATTTTGGTTGATCAAGGGTGATTTTTTTTTCAATATCCCGAGTCGGTCTAGGATTAAAAGATAAATGAACATTGATGTTTTTGAATGTATGCAATAATTTTTATTTATGTAATTGTGTAAACCAATGTTTTAAATGTCAATAACATATTTATTTTCTCATATTTGAGTTGTAAATTTCATTTATTTTATATTTTTATTGGTAATTGTTTTTGTTGTTTTCTATTGTATTTTTGATGCTGTTGTGTGCTGTTACATCACATTGTAGTGGTGATGTAGTGTGTTGTTATATCGAAATGCAATATGGACCTTTATCATCACTTTTAAAAGTATTGATAAATGACATAATTATCAGTACTTTTATGAGAGAAGATAAAGTTACACTTTATCACCAGTTCTATAAGTATTGATAAAAGACCTTTTAGAAACTATTCTAGAAGTAATGATAAAGGTAAACTTTATAATCACTTCTACAAGTTATGATAAAAGATCCTTTTATCAGTGCTTCTATAAGTACTGATAAAAGTCTAGGGATTTTAATCTCACTTCGGTAGTCAGTGAATTTCTAGCGCTGATAAACTCCATTTCAAGCGTTGTTAAAGTCCATTTTATTTGTAATGTAGGTTGATCACCTTTTATTTGGAAAGCCTCTATTATATCCCTTCTCTAGGACACTTGGAAGGGTATTTTAAGAATAAAAAACCTCTACTTCAAGGATAGGTAAGTTGAGAAGAGAATGTTTTCGGTTTTTATTGATCTATATGGTTCAATTAGGTGTAAAAAACATAAAAGAGGGGAGTCCTTTTATATGCAGGGGAGATAATATAATTGGAGTTTCTTAAAAGATTAAAATATAATAAATTCCCACTGAATCAAAATCAGACAAAATAGACTTTAATTAAATGGTGGTATAGGATGAGTTTAATATATTGGTATCTAATAGTATTTATAATAGTTTAATTAGAAAACCTATGCTTATCTCTTGGTTTAATTCCCGATAAACTTGTTTTAACAAGAACCTCAGTAATGAATTTTTCCATCTTAAATGGTTATAATTTTACTCATAAGGTAACAATTTGGTGATAAATGGAAAAGCAATGAAATTTAATGCCATTTATCATTATACTTATTCTATTTCATGATTTTTATGTATTTTTAACAAGTTAATATAATTATATTTTTCATAAAATATCATTAATGTCATTTTTGATACAATTTATTTAATTTGATTTTAAAGGCATCAAGATAATGAAAGAATTCGAATATAAAATATTTATATGTATATGAGATATTATTATTAATCATAAAATTCATGTGACACCATATTTCACCCAAATTATTTTAGGTTTTTAAAATCATTTACTTTGATTTTTCTATTACTCACATAAACACCATGTTAGTGTCATATAAGTGTTTAAGGTAATAAAATAATCACTAAAAATTAGAAATACATTACTATAAAGAAAATTATTTTATTATTCTAAAAATAAAATTTAATATTTTTAGAACTTATTTTTATTCATATTTGAACATATAAGAGATATTTTAAAGAAAAAGAGTGACAATCTGTATTTTTCTTTACTTAATATATTATATAGGTCATAATAAACGATAAATGGAAAAATGTTCACATTTGTTATATTTTGTTTACTATGGATGAGTTAATCTCATATAATTAAATATAATAATGTTTTGGGTTGATTTTGAGACCTTATCTCATACTTTTAACCACGTTTTACCCATTTTAGCTTTACCAGGTAATAAATATTTCCCCTGGATACGATTCAAAAAGAAAAAAAATAAAATGTACCTATTAACAAAATTAAAAACTACTAATTAAAAATATTATAACAATTTTTTATAATTAAATATTTATAATTTGTTTATTTTTTTAATATAAATGTTTAAATTGTAAAGAAATTTGTTTTTAGAAAAATACATTTTAAGAATACAAATTAACTTATATCAAAATCATGAATACTTTTGATTAAAAATAAAATTAATTATATTATTCTAAATAAATTGTACCATATTTAACATTAATTATAAATCCAAAATATAATTAGACTTTTAATTTACATGATTTAATGAAAATAAATGAGAGTATTTGAAAATGTATTATTTTTCACTATTCACAGAAAAATAATTCATTTTAGAAAAACCCAAAATTCCCCTTATGTTAATTTTTATATGATGTTTTAAAAGTTGATTTTAATTTTTTAAAATAAAATTTCTAAAATTGGAAAAAATTACTTCATGTATAAAATGAAATAAACAATATTCTGGATGAAAATAAATTTTCAAAGCATTAAATGAGTTTAATAAAAATTGAGTATTTATTTCTTAATAATTAATCAATAATTTTTTATTTATTAGGAACATTATATATATATATATTATTATCTTGTTTTTCATATTCTTACCGACCATGAATTTTCAATGGATTTTTTATAACGGTCACATTTAAATAATATTTTTTTATAAGATATCTAAATTCTCTTAAATCTTATGGTTGCCTGTTAAGAATTCTATCCAACTTATTATTATTTTAAAGTAAATTTATTTTGGTGATATCCTCTTTCTAAACTACCACTCCTTAAATCTCCAATAAATCCATTGAAATATAATGAAAAATCTAAATCCTTTATCTATATCCAAAAATTCAAATAATCCTTAATTCTCACTAACCTATATTGAAATGGGTTATTAAAAAATCACCACCATAAAGATTTTCATCCTTTAAAATTTCAAGGGGTCTGATAACCATAAATATAGATCCTCCCTGGTCATTATTTTACTACTTACAGAATATGTTTGATCACTAAATGTAAAACATGCATTCACTGTGAAACTCAAACATCCAAGTCAACAATTCACTAGAATCCAACCTACCCACTTTCTAATATTTACACAGTTCTATTCGTAAATTAAATCACTAATTTTGTATTTTTTTTGACCCTATATGTTTATAAATACTTATAAAATGTGCTATAACTCACCAAATGCAATTACTTAAGATAACATAAGTCGATCCTCCTCTGACTAATTTTCCTAAAATTCTCAAACTCACCCATAAACACTTCTTCACAACCCCCGATCACAATTCCTCCATTCACAAAGGAATAAAAAAAATCCAAACACCTATATAGATATCCAAACACAACACTCATTTTTATTCCACATTTGGAACCTCAAAAAACCACATCCTTTATCATTCTCCAACTATGATAATTGATGAATCCTCGATCCAACTCACCCTCATATTACATGACACCCTCGACCACAACCAACATCAAGGTAGTAAATCTATGATTTTTTTTGATCCCCACCAATGGAGTATCCTTATTGTTTCCTTATAGAACTAAAACACTCATTCTTCATTACCAACGTCCAATATATAATTGATCATAATGATTGGATGTTACCAACCCACTCATACCTGAGCGCCAATAGGAAACATTGGATACCAAAAACCATGAAAGGGATCATTGACATACATTGATCCAAAAAACATATAAGAATAAAAAAATGATTCATCCCATGTATTATGTTATCACCACTATAAAAATCCACTCAAATGTGTCTATCCTTCCTAATAGTGCCCCCACCATAGGGGTCTCTAACTAAAACCAAAATCAACCAATTTGACCATAGAACCATGAAAATATCATTCTGATACTCAAGAAAAATATCAAAAATCCATCCCACCATCCTAAAATACATTGATATCTCAAATAAACCATAAAACATTATATCCCCAAATTTTAAAAAATAAAGACAATGTTTAATAGTGTATAATATACACAACACCGAGACTAAATGAACAATATAATATTATTATTTAAATGTGAAAATTTTAACATATCAGTTAAATTATATGGAATATATATTATTAACCTAATTATTAAATACATAACGGTACTACTCATATGTAATGTATTAATTTTTTCTTTTTAAATAAGTACTAGATTTTTATTAATGCCGTTTTATCCCTAAAAATATGTTTTCTTAAAAAATTATTTTTATATCATTTTATGGATGATTATTACAATTAGTTTAGGGAAATTTTAGAAAAATTATTTGAAAAAAGCTATTTCCTTTTTATATTCATTATATACATTTATATTTTGATGGATTTATTTGAATCTTATGAATATTGTGATTTTTCAAGGAATATTGAAAAATAATGAATTCTACTAAAAACTGTATTGTATTTTAAAGTATTTAAAATGTAAAATTATGGTTTAGAATATTTTTATATTTTAATTATTTAATTTTTGTTCAAAATGATCCAATTATGGTTTTTTAAAATGGATTTTATAGTTGAAATTAGTATAAAAACATTTTATTATTAAAATGATCAATATTCTGAAAAACAATTTCCGTTGTGTTTTGTCAGTTTAATTTTAAATTAAATTAAATAAAATATACGATATGATTTTTTAAAAATAGATTTTATATTTTTAACAATTTTTTCCAAAAACATATTAAATAAGTCCCTATTTTTGATCAATTTGAATTGTAAACTTAGTAATTTTATTACCATGGTAAAGGGTGAATTGAGTAATTTAGGTTATAAATGAAATAATAAGATCTACTAAATAACCCAAAAACTTACCTAAATCTTATAATATGAGTATAACCGGACCATAATAATATAAGGGTCCAATTTATAACCTTTTTTGGCCACTTTAATGAGATTACGACCTTTATAATATTTTATATAAAGAAAATTCCAATATGCCACATTATTTTCTTAATAAGTGTGATATTTCTAATTTTATGGCATTAAAATAATAACTTATACTATAAATAGTATATTGAAACATAATAGATTTCTATTAATCATGTTAATTAATTTTTTACATTTTAGTGAAGAAATAAATACCTTAAATCCCTACACAATGCAGATATAGTAATTATTTAATTAATGGACAGATCAAACAAGTGATATTAAAAATATTAAAATAAATCTAATTTAAGATAATTAATGTAAATAAATAAATTTATAG
The DNA here is from genome assembly GCA_963277665.1 of Viscum album. NCBI lineage: Eukaryota > Viridiplantae > Streptophyta > Magnoliopsida > Santalales > Viscaceae > Viscum > Viscum album. The sequence continues at coordinate 719,334,365 of OY728135.1, forward strand.
AATAAATTTACATTTTATGGATATAAAAAAATATGTTTTTTTATTTTAAGTGTTATGCTGATATTATTAAATTCAATGTAATGAATATTTCTAAAAAGTGACACTGTGGATATTTTATAGTAACCTATAGTTTATAAAATGATATATAATTTCAAAAAATCTAATATTAGACCAAGTTATCAAAATATGGTATAAAATATAAAACATTTTCCAATTATAGGTATTTATTCATTTTATAATAACTATATTGACCCTCGATTTATATAATTCAGTGTTTTCACAGTAAGAGTTAATGGGGTTAAATTTTTGTTAAAACAAATATATAAGGGTATAAATATTGTAATAATTTTTATAATTATTATTGGATGATGTTATTTAGTCCAATAATAATATTATATTTTAAATAACTCACTTTGGAGTCTTTTTTAATAAAAAATTAAATTATATTAATTTAACAATTTGTGAAATCCAAATATTACCCCTCGCCTCTCTTATAAAAGGGAACCACTTGTTTTCATTTATTCACACTTAAAAACCAATTTGGATAAGCCAAGAAATACCAAAATAACTTCTTAGAATACATACAATCATTATATAGGACTTATTTTGGGTAAAACACAAACCTAAAAAGGCTTAATCTGTTAATCAAAGGCAAATTTCTAAATAATATATGTATTTCTTATCTATATGTTTTAGTTTTGTTTATTATTACACATCCCTAAAACCTTACTAATCCATGTTAAAATAATAACTCCAGTATCATCCATATAATTATATCTTATTACTTCAGTTTAATGACTTATATCCATATCTTCTTCTATAAAATGAGAAAATAATTCCTTATTCGTGTGTACGGCGGACTACTATATCATGAACCGATATAATTCATTTTCCATCACCATCTCTCAAAAATGGATATAATTATGGAATTAATGTTCATAGATGATATTAATTACATAATTATAATTATTAAAATATAACATATCATATAAATTCTTACATTCCCATGCACATAAAAATGATAACGTTGTTTGTGCATACATGTAGACTACCTCCCCAAAGAAGTGATGTGATACGTTTTCATTACCACATCCTATGAATGATATATATAAGTTTATTTAATAAATTAATAATATATTAATGATATTATTATAATTATATAACATTAAAATAATATTTCCCTTCTTTCCATAATGATCATTGAAAAATGGAAACGTTACTCATGCTAACGTATGACCTACCATCTCAATAATTGTAACATATTCAGTTTTCAAAACCATATTTAATATATTTATTTTAAAGTATAATTGATTTATAAATATAAAAACTATTTAATTAGTTTTATTTTTTAGAAGATTTAATTAAGATCACTTGGACCATAGTCATCATACAAAATTCATTTTGGACTTAGGTACCAAATATCATCAAAACATCCTATTTGAACTTTAATGAATAAGTATTTGTATATAACATGATAAGAAGTGATATAAAGGAAATAATAAAATTATAAAATTTTCCTATGTAATTATAAAAGGGCATAATCTCATTATTATGTAATATAAATGACATATATGATGAATCAAACTCTAGGTAATGGACTTTAGTTTAAAAAATATTCTTTTAATGTTCCTCTTATTTTTTTATAAAATTGAAAAAGTAATGTTTTTAACTTATACGACATGAGTGTATTTTTTTTCCATAATAAAACCGTAATTATTTTAAGCCTCATTTACATTTTTACATAGTTCTTTTCTTTCAAAATATCTTCCTTTGTATGTGCACAGTATTTCTAGAATAATAAGTTATTCAAAAGAGAAATGGATATTTTCCTTGAGAACTCTATTATAATGAAATATTTAATGATTTATATTTATTATATGGTTATTAGGAATCTTTTATAAGGATGGATGGATAAATTATTATCCAATTATGGATTTTTACATTATTGATCATGTACAAATGGTTACGTTATAACCTCTAACACATTGGGCACTACAAAGAGGGAAGTTGAGCGTATTGGTCATTCCATCTGTAAGAGTGATATATAAAATGATGTTTGAAGGTATGTAATTAAATTTTATATGCTATAAAATGAGTTTTAATGGATTTTTTTTTATTTTCAAAAGGTACGATAATGATATTTTTAAAAATATGATTCTCTTTTCTGGGTAACAAGAATGTTTTAAGAAATATTCTTTATAGGATTTCATGTTTTCTACTAAATTGACATATTTATTTCTTATATCTACCATATTGAGTTTTTGGTGTTTATACCAGGTTTTTAAAATGTTTTTCATAGGGTTTAATTATGGGAATTAAAAAAATATTAATTCAAGTTTATTTTCATAAAGATTTTTCATGAAAAGAAAAAAAATTATTTTAAAAGTTTTATATTATGGAAAAAATGGATATAGAGTAGAAGTGTCCAATTTGTAATATATAGGTTTTTATGAAATAAAAATTAATTAATTCCCTAAAAATAGTAAACAAAAATATCTTAGAGATAATAATAATGTAAATTATAGTTGAAAAAACTAGAATATGAATATTTTATGGTTGGATTATTACACATCATTCCCTCCAGATACACAATTCAACACCCGAATCCCTCTTGATATACCACTGAAAACAAAGGATGCATGTTATACACATTCATCAATTTATTTTTCTCACCATTATACTAAATCAGGTTTACTCTAGTTAACCCCACATAGAAGTTATAAGAAAAAATGTAATATTATCTAATAACACAATTCAAGAATTCAGGATATGTTATTTTGGAACAAAAAATCATGTTCAACATATTTATACTTAGACTATTTTTTTTTAAACAGATCAAACCATATTATAAAACCCAAAACATTACAAACTTTTCTAGACACTGCTTGGAATCCAACAGTTTTACTAAAATTTAAATCTCAAAATCTCTGGTGCAACTGACCTCTATCCTAAAAAGAGATCTTGTTTTCCAAGAATAATTTAAAAATTATGTTTCCAAAAACCATTTTCCTTATATTTTTTTCCAAAAAATATATTATCCCAAAAATATTTAAGCCCACTAGCTCAGGTATCTATTTTAGTAAAACCAAAAAATAAAGACTATCCACACATACCTCATGAAACCAATTGTGTTTTTATTTTCAAAACTAGAGAATTCATCAAAAATCAACCATCCCAAAAATTTATTTCCCCATGGTATCAAAGTATGCATAATCAAAATAATTAAAACAAGCCCTACAAACCTTTATTATTCTTATCCCTCTTATAATTTATTTTTATAAAAAATCAAATATATTATATGTTTATTCAATTAAAAAATGATTTCAATGGGGAAAATTCCAAACATAACCTCCCATAAGTGTGAGTTTCATACCATAAACATGAAACTATTGTGATACATGAACAACTCATAGGAAACCAACTAAGGTCTATGAATCATACTGTGTCTCATCTTTCCCACCATGGGATTAGAAATCCAATCCAAAACACGAATCATACCAGAGTGCCTTGTCCCCACACTAGAAATCCCCTTGAAAATTGTGCTTTAAACGATGTCATTATTTTTGTAAATGTGATCCATCTACCTCCCATGTACTGATTATATAATTCCACCTCTAATAAATATTACCCCATCCCAAAAAACACTGTGATACCAATTTTAACACCCTTAATAGGGTCACCAAAATGAAATCTCTGTAGTGGTTTTCACATTATCTCAAGTACGCCTCCCCATATACCAGATGCTTATGACTATAAATAGGGGACCAAAATAGTTATGGGGAGATTATACCACCAAAAAATGACCCAAGAATCATGTCCAAAGATATAAAAAATTGGCATGACCCTTTTGTATAATGGAAATCCCAAAACATATAGACAATTAAAAGTGATATAAGATGGTCACCACACTCTATAATAGAAGTTAATAAGCTATTTATGTGATTCATAAAAAAAGAAGAGGGTATGATCTTTAGATAAACATTAAACATTAATTTTATAAATAAACAACAAAATGTATAATAAACATGATGAAAAAACTGAAGAGTAACTATAAGGTCCTTTGACCCAACTCACATAATCATCCTCCCATGTCCATGACCTCCATAACCAATTGGACCTATACAATGCAACCGTATCCAATAAATACATTTAACCTGAGTGAAAACATGAAGTTCTACCTACATATAATGAAACTCATGTCTTATATGTGGGTAGAGGGTGAATTTAATGACCTAGTACGTAACCCCAATGCCACAAAAATAATGAGTGATATTATGATCAAGTTGATATGTATACAATACATATATGGTGTATATTTGTTCCCATGTAGCACACCCACTTATAAACATAACAAAAAATTAACATATAAGCATGCATTTAAGGTCATCATGTGATAACAAGGAGACCAAGACAACTAACCCTACCTACCTTGGCTTTATGCTAGAATGAAGATAACCATATAATTCCAAAAAACCCAATATATACCTAAATAATTATATTAAGATATCATACTATACATCAACTCATGCTTTATGATATAGGTTAGGGTATCATTCCAAGACCTAACCACTATATGAAAGTTCATAGTAGGGTATCCTCAAGTCCAAAACTAGCCCTTACAACTCAATGGAGTTTATACACCAAGTATCCTGGATATATCTTCCTCCTGAATGGATTCTATATAATAAGTACCCTTTATATCCATTATTTCTCAAGGGATTCCTCACATCCGGTTCAAAGAAACACCTTTTCACTCAAGGTTGGCTCAAACATCACAAATCTGACCACACATTCTCACCTAAAGCTAGTTGCACATCCTGTCTCAATCCATAAATTATCAATCTGGGTTGGCCCATACTTAAAACAATTATAGAACCCTATATCACTCATGGAAGTCTTTTGACACCTTCTCACTCAAGACATGGTCAAGAACCAGGATTTTTACCATCCATATAAAAATCCATCTCAAACCACAAGAACACAGTAAACACATACTTTAAATAATAAACATGGTTCAATACCCATATCAATAACTCAAAAACATTTCACAAGGGAAATATTTCTTTGATACCAAGTCCCACAATTCCCATAATCTATATATCCTTATAGGATAAACGTCCCAAATCACCTCGACCACCCTCATACAACATGTTGGTTCCCTCAAAATTCTCATCCCACCCAAAAATGAATCTTCTAGGATCCTTCAGGATCATCTCTACCCTCAAAGGGTCAATTACTACCTCATAACCTAATATGGTATTTAAAAAAATAGTACATCACCAATAAACAATAAAAAACATGAATCATCATGCAACCAAAATAAACCTCAAGAAAACCACAATGAGGAGCATATCAAACAATCACTCTTTTAAAAATATAGAATCTCACGAATAAGGTTAAATAAAAAATACCAATTCCAAATTGTGTTCTTTCATATTTAATTTAAAAATATATTCAATTACCAATTTTTCATTATTTCAAGGAAACACATGTCATAAAACAAGTTTGAAAAACATGTTAATTTAGGAACTTTTACCAGCCAAAATGAACTTAATTCGGTTTTTTATTTTTATGATTAGTTACCAAATCTAGAATATGAATCATAATATAATATCATTATGATATTTATATTTTACAATAAAATAATTTATTATTTCTATATATGATGGTTGTTAATGTATTTTAATAACAACTTCTTTATAGGTTGTTATACTAACCATGAATGGTTGTTTATTAACTGAACAATAATTATATTAACTATATGAATTTAACATTCATATTAATATATAATACCATCATCTATTTTTTGATTTGGATTTTTTATTATATTTTTGAAGTGTAAGAATTTTAAGCAAAAGAATGAATGGTAAACATTATGACTTGGTGTTCTTACTATACTCTTTAGGATGATTCCATTTCTAATCTACATAGGACTACAAAGGGTGGTCATTTGATAATACCAGAACTCCTGTAATGTGGAAAAGAGGGAAAATGGAGTGAATTCGGTATAAAATTTTCAATATAACAAGAATAATATGTGATGTGAAGTAGGCTGGTGAGGGTGATAATTATAAGGAGAGGAGTGGGGTTTTCCAAATAAAATTTTGATAAATTAATATTTTTCATAAACACTATCAATAATAATGATTAGTGTTACTATGTATTGTAATTTATGAATGCGAGGATAAGATACATGTTACCTAAATCATGTAATATGAAATTAATAATGTATTTAACTTATAATATAGAATTTCATATATTATTATATTTTACTATTAAGTGGAATATTTTACTATTTATGAAAATTACAAAAAACTTCCTGCTAACAATTTTTTTTTAAATTTAATTATTGTATAAAAATTACAATTTTGTTCAAAAATATGAAATTCTATTCACTAAAAATGTAGACATAAACGTACATTTTTTATAATTATTGAGTAATTATTATATTTTTTTGTATGTATATTTAATTATTTAATTAATTATAAAAATTACTTTCCCTAATTTTCATTTCACTATTCTAAAAATTATATTTCCAATAACCATATCTCCCATTTACAATAGTTATATAGATATTATAATTCCTATAAATACATCTTATTTTCTTCTTTCACCATTCACAATAATTTCCTATCTCATTTATAAAATGAAAATATTTTTTCTAATAGTTTTCTTTCAATTTTACATTGTTATTAATGATTGTGATAGTTATAGGAGAATATAATGCACCAAAGACCCAAATTCGAGTTTTATTATTTACTTTTTTCCCATTATACTTTTTTAAATTTTATAGTGTATTTATATGTAATTTTTAATGTTTTATGTTAATGAAATAAGATAAGTTTATATTTTTTAGGGATACATGTGGCATATTAATAAATATAGGAGAGGTAATATCATATTGAAATGTTTAGGTCTCTATAGTCTTCCTCTATTCAGCAATCTCATCCTCAAAAATTTCAATTCATATAACAAAATTAAAATAGATATGGTTACCTTTTTTTCATTTCCTCCCCTAGTTATCATGTTTCCTCTTCATACTTATGGTTTTACCAAAGTACATTGAAAATGTGAGTTATTTTGTTGTGTAAAAAATTGTCTCTATTATCTAATATCTTCATCAGATGCTCTTCATAATGTAAATCATGATTTAATTATTACAAATTCAAATTAAATATATGTAAAGGATCTTTTATCTAATTCATTAATAGGGAAACATATAATACAAAATGTACTTGAGATAGGTTGGGTTGGAAAACTAGTAGATTAAAAACAAGTTTTTACACAATCAAGTATATTTAAGGGAATAATGTATTTAGGAATTAACTTTACCGTCATCCAAAACCAGATAAATCCAATCTATAGTGATATATAAAGGAACACTTTATCTCCCACATCAAACTCAAGGCCTTATTGAAGAATGTCATCAGAGATATTCTTTGTGCTTTTATGATGTATTAATGAAATGATATAACCTTTTATGATATTTCTTTAACCAGTTAATGTTTTAATATATTATCCCATCATATCGTATTCTTAATTTTCTTCATTTATAGGTCTTAACAAGGATCCATATTTATAACTGAGTGGAAAATAATTTTTAATGAGAACTTGAGTATAAGAATATTCTGATACTATCCTCAATTAAAGTCTATAGAGTATTCTCTGAGCATGTATTCCAATATTTGAATAGTTCTTTATATTTGACCATTAGTCTAAAGATGATATATTGTACTAAAGTTCCAATATATATGATCAATATAAGTTGAATAATTTTTATGAATATTAATGAAAAACTCATATATTGATTAGATACAATCAATAATAGTGGTCCAAATATCCTCACAACTTCTATAATGTATATCTTTACAAATTGATAATGTGTGAAAAGAATTATTAAATATATATTATGTGAGTAGTATCTTTAAGATAATCCACCAAGAACCACATGGAATTATTAACTTTAGATTTATTTTGAAGACTTGTGATAAACTCCATGGTTATATTATCCCATTTAAATATTGGTATGGGAAATGGTTGTATCATTCCCTTGGAATTCTTCCCTTTTTCCCCAACTTTATAGCATAATAAGTACCTTAAGGAATATCCATAAATAACCTTCTATATGATGTCCCATCAGAAGTAATCTCATAGAACTATATAAATATTTGTTCTTATTAGGTGGGTTATGAATATAGAGATTGAGCATAATCTAATAGATCTTTCATTATTTCAGAATTTTAAGGTACACACAATCATTCCCAAAATATTATATTTTCATCCTTATCAACGGTGAATTATAATAATTTCCATTTATGTGTTGATTCCACCTTATTTTTAATCTCTATATCACCCATTTAAGATTCCATAGTCTTCACTAGGACAAATGGTTAGCTAATCGTTTGATCAAGGTAGGATTTTTTCCTGCCTTTAGAATTTATTTGTATATCATTTGAATGTATAAGAAAATTAGATCCTCTTTAGCCATCATTATAGATAATTTTAAATGTTATCTTATAATTATAACAACTAAAATAATGATATTCACATCATACACATAATATTTCATAATATTTATCTTAAATGCCACAAGATATACAAAAAAATATAGAGGTTTAATGTATTTGGGTGATTAAATACAAAATTTAACAAAAAATTATATTAAATTTAAAATCCACATTCATTGCTCTATACTGGTTATTATTATTTCCCAATTACTATATATGAAATCTGATTGACATACATAAATAAAGGGTGATTATAAAAGACCTATAATGGGTAATCAAATTAAACATGAGGGTGAAATACGATCAATAATGGAATAAAAAAGAGATGAATCATAAATAGTAACCAAGAAGTAATGAATAAAAGGAATGGTATTATAAAAACATGGTAGTATTGAGAATCATCAAAACAAAAAACATTTCATAAACATAATTTTAGGCTCACTATCAAGACATCATAACGTAACGTGATTAGATAAGTGGACATACATCATACATGATATCTCATGAGATAAAGGAATTATCTAATTGATTGGGGAGATATATAATTACAATATCAATGATTATATCATAAAATATCATGTTTATGTGTAATATATGGAAACAAAAATCAATCCTCATGTATAGAAATGAAATGAAACGATGGAATGAAAATGATTTATACAATAGTGTCAAAAATGATAATTAATTGATGAATCACATAGGAACCAAAAATAAGAAAGAAAATTTCATATTGCACATTCAATATTATAACCAAGATGTGGTTATTTATCATATATTTACTTATAAACATTGAAGAAAAAATAGAAGCATTAAAAAGAGGAAGAATAAAATTTGAAGTGTTTCATATATAAAATCATATAATTTTTAAGAAACAAAAGAATATTATTCATAAATACATTGATATCATTAGAAGAATGAATCTAAAATAAAGGAATAAATGCAGATATATAATAGATAAAAATAATTGGATAAGTCCATTCGTCAGGAGAAACAAAACATGAAAAAGAATAGAGATCTGTAAATAACCCCTTACATCGAGTCCAATTATTGTTTGATTCTTTCTCTAACTTCCCGAATATTAAAATAAGACATATTATATAAATGAATAATAAATTAGTCCATGTATAATTTTTAATATTATTCTTTTATATCCATATATCATCCAATTTTGTTTGTTCACATGTTTGTTTGTAATGGTCATTGAGATGTTCACCATATTCAATAATGCAATAGTAATGTAGTATAATAGATGGTAGATATTCAATGGTACATATATTCTAAAGGTGAAATTTTAGATGTATATTTAATTATATTAGTTAATGGAATTAAAATTTATGTTGATACTCAGAATTCAATAAATCTATAAAGTGTTTATTGAAAAAATATTCATTTTAAAAATATAAATAGATTGTGATGTTTTATATTTAATATTATTAATACCACAGATATTTTATATTCAAAGATTAAAAAAACATAATTTAATTCATAATATTATAATTTTTTGAGAAAAAAATTTCTAAAATCAGTTGATATATGTAATGATTAAAAACCAAATCACTCACATAGGTAGTATAAACCCATTATGTTGTATACATTGTTTTACAAGTAAAATGGAAAAATATAATAACTAACACTTTATTAATATATTATCATTATTTTTGAATTATAATATTGGAATAATACTATTGAATTATAACTATTGTGTTTAAGAGGTTTAATAATTTAATTAAAATCGAAAAGAGGTGGGGAGAGAGCATTTACCTTAGCTGATATTCAACCCTTGAGATACTATTTAAGACCTTGATAGGTGTTATTTTGGTGAACCATAACTCTAGATTTTGATTAGGTAATTTTGGGGAGTTATATTTGGTAGATATTTGGATTGGTAGAGAGTTTCTAAGTTAATATGAATGGGTGGGTGTGAGGGTGTAATTATTTATGGATGATGGAGGAGTATTTGAATAAAAAATCAATAATTTTATTATTTTAACTAAAGACTTTGAATAGTTTTTTATTATTTTGAAAAAATAAGAGTTTTTGATTACAAAGTTTATATTTTTCTTCATTTTTTCACATTCAAAACCAAATTACTTATTTGTAATATTATATTTCAACTAATGAATCAAGAATAGTATTTTATTAGAATGAACTATTATTTTACTTTGGAAATTAATTTATAGGCTCATAAATTATGTTTATTAGTTTTAAATGAATTATTCTGAAAATTAAATACAATTCAAGCCATTAATTGTTTTATAATTTATTGAGTAATTTTGAATTCATCCTGACTTCCTAAAACAAATGGTATATACAAAAGAAATATTATTACTATTCACAAAAAATCAAATATTTTTAGAAAAATTTGACAAATTCACCCAAAGATAATTATAACATGTTGATTTATAAAAATAATTCTATTTTATTAATATAAATTTATAAAATAAGTTATTATATTATTTAAATTTTTACCTTAAAATCAATGTTTTTACTAAATGTGTTGGAAAATATTTATTTATAAAAGTACACTTTTGAAAACTTTCAGTTATATAAGATGAGAATAAAATTTTTATTATTATAATACTTATAATTACTTATTTTATTAAAGTTAATTTTCTTATTTGATAGTTTACTATTTGAAATTTACAATTCCCAATGGTTAGTTACAATTCTCAATGACTATTAACTATTCTTAAAGGAAAATCAATATTCTCAATAGTTATATTGAGTTCACAATTTCTGTAATATTTTCCACATCCTTTATTCATCATCCAATGTAGCTTTTATAATGGTTCTGTAAGTTTTATTTTCAAAATTACAATTACATTACTATTGTTTTTTTGATAGTTGTCTGCACGAGTGTGATAATAATAGGAGTCTACAATACAACAGAGTTTTCAATTATAATTATATTATTTAATTGTGTTTATTATCCCATTTTACTATCTTATATTTTTTGGAGTACATTTATAATTTTTTGTAATGTTCTATGTTACTTCATTAAAATAATTTTTGTTTTTGTTATAGGGTTCTTGTGGCTTATTTATACTATGACTTATATCCAAATAACACACTCATGTATTGAGATGGAAAGTTCCATTTATGAAATTTTTTGTCATGAAATTCTTTACCAATTTTTAATTTTTTTCCTCAAATGTTTAGTTCATAATCTATGATGAAAATAGATGAGGGTATTTTTATTTCATTTCCTCCTTAGCTTACCATGACACCTCTTCTAATTTATGGTATCTCCATAGTGATTTGACTAGGTGAGTTGTATTGTTGCGTTGAAATTTTTATCTTCAATCTATGATCCTCACTAACTAATTTTATAAATAGATATCATTGTCTAATATTACCACCTCTAAATTTAGTAAATGTGAAGGACATCATATGTATTTCCTAAGGACGGATGCATATAACACATAATATACTTGAGATAGGTTTTGAGGCAGTTATAGTTGATAATAAAAAACTCTTACATAATCAAGGATATAAAATGGGATAATGTATAGGTCTCTTATATTTCACTTATACTCAATCCTAACGACCTTCTTACAAGGATATATACTTAGGAACACTTTATCTCCAACCTTGAACTCCAGGTCTCATCGTTGATTATCTGGACAATTATTTCAATAACTATTTGCTTCTTTGATATATTATAGAAAACATTGACTATATAGACCATTTAATTAGAAGGTTTAGGCCTTAATAGCTAATATTATCAAACACCATCCAAACATGTGGGAGTTATATCCATAATTACCATATAGTGTATCATAAAGATCCATATGGAATATTGTGTTAAAACTATGATTATGGGATAAGTTGACCAAAAGAATATGTTAATATCATCCTCAATTGAATTCCAGAGATCAATCCCTCAATATATACACACGTTTTTAGATATTACTCTCATATTGGATGTCAATTTCAGGGCTTTAGGACACACTATTATTTAAAATTTTGTTCAAGGATTGATGAAGACTATTTTAGAACATTGAGGAAATTACTGAATCACGATTAGATATAGTCTATAATTGTATTACCTATAGACTCACTACTATTATGGGGTATTTATTTTCATGTTTATCAAGTTATAATAATTCTTAAATGGAGATAAAATGATATTGTTTTGTAATATGACCCAATAAAACCTATATTTGTGATGCCCTTGTCCCACACTAACATATATGATGCCATAAACAGACAATTTTCACAATCACTTTGATATCAAATGTAATAGACTAGATATAACTATCCCTAATTATAATACTAATAATGATAATTTCATCTCTTAAATACAAAATATCATTTTAGGTTTATATATTTAGATAATTATGAAAGCATAATAACTACAAAATCTCATGTTCTCTGTATAGAACATATATTATCCCCATTATATACAAAACCAATTAATCAATAAGGAGAATTTAATATATCTCAAAAATTATTTCACACATGATACCCTTAGAAACTGGTCACATTAACTAATATTATTTATAACATAGGTAATGGAAATATAATAAAGTGGTGAGCTCAAATTCTCTGATAGAGAAACATAAAATTAATTTTGTCAGAGACATAAACAAGGTATACATAACATGAAAAGAATAAAGAATTTGAATAATTATATAATCAACTAGAACTGAGAGAATGATATATCTATCAAAATAAATTAAATCATGTATAAAAATAATTATTTATCTCATATTGATGGAATTCATATTTCCATACATCAAAGTCATGTTGTCAAGGCCTTATATTACAATAAAATATGGACATGGGGAGTGGTATACAACAAATCCCATGTTGTTTTGTCGCAAGATACCTTTTGATGCATCAATGTGAAATATAATTCTGGGACTAAAAAAATCAAAATATTGTGTCCAATTAATTTACCATAAGATTCAACAAGGCATTTCATACCATCCCCTATGGAATACATAGCAGAATAATAACATATTAGCACATATAATGAGAATTAAAGAATGTCAATACATAATCACCTTGTGTAAGTTGTCAATAATCATTAAGGAATTCAATAATTTTCCCCACCCCAATAAAATGGATAACATGATCAAAATTGATCCTGAGGAAGAAGGTGTATAGTTAAACAATACAAAGTCATCTTTCCAAAAAATCATCACTATTGGAATAATAACATATATAAAACAAAAAAATTTCTCCATGTTAATAAAAGGTTTAAAATTGTCCGAAATGTAACACCCCTGAATGATAAAGGGTTAAATGACTAAATAATATGACTCATGTCAACAAGGCGCACCTTCCTTTTTGGGATCCTGTCTGATTAGAACTCCACAGTTAAGAATTCTTGTCTTGGAGTAGTAAGGATGAATTTTTTAAAATGAAAATAACCACAATTAAAGAAATAAAATATATAGGGGTGTGAACATAAAGAAAAAAATGGTTTCAAAACAAATTCTTTAAACATACTCACAAAATAAGGGATCAAGGATCAAATTTTTTGATGCCAAGAGTTTAATAACACAAATGATATATATATATATTTATATTAGAGTAAATAATGATACATAAATCCCATTTGGTTAAATTAATTTTAAAATTATTATGAAAATGAATGAAAAAAACCCAAAATACATTTTAGAATTTTTTTCAACATTAATGATAAATACAAATTTATATGTCTCTTTCAATGTTGATTTTGAAAAGGAAATGTGAAATATTTTGAAAACCATTAATTTAGAATTAAATCATAAATAATGTATCCTTGGTAAGTCATAAAATTTATCTTGGATAAATTATTAGATAAATTTAAAACATATAAAAGTAAAAGAAAAACAGGTTTTATTACTATCGAAATAACTTTTTTCAAAACTCACATTGTAGGAACAATAAAGAAGTTAATTTTTATTTAAAAATAATTTTATGAAATAAGATTATAAAATACCATATAATAATTTATTAGGGTGTTTTTTCAATTAATGTAAAAGAAAAATTTCGGGATAAAACATTATAACTCTAAGAAATAAGATTTTAACTATTAATATCCCTTAACGTCAAAATACTCCATAAAGCATGAAGAATTTAAAAAGAGGTGTATTTGTTAAAAATATAAAAAATGAGATAATGTGACATAACAAAATAAAGGGTAAAATTGTACTGAACTTATATGAAATAATTTCAAGAGAATGATCATAACTCAATAAAAAAATAGAGTAACCGAAAACTCAGAAGGCCGAGTAAACAATTGAGTTAAAATAAATTTTAAGAAACGAACATGATTTGGATTAGTTTATACCATAGATTAAAATTAAAGAAATTATATAAAATTAATGAAATATTAAATAAATATAATGTAATACATTGGAAACATGATATTGAACATGAAACATGTGTCAAGGAATAAGAATTAAGACTAAGAAAACCTTTATGACTTGAGAAACATCTTCATAAAAACCCCATGAAAGTGAGGGAATAAAAATGAACTTAAACTACCTTGATTAAAATAAAATTACTGATATTATATCTCAAATATTTAGTATATAGACCAGAAAAAATGAAATTAGGTTATTAATACAAACAAGTCTCAAAGACTATAGTTTGAGAAGAAAACCCTTACCTCAGTCTCAATTTATTCTTCAATTGAACCAAATATTATCAATAATTAAATTAAGTTCATTAAATACATACCCCAAAACCAAATTAATAATTATAAACATTTATAATCTCTTTTTATAATCATTAAATACATATATATATATGATGTTTTTTTACTTATTCTCAGTACTGGGTGTGTGTAATTTTTATTTCTTTAAAATAGTTTCATAAAAATGGTGTTGGTATATATTATTTCCTAAAATAAAATCATAATTAGTTAATATAATTTAATAGTTTATATTTTACATGAAATATTATAAATCTATAATATTATTTAATGGTATTATTGGTCATGATACACGAGGTTGAAATCTATGAAAAGAAAGTTTTGGTGTTTCCAAATGAACAAGGTGTGATTTCATAATCAATAAGTTAAAATATTCATATAAAATTACCTTAACTTGAAACAATTTTTTTTACATAATTATATCATATTATACAAGTAAATAAATCCCTATAGTTATCTATGATATTAATTCATAGTATTGTTCAAGTAGGTTGTTAAGCTGACCCAACAATGAACTTACCATAATTAATGAATGATTATGATGTGGTTTTGGTGTAATATAATTATAAAATAATAATAATGATCTTATTTAATTTTTCTTAGTGTGATATACTATAATTTTAATAAATTATAATAATATGATAATTTATATAATGCTATTACTTAGAAAGAAAATATTATTTTCCTCTTAGTACACCTATTTTAAATGATTAAATTGACAATGATCATTTTTTGATCAAATAATTAACAGGTTATACAATTTGTATTAATAGATAGTTAATTATATCGTAAAAATAATATCTACCCTTTAATTATATATTCATCACCAGGAAGGTAAGGATGTAATAAAAAGAAAAAAAATTAATCGTTACTTGTGGGTAGTATTCCACACACACGCACGGTTAATGATTTTGTTTTCCATGGTATGAGAGAAGAAAGTAAATGAATTATTGGTTTATAATCTTTAAAATTATATAAAAATAATTATTATTTATTGAACTCCCTTTTATACCATCCTTGTATGGTGTTAATGTAAAATGAAGCATGTTGTGTCAAGGAAGTGGTAGTCCGCACAACGCACACAATACATTTTTTTTCTTAATAGAAAAGGGAAAAATGTGATGAATGATAATTAAAATAGAAATATAAAATTAAATATATAACAAACACTAATGTTATTAAATATGTATTTTAAAGTTTTAATTTGAACATAAGAAATAAAAAATAAATAATTTAAGTAAAAATTATTACTCACGTCGAGCACATTGAGATTTAATTAGAATATCCCTTAGAAAATGGATAACATAGGCTAATCTATTGTGTCTAGAAGCTAAATTGACTAAAATATATATCAATGTAAAATAAAAGGGATGGGTTTTAAAATAAAATCAAATTTTCATGAGTTCCCTATTGGGGCGGTGGGTGGCCCATTTTATAAGTGCTGAGAATGGAATTTTCAAAAATATTTTAGCTTAATATAATGTGTGAAAATATTAAACATGTAAAATGAAATAAAATTGAAAAATAATGGTGTGGGGAAGTGATAATTCTGATAGAAGCATCATACACTCAATTATAGATATTTTTTTTATCATGCTTCAAGAACTTTAACAAAGTAATATTTTACTTTTACCATTTTAGGTTTTACTCCACTAACTAGTTTTTACATAAGTCAAATTATCAATTATTCCCAAAAACAAAGTGTAACTTTATATATAATTTAGACCTAATTATTCAAAATTTGAAACCCATTTCATTTTATTCAATTTATAAAAGTGACAAAAATTATTTTTAAAATAAAAATGTATAATGCATTAAAAATGTTTTTTTGAGGAAATATTACGTATGTTATAAATTCATAAATATGAGCTTATAAATTATTTTTTTAAACTTTAAATTAATTTATAAAATACATATTTGGTCTAAAAAAATATTCATGAATTTAAAATTCATACTTATATTATAATAATGTTAGAAAAGTAATAATATTTTTAAAAATGGGTTTCCACATAAACAACATTATTTTTAGAGAAATCAAAAAAAATCATATAAAGTAAACATTACTATGTTGAATCCAAAAATAATTTTTATTTTCTCCAATTAAAATTCAACAATTTTGAAATTTGACTTTTAAAAAAATGGTGGGATTTAATGAATTTATTTTTATAGGAAAATACATTTTTAAGAATATTAACCATTCTCTTAATATTACATATCATTTAATAATTATATTAGTATTGAAAAATTATTCTTATGAAATATATTTTATTGTACTTAATAATAAGTGTCTTGATATATAAAATCATATCATATAAAAAGTTTCTATTTAGAAAAATAAAATTTTAAGTATTAAATGACCATATTAGACAATTTATCTACACCAATTAAATTTTATTCATATTAAAAAGCCTTTATTTTCATTATATAAATATTTCATAAAGTGGTTACTTCTATTAATTCTTGGTAATAAAACAATTATGTTTTAATGGTATATCCAAATTTTATTTTAGTTCACTATTGTGTGTATAGTAATATATCAAACTCATTTTCGTAATTTAATAGTATTTATATATTTAATTTTTTATGTGTTACATTATACACACATTAGATTAATTATTTCCTTGAAGTTTGACTCATATTGTAATAACATTTTCTATAGTGAACTCATAATTAACCATATACAACTAGATGATAATGGGTTTATTTAGAATGTGAAATGAGATTGATCCATATTAAAAAATTATTATAAGTTGTTTTTAAAGGGAGATAAAGTATTCTTAATTTCATAGAGGATTATAATAAGGGAAATTTATATATCCATAATAAATAACTTCCCAAAAACCTTGAAAATGATTCATATGATAATCATACCATTTGGTGTTTTTATTTTTAACTCAAAATCCAGTAGTTTGTGAAAACGTTCCTTACATATTACACTAGAAATTATTGAGTGAAAACTCAAAATATGATTCATTTTTAGTAGTTTCATTGGATTTCTCTTTTTTCACATGGATACTTGTGACTATTTCCTTAATTAGACCTTGGATTAGGACATTTACATTATTCCTAAATCTATTTGAACTAAATTAATAAATTTTTATAGCTTCTCATGTTAACTTACACTATAAAGTCAAATGACATTCATCTATACACTTATAAAATTTACCTATCCCATTAATGAAATGTACACATGATTCTGACCACATGTTTAACATGTTGGAAATTGAATCTTCCATCCTTTATCATCTTGGTCAGATGAATTTATATGATATTCTATCCTTCTCTTATTCGGGGTGTTTTGGATTTCAACTAGGTTCACACTATTAATCAGAATTTTTTACCGCTAGTTTGACATAATTATAAGATTTCTCACTCTATACTTTATCCTATTAGGTTTTTATTGGTATATTTTCCACATTGTCCATGGGATCCATTTTTAACTTTGTTTTTTGGGATTTAAAATTTTATAAATCCAAAATAGTTTACATGGGTGATGATCAATATAAAAGAATTATCATAAATAACCCCAAGAAAAATTTAACCTCAAGATGTATCACTTTATAACACTTTAATGCTAGCATATAGTTCTTATAACACAACCTGTATCATACTAGGTTCAACTTATATCACTCTAATGTTATCCTATACCATTCTTGGTTCAACCTACTTTGAGTTTGGTTCTATCGTACTTCTTAACCTAATCCTCAAAATGTAGATCCCTAATTACCATGATATTTCTTAAAATATTCTAAACCCAAGAAAATCACTGAAATATATACTATAAACATCTAACATATCCCTTATCTAAGAAATCACATATTATTTAGAATTTACCTTAAGTTATGTATCTCAATTTATCAATCTTTGATATCCATGGTTACCTTATTATTAAGTTATATAACATAAATATATTTAAATAACATAGAATGGTTCATAAATAGAATTTTATTTAACCATAGCATATCCCATGAGAGTGTGAAACCAGGTGTGCAGTTAGGCCTATTTTTATTCACTATATGAAGATTGATTCAATACCGAATCCACCCATTTTGGTCCTACTACCCATAGGTACATCTATTCCATATCCTAAATCAACTAGAATTTTGCAGACAATGATTCAATTTCTAGGATAACCACACAATATCTACATTAACAGAACATTAGGATACTATCTTATACTTATAATTCTTACACATACTTATCCCTAGGGTTTTCACTAATGTAATCTTATGTTAATCATCAAATAAAAAGACCATTATTTATATAATTTTAACTCATTTACTATTATGAAGTCTTATCTATAAAATTGAAATTTGGATCAACCCTAAATTATCAACCCTTAAATTATCCTAAATGAAATACCCTAATGTCCAAATTTATGTAATCTTTACTCTGATTCCAAATGTGTTTGTGTAGACCCTCACTCTTAGATTCGGTTCCATAAAAACATACTTTATATACTATCTTTGATAATAAGGGAACAACCTTGATATAACCATCCTTAAATACAATATCAATAATGATTTTGGTATCTCCCACCTCCCAAAGATATTATTAGTTTTAGATATATAGATAATTAGGATGTTACGATTACTTCTAAATCCATTGATCTTCATACCAAATGGAAATTACTACCATTATATAAAAAAGTAATTACACTTTAGGGAGTCTTAAATATCATATAAATTATTTCAAAAATTCTATCCTTCTCAACTTTTCATGTGTTCTACTTTTCTTCATAACCCGGAGAATGGAAATATGTGAAAGGGGTGATCTCAAATGGTCAGTAAAGGAAACATATAACTAAAGTTGTATAAAACATAATCATGGTATACATAATATGGTAGTAACAAACAATCTAAATAATTACATTTTCAACTAATACATTAATAATTATATATCCATGAAAATAAATGAAATCAAGGAAAATTATAATTTCTGATCTCATACTTATGGAATTAATAATTTCAATTAGAAAAAACATGATGTCAATGCCTTATGCTAATATAATATTCTGATATAATTAGAAGAATACAAAAATTTAATTTTCATTATCTCATGATACATTTGAATGAATCAAGGTGATCTATAATATAATACCCCACCCAAGACTTGATTAGGTCATATTAATTCGCTATAAGAGTCAACAAGACATTTGATACTTCTCCCTAAGAAACCTAAGGATAAATAAAAACATGGCTATCCATATAATAAAAAATACAGAATATCAATACATAATCAACCTACTTAAAAGGTCAATAATAATCAAGTGTGTAAATAATTTGTCCGAGTTCAATAAAAGGAATAAATTGATAATAAATCATCTATATGAATAAGGTGGATGGTTAACAAATACGCAGTTAGCATGCTAATAATTATCAATTTTAGAATTATAACATACATAACACAAATTAATTTCACTATGTCAATAAAAGAGATAACATGATCATAAACTATCCAAATAATTAAGGTGTATGGTTGAAAAATAACATTACCCTAGTGAAGCAATGGAAACAAATATGGGTGTTTACATAAATGAAAAAACCCCTCAAAAAAAGAATGATTTGAATTGTATCACAAAAGTAGGGATAAAGAATTGAATTGTTTGATACTATGAGTTCATTATTTGAAATTAAATATATATATTAGAGGATGAATCATAGAACATAAAACCCATTAGGGTAAATAATGTTTATGGTGATAAGGGAAATATATTTGAAGTAATTAAATATCTTTTAGAAATTTTTTTAACATTATTGTTAAATACTAATTTACATTTCACCTTCAAAGGTAACATTTGAAAATGTGACATGAGATATTTTAAAAAAATATTAAATTTAAAAATAATTAGAATTAAGGGAAACATGATAATACATAATTTATATCCTATAGAAACTAGGAGAGGAATAATAATCATACAAAAGTCAATGTAAAAACCATTATTATGATTTTCATAACATATTTATTAAAAAATAACTTTGTAAGAAGAGTGTTATGGAATTAATTTCAATTTAAAATATATTTCCCTAAATAGGATCATAAAATATGATATAATAAAATACTGTGGTTTGAGAACCCAATAATGAAAATAAAATATCAAAATAAAATATTACAACTCAAAGAAAATATTTTTGAGTTATCAATATCTCTTATCAGAAACAAACTCAATGAAGCATGAAAAATTTGAAATGGGTAATATGTAGTAAAATTATAAATAATTAGATAATTAAACATAGAAAAATAATAGTGCATATTGTACCAAACTTATATGAAATAAGTTCATCTGAATAATCCAAACTCAGTGAAAATAAATTGAGTTACCAAAAACTCTTATGACTGGGGTAACACATGAATGAAAATAAAATTGAAGAAAATAATTTAAATTTTATTATTTTACCACATGAATTAAAAGTCAATAATTTTTATAAAATTAATAGGATATTTTATTAATATAATACCATACAATGGAGTCACGGTGAATAACATGTAATATGTCTCAAGGAATAAAAATTGATACCAATAAAACTCTTCAAAGTTGAGTAGCTTTTTAATCAAAACCTTATGAAAGTGAGGTATTATAATTGAACCTAAAATAATATTATTAAAAAAACTCATGATATTATATCTTAAATAATAATTATACACTCTAAATAAATTAAATTATGTGTGTAATATGAAACATATCTTAAAGAGATGAATTTTAGATGAAAACCCTTACAATGGTCCTCATTCATTCAAAACATGAAAAAAATGTCATGAATAATTAAATTAGGTTAATTAAATAAATACCCATAAAAAATATTCCAAACTATAAGAATTTATACTCCACACTTATTATCATTATATTTATATATGTTTATTTCTAATCATTTTCAATACAGAGTGTAGGAAATATTTATAACTTTAGACTTGTTTTTTAAAAGTGGTGTTAGTATTCATTATTTTACAAAATTAAGTCATTATTAGACCATATATGGTGATATAATAGATGTTCCATTATATTTTTATAATTATAAAATCTAATTTTAAGTTTCTTTTCATTGCGATCCATGATCTTGAAATAATCGATGAGCATGTTTAAGTGTTTCTTAATGAAAAATGATGATTTTTTAATTAATGGGTAAAATATTCATATAATAATACCATAAAATATTATTTACATATTTATATCATATTATATGATTAAATAGTTAATCAAAGTCATACATTGTACAAATTCAAATTATTTCTCAAGTAGGTGGTAAAACCAACCCAAACATGAACCTACCAATATTAATAGATTATTATGGTGTGGTTTATTTGCAATATAATTACCACACAAGCATAATGATCATATTTAGTACTTATTAGTGTAATATACTATAATTTTAAATAATTATCTGGATATTAATATTTATACAAGGTTATTACTTATTAGGGAGAGATCACTTCTCTCAGTGTACACTCATTTTAAAAGATTGAACTAAAAGTGATCATTTATTGATCATATCATCAATAGGCTATGAAACTTCTCATAACATAAAATTAATGATATCATAAAAATAATATTTGTATATGAATCCATTAATTATAACCAGAAATGTAAGGTAGTGATGAAATGATAAATGAAAATCAATTGTTCTATGGAGGTAGTAGTTAATACATATGCATGGTTGATGATATAGTTTTATAAAGAAAAAAATATGATTAATATGGTTTATTATTTTTGAATAATAAACATTATATAAATATAATATTTATTAATTAAAATTATCTTTTATACTATCCTTGTAAGGTGGTTAAGGGAAAAAATCATGTTGTATTGTAAAGGCAATATTCTGCACAAAACAATAATTATGATTTAATTTTACTTATGAGAATAGGGGAAGGTGATTAATGATTATTAATATATAATAGTAAAAATAATTATATAACTAAAATTTATTTAATTAAATAGTTATTTTAAATTTATAATTGTATTAAAAATAATATAATAGAAAAAAATAACAAAAAATGATTTCTGACGCTGAACACATTGAAATTTTCATGGAATATCCCTTAAAAATGGACGAAATTGTAGGATCAAAGAGTATAAAAATAGATTAAAAAAATAGTGGGTGAATAATAGTTTATCGAATATAACTAAAACTTTACTTAAAATCCATTTTAGTGGATTAGATAAACATACTACCTGATTAATAATTTTGTAATGGATGAACATTCTTGTGATAAGTTATATATAATATAAGTAAGAGAAAATTTTACAGCAATGTTAAATCTTCCAAAAAATACACATTGGAAATAATAACTTATAAAAAAAGTAAAATAAACATTAAAAAATTTTAGTTTAAAATTTATTGAAAATTTATAAAATAAAAAAACACTTTATCATTCATTGTAAAAGAAGTTAGTGACCTTATCTCAAAGTATCCATGACTTTAAACCTAACTCAAAGGTCTTTATTTCTACAACAAGAAAGTCCTTGATTAGACATGTTAGAATTAATCTTTCGTTCTAGCCCCAAAATATCATGATCAATGAGATCAAACACAACAATCTTCCATTCTTAAGAATACCTCAATCAAACTAGATCAGAATCAAAGATAACAAAAGAAAATTATTCTAAGACATCTACAATCCTCACACAAATTTCCTGAAATAAAAAATCACTAAATATTTAAAAATAATTAGTAACAAGATGATAAAATTGAGTAAACTTTATATAGGGTGAGTAGGATAAACATCAGATCCATCCTCTTCAAATTAACCTCTATTTATAGGCATAACTCCAATGGTCAAATTCCTTGATTCTCATGGTTGGTTGCAACAAACATGGTTGAAATCCATCCTGACAACATAGTATGCTCTATAAAGAATTCATCCAATGGTCATCTGGTAGAATCACCACAATGATTTTAATTGTTCCATCCAGTAAATATAACATTATTCATTTGAATATAAACTTTATTCATCCAATGAAATAAACTTCATTTGTATTATGGACTAGACTTCATCTGTTTAATGGAATGAAATTTTTATATCCAATAGACCTAACATCATTTTTCTGATTGATTGAACTTAATTCATTCAATGAATTAAACTTTCTTTACCTGATGGGCTAAAATATGTTCGTTCAATGGAATGAACTTTGTTTGTCTAATGGAATGAACTATTTTAATCTGATGGACTGAAATGAGTTCATCCAATAGACTAAACTGATTTCATCTAGTGGACTGAAATGAGTATATCATATGGAATAATTTATATTCTAACAATAGAATAAACTAAGTTCATCCAATGGTCTAAAATGGGTTCTTCTGATGATCAAAACTGAGTTCTTAAAATTTACTTTACTATGTTCTTCCACCCAAAAATATTTTTTAGGTAGATCTGATTATATTAATTTATATATCTAGTATAATAGGCGTTTTCTATAAATAATTTAAAAAAAACATTGGGAAGTAAAAAGTTAGTTGAACGTAGTATTTTAAGAAAGTGTAAAGTGATTTAAGAAAAGGATAAAAACTGGCGAAATCAGAACATTCAAGTCCATAATCTCCCCCTTTTTGAAAATCACAAAACAAATAATTTAAATATGAAAAAACATAAAATCCCTTTTACTTACAAATATTATGTATATAATTTTCTACCTATATCTTTGTATCTGTATTTTTGTTTAACAAATTATGTATGATATATTTTTAGCATGTTGGTAAGATAGGTTCAAATCAAGTAATTATACATTCTCTTTAATAAAATGAATCATTTTATATTTTGGAAAATAATATGGAATATAAATTTCACCTGAAAATTTAGAAAAAAAATCTCTATGAAACAATTTTGAAAAAATGAATATTCATCCAAAATTTATAGAAATAATATTTATCAAATATATATTGGAAAAAATTAATCAAAATTTCATTGAGAAATATTCATTATACATCCATTAAAAAAATTTATAATATAAAAAAATAAATAATATTTCAGGGAAATATAAAATTTATTCTTAGTTATGAAACTTCTTTTCAATAGCTTTCATTTTCTTGAATTTATCACAAAATTTCTCTAAATTTGTGGTTTTATATCCCATTATAGTAATCATAACCTCAAAAAATGAATCTTATTATTCTTTTACATTATCCCTAGAAAATATTATTTAAGAAATTGTACATTTTTACTTCCAATTTTTAACTTCAGGTTATGTTATTTAAGAGAAAAATATTTTTTTATATCTGAAAACATCTTCTTCTAAAGACTTTACAAAAAATGTGAGATCATTTAAATAGTTTTTTACTTATGGAAAAGTAAAAATATTATTATATCAATGATGTTTCTATAACTAAATATGAGTTATTATAGCTTTCAATGTGATCATCATGAAATTTTAAATCACTATGTGTTTTTTGGATCCATTTAATAACTTATTTTAACATTCTTCTTTCTTCCTTCACACCATCGCTAAATATTTTGATTTTTTTAATTATTCAAAATATTTTCTACTAACTATTATAAATCATTAAAACCATCCTTCATAGCATTGATTGTGAGAAAAATAAACTTTACTAGGTTAAACTTTGTCATACTGCATAGAATGTACATAATGTAGATATATAAAACCTCTAATGTATCACTATAACCTTACCTTGGGATAAGATAACCCTATATACAAATAGAAACTACCCTCAAATATATATATAAATGATAAAAGTTTCTTGTTTTTTCATAATAACAAAATAATGACATTTCAACATTCGATTTCATAAAATTTTATACTTTTTCTGAAAGTTTATGAGTGACTAGATGTGAATATCCTTCAAGATAAACTTCAACTAAGTGATCCACTTGTTGAATATTCATCTTATAGAACTCTTAAAAAATATTAAAAGTAATAACATTCATATTATCTTCAAAACTAAACAATATTGGTGAATAAATTTATTTTTACCATCATTGGATAATGATGATCAGATTTTTCCTTTCATATAAAGACTATTTCTTAACCTTAAAAAATCACATTCTTGAGAAAAGAATCTATTTCGGTAAATAATTAATTTTTAATCAATATTTCATTTAAAAAATTCTATTAAAAAAAAATTAGATTTATATTTCTTCAAAAGGATAAGTATTCTAATCAGACTGAGATTTTTTATAGGACTAATGTAAAAAAATTGTAAAAATGAAATTTGAGAGATTGGATTTGAGAAAAAGCTATGAGATCATTGTGGGAAATGGGGAAAGAAAAATTTATTTGTTGTATAACAATAGATACCATTTTAATTCCAATGATATAATGACTCAAAAAGAAATCAATTTATGATCCTATACTTGATATCATTCTTAAAAAAATTAAGTGAATTTTATAAACTCTTAATGTTTTCATTTAAAAAATTTAATTGGATGAGTTTTTTTTATTAAATAATAAATTTTACTTTATCTAAATTATGAAAATATAAAATAACACATGGTAATAAATAATAATAAATAATAATTATTAGAAGTGTAACTCTTTGAGTGATATATAATCTTTTTTGGGAAAGTTTTTCCGGTATAAATTCTTCATTTAAAAAAACAATAAAGTGACAGATAAAATTTTTATGTATTTTTTGTACAATAAATTTATTAAGAAAATGGTTTACCAATTAATTTTTTATGAAAAAATTTTTCTAATAAAATTATTAATAAATGTCTATTCGATAAAATAATTTGAAATTCATTTTCAAACAAATGTGTTTTTAGAACAATAATGAAATAAGTGACCCAATTTTAAAAAGGAAATTATTGACGAAATGATATTCATAAATGAGAATAATATTTAAATTACTTTTTTAATAGACGATTCATAAAATCTGTTTAATATATTCAAATATATCATCACTTAGGGGTTTTTTAAATATATCAATAATTTTTTCCTTCATTCTGATGAATCATAATATAATATCATTTTTTGTGCTTTTCCGATAGAAAATAGTGTATTATATCTATGTGATTTTATATTGAGTGTTCTTATGGTATTTTACTTTAAGCTATGGAATGTGTGTTATTAGAAAAAAATTGGATTTTAATAAAAATAAATCCAAAGTCTGTAGGTGTTTATTTTATCCACAACACTTTGGCACAACAACTTATGGCTGCCAAATATTCTTCTTCATTTTTGGAAAGTACAATAGAATTTTATTTCATAAAAATAATAATTCTTATCTAAGTAAATTAAAAGTTCCAGATGTACTATTTATATCCATTTTAGATGAAAAAAATCCAACATATGAAGAATGTTTATGTTAAAAATAATTTATATAAGAATAAAATAAGCCAAGATTCATAGTTACCTTAATATAATAGAATATTTTTTAGAATATTTAAGATAATATTTGTTATTTTTATCTTGATATATTACACAGATTCATATAAAAAACATTAAATATTGATGACTAGTTGTTATATACTGTAAACTACCTATCATTTTTTAAATATATTTTGATCAACTGGTTTCCTTGATTCATTAATATCTAAAGTATTTTGGGTTCTGATAGAAGTACTAATAATTTTAATCTTTTTGTATCCAAATTTCATAATAAGATCATTTATATTATTATGTTGAGATATAAATGTTTCTTATGGTTGTTGTGAAATTTCGAAATTAATAAAGCAAGTTCACCCATCATGCTCATCTCAAACTCATATTTCATAAGATCTATAATAGAATCTATAAGATATTCTTCATTTGAACTAAATTTAAATTCATCTACAAGTTTTTTTACAATGATGGTGTTTTTAGAAGCATTTTTTAATAAAAAATTGTTTGATCCAAAGCTCCATTAAAATTATTTTTTATAAAAAATCCAGTTAATCAATCATACTAATCTCTAGGGGATTGTTTAAATCGTTAAGGTTACTTAGTCTAAATACATGATCTGGAGATATTGTTTTTTAGAGCCTAGGGGATATTAAACATAAAATTCCTCTTGTACATATCCATTAAATAAATCACACTTCACATCCATTTGAAAAAGATTCAAATTTAAAAATGATGGATAATATTTAAGTATATGTAAAGATTCAAGTCTAGCTACTAGATCATAAGATTATTCATATTAAGTTCCTTCTTTTTTAATATAACCCTTCACAATAATTATAAAGTTATTTATAACTATGACACAATTCTAACTACTTGTATTTTGAAAAAAAAAATTAAACCAATTATTTATGAATCTTTAGGCTGTTCAACCAAATTCCAAACATGATTCCATTCAAGATCATTGATTTCATCATGCATAGATTTTACCCAATATCCATCACATAACTTTTTACCATAAGTCTTAGGTAAAATTTGGGATAAAAATAACAATGTTCAACTTTATTTCTTAAGTAATTTCTTGTTATATCCAGTTGATCTATATCACCAATGTTATTGTCACTTGGATGGTTCTTAAGGAACAAAAAATCAATAGGTTTGTAAAATTATTTTCATTAAAATAGGTTGAATTTATTCTTGGTGTTGAAATTCTGAAATATTTTATTTAGTTTCTCTCTCATAGGAATAACTCTTCAACATGGTTTGAAAAGAATTTTTAGAAATAATATCCGAAGATGTAGATTGAGTATGTTTGAAAAAAAAGGATCAGTTTCACAAAATTTAACATGAACTATTTCATCAATCTTACTTTAGTTTTTATTAATAAATCTATAAGACTTACTAGTGGTAGAGTAACATAAAAATATCAATTCATTAGAGTTTGGAGAAAACTTATGTAAATTATCTTTAGTATTCTAAATTAATACTTTTAATCCAAAAAAAATGAATCAATATAGTTTGGGATTCCTTCCAATCTATATGTAATTATAAGTTTTATTAGTAAAAGGTATTATTAAAACACGATTTACAGTATAATAGTGTAGCACCCCTGGTTTGAGGTATGTACCCTTTTTTTATGCTTTTTATGTGTTTAAAGTGCATGGGATGAGTTGAGAAGAGGTTGGGAGAGTTTGGAATGGTTTTGAATAAGTGTAGAGGCTTTTTATAGGGAGCACGGTTTGAGAATGGCTAGGGGAAACTGTGCATGTTCTCCAAGAAACTGTGTAGGGGGAGGCAGTAGGCTTCACACAGCCTACATACGGTTTTCCAAACAGTGCGAGGCAACCATGTGGACCCCTCATCTCGAGACAGTGGCATGCACATGGTTAGTGCACGATTTTTCAAACCGTGCAGACTAACCATGTGACCACATAAAGGAAGGGTTTTTAAATTTGGTCTCCTTCAAGATTGACCTATTTCACTTCCAATCTTCTCCCACTAGATTCTCACTCAGGATTTTGGGTTCTAAGAGGTTCAAGGTGCTCTCCTACTAATTTTGGAAGCCATTTAAAGGGGTTTCTTGGTGTTTTGAAGGTGGTTTCTCTTGGGTAAGTCTCTCCTCTTTGATTCATTGTTGTTTCATCTAGATATTTATCTCCCTCTTTCTATCGGTTTTTTAGATCAACATTCATTTCTTGTAGATATAGTGTTGGGGTTGCCATGGGTGTTTTTTAAGGCTTGTGGATAATAGGGAAGGATATCTAGAGCGGTTTTCATGAAGCATATTCCCGGATTGGGGTGAGGTTGCTTGTGGGAAGATTTCGTCGGAACCCTAAAGGTAGGTGGCCTCTCTCTCGAGTCCAATTGGTTAGAGAAAGTGGTTTTTGGTTACAAATAAATTGTTTTCTTGAAATAAATTGTGATAATAATGTGAAAATCTTTTTGGAAATCCATTTGGTGATGATTTGAGGTATTTTGGGGAAAATGGGTTATTGTTACTAAAGGGTATTTATTATGTGATTTTAAAATGTTGATTTTAAAATCGTTAGTGGATGATTATAAAAAAATGGTAGATGAAAAATGGTTTTCAATGAAGATGTTTAATTTAAATATTGTTTTGCATGGAAAATAATTAAAGGGTGTTTTCAATAAAAGGGTGGTTTATTGAAGTGAATTGGCATGTGTTAAAATTGGTGGTGTGCTTATTATACAGCCTTGGTGCATTGTTCTTGTTTGTTGGTTGAGTGTTATGGCTTGTGTTGGTTGTGTGGAAGTGGGTGGGAAGTATCACTATAAAAGGTGATGGATAGTGGTTGGAAGAACCACCATTATGGGTAGTGGTTGAAAACTATCGCTTGTTGAGAATGGGGTAAATGGGATGGGTGGAAGTACCACCATTTTGGTCATCTTGTTGTGCATTTCTTTAAAACATGGAAATTATTGTGCTAATTTTAAATGGTGAGATGGATTATGGCATGATTGTTTGTCTTTCTCTTAGGTGCTTGGTTTGGGTGAGGTGCCTTGGTAAGAGTATGTTTCGCTCATGGTATTGGTTTCACTTGTGATTATTCTATATAAACTTCTTTATATAAATGTGATAATAGTTTTATCCTAGTGGCATGTGTAGGGAAGTCATTTGGGAAAAAACTAATGAGTATTATTACTCACCCCTTAATTTGGCACTTTGGTTCTTTTGCAGATTTCGTATTACGGGATACAGGTAAAGGTAAAACGTCTCATTACTAGTGGTTCGTGGTGATGCTTGGGATATGTGGTGGTGCTTGGAGCATGGAGCTTGGTGTAGGGTTGTGGAGTGTGTCTTGGCTTATTCTGGGTATTTTGTTTAGTCTTCTGCATAGTACTCTGATATTGTGTTGGTTGTATTGGTTTGTAGGTTGTGTTGTGGAATAGTGGAGTTCACTTTTGGTAATGTATGAGTTGGTTATTTTTTTGACATGCATCATGTAGTTTGTTCATAGTGGATTGTTTGGTTGGATGGTTTTGTCTCAAGGGGAAATCATTCCCCAATTGTTTCTCAAAGCCCTCAGCATTTATTTCCATCCTTTGGCGCCTTGGGAATGCCACTTAAGGCCAAGTAACCCTCACTGCCTCCTCAAGCCAATGAGGTAGGGGTGGGGTGTTACAAGTGGTATCAGCTTGTTCGGTCCTTCAGAGTTGATTCTTGGATTTTGAGTTGACATTAGTTGTGGTTATTACTTGATTAGGGATGGTAGCAAGGCGTAAGAATTTCAGAACCCGGAATGTATAGAATAAGAAGACACAACTAACCCTTTTATGCTGAACATCAAGTTACCAGGGAGATTGGTATATAAGTGTTTTGGAGAAACTTATATGCATTAGAAATTTCATTTTAGTGGGTGTATCCAATGAGATGTGAATGAAATATATGGTATAAATGACTTCCCTCTATGATGCATATTTCATTAGGCATAATTTTTTATCGGCTGAATTGAGAAATGGGTTTTCAAATGTGTGAAATTGTAATTTGAAAATGGTTTGGATTTCAAAAATGGTAAAACTTGGAAACATGGAAATGTAGAAAGCCTCATTGTGATAGTGTTGTGTAATGCGATTTGAAATTGGAATTATTGATGTCTACAGAAGTGAGACTCATGGTTGTTTGTTTTCTGTTTATAGAAATGGAATCGGGTTGGCATCGTAGAGACCAACTAGAAATGGATGATGAGAATGTGGTTTCACCTGAGCCCCATGTGAACCAGAAGTCAGTCCAGAGCATATTGTAATCTTTCCAAGCTGCGGGAAGTGTGAATAGAGCAGAAGAGCCAAAGCATGTTGATTATGTGACTCAGTTTCAAAAGTTGGATCCACTCGTCTTTAGGGGTTATTCGGACCTGGAATGGGAAGAGGTGTGGCTTTCCAGAATGAACATAATTTTTGAATTCTTGGGGACACCGGTAGATCTGAAAGTAAATATAGAAACTTATAAGCTAGAGGATCTTGATCTTCAGTGGTGGGAGTTTTTAGTCCAAGTGGGGATGGACCAGGGTATGATGTGGGAAGCCTATGAGGAATTGTTTAATAAAAAATTCTACCCACATACGTCCATAATTCAGCGCACAACTAATTTATTCAGTCTGAAGTAAGAGCATATGTCTGTGATGGAGTATGCCTCTAAGTTTATGAGATTAATTCGGTTTGCAAACGAGGTGTCTGATAGCACGTCGTTGAAGGCAAGGATATTAGAAGCAGGGTTAAAGAAAGAGATATGTTCAAAAATAGAAATGCTGTATATCAGTGATTACACAGAGATGCTGATTCGAGCATCTGTGGATGAGCGGGATATTTTGGGAGCTCCGGGTAGAGGAAGAATGGTGGTACCCATGGGGAATAGTGGGAACTCTAACGCTCGGTTCAAGTGGAGTAGTAATAGTTATTCCTAGGGCGGTAATATGGAACATAATCTGAAGGCAGTATCAGTAAATCTTCCTTGAAATCCCCAGAGCTAACCAGGATGTTTTCAGTGTGGCTCTACGACACACATCAAGTGGGACTGTACGACCCAACCTATAACATGTCATAATTGAAAGCACATGGGGAATCTTCAGCACTATTGTAGGAATGTTCTGAGGTCAGGTGTGCGTGACACTACTCAAGGATCGCATACATCATATGCTTCGACAGGATGTGGACAACAACATACCCCTCGTCAGCAGAGCAAAGTCAGTCATGGTGATTCTCAGAACACTAAAACTCCTCAGTATGACAATAAAGATCAGAGTGTGGCAACCAAGGCATTGTTCAGAGCTGAGAAGTTTATGGTGGATGATCAGTTAGGACCATCCATGGTGAAAGGTACTATTCTTTTAAATTATACCTTGATGCAAGTGTTGTTTTATATAGGTGCTTCACACTCTTTTATTGCTGCACGTTTGGTTGAGTTGTTGGGTTTAAGGGTAGAAATGATGCCTTCGGTTTTGAAACTTCAAACTCATATGGGTCGAAGAGAGTGTCGAGCCTTCTTGTGTAGTTCATGTTGTATCATTGTGGGAAAGGTTGAGATAATTTGGAATTTCTTAGTGATTGAGATGGATGGGTATGATGTAATCCTAATAATGGATTTTCTTGTGGTTTTTAAGTCCCACATCGACTTTAATGAGAGAAAAATGGATTTTACGACACACAATGGCATTAGACATCTCTTTAAAGGAGAGAGGCATGAAAGGCAGGGTGGAACATGTTTTTTGGCACCAACAGTGGGCACGTTATCATAACAGATGGCAGTGTTGTCATTGGAATCAGTAGAGGGTGTTGATCAGAGTGTTATTCTAACGGTGGTGGATCAGTTCATGGATGCTTTTCATGATGAATTATCTTGGTTGCCTACAGTAAGATAAGTGGAGTTTACAATTGATCTCCTTTCGGGTACCAATCCTATATCACTTCTGTCTTACCGAATTTCACCTACTGAATTGCGGGAATTGAAAGTCCAGTTGGAAGAGTGTTTCGCACGGAATTCAGGGATGACCTCCTGGACGGGAGATTCAAACGTTCCGATCGGTTTCTAGCGGGTTTGTTCGTAGAACCGGAAACATCCAATGATTCCACATTCGTTTGGACCTACTTTCCAAAGGTAGGCGCTCATTAGCTTGTGGACTGATGAGGCTTAGGAATTTGCATTGGTCGAGAGGATGGGAGGTCGGACTCATCACACCTTTTTGAGGGGAATTATTGTCTACTCCGGGACTCTCTTTATAGATTTAAGTTATGTTCGTGAATCCTTATTACATTACCAAGTATAAAATGAGCTTTCCTTCAGTTTAACAATCAATGATTAAATATGTAAGAAATTTAGAGAATCTTTTATATGTATTATAGGTTTTTCATCAATAGAGAATCATTTGTATCTATTTAGAGATTCTTGGTCAATGGTATCCTTCAAAACATTTATATAAAAGTCTCTTGGTCATTATGATGACCAGGCTGGTTTTAAAGCCACTCAGTGGGGCACTTGAAGTTTATCATCATTCAGAAGGACAATGAATTATTTCAGAGTTGGGATCGAACCCATAGATGGGCTACCTACGTATCCTTTGTTTTGAAAAAGGAATCAGAACCCACGTAGTTCGAATAAGTGTATGATGTTTATGATTGATGTCTCAAAGTAGGATGTCACAATTACTTTTACACTCTAAGATCACGCGAGTCATGCTCGGTGTGAGAAACAAGAGGTATTAGTAAAATTTAGACAATTGTGCCATGAAAGATGAAATCATAAGAAATGGTTTGGGGCTTATGTATGTATGACTGCCCAGAGGATTTACTTTAGGGAGAAAATCCAGGAACATGGTACATAAACGTATATGTGCTTCATGGAGATTTGAATACATTAACTTGGGACTTATTCCTGAAGAGGAAACCCAAATTAGGAGAGGATTGATAACTGGGTTTTTACTCCTGAGAAGGAATCCCAGATCAAACGTAAATTAGGACTGGTTAAAGAGAAATTACGGGACTTGGGGCTTACTCCTGAAAAGGAAACCCAAGATTATGACTGGGACTTATTCCTGAAAAGGAGACCCAGGTTAGGGATTAAGGTCTGGGGCTTACTCCTGATGAGGATGCCCATATTTGAGATTGGGGCTTACTCCTAAGAAGGATTCCCAAATTAAGGGACTCGGGGCTTACTCCTAAAAAGGATGCCAATAATTATGACTGGGTCTTATTCCTGAAAAGGAGACCCAGGTTAGGGATTAATGTTTGGGGCTTACTCCTATGGAGGATTCCCATATTTGAGATTGGGGCTTACTCCTGAGGAGGATGCCCAAGTTAAGGGACTCGGGGATTACTCCTAAGAAGGATGCCCATATTTGAGATTGGGTCTTACTCCTGAGGAGGATGCCCATATTTGAGATTGGGGCTTACTCCTGAGGAGGATGCCCAAGTTAAGGAATTAAGGTTTGGGGCTTTCTCCTGAGGAGGATGCCCAGATTAAAGGTCTTATAACTGGGGATTATTCTTGAAAAGGAGACCCAAGTTAAGGATTCTCTCATCTTAAAGGATGAGGTTGAATGAATGAACTCTCCATATTTAGTGAAATAATGATATTTAAATCACTAGGTTTTGAGAGATATTCCACAGAATTCCTTTCAAATAAGGAAGTCAAATCAAGAAATCATGCCATAAATGGCTTTGAAGAGTATCTTGAAGACTAAATATTGAATAGGAAAGGTGAAATGGCTTAAGAGGGGTAAAATGGGCAAGATGGGCACCCAAAAAAGTAGAGGCGCACAAGTCTTGGAAGGCGCGCAAGTCTTACGGCGGCGTGCAAGTATTGGTCGCGCAGGTATACTTGCGCGACATGTGGGGTACTTGCACGATTCTCAACCATCATTAAAATACTTGAGCGACTCTTTATTTTAGCCTTTAGAATCCTCTTGAGGTTCTTCCAAAAAAGGGAAGCGCAAGTTCTATTAAAGGAATAAGGCGGCGTGCAAGTGTGGTCACTTCCCTTGAGGGCTGACCACTCAGGCGCGCAAGTGTTGATGAGTTTCAACACTAAGGCCTTCCTCCTTCTCTTTAGATCTTCCGTTCTAGGTAAGAAATTACCTTAGAAGTGTTCCGGAAGCTTTGAGAAGAGACTTGGGCATCGAGAGCTTCAATCCGAGTTTCTGGAAAAAATATCCTCTCGAATGGGGGGCCGACAGGGTCTATTTATAGGCAAAAGAAGGCCCTGGGCGGTTACCGGGCGGTTATCACTTAGGTCGCGCAAGTCACTTGCGCGACCAAGGGCGTCGCGCAAGTGTACTTGCGCGACAGTGATATAACTTGTGCGGTGCAGTTGCTTTTGATCCATTGTTCATGCCTTTGTCGATTTCTGATGTTTTCTTCAATGGTTGAATCACTTTGAGCTCAGGTATTCCCCTTTTCCGATCTTTAGATTCTGTGACGAAAGGAGCGTCAACAAAATTCCCCCCCTCAGAGTTGGATCCGAAGAGAAATGAGGATTTGACTCTGAGGAAATCGAATCCATCCAAAGGAAAAGGGGGTGCGCAAGTCTTCAAGGAACAGAGGGCAGCGTGCAAGTTCTCTCCGCACAGGCCTTGAGCGCACTGGGTACGGTGCGCAGATAGGCCTCTTGGCCTATAAATACATGGATTTTGGCCATGTGTAGCATCTGATCCCGAATTTCTCGAGCTCTCACCGCGCAAGTCTTTCTCACTGCGCAAGTTTCGTTTTTCACTGTTCCCTCGCTGCTGCATTACTGTAAAGGTAATAGGGCTTGCGCGGTGATACATGCGCGACAGAAACTTGCGTGGCACATGTAACACTTGCGTGACATCTCCATACTTGCGCGCATTAATACCTTATCCATTTATTTGATTTCTTTCACAAAGTTTGTGAAAAATTAATTCATTTATAAATTAATTTATTCAAATATTTGTGCAGAATTAATGGCTCTTAGTCCCAGATTAATTGATGAACTGGCTAGAAAGCGAATAGATGATATGATGAACATCATTGGCCATGATTACTATACTGTCAAAGATAGTACTCTTCCAGATTTGGCTAAGTATCTGAAGAAATATCATCGCAACTTTCCTCAAAGCACTTATCTACCTTTGTATGTCTATCGTCATCTACAAGAAGTCATTATTCCAGAAATAAAGAATTATCTTCTGTTTTCATGGTTTCAGAATTATACCAACTTTGCTTCAGCAAATATCTCAGGTGTAGGAGTATTTCTAACTACTGGAATGGTGGAGAAGGCTTATGTGATGCATCATAGCCCTTGCACACCAGATCTGAAAAATCATACACCTGAGCTTCAACCACATTTTCATCCTTCAATCTTCTGAAATGCTCAGATGGATCAATACAAAGGCTGGAAGAAAAGTTGGGATTTCCGTCCTGGGGGAGGTGTGAAGCCAACTTGGATGTGGGCATACTGGGTGCAACAGACCTGCGCAGAGTTTATCGAGGACCTGAAGAGAGCTGCAATATATGAGGCTGTCTGGGTTGGGAAAACATATGTTTACAGACATGATAACTTCGTGCCAGAGATACTCAGCCACTGGAGCCCAGCAACTAATTCTTTAAATTTGACTCATGGAGAAGTAGGTATCAGTTTGTGGGATGTCCACAAGATTTCAGGGGATCCAATTTTGGGCGATATGTATGATGAATTCATTCCTCCCAAGGTGACTTGGAATGATTCAGAGAAAACTCCTGCTTTAGCTCAAGAATTATTTAAAATATTCCACAGGCTCAAGAGTTCAGAGACCTCATTAACTCATTTTAGAAAAGATATTCATCCGGAAGAATGGATGAATGTGTTTTTTACTGAAAATAAAGGGATGGAGCCAAAAGAAAAAGGATCCAAGAAAAAGAAATCCAAGGATACCAGGCCCAGACGTCATACCACTTGTCCAAAACCTGAGAAGAGAGGAGCTCCTGGCGCATTCTGGCCAACTCTAGAAGCAGGAGAGTTTGAAAAGTGGGGATATGAAGTGAATCAATGAATTCCAAAGAAAACTCATCTGGCGGGTTTCTTGGCAATGTGGCTCAGTGTTTATCTCTTGCCGGTTAGGGATTCGAAGGGAGGCGTTAGGCCAGGGACCTTCGTCATTGCGGAAAAATTGGCTGAGGGAAAAATGGTTGGGTTAGCTACCCCCATTTTAGCAAAGATTCACAGGAGTTTACTTTATGTCTTCCTGGGTAAATCTCCTTTAAGAATAGTGGTACCATTCCAGGTTTTATGGGGATGGATCGCCACTCACTTCAGGACTTACAATGTACAGAATGGATTACAAATTCCTGGAAGCTCTTTCAGACCGTTAGTGCAAGCATTCTCTAGAATTGCTCCATTAGATGTTAATGGTTATGACATGAAAGTAAGGCTGAGCATGTTTAAGGAATTCAACTTCTTTCCCTATGGAAGTCCGCCATCCGGGCGGTTTTTTGATGATGGGACAACCCATTTGGATTTTAGGGCATACATGCTAGCTTGCAAGGATGGCGTGTTATTATCCAGGATTGATGGAAAAATCATATGTAAGGCCTATGCTCTATATAGATTTGCACGCCAATTCAAATGTTTGCAACAGATTGTTGTATCCCCTCTGGTACATGTCAGGTTAGAGAAACATCCGATGGTTGCTCGACAACTATGCCTGCTGACATCAAGAGAGAAGACTGGGGAATTATTTGATCTACCAGTTGAAAAAGCGGCACATAATTTGACTACATTTTATGCCGAACACTGGATAGCATCATACCCCAAAGGGATATTGAATCACCCAGTATATCATGTGGGAAAGAGGAAGAGGACTATAGAGAAAGAAACCCTTCCTCATGAAGGTGACGCTTCCCCACTTGAAATAGGTTCAACAGACTCCTCTTCTAGAACTGATTCATCGGATTATCATGATGGGGATGATGAGGCACAACCGGCAGCAAAGCGGTTTCATGCCTGATATAATCATCCGGCCAGAATTAAAAGACCCACTCCATCAACTCCTGGTGAGTTATTTCATTGTAGTAATTTCAATCACTGCTACTTTATAAAGTAATAAGTCTTATTTTCTTATTCTCTATCTGTAGCTGCAGGAGTTGGGAAGAAATTAAATTCAAAAATTGTAGGACCTTCCTCACAGCCTTTATATCTAAGACCAGAGGCTATTCAGCTATGGCAGAGCTTATACTGTGGTACTGAGACCGCCTGACTGGATTTGTGTGAGGGCCTACAACTTCATGGAATAGGAAATCTTGTAGCTTCTAAAAATCTTCAATACGGAGATAACCCCAATGAAGTGAGAGATTACATCAGAGAGCTGGAAATGCTCATATATGCCACTGATGACTCGGTTCCTATCACCAGGTGGGTGAAGGAAATGATTGATTGTGGCGCCACTGAGGGGGATGGTGGTTCTGGAGATGAGGAATGGAAAGAGTACGTGGCTCCTGAAGATGTAAGTTTTCTTTCTTTATTTTATTTGCAACTTGATTTCAGTTGAAGCTTTGTTACTTAAGGAAGTTATTTTCTTCATCTTGCAGCTTGCAAAGAAAGGAACTGGGGTTCCTTCGCCATAGTATAGCCCTGGTGGTACTGCTATCGGGGCTGCTGCTGCTTCTCCTCGCGAACCAGGCGAGATATCTCCAGGCCAGCAGGCCATGAATGAGGCGCTGTACATAGCTTTCCATTCTCCAATCCAAGTGCCAATAAGGGAGACTACTGATACTCCAAAAAAAAAGAAGCCAAGGCAACGAAGGAGGAAATCCATAGCTAAACGCTTCATTAGTAGCGGTAAGTCCTTCGAATAATCATGAGTTTATACTCATAATCACATGGTTACTCATATTTCTGAGGATTGCAGGGGCTTATTCAATTTCCCCCTTGAGGGAAGGGACTGACCCTCCTTCAAAGGCCGTGGAGGGTGCTGTAGAACAATCACAGACCCAAGCTGACTTGGTTGCTCCTGGAGAAGAGGTACCATCCATTCCCAGTATCCCTCCTATTGCTGAAGATGCTGTCCAGGGTCAGGGGTTGCAGGACATAAGTCGGCAAGAAGATGTAGAAAATGCTCCCACTGGTGAGACTAACCAGGATTCTGAAGTATCATTGGATGAAATGATGAATCAAGGAATGACTTTTGAAGAATTTTATGATCATGATAAGTTGTCATGTGATTTAGAAGGCCTTGGGCGTGGGTGCTACCCTTCGCCCAATTTTTTTTAAAACTTATACTTCTAACCATGATGGAAAACAATATGCAGTTTATTCCGTAGAAGCCATTGAACTGCCAATGCCTGAAGAGGGTGTAGACATTGATGTCAACCCTACCATTGAAGAAACATTAGCTCAAGTAGAGCTAAACCCAATAAACTCTCCTGAGACCCATCTTGAAAATCCTGTTGAGACCGGGAAAGATGGGGAGAAGTCTTCTTAGGTTGTTGAACCACCCTTGGGTAAGGGATAACAATATTTGTGATTGTACTTTATTTGCAAGACAATCTATTCTTTTGTTATCCTTTGACGCTAACTAAATCTTTCAATTAATCATGCAGGGCCATCAACTACAATGGCTAGATCCGGAGATGAGGCCTCAGCCTCTGCCCCAACGGGAATTGAAAGTGAAGAAGCATAAGTCAGGGGGGAAAGAGCAGGACAAGGCACTTCCTTAAAGCGCATTAATTCCAGATTACACACCCCCCTCCGATGATGATGTTGAATCAGATCCAGATATGCTTAAAGCATTCATCTTTTCACGACGTAAGGCATGGAACAACATATGTAACATTATATATGGGGAGCCTTTAGAAGAGCTACCATTGAAAATTCCTCGATTGTCATCCCAATTTGTTATATTAGGACTTGGTGGTTTTGTGTATGAAAAGATCCATGCCGTGGTGAAACAGATCATTTTCAGGAGGGAGAAAGCGCAGAAAAGTCGCGAAGATTTGACCAGAGTGAAATTGTCATTCAACATAGGCGAATTTGAAGCTGCGGTATCCCAAGATGAAGCTGATTATGCTGTCAAGATGAAGGATCTGAAGCAAAAAATCAAAGAAAAGGTCGTCCAGCAGGTGCAACTCCAGCAATAGTTAGATGCTGTTACAGGGGAACTTGATCAGCTTAATAAATCATTGGATGAAACTCATATGAATGGCATGAAAGCCATCACAGATGCTAAGAAGGCACTTCAGCAAGATGAAAAGAGTGAAGCTGGTCAAGTTCACGAGCTTCAAGTAACTGCTGATAAGGCTCAGGATGCTATACATCAAATGAATACTTATGTTGATAATCTTCTGTAATTCTTGAAAAAGAGAAGAGACTCCAGTCTGTGGATGTCTTTCTATCTCTTGTGTATCAATGAAAAACACTTTCGTCTTCAATCATTTGTACCTGCATTCTTTCATTACCTGCTTCAAATTTACTTAAGCCAATGGGCCTAGTAAGCACAGTTTGATTTTTACTAGGATTATTACAAATAACCCTACAAACTTTGAATCTTTTAATTGCTCAATATTACCTAAATCATAGAAAAAAATGTATATTTAGTGA
This sequence comes from Viscum album, assembly GCA_963277665.1. Lineage (NCBI taxonomy): Eukaryota > Viridiplantae > Streptophyta > Magnoliopsida > Santalales > Viscaceae > Viscum > Viscum album. The sequence goes on from OY728135.1 coordinate 719,375,335, forward strand.
GCTGGAACTTGACTTTTATTCAGAGTTCCTTTGTCTTTTGTGGGCAGTTTAAAGTCATGCATACCGGACATAAAGGGGATAATGTTTAAGGTCGAAATAGCTTTGACTGAAATGGATTAAAATTGATTCAATTCCTTGAAAATTTATCTGAAAACATATTACCATACTCAAGTATGAGAGAAAATATGTAAACTATGGCTTAAGAATATCTGAATCTGAGGAATGACATGAAAAAGAGATAAAAGGCATTAGAAGAAGTAGTTTCCAAGAATGAAGTTACTTTTATTTAACAAAACCCGTTAGGGGGTTGAAATATGCATGGCCACCTAAGGGCATTGGCTGCATGGTCAAATAAATAGCATCTTTTGGCTGACAAGTATGTTATGTGGACTGTTTATGCAAGGCCATCTATGGGCACGTGCTGCATAGTCAGGCAAAAGAATTCTCAGAAGTTTACTTTCCTAGTGCTAAAAGCCAGTGAAAGTTTATGGAGATTCAAATTTTCTAAAGTATAGAGTTTTCTGTATGGAAAGAGGTACTTGAATATGGAGAAAATATTTCCAGACAAGATTATCGAAGAACTAGATGAATATCACTCCTACGAAGGTCTGACCCAAACGTAGGGAAGAAGAATAAACCATAGACTTGAATACTTTCAGATCATGAAAAAGGATATGGGACAAATATGTTAAGGATGGCTATATTTTTTTTTCGGATCCCTACATATTGTCGTTTAAGACAAATAAGGACAAAAGTGGCATTCTTCCCAAGAATGAAGTTACTATCATTTAACAAACCCATTAGGGGGTTGAAATATGCAGGGCCACCTAAGGGAATTGGCTGCATGGTCAAATAAATAGCATCTTTTAGCTGACAAGTCTGTTATGTGGACTGTTTATGCAAGGCCACCTATGGGCACGTGCTGCATAGTCAGGCAACAGAATTCTCAGAAGTTTGACATTTTTGTGACTAGAAGTCATGAAAATGGTTATGAAGATCTAAAAATATTTAAGGTTAGGATTATAACACATAAAGATGGGTATTGTCTAATGTATATAGGGATACATAGGTCAATTATAACCATAATCATGTTGTGGCTGGGTCCTGAATTGAAATTTTGGACTTCACTACGTATCTCATAAGAATGAGAATCAAGCCATACGTAGTTCTTGAAATGCAGTTTAACGTCGTGCAGGACGAAAGTATGAGAGATGTTAGTTTAGGGTCATAGAATTCAGACCATAATAATTAATACACAATGTGTGTTTTCATGAGGACTTTTCAGCTAAGGGACTGAAAGTGAAATTTGGGGTTAGGCCCAAAAGACTTGGGATTGGATTCAAGGGATACTCGAATGTTCCTACGTATCCCATAAGGATGGGAATCAAGTCCACGTAGTTCTAGAACTACCCTTTGTACAAATTTGGTTCGTACATGTGAAGGGTGAAAGGGGACTTTAGTGCAATGATGGTTTAACACGAGATAAAAAAGTTTAGGCATTACCATGTATGCACGTAGTCTTTTAAAATGAAACATGATTGAAAAAATCAATGTCAATAATGGTTCCTTCTCAAATGAGGAAATCAAAGAATATTGTAGTTTATTGTCGTACCAGACAAAAGTGTTGTATAGTTTAACGTCATATAACAAGGACGAAAGTGAATCAATGTAAAGATATTGATTCCAGGGGCAGTTTCACGAATCAACATCATATGAGATGGTGGTGAACCAATGTGAAGAGATTGTTTTTTGGGCTTGAACCCTGGGAGGTTGCCTACATACCCAGCCTGGAGGGCAAGGATCAAAGTCCGTGTAGTTCAATTAAAGAATGAATTAATGATCAAGTTGTTCTTGGGGACAACAATCTAAATAAAATGTTGTTGGGACTTATACATGGTTAGCGGCCCAAATAGAGTGTTACAGTTGAGGTTTTCTCTAAGCTCACATGAGTCATACTCGGTGTGAGAAACAAGAGGTAAAAACAACCTTAACAATGCATAGTTTAATGTCATGTAGGACATAAAAAAGGGACTATGCAGTTTAAAGTCTTGCAGTTAGGACTATTGGTGCTGCACAGTTTAGTGTCATGTAGCAGGGACAAAATAACAGTTTAATGTCATGTAGGATATATCAAGGACTTTCTGTACAGTTTAGCGTCATGTAGTTAGGACGATGGGGACAATACAGTTTAACGTCATATTGGACGAAAGGGGGACTGTGCAGTTTAATGTCATGCAGTAAGGACAAAATAACACACCATTTATGTCATGTTGGACGCATTGGGGATTTTTTTTCCCACAGTTTAATGTCATGTTGGACGAAAGTGCGAATAGTTTAAGGTCATATGCATGGACCGTGGATGGTGTAGTTTAATGTCATGTTGGACCTTTGATGATTATATAATTTAACGTCTTTCCGGGCGTAAGGGACTTTTATACAGTTTAGCATCATGTAGTTAGGACGTCACAGTTTAACGTCTTGCTGAACATAAGGGACTTGCAAATAGTTTAAGGTCATATGCATGGACCGGGGATGATGCAGTTTAAAGTCATACTGGACTTTTAAGTGCTTATGTAGTTTAATGTCTTTCCGGACGTAAGGGACTTTCCTACAATTTAACGTCATGTTGGACGTAGTTGCAGTTTAAGGTCATACTGGACCATTGCTGTATAGTTTAACATCATATAGCAAGGACAAACTGGTGCCGCACAGTTTAGTGTCATGTTGTGGGGACATGTTCTTTTTTTCTGCAGTTTAACGTCATGTTGGACGAAGTTGCAGTTTAAGGTCATACTAGACCATTGCTGTATAGTTTAACGTCATATAGCCAGGACGAACTGGTGCCGCACAGTTTAGTGTCATGTTGCGGGGACATGTTTTCTATAGTTTAACGTCATGTTGGACGTAGTTGCAGTTTAAGGTCATACTGGACCATTGCTGTATAGTTTAACGTCATATAGCAAGGACGAACTGGTGCCGCACAGTTTAGTGTCATGTTGCGGGGACATGTTTTCTATAGTTTAACGTCATGTTGGACGTAGTTGCAGTTTAAGGTCATATTGGACCATTGCTGTATAGTTTAATTTCATATAGCAAGGACGAACTGGTGTCGCACAGTTTAGTGTCATGTTGCGGGGACATGTTCTTTTTTTCTACAGTTTAACGTCATGTTGGACGAAGTTGCAGTTTAAGGTCATACTGGACCATTGCTGTATAGTTTAACATCATATAGCAAGGACGAACTGGTGCCGCATAGTTTAGTGTCATGTTGCGGGGACATGTTTGTTTTTTCTACAGTTTAAAGTCATGTTGGACGAAGTTGCAGTTTAAGGTCATACTGGACCATTTCTGTATGAACCGATTGTAAGAGTCTTGGTTCTGGGGACCATATTTTGTGTTTATACAAAATATTTCTTCAGAAATCTGGCATTGGTTGGAGTCGTGATGAGTTCTCCATCCATTGAGATTAATGAATAAGCTCTATTGGAGTAGACCCTATGTATTTAATAAGGTCCTTCCGATTTTGGCGCAAGATTGGGAGGTTTCTTTCCTGGTATCATTGGAGTTCTGAGAACTAATACCAATTCTCCCTGAATGAATGAACGAAGACGAACTTTTTTGTTAAAATCTCGTGCTATTCGATTCTGATAGATTTCCAAGTGGTGCAAAGTGCACAATCTTTTCTCATCTAACTGTTCCAATTCATTCAATCGCTTTTGGGATTGCTCATCTGTAGATAACTGATCACAAATGGCTACTCTGAGTGAGGGAAATTGAACTTCAATTGGCAAGACTGCTTCTATTCCATATACCAACGAATATGGAGTTGACCGCGTTACATTGCGGGTGGTAGTCCGATAAGCCCATAAAGCATGAAAAAGTTTATCAGGCCATGATCTCTTATCTTTATCCACCATCTTTTGCAGTATATTTGAAAGAGTCTTGTTAATGGCTTCTATTTGGCCATTGGCTGCCGCATGATATCGAGATGAATGGTTGGATTTAATGTTGTATTCTTGATACAATTTCTTCACCTCAGAAGAAAAAAAGTTGGTGCCGTTGTCCGTCAATATGGTATGAGGGACACCAAATCTAGTAATGATGTTAGACTTGATGAAGCTAACAATGCATTTAGAACTGACCTCTTTGAGAGGTACTGCCTCTGCCCATTTGGAAAAGAAATCAGTAGCAGTAAGAATGTACTTAAACTGCTTGGCCGTAGCTGAAGGGTAAGGTCCCACCACATCCATTCCCCATGTGGAAAATGGCCACGAGTATTTAGCTGTATGAAGCAACTCTGGAGGTTGATGAATGAAGTTGGAATATAATTGGCATGAATGACACTTCTTTGTGAAATTAACACAATCTTGTATCATTGAAGGCCAAAAGTATCCAAGCCTTCGAATTTGATCAGACAATCTATGTCCAGACTGGTGGGCACCACAGACTCCTGCATGCACTTCTTTCATGACAACCATTGTCTCTTCACCATCAATGTATCTAAAGAGAACTCCATCAAAACCATGTTTGTGGAGAATTTTCTCTAAGTGGTTTGGGCTATCATAAAGAGTAAAATTGACCACACATCACCGGATTTGTTCTTTCTCGTCTCTATCAGGTGGAAGTGTTCCATTTTGAAGGTATTCCCTGATAGGTGATATCCATCCTCTAGTATGACCATATGGTTCAGGAATGGGACTAATTTCATTAATTTCCTCTGTTCTATCTTGAACATAAGGTGAAATTGCATGACGGTGGGCAATACTGATGGTTGTCTCATCCCAATTTGGATCTGCTAGAGTTGTGGCTATATTAGCCAGTGCATCATCTTGAGCATTTTGTGATCTTGGGACATAAGAAAATGTTGGTTCTGAAGGGAATTCCGCCATTAATTCTCTGACGTAATCATACAAAGGGATTAATTCTTATTTTCTGATGGAATAATCCCCATTGACTTGTTTGATTACCAGGTCTGAATCACCTTTCACCTTTAAGTGATTCACTTGTGCTTGGAGCGCTAACTCCAAGCCTGTAATGAGAGCTTGGTATTCGTCTTCATTATTGGTACCACCTTCCCACAATAAAAAGGAATAAGGTAACATTGCCTTTTCTGGAGAAATGAGCACAATTCCTAAACCAACTTTGTTGAATTTAGGATTTTCCATTTTCTTCCCTATTGGACTTCTGGAAGCACCATCAAAATACATTTCCCATGTTTGAGGACTCTCTTGAATAGAGAGAACTTCCTCATCAGGGAGTTCAATATCTAAAGACATGTCTTCCACTGAAGGATGTTCAGCCATGAAATCAGCCAGAGCTTGGCCCTTAATTGCCTTTTGAGATACATACTAAATGTCGAACTGCTGCAAAATAACTTCCCACCTTGCTAGACGTCCTGTAAGCATTGGACGACTAAGGATGAATTTGAGAGGATTATTGCGAGATACCAATTGGACCTCGTGATGTTGCAGGTAGTGTCTTAGTTTCTGAACTGCAAAGATTAATGCCAGACAACACTTCTCAATACTTGAATACCGGGTTTCTGCTTCAAGCATAGTTCTACTGAGATAGTAGAGGCTATTTTCATTCCCAGCATCATTCTTTTGAGCGAGAAAGGTACCCAATGATCGCTCTAGAGCTGTCACATAGAGGATAAGTGGTCTACCTTCAACAGGTGGCATGAGTACTGGTGGACTCAAGAGGTATTTCTTGAGAACATCAAATGCTTCTGGACATTCTTCAGTCGACTGGTAAGTGACTCCTTTCTTCAATAATTTGGTAAAGGGTAAACTTTTTCCTGCCAAATTGGCGATGAAACGCCGAATATAGGATAAGTGTCCTTGAAGTCCTCTTAATTCTTTCAAATTCTGAGGAGGTGACATACCAAGGATTGATTTGGTCTTCTCAGGATCGACTTCAATACCACGATGGCGTACAACAAAGCCGAGGAATTTTCCTGAGGTTACCCCAAAAGCACATTTTAAGGGGTTCATCTTCAAATTATGTTGTCGAAGCTTGTGGAATATGACTTCCAAATCAGCCAAGTGATTAGAACGTTGTTTGGATTTAACCACCAAATCAACCACATAGCATTCAAAAAACTTCCCTAAGAAAGGTTTGAAGATACGATGCATGGCGTGTTGATATGTTGCACCTGCATTCTTTAAACCAAAGGGCATCACCCGGTAACAAAACACACCTTGAGGAGCTCTGAAAGCTGTAGATTCCTCATCTTTTGGGGCCATTCGGATCTGATTATATCCGGAATATCCATCCATGAAGGAAATTACTTCATAACCAGTCGTCGCATCAATTAAGAGTTCTGTAATCGGAACTGGGAAATCATCTTTTGGACAATACCGATTAAGATCTCTGAAATCGATGCAAACCCTAATTTGTCCGTTCTTCTTCTTTACAGGGACAATATTAGCCAACCACTTGGGATATAGAACTTCTCGGACGAAGTTATCTTTGATCAGCTTATCCACTTCAGCTTCAATTTTGGAAGCATAGGTTGGGTGTGTTCTTCTCGCGGCTTGCTTAAATCCTCGATGTTCTTTTGGTAAACCCAAATGATGAGTAGAAATATCAGGATCAAGCCCAGGCATTTCTGTATAGTTCCAAGCGGAAATATCTTTATTTTTCTTTAGAAAAGAAATATACATCTCTTGATCCTCAAGGGTCATGGCCGCACTAATTAAAGTGGGGCGTGGATCTTTCTCTGTACCCAGATTTATTTCTCTGAGTTCATCCACAGTGGTAGAGATACCCTCTTCAAATGCTGGTGGAGAATCTCTAAGATCTTCCTCTTCTTCTTCATCATGTGCTATTTCTTCCATTTCTACTTGCATAGAAGATGACAAAACGAAATTTTCATGATCATAAGAGATTTAAAAATTTGCACATTTTTAAGAAGACGCTTCCATTTCCGACCCTATTGATGATAAAGGGACTTCTTTGGGAAATAAAGAGGAGATAATGGATTGAGAATTGACATCATTATTCACCTCTGATGTTTCTATAACTTCTTCTGGCCTGATTGACGAAGTATAGACCTATTGAATTACAACAGATGAAATGAAAACGTGACCACTTGTGCTTTCATCACTGTTTGGTAGGTTACCAATTTCTCCCATGTTGTCTGGATCAACTGTCGTAATTGACATTATGGATCTTTCCATAAGAGTATTTTGATTTGGGCCTATTTTGTCAATTTGACTGATAGGTAACACATAATCTGTACTCACATGTGTAAATAGATTTATTGGAATCTTCTCCAAACCATATGGAGCATTAACATTGGTAATTTCCTTCATTGTAGATTTTTCTCTTCCCTTCATGTGATAAAATTCCACCTCAATGTATTGAGACTCACATGTATTGAACGGGGCCTTATCACCATACAATGTTCCAACTTGACCATTGAAACAGTATTTGAGACATTGATGGTATGATGAAGGGATAGCCACATGCTGATGTAGCCAGGGTCTTCCAAGCAAGACGTTGAAAGCTGAGTCTTGATCAACAATCATGAAATCCGAATTGGATACAAGATCTCCAAAATGAGTTCTGAGTGTAACTTCTCCCAGTGGTTCTTGTTCATTTTTATCATATCCTTGTAACATCATGGTAGAAGGAGATAAATCAGATTCCGTGAGGCCCCATCGACGAAGTGTACGAATGGGCATGAGGTTGACTCCTGAAACATTGTCAATGAAAGCTCTTCGGATATCTACACCATTGACTTTTCCAGATAAGTACAAAGGTTTTATGTGCCCATGCCAACATCATCTTCATCTTTATCAGTAAAAGATATCACTGCATGGCATTCTGCAGGATTATTCTCTATGTGATAGACTTCAGCTGCAGTAATTTCAGCTTCAAACTCCTGAGGACTTGACAAAGCTTCGATGAGTGCTTCCCGAAGATCTTTTGACAGATTCAAAGCATCCAAAATTGATAACTTGGCTGGTACTTGAGCCAAGTTTTTCAATATATCATACTTTTGATCTAGAGGTCTACGTTTCCCAACAGGAATATGCGGTTTAGCAGGTACCTTGGAAGCAGATGCTTTGGAAGCTGATGCATCTTGTATTGGGATAGAAGGTGGCAACATCCTTGGTTTTGGAAGATTAGACAAATTAGATCCATTTACTTGCTGAGATAAAGAAGATGGAACCTTCAATCGGTCTTCCAAAATAACTGTGCCAAGGCTAAGTTGGCCATTAGCAGAAGAACCTGCTTGTTCTTTTTGAGCTCGATGAAGGGCTCTACCACGAGTTTCTGCTGCATACACAGTGCTAGCAGGGGTAGAATTAGAGTAGTGGCTTCGGAAAGATCCATGTCTTCCTCTGTATCCCGAACCTCTGGAACTTCCTCGGATTCCCTTATTTGATACAGGGAATTCAGGCTTATCAAAATTGAAATTACGACTGGAGTACGGATCTGTTAATTGAATCATATTAACAGAACCGAAGATTAACTCTTCGTCTGATAAAGACTCCGCCTGGTTAGACTATTTAGGCTGTGCCGTTTGGTGGGGCGGTGCCCGTGGCTTTGAAGTAGATGGCATGAAATCTGCCAGATTCAAAGAAAACTTAGGCCTCGATACATACTCATCTTCTTCTGATTCCTCTTTCTTCTTTGAATTGCGCTGCCCTTTTGAGGATTTCTCTTTTGATGGAGGCTTTACTGTAGCTTTTGTAGGAGACACAATTGGATTCTTCAATTGTGTTCGCAAAATGGCATGGGTCCGATTGATTGTCTTTCTGACCATCCAATCATCATATTTTTGCGCAGTTTTTCTTTTGACTTCCTGCCACTCGCCTCCATCCTCTGGATCTGTAGCGGTAACACACACTACATGAGCTGAAGAACCCTTCAATTTGACTTGTCCCAAGTCGACCATCTTTTTCAGGAGGTCTTTAAAGACAAAACACTCCTGGATGGGATGCCCCAACATTTGATGAAAGGGACAATAATTTTGACGGTCTTCATCTCCTTCCTTGTTTGGCCTCTTGGGCACTGGTAATTGAACCAAATTATTTTCCAGATCTGAAATGAAGTAACCATGAACTTGCTCACTTCTTAAAGAGTATGTTTTACTCTTCAAATCCTCAAATTGTTTTTATCGTTGATCTTTTTGATCATTTGGACGAAACAACCTTTGTTGTTGGCGTTCAGGAGGTGGAGTCCTTCGAGAAGATGAAGGTTTTGAAGTAGAAATAGGTACAGGTGCTTGTTTAAGCATAACTGTAGAAGTTTCTTCTTTACCCATTCTTCTTCCCGGAGCTGATGGAATTACACGAGATTTAACCTTAGCCTGTATAAGGGAATCTTCAATCTGCTGAGCAATTGATGTAAGGTCTCGAAACCCTCCTGTGTATTTCACAGGGATCAATGGCGTGCGTAATTCATCACGAAAATTTTCCACACAGATTGGAAACAGCACTTCCTGAGGGAGTGCTAAACTCAGGGAATACGTTAATCCCTTCCAGCGAGAAATGAAATCAGAGACTCTTTCATTCTCCATTTTCTTGCAGTTTGTAAGATCGAAAATTGTCATTTTTGGGAAAGTTGAGCTGAACTGAAGAAGGAATTTTTGAAAAAGATCCTCCCATCCGATGATTGACCGGGATTGCAAGCTTGTATACCAGACAAAAGCTGGTCCTTGCAAGGTTCGCATGAAGCATCTGAGTTTCACTGCTTCTTGATGCTCTGGAGTTCCCATCATAGGATCACAACAGGACATGTAATGCATAAAATGTTGTTCAGGGTCGCTTGATCCATTAAAAGTAGGGAAAACAGGGTTTCCAAAACTGGATGGAGGAGAAATTGAATCTACCCATTTAGGGTAAACTTTCTTTTCAGGTTGAACTTGCACCCGTTTCCCTTCCATAGTTTCTAACCGAGCTGTTAATGACTCAATAGTAGTTATTCACTTTTGAGAAACATCAGGTTGAACTTGGTTTTGGGTAGGTGCAATGAATGAAGCTTGGACAGACGTGGTGGTTGGTACTGCAACTGATGGTAGTGCTGCCAACCGTTGTTGCACTTGACCCGTAAGCTTAGACCTCTGAGGGTGTACTGATAAAGGAGGATATTCCTGATCCATCTCAATAGTTGCAACAAATTCCTTCGGCTGTCGGACTTCAGAATTCTTAAGAAGAAGACTACTCTGAAGTAGTTCTGCATTCAACCTTCTTAATTCTTTCATTTCTTCCTCTTGTTGTGCAAAACTTTGCTCTAATGAGAGCGATTGACCATCTCCAGAGGAAGGATATGTAACCTGATTCTTTCCCTTCCGTTTGTTGGATACCTTTTGGAGGGAGGGAAGTGGATTACCTAGGTTCTGAGTAATCTTTTGACTTCGTGTACGTACACCTTCTTCATTTGTATCGGTGCGTACATTTTCATGAGAAGGACGCTCTTCATCTGAGTCCCCCGAGTGAGTCTCCTCTGGTGGATTAGCAACAACGACATTGATGACATTGATTGATGCATAATGAATTGCATCCCTTCTATCAACATTTCTGTGATATTGTCTTCTTTCATGTTTTTGATGAGACATTGCCTTTTGTTGGTTCAATCCTTTTGGAACTTCTTGACGAGATATAATTTGGAGGGAATCTCCTGATAATTTGGCTCTTCGTTCCTCTTGGGGATTCTTCTCTAATCGAGAAAAGACCGACATTCTCTGAGAAGGGGATTGATGATTTGAAAGAGTCCCCAGTCTTGTGAACTGGGGATGTTCCTACTGATTCCGCTCAACTCCTTGAATCCCATTTGTTGACTCTGAGGGTTGAGTTAAAGAAGTCCCCAGTCTGACAAGCTGGGGTGGCTCTTGACCTGCTATGTCTTAGATCTTCTTAAAAGATCTCTTGATCTTGCGAATCTTAGCACGGAAATTAGCTGGATGCATTAGCCTGTATCCACTTTTATCACCTGGTTCAACAGACCGTTGGATGATTTCCGAGACTTCTGTCATTTGATGATCTGTTTGCTCCATACGAGAGGCTTGTGCAATATTCTCGCCTGCTTGATGTAGGAGCAATTCAACAACTTATTCTCTATATGCTTGATTTTGAGAGGAACTAGTTGAAGCCTGTTCTTGAACAAGATTTTGATTATGAACAAATCCCATTGACTGTGGCCGGCCATGGGCAATAACATTGCATGAGACCATTTTCGGCGGGCTTTGCTGACGGGAAAGCACTGTGAAATGTAGTGCTCCGTGAACACCCCATCCTCTGATATGAACATCAGATGGAGCATTGGCAATTAACTGACGTAATTTTCTTAGTGCGCCAAGGCATGAACGTTGAAGGGTTCTCTGTTGTTTTTTAGCCTTCAGATACCGAGAGACTGATAGAGATGCCAAATCAATCTGACGTTGTAGCCCTTCTATTATCTTAAGATTATTTTCATATTCATCATAAGATAATACCTTCTTCTTCAATTGATAAATAGTTTTCTATATGTTGAGATGAATATCATGGATTCCATCATCCGTCAACATCTTTGGAATATCATACTGGGAGTCATCCAAAGGCCAAAACATGACCGGTACCTCACCTTTTTCCAGTTTTTTCCTCATGTTCATCATTTCCTCTTTATCATTAAATGAAGATTCTTCTACCTGTTTTGACCAGATTTGGTGTTTCCTTGTTGCTTCATCGGATTCAACAAGATTGGTAGAGAGATCATTGATCAAACTAGAAGATTCATGACTTAGGGGTGGTTCGGAGAATGACCTACACCATGGGCTATCTTCTGATTGAGAAATTATTTCACTTGCTAGAGATAAAGCATCAGACATGACTGGTTTCGCATTTGCAAGTTCCTCAAGATAAGAGGGCTTTCTCGGCACTACATTGTACACTGGAGTATTTTCCAGGCAATGTGAATCACTACTACGGAGAGGAATTTCGCAACGAAATTCATCATTATGGGTAGGACCACCATAATGGGTTACAACAAAAGATGAGATCTCTTGCTCCTTGGTCTTCTGACCACACAGAGGGTTCCTGTGGATCTCATTTGAAGAAGAAACTTCAAGATTGACCGAATTTTCATGAAGCAAGCCTTCATGAGGAAGTGTCTGTTGAAGACCTTCAGAATTAATGTTCCTGTTATTGGGAACTGAGGGAGTAGAATCTTGAATTCCGACAGATAAATGTCTGAGGGCTTCAAGAACTCCAGCATCGAGCAAGGCCTTGTTATATATTGGCCTTTGATCTCTTGACTATGTTGGGCAGATCTTTTTCATAGATGCCTTCTTACTCGCTTTGTAAACCACTTGTTGACGAAAGTGGTTACTCTGAGCAGGTGTATGTGCCTGATCAGGAAAGATGGTCAGGTTAGGCTGACGATCTCCACTCAAATCAGGTGTATGTACCTGAATTGGTTGTCCGTATGATATGGGGAAGTATGCCCCATGACCCTTTTGGACTGGAACAGATGTTTGTGTCTGTTCCGGAGTGAATCGTTGATGTGTCACTCCACTACTAGGGATAGATTTATGTGTCTGTCATTAAGATGATGCTGAAGCTGTTATGATATCCTGTCAAGCATCCAGAATATGAGCAGGAATTTGCTTCTTCTCTTTCACCATTGACAAAATATGCTTGGTGACTTCAGCCGCCGGAACAGGAATATACGTCCATTCCGGGTTTGGAGTAGGTGTATGTGCCTGCTCCTGTCCTCCTTTTCCTGTCAGTGAATCCTGACAGTACTCAAGTGTGGGGGCAGAGAGTTGAGTCTGCCTCATGTTTGTCATCGGGGCTTTCCGACTGACTTCTCCGTGCGCTACCAAGCGAGACTGTTGGTAGGCTTGATTAGTATTAGCAGGTGTATGTGCTTGCTGATTACACTTTGCCAAACGCGGTTGACGAGATCCATCATATGTAGTCAGACGAGCCTGCTGACTAACTGGTGATGTATAAGCAGGTGTATGTTCCTGCCTATAGTACTCCGCCGGAATTGCCTGGCGGGATTGGCGTGATGCTGCTAGACGAGTCTGCTGGACAACAGAATTAAAAGGGACAGGTGTATTTGCCTACTCGTTATTTTCCACCAAGTTAGGTTGGTGGACATCTTCGGAGATGGTAGGGATGACAACCTACCCATTGTTAACCGGATTCCGTCTCTGGCGGTTCATCTTGCCTGCTCAGGTTCGAGGAACCTGAGATGAATGCCTGGAGTCGGTACCCTCATCAAGTTGAGGGCGCACTACGACACGAGTCTGGCGGCGATTGTTGATGGGAGCCCTCGGGAAGGACTCCTGTCTTTTTGAATTAAGGCCCTGCGGGACCTGATCATTCACTTCGTCAGAGTAATGGAGTGAATGGAAATTGCGTTCCGGGGATAACGACCCGAAACGGTTGGAGACGGTAGTCAGCACCGCCTGCTTCTTGATCACTGGTCATCGTTGTCCGGACGAACTGTGTGAGTTTTTTACTTGGAGGGCCTATCGGGCAGCCTCCAGAGTTGGGATGGTACCGTGTTGATGGTACTCCTTAACCAGCGCATTTGATACCCAGCGTTGAAGATGCTGAGTAGGTGATGTCATCCTCAGAGCGGATGACGATCCAATAGGAATTGCAGCAGTGGTATTTGCAGCAGCAGTATTCACAGATGTGAATTTGAGAACAGCCATTTATGAAAATATAGAAAATCTTGGAATAGAGTGCCTGTTTGATATAATAGATGTAATCAAGATAAACTCAGCTACTTCATCCTTTAGATGAGCACATATGTCAATGATTGTTTTTGTTATCCCTCTTATTGAGTTTTAAATAGGGGGTTAACAAATAGGTAAAACATCATTTTAACTTGGTTAAGGATTCACGTCGGGTTCACCATTTTTTGTTTCGCACGGAATTCGGGGATGGCCTCCTGGACGGGAGATTCAAATGTTCCGATCGGTTTCTAGCGGGTTTGTTCGTAGAACCGGAAACATCCAATGATTCCACATCCGTTTGGACCTACTTTCCAAAGGTAGGCGCTCATTAGCTTGTGGACTGATGAGGCTTAGGAATTTTCATTGGTCGAGAGGATGGGAGGTCAGACTCATCACACCTTTTTGAGGGGAATTATTGTCTACTCCATGACTCTCTTTGTAGATTTAAGTTATGTTCGTGAATCCTTATTACATTACCAAGTATAAAATGAGCTTTCCTTCAGTTTAACAATCAATGATTAAATATTTAAGAAATTTAGAGAATATTTTATATGTATTCTAGGTTCTTCATCAATAGAGAATCATCTGTATCTATTTAGAGATTCTTGGTCAATGGTATCCTTCAAAACATTTATATAAAAGTCTCTTGGTCATTATGATGACCAGGCTGGTTTTAAAGCCACTCAGTGGGGAACTTTAAGTTTATCGTCATTCAGAAGGACAATGAATTATTTCAGAGTTGGGATCGAACACATAGATGGGCTACCTACGTATCCTTTGTTTTGAAAAAGGAATCAGAACCCACGTAGTTTGAATAAGGGTATGATGTTTATGATTGATGGCTCAAAGTAGGATGTCATAATTACTTTTACACTCTAAGCTCACGTGAGTCATGCTCGGTGTGAGAAACACGAGGTATTAGTTAAATTTAGAAAATTGTGCCATGAAAGATGCAATCATAAGAAATGGTTTAGGGCTTATGTATGTATGACTGCCCAGAGGATTTAATTTAGGGAGAAAATCCAGGAACAGGGTCCATAAAGGTATATGTGCTTCATGAAGATTTGAATACTTTAACTTGGGACTTATTCCTGAAGAGGAAACCCAAATTAGGAGAGGATTGATAACTGGGTTTTTACTCGTGAGAAGGAATCCCAGATCAAACGTAAATTAGGTCTGGTTAAAGAGAAATTAGGGGACTTGGGGCTTACTCCTGAAAAGAAAACCCAAGATTATGACTGGTTCTTATTCCTGAAAAGGAGACCCAGTTTAGGGATTAAGGTCTGGGGCTTACTCCTGAGGAGGATGCCCATATTTGAGATTGGGGATTACTCCTAAGAAGGATGCCCAAATTAAGGGACTCGGGGCTTACTCCTAAGAAGGATGCCCATAATTATGACTGGGTCTTATTCCTGAAAAGGAGACCCAGGTTAGGGATTAAGGTTTCGGGCTTACTCCTGAGGAGGATGCCCATATTTGAGATTGGGGCTTACTCTTGAGGAGGATGCCCAAGTTAAGGGACTCGGGGCTTACTCCTAAGAAGGATGCCCATATTTGAGATTGGGGCTTACTCTTGAAGAGGATTCCCATATTTGAGATTGGGGCGTACTCCTGAGGAGGATGTCCAAGTTGAGGAATTAAGGTTTGGGGCTTACTCCTGAAGAGGATGCCCAGATTAAAGGTCTTATAACTGGGGATTATTCTTGAAAAGGAGACCCAAGTTAAGGATTCTCTCATCTTAAAGGATGGGGTTGAATGAATGAACTCTCTATTTTTAGTGACATAATGATATTTAAATCACTAGGTTTTGAGAGATATTCCACAAAATTCCTTTCAAATAAGGAAGTCAAATCAAGAAATCATGCCATAAATGGCTTTGAAGAGTATCTTGAAGACTAAATCTTGAATAGGAAAGGTGAAATAGCTTAAGAGGGGTAAAATGGGCAAGATGGGCACCCAAAAAAGTAGGGGCGCGCAAGTCTTGAAAGGCGTGCAAGTCTTACGGCGACACGCAAGTATTGGTCGCGCAGGTATACTTGCGTGACATGTGGGGTACTTGCGCGATTCTCAACCATCATTAAAATACTTGAGTGACACTTTCTTTTAGCCTTTAGAATCCTCTTGAGGTTCTTTCAGAAAAGGGATGCGCAAGTTCTATTGAAGTAATAAGGTGGCGCGCAAGTGTGGTCACTTCCCTTGAGGGCTGACCACTCAGGCGCGCAAGTGTTGATGAGTTTCAACACTTAGGCCTTCCTCCTTCTCTTTAGATCTTCCGTTCTAGGTAAGAAATTACCTTAGAAGTGTTCCGGAAGCTTTGAGAAGAGACTTGGGCGTCGGGAGCTTCAATCTGAGTTTCTGGAAAAAAAGATCCTCTCGAATGGGGGGCCCACAGGGTCTATTTATAGGCAAAAGAAGGCCCTAGGAGGTTACCAGGAAATTATCACTTAGGTCGCGCAAGTCACTTGCGCGACCAAGGGCGTCGCGCAAGTGTACTTGTGCGACAGTGATATAACTTGCGCGGTGCAGTTGCTTTTGATCCTTTGTTCATGCCTTTGTCGATTTTTGATGTTTTCTTCAAAGGTTTAATCACTTTTAGCTCAGGTATTCCCCTTTTCCGATCTTTAGATTCTGTGATGAAAGGAGCGTCAACAAAGAGTTATAAAACAAAGGGTTTATCTGGACTATCTCATCTCTGTGGGTAGATCCAGTGTTGTTTGTGAAAAAGGCTTATGAAACTTTGAGGCTCCATGTTTATTATATTATACTTAACAATGTTATGATAAAGAACAGATATCCAATACCATGAATTGATGATTTTTTGACTAGTTGAAGGGAGCGTAGTGGTTCTCCAAGATCGACCTGAGGTTGGGATATCATCAATTACAGGTGAGGAAGGGTGATCTTCCAAAAAAAACTTTCAGAAGTAGATATGGCCATTATGAATATGTGGTTATTCCCTATAGTCTAACGAATGTGCCAGAAGTGTTCATGGAATTGATGAATCAGATATTTCAAAGATATCTAGATTCATTTGGGGTGGTGTTTGTTGATGATATACTAGTGCATTAAAAGAAAGGGTAGAGCATGACCAGCACTTGATGATCGTGTTGGGGATCTTGAGGGATCATCAGTTGTTTGGTAAATTGTCAAAGTGTGACTTTTGTATATAGGAAGTCTATTTTATTGGCCATGTGATTTCTGAAAGGGATGTTTCAGTGGATCCGGAAACGATAGAGGTTGTTATCTCATGGGAACCACCAAATAATGTTTTCAAGATATGGAGCTTCCTTGGTCTAGCTGGGTATTATCGACGTTTTGTTCATGTTTTTTCACGATTGGATTCACTGATGATAGATTTGACAAGGAAGAATGTCCCATTTCAATGGGATGGGAATTTTCATAAATGTTTTGAAGAGATAAAGGGTCGCCTTACATCAGCACCAATCTTGGGTTTTTCCAGAACTAGGAAAAGGGTACGTGGTGTATTGCGATACATCAAGATTATGGTTGGGGTGCGTTCTCATGAAAGGGAATCATGTGGTTGCGTATGTCTTAGGGTAGTTGAGGGTGAATGAGAAGAACTACCCAACTCATGATTTGGAATTGGAATCAGTGGTTCATGGTTTGAAAGTGTGGTGTCATTATCTCTTTAGTGAGAAATTCACAGTATATACAGATTATAAGAGCTTGAAGCACATTTTCTCACAAAGGGATTTGAACTTGAGGCAAAGGAGATGGATGAAATATCTCTAGAAGTTTGATTTTGACTTTATTTACACACCGGGTAAGGGAAATTAGGTGGAGGATGCATTAAGTATAAAATCATATGATCAGGTTGTGAAAAATGCATCGGACCAGTGACAGTTGATGTCAGTTATAACTAACATGCGGTTGGAATGTGAGGACCAGGGTGAGAGACCAGTCTTCTTTCCAGTTTTGTTGATTCTGGAATTAGTTGGCTTGGTTAAAGGGGAACAAATATCTGATTCTGAGTGTGTGACCATGAGGTCGAAACTCAATGGTAGGGAGATCATTAAGGGTTGGAAACTGAATGGAGATTCAGTTTTTTTTCAAAATCAGATGGTTGTACCATTTTATTGTTAGGATGAACTTCTCAGCGAATATCATCATTTGAGGTGGGCTATTCATGGAAGAATTTATAAAATGTATAAAGTGTTGAAAGCACAATTCTGGTGCAACGGTATGAAAAGAAGAGTGGCTGAGTTTTTTTCAAGATGATTGACTTTATGGTAGGTTAAGGTAGAGAATTAGAGGCCAGCGTGAATGTGGTAGTCTCTACCAAACCCTATTTGGAAGTGGGAGAAAATAGTGATGGATTTCATCACAGGTCTCCCATGAATGGTCAGAAAGCACGATGCCATTTGAGTGATAGTGGATTGACTAACGATGTTGGCCCATTTCATTCCTATTTGTGAATCTCATATGGTGTAGGATCTATCCAAAAATCTATATCCGGGAGGTGGTAAAGAGGTATAGTGTTCTTATTTTGATCGTATCTGATAGAGATCCAAGGTTTACATCTCGTTTCTAGAAATCCTTAAAACAAACCCTTGTAACTGAGTTGACCATGAGTACGGTGTATCACCCTTAGAGGGATGGTCAATCCGAGAGGACGATACAAACTTTGGAGGATATATTGCGGTCTTGTGTCATGGATTATGGTGGCTCATGGGAGGAGCACTTTTCATTGGTTGAGTTATTGTACAATAGCAGTTATCAGGAATCCATACAAATGACTCTGTTTGAAGTGTTGTATGGGTGGCCGTGTCATTCTCCACTATGCTGGGTGGAAACAGGTGAGTCATTAATGGTTAGACTGAGCCTTGTTTAGGTGACTATGTAGGATATCATGTTAATCAAGAAGGGAATGGAGACAGCTCAGAGGTGTCAGTAATCGTATGAAGATCCTTGTCGACAATCGTTGACGTTTGAGGTGAGTGATTATGTTTTCTTTAGGATCTCTCATAGGATGGGACATCATCAATTTGGAAAGCAGGGAAAGTTATCTCCAAGGTATATTAGACCTTTTGAGATTCATGAGCGGTTTGTTGAGGTGTCTTATTGTTTTGATTTTCCACCTAAATCAGTGTGGTGCACAATTTGTTTCATGTGTCACAGGTGAAAAAGTATCTGCCGGTTCCAGGGAAATTTTATTCGATGGGATCATGTTGAGCTAGAGCCAGATGCTTCATTGGTGCACATACCAGTGCGGGTTGTGGATAGGCAAGAGAATGTCTAGCAGGGTAAAATCATCGGTCTAGTTAAGGTTTTGTGGTAGCATGGATAGATCCAAGAGGATACCTAGGAGCGGGAGAAAGAGATGGTCGATCAATGGCCCAAGCTCTTTCGGTATAGGGTGGGTTCACTACTTTTTGAGGAAGGAAAGTCCAATGGTGGGGAGAATATAGAACCCCAAGTTTGAATTATGTAGCCTTTTTATGTTTTTATGAGTTTAAAGTGCATGGGAGAGTTGAGAAGGGGTTGGGAGAGTTTGGAATGGTTTTGAATATGTTTGGAGGATTTTCTTAAGGAGGACGATTTGAGAATGGTTAGGGGAAACCATGTGGGTTCTCCTAGAAACCATGAATGGGGTGGTAGTAGTCTTCACACAGCCTATGCACAGTTTTCCAAACCGTGTGAGGCAACCATGAATACCCCTCCTCTTGAGATAGTTGTGTGTGCACGATTAGCACACGGTTTTTCAAACTGTGTAGACTAACCGTATAACCACATAAGGAAGGGTTTTTAAATTCAGGATCCTTCAGTCTTGACCTATTTCACTCCTAATCTTCTCCCACTCGATCCTCACTCATGATTTTGGGTTCTCAGAGGTTGAAGGTGCTCTCCCACTCATTTTGGAAGAAACTCAAAGGGGTTTCTTGGTGTTTTGAAGGCAGTGTCTCCTAGGTAAGTCTCTTATCCTGGTTTCTTTGTGGTTTCCTCTAGATCTTCATCTCCCCGTCTCTCTTAGTTTTTTTAGATCTAAATTTGTTGCATATAGATATACTTTTTGGGTTTCCCTGGGTGTTTATTTTAAGGCCTGGGATGATAGGGAAGAAGATCTAGAGTAGTTTTTGCGAAGCGTTTGCCCGGATTGGGGTGCGGTTACTTATGGGTCGATTTTGGCGAAACCCTAGAGGTAGGTGGATTTTCTCTCGACTCCACTTTGTTATAATGAGTGGTTCTTGGTTATAATTGAATAGTTTTTATGAAATTAGTTGTGATAATGATGTGAAAATCTTATTGGATATCCATTTGGTGATGATTTGGGGGATTTTTGGGAAAAAGGGTTATTGTTGCTAAAGGGGATTTATTATGTGATTTTAAAATGTTGATTTTAAAATCGTTAGTATCTAATTATAAAAAAAATGGTTGATGAAAATGATTTTCAATAAAGTTTTTTAATTGAAATGTTGTTTGGCATGGAAAATAATTAAAGGGTGTATTCAATAAATGGGTGATTTATTGAAGTGAATTGGCATGTGTTAAAAATGGTTGTGTGATTATTGTACGTACATGGTGCTCTGTTCTTATTGGTTGGTTGAGTGTTATGTCTTGTTTTGGTTGTGTGGAAGTGGGCCTGAAATATCACTATAAAAGGAGATGGATAGTGGTTGGATGAACCACAATTATGGGTAGTGGCCGGGAAGTACTGCTAGTTGAGAATGGGGTGAACGGGATCGGCGGAAGTCCCACTGTTTTGGTTATCTTTTTGTGAATTGACTTGAAATATAGAAATTTTTGTGATAATGTTAAATGGTGAGATGTCTTATGGCATGATTGTTTGGATTTCCCTTGGGTTCTTGGTTTGGGTGAGGTGGATTGGTAAGAGTATGTTTGGCTCATGGTATTTGTTTCACTTGTGATTATACTATATAAGCTGCTTTATATAAATGTGATAATAGTTTTATCCTTGTGGAATGTGAAGGGAAGTTATTTGGGGAAAACCTACTAAGTATTAGAACTCACCCCCTACTTTGGAACTTTGGTGCTTCTGCAGATGTTGTATTCCGGGATACAAGTAAAGATAAAACATCTCATTGCTAGTGGTTCATCGTGATGCTTGGGATATGTGGTGTTTCTTGGAGCATGGAGCTTGGTGTTGAGCTGTGGAGTGTTTCTTGGCTTATTCTGGGTCTGTTGTCTAGTCTTCTGTATAGTACTTTGATATTGTGTTGGTTGTATTGGTTTGTGGGTTGTATTGTAGAATAGTGGAGTTCCCATTTGGTAATGTATGAGTTGGTTGTTTTGTTGACATGCATCATGTAGTTAGTTGATAGTGGATCATTTGGTTGGTTGGTTTTTTGTCAAGGGAAAATCATTCCCCAATCATTTCTCAAAGCCCTCAGTATTTATTGCCAGCCTCTGGCGCCTTGGGAATGTCCCTTAAGGCTAAGTAACCATCACCTCCTTCTCCAGCCAATGAGGTAGGGGCAGGGTGTTACAAATAGTCATTACTAACCACTTCATCCCATGATTTTTTAACAATTGAGTATTCACTCAACATGGTTGTAGTACTCTATTGAAGAATCCTATTTATTATTTCATCTACACTATTTTGATGTGGAGTACCGGGTGTTAAAATGTTTTGTATTTTACCTTTTTTACTATTTTTTCACATTCAGAATCAATACATTCTCCACCATGGTAACTATAAATAATTATCAAAATTTTATTTTTCTAATTTTTAACATGGTATACAAAAGTTTTAAAAAATAAAAATGATTCTTCCTTTTTTCTAGAAAATAGTCCCATGTATTTGTAGGGTAGTCATTAACTATTACATATACATTGTATTTTCGAACATGGATTCCAGCTTGTGTAGGACCAAATATATCCATGTTGACTAAATTTAAATCATCATAAGTTAAAACGTCACTAATGCATTTAAAATTAAACTTATGTTTGTTTCTAAATTGAAAAGGATCAAAAAATTTAGAAAAATATAACAAAAAGCTTCATCAGATGTGTTACTATTCATTTCTTAGAGAGTTTAGATAAATTTATAACATTACAGTGTCCAAAATATCTATTCTGCAACCAAGATTTATCTTCCATTAGACTAAGGAAAGGTAGTTATTTTCTTTTAAGGTCTACTAATTTATGTGTGTATACATTCCCATGCCTATTGTAAGAAAGAATAAACTTAACATCTAATCTATGAAAACTGAGTTTATCATTTTTAAAGTTCAAAATATAACCTAGATCTCATAATTGAATTTTTCTAATAATCTTTTTATTAAGACCTATAATAAATAAAAAAATTTAAATTAAATCTTTACCAAGAAGAATAATATTACATATTCCAAAACATTTTCATTCATAATTGTCACAAAAGTGAATTTAAACAATTAATTTTAATAATATTCATGAATGAATTTTTATTCCCAGTCATATTATTAGGACCTCAACTATCAATGTACTAAATTCTATTTCTATTGGCACACTTTTTATATTCCAAAAAGTTATATGATTGGTATTTTAAAACCCCAACCCGTTTGGGTCAGGCATTATGAGAAAGAAATTTTTTTGGATTCCATGTCTATATAACTTTATTATATTGAGATTTTTTCAATTAATTATAAAAAAATACATTATGAAAGACAAAACATTTCATTTTATTTCAAATAACATCATTTGTTTTCTAATTTCTTCCAATTTTAAATTTAGTAAAAAATAGGGCACTCTTTCAAAAAAGAGTTTTTTTTAAAAAATTAGTTTTATTATTATTAAATCCAATCCATGACACATTCATATTAGGTTTTATTTTTCTGTAAATTTTATTGAAATTTTACGTAAAACTACAAAATTTTGATAATAAATTTCTCAGAGATTAAATTTTAGAATTTAGTTTCACAACAATATTATTATCCTCAATTGCTTTAGTTCTAGAATTATTTTTTTATAACTCCATTTGAAAACATGTTTTCCCAATATTAGATTCATTAAATCTTTTGAAATATTATAAATTTCTATTTTATATGTTGTGATTCCAATGTTTTCTCTAGAAAGGTTCTCTTCAGTAGCATTAAATTTAATAAAAACATTATAATTATGATTTTCAAACAATTTAAAAAATCTGGAAACATCATCAAATCTTAGTAATGTATTATTATCTTAGATGAATTATATTCTTTATTTGATTATATTTAATTATTACCAAATTCACTATTAGGATAATTAAAATTTAATGTTAGATTGGTTAGGGTTTAAATAGATACCTTATCTATAAGACAATTATTATTTCTTAGAATTATATCAATAAAACCCATATTTATCTGATCTTCACTATCATAACTAAAATAACATATATGAGATATCATTTACACATGAACTCTAAGTTTCTGATGCTTTCAAAAATTTTGTATTCTTATATGCATAGACATATTTATAATTCCTATCAAAATTTATATTCTTCTTATCTTTTATTTTAATATTGAAAAAATTTGGTCTTATATGAATGAGAATATTGTACCCATAACATATCATATAATAATAATATTATTTTCATTTATAACCATAAAATTATTATTATAATTGAAATGAAATTATTTATTTCTACTAATATTATTCATCAATTTATTATGATTAGAATTTATTTTTTAACTAATAAAAAGAAATATTCTCTATTTCTACTTGAACATTCTTTTTCTTTGAATACATTAAAACATTCACTGTAGATCTAACTTTTATATCAATATATAAAGTAGAAGAAAAGGATACTCCACCATTTGTATTCTTTATTTTTCATTATCCCTCTTAAATATGTTTTGATTATATATATGAAATTTTATGAAATAATATAAGGTTTGCTTAGTGATTTAGTTCGTATCATCAGGAGATGTTATATTGGATTCTAATTCTACTCGAATAATATCAATTATTTTTTCAACCAAAATAAGTCTAGTAAGTTCATTATCACCCATACACTATAAACTATTTAAACATTTCATGAATATCTAATGTAACTTGATAACAAATTCTCTAGGTTAAAAATAGAATGCATGGGTGTCTACTCTTAATATTTATCTTCTAGCTCCTATAACTTTAGAAGAAAAAAATTGAGTAATTTCCAACCTCTTACAAATTCTATTATCCACTTCACATGATGAAATATGAATATAGATATTCTTTATCATGGAATATATAAAAGCTTTTGTTACCTGATAATTCAATTTATATTCAATATTCTATAAATTTTTAAATGTAGAAACATCTTTCTTTGGTATTTGACAATTTCTAGTAATCATAAAAAATTAATCTACCATAATACTAATAAAAATGGTTTTCATATAGTTCTCTATTATTCATAGTTAGTACCATAAAAATTTGTTGGTCTTCTAGGATTAAGATTATCAAATTTTCCAGCATTTAAACCTCTTATATTTATGGAAAATAAAAAAAACTATTTCTATAAATATAAGTAAGGGTAAAGAACATTCTATAACAAAATTTTTAAAACATTACAAAAATAACATGAAAAAAGTTAAAAAATAACAAGTTTAGTTGTAGAACCAGTCTCTATTACCGAATGTTGGATTGAAGAATATAATAAAAGCTACTAGAGTGAGAGGGGTGTGAATTTTAGTTTAGTAAATAAAACTAACACTTTAGGTAAACCAAATTCTTCATTGATTAAATTAAATTACTCTCTTATTAATATAGTGGAAATCATATGAAGTTGTTTTTAATACTTTTTATATAATTAGATTAATAGAAAATTTTATAACATAATTAAACATTCGTAACAAATTAAAAATGGAAATAAGAAAACATAAAACAAGTAAAACAAACATTACAATGTTGTAAAATAAAAAATATAGAAAATTTATAAAATAATAAGTAAACATTAAATATTAGTGTAGAGGAATTAAATCAACTGGAATTAATGTATCAATGGTTTCCATCCTAACCGTATGGTTTTTATTTCTATTGTAAAATATTCTTCAATTAGAAAAATTAGAATTAATTTTTCTTCATTTACTTTGAATCCCATGATGAAAAATACAAGAAAAAATAGTATTCTTATACATGGATTCTCTTGGTTAAACCTAACCAGAATCAGTTATTACAAAAGAAAAAGGTTCTACAATATTTATAATCATTACATGGATGTATTAGAATAAAAACACTCAAAATATTTTAAAATTGAAAGCAACAAGATGTTACAACTGAGTAAACTTCAGAAGAGTTAAGTCTAAAAATTACCATCTCCCTACTCCTCAAATGAACCCATATTTATAGGCAATGATCCAAAGGTAATATTCAAAGATTATCAAATTTTTCAACATTTTAATTAGAAAAAACCCATCCTGATAACTCAACATGTTCTGTACAGACTTTTTATAATGTTTATTTTGTTATTATCATCCCAATGCAATTTAATATTTCATTAGTTAGAGATTACTTTAATAATTTGATTATAAGAATTATTCATCTGATGTACTAAAGAAATTTTTTCCAATGAACGAAGCTATGTTTGTCTGATGTAATAATCATTTTTTATCCGTTGGACTAAATTCTATTCGTCCAAGGGACAGAAATCTAATCATCTGATGGATTGAATTCTATTTTTATGATGTACTAAACATAGTTTATCTAATAAAATAAATTTAGTTTTTCCATTAAAATAAAATAAGGTTTCTTATAGACTAAAATGAGTTCTTGTGATGGACTAAACTGATTTTTTATGCGCTAAACTCCGTTTTTTGGATAGTTTAAATAGAGTCCGTTAGATGAACTATGCTGAGTTCATCTGATATAATGAATTAAGTTCTTTCATAAAAAACATTCATATATTTTTTATTATAAAAATCTCTACACCAGGTAAAATAAATTTTTTCTATTAAAAAAATTAAACATTTGTTATAATTAAAATGTTAGTAAACCATTTTATTTTAAAATTATGTGATTTGATTCTCAAAATAAAGGATATAAATTCTTGAAATCAAAAATTTCAACTCAACAAGTATAGGCTAATATCATATGACTAGAAAATCAAGAAATTAAAGTATTATTATATAAGAATGAAATATAGTGGATTTTCAGGAGGAAACACAATTTTTTGTAGTTCCTCTATAGGGTGGTGAGATTCCCATTTTATTAGTGATGATAATCAAATTTTGGTAAATATTTCAACTTAATATAAAGGGAGAACATCTTAGACATGTTAAGTGGCTCCAAAATTGATAAATTGTGTAGTGGTGAAGACATAAGGTTCATAAAAACCCCATCCACTCAATTATATTATTGTTTTTAGCATATTTCAAACCCTTTGAACATTCAATTATCACTATTACCATTTTAGATTTTACAGTGGTGACTATATTTTATGTAACATAACATGTCCTTTATAATAAAAAATAAAATGGTCATTATTAGATAATTTAGACCCATTGATTCTAAATTTTAAACCCATTTTATTTGATTCAAGTTATATAATTGATAAAAATGAAATTTAAAATAATAATATACAATGTATTAAAAATAAATGTTTGTGAAATTTTACTTATGTTCTAAAATATATAATATGGAATTTTCAAATAAAAAAACATTTAAAAATAAATAAATTAACAAATAAAATTAAAATATAGTCTTATAAAAATGTTCTATTATTTTTCATTTCATTCTCATATACATATAATGTCATAAAAGTCATTTTATTTGTAAAAATTGAATTTTCAACTAAAAATCATTCTTTTTAGAAAAATTTCACAAATTCATGTTAAAAAATATTTGTATGATGTATTAAAAAATAATGTCAATTTTTAAAATTAAAATTCTAAATTTGGAAATATAAATTATAATTTAAATAGTGAGATGTAATGAAAATAGTTTTTATAGAAAAAAATATTATTAAGAATATCAACCATACAAACTTATATTTCTTATAATTCACAAATTAAATTAGTATTAAACAATTATTAATATAAAATATGTTATATCATAATTAATTATATCACTCCTAAAATAGAAATTCATATCATATAGAAAGGTCTTATTTTTAAAAATACATTTCTATGAATAAAATGAATACATTTTTCATTTAGCTATACTAATTGAATGTAATTATTATTAATATTATCCATTATCTTTTTTCATCAAATATTTCATAATGAGGTTACTCCTATTCGTTCCTAATAATTCAATTGGTTGGTTCTAATGGTATATTAAGGATTTGTTTTAGTCTGGTGTTGCGTGTGGATAATGCTATTAAACACATCTGGAATATTTAAAGGTATTCATATATTAACATTTCATGGAGTTACAGTATTTCATTATTTCATTAAAATGTTTTTAGAAGACTCACTACAAAATCCATGGTAATTTTCTCATATTTCTATGTACGTATGGCTGATGGTTACATAATTACTTGAGGATTTTCCACCCCACCTTAACTTATTGGTATATCGATCACATTGATGTATATTCTATAATATACTTATTCATATTGTCCCATAGAAAGTGATCTTTAAGATCTCTATACATACTTTTTCTCCTTAGGTGTATAGACAAATGTTGATCTGTAAGCGTAGTCTAATAGCTAATCCTTTATATTAGGCACTGTGTACATGAAATTCAGTCCCAAATATCATACACATTTATTTATCAATGTTTAACTATGAGATATTCCTCTTATTTATTACATAAACCATCTTTTTTACCTTTATATAATCAATTTTAACTTCTTTAGTCTTATCTATGATAGATGATTGAGTAATATTTAGGGAATGGTTGGATGTTTTCCCTCTATTCATAATTCCAATATTCATCCTTTTTATATACCAATAGATTAGATCATATTCAATCCTTGTAATAGATAATGTTACAAGATCTTTTCTATTTCGAGCACATATCACTTTATTTTCCTTTTAATGACTTTAATTGATTATGTCATAATCATTTTTGATTAGCTATAAATATATTCATTTTATCATATTTAGATCCTTCTATGTGAGTATATACAATAATTTTTTTGATAAATATATATGAAACAATCATTTCCCTAGGGATAATGTCTCAAAATCATCAATTAAAATTTTACAATAGTTAACATTAAACCTTGTTTTTTGTAATGTTTCTCATAAACCCTCAACTATCACGATGCATAAGATCTAAATTCATCATTTTTCATGATTATACAACCCAAAAAATTATTCTATGTATCAACATATATCTCAAATCCTTCACCATTTTGTATTAGTGTGAGGATAGGTATAATGATTAGAATCTTCTCAAACTCCTTGAATCTATATTTACATTCATCCATTGAAACAATATTTACACTTTTCTGAGTTAGTATGGTTATTGGGTTTCAAAATCATGATAAATTTCTCAAAACTCTCAATAGTAATTAGATAATTATAGGAAACTATAGATATTTGTAATAGATATTAGTCTAGGCCATTCCTCTATCACATTTTTTAAGGATTAATATATTTCCCCTTTATTGTGATAATATGACCTAATAACATAAATTTATCCATTCAGAAGTAATATTCACCATACAAGTTATATAATATATTCATTTTCAAATTTATAACCCCAATACTCAAATGATTCTCATGTGATTACTCTATTTTAGAATATATAGGAATAAAATCTATAAATACCACCACAAATTTATCAAGGTAATCTCTCAAAAATACTTCTCATCAAGATCATGAATATTTAAAGAGTATTATTGAATCTAAATGGAATAATTTTTAAGACACAGTCTCTATATATTGTGAAAATTTAGTTTTTGAAATATTTTAATTCAATTTCAGTTGAATATATCTTAATCGATGGTCCACCATTGAGAAGTATTAATCCCCATATAGTTGATTTAACAAATAATCAATCAATGGTAGTGTATACTTATTTCCTTATCATGATTTTTTAGACCATGAAAATCAATGTAGAGATGCATTGGACCATCATTTTTTCTGGATAAGAGGACTAGGGAACCCCATAAATAAAAACTAATGTTAAAAAACCCTTTACCAAGTTCTCCTTTGTTTTATTTTCTGTCTCTAATTATTTCATGGGGGAAATTCAATTTGGACTCTTTGATATGGTATGATATATAGATATAAGTTTTATAGATAACTCAACCTCTTTATCAGGAGTAACATAAGAAAACTATTTCATTAATATATTAGCATACTCCCTGAAAATGGTCATTCCTTTAAGGATAAACATTTCCATTATCTCAGTCATTTAATATAGATATTCTTACTCATAATTTAGAATTAACCATGAATGAGGTTTAGTTTTAAAAGGATATTCATCATTTTACTGTAAAATATATAAAATCGTAGTGAAATATAATATTTTAAAAGATACTTCACACTCCTTGAAATTTATGTTGGATCTATTAAAGGAAAATCAGTCCATGTCTAGTATTAATTATATTCTACCAAAGGAAGTGTAAAAATATTCACTGGGAGTTTCTTCCTGAAAATCCTAATGGAAGGAGATTTATGTACTTGAGATAGAAAAATTTCACAACTTCATGTTTTCATTGATAACTCAACCATTATTTATTTAGGTGGTGTTCAAATATTTATTTTTAACTTTCATGATATAAAATAATTCATAGAACCAAAATCAAAAAAGTCATTCACTATTCTGAAATGAATGTAAAATGAACTTATCACCAATTTGTTTTCATGATCTTACACATTTCAATTGATATAATAATGAAAAACCTTCTCCATTTATTTAGGGGTTTAATAATTTTTTATCCTCAATGAACATTTTTTAGTTTCAATGACATTTATGGTTTCCATATTTCTTAATTCAGAAAAATTGGTTTGTTGTTGGAGGTTTGATCAGTTTCTTATTTTCTTCAATCACATTGATTTGAATCATTACATTACTTCCAAATTTAGTATATTTATTCCTTTCTTTTCCACACATAAAAAATCTACCCATTCACTTTAATAGGTTTTAAGGTCACACTTTTCTACACGATTGGTGTGTAGGTAGTTGAAAATTCTTTCCTTTTTTTAATATTTATTAGTCAAATTTTATTAGTTAAAATACATTTATATTTTCTTATTTTTAGTCTCATAAGATAATTTTAAATTTCCAATATCCATAACTACCTTAATGGGATATCATACTATATTCTTATAGCTATCAAAGTATGTAATCGATAATTTTTTTTCAAGACTCGACATTAAGACACTAATTAAATGAGATAAATTACTTTTATGGTTAATGATAAAGATAGAGGCGTACCTTGAAATCCTAGAAATATTTTCTTCAAAACACCCAGTCGATTCATATTTTTTTAATTCTACCCTGGAAACCCCCTATATATTTTCTTATAGAGAGTGTGTGGAAATTATTTGTTGAAAAATATTTTGTTTATTTATTTCTAGTTTTTTAGTTTATTTCATCATTGGGATTAATATTATTAATTAATTTCCACTTCCAATCAAATTATCCATCTAGGAATTATATATCCAATAAAACATTCTCTTTTTTAGAATATTGGAAAATATAGAATATATTATTAGTGGAACTAATTAATTTATTTATGAATAAGGAATCATATTATTTACTATAGAATGGAGGTTGTTTTCACTTAAAAGACTCAACAAAAACTTGTCAACTATTAAGAGAATTAGGTCATTTTGTATAATTCAAGGCATTATTCATAACTTGATTTCGTTGAGTAAGTATCACCATTAGATTCTTGACTATAACTCCCTTCATATTAGAAACCTCATTAGGAAAATCATTACTTTTCCCATTTTATTAGTTATTGACATGGTTCCTATTATATCCAACCATTATATAAAATAAAATAATTTCATTATAGGAATACCAAAATTAATAAGAATATAGAAGGAAAAAAACATAGAAATAATAATTCAAAAATTATTTGTATACCATAACTTATCTCTTTTGAATTATTATTATAATTAGTTCATGGTGTATTTCCTATTAGGTTCTCTAACCCAATAAAAAAACAATAAATTTCTTTCACACCATCTATAATGAGCCGTATCTCATACACATAATCGTACATCATTTTTATCATAAATTGTATAATATAAGCCTATAAATATATACTTCTATTTTCATTAGGTAATTAGATATGAAATTTAAAAACAAATAATATAAAATTTCATTTCCATATTCATTATTAACCCTTAAATATAAATTTTCTCCTATCAATGCAAAGGATAACCTCAGGATATATATTAATAAGGGGTGAGAATAAAATCCTAACAAGGGGTAGTTAAAGTAAACATGAGGTTGAGATGTCATCCTTATTGGAATCATAAAATACATGAATCAAAAGTAGTCTTATAGAAGAATGAAATATATGAAATGATATCATAAGAGAATAGAAATATTGAGAAGCAAAGGAATGTAACATAATATAAAACATTCCATAAACATAGGTCAAGGATCTGTGCCAAGACAACATAACATAACATGCTAGCCTGAATTCCCATTAACCCCACATGATATATCATGAGATAAAATAATTACTAAATAAATTTAAGGATATATAATTCTAATCCCACCCATATATTCATAACATATCACGATAAAGTGTAACACATGGATTTACAAATCAATCATCATGAATAAACATGAAATAAACCCATATAAAAATGTGAAACATAGTGGTCTCATAAAGAATAACAAGATACTAAATCTCATATATATCAAAAATAATAGAGAACATTTAATACAGAACATTCAAGTTTCGAATCAATATGTAGTAAAGGGTTATAGATCATGGAAGCAAGGGTAAGGGTAGAATAATATAAATAGAATCATTTTGGAGAGAAAGAATTATATTTGAAGTGTTTCACATATAATATCAAAAAATAAGTTTAAAAAAAATAAAAGGATATGAATCATAAATAAATGTATATCCCAAGATAAATTAGGATAAAATAATGAGATAAATAAAACATAGTGTATATAAGATGAATAGGGTGGAGTAATTAAACAATGAAACAAAACATGAACAATAATGAATGCCTAGAAAGAACCCCTTAACTCAAGTCCTATGTTCTTTTGATTATTATACTAGATTTATAAATATTAAAATTATAGTTATTAATTTTATGAATAAAATCTTTATAATTTTTATATTTTATTAATATTATTCCTTTTCATCAATATATTATTCAATTATTAGTTCTCAAGTATGTTTGTAACAATCATTGAGATGTTTATCTCTTAGTTCAATTATTGCAATTGTAATGCGGTATCGATCAATGGTGCTTGTTCAAAGGTCCATTTTTTCTATTGGTGTCATGGAAGAGGTAAAATTTATTCCTATAATATAAATTATAATTTGTTATGTTAATAAACAATATATATTTAAATTTTAAAGCGTTCTTTGGTGAAATTATCTTTTTTAACAAATAAAAAACCACTGATGTTTTATATTTAATATTATTATAAAATAGTTATTTTATAATTATATAATTTTACAAAAAAAATTTTATTTTTATTATTATTATTCTAGATTTTTTTAAAAAAAAATAGGATGATAAAGTTAGTGATGAAAAACCTCACCACAGACATATGTGGAATAAACAGAACATGATGTATGTTCTGTTTTAATAGTAAAATAAAGGTAAGAAAAATAATCAAAAATATATTAATATAGTATATTTATTTTTTAATTACAATATTGGAATAATATTATCTAATTATATCTATGGTTTTTAGGAACTAAAATAAGTGAATGAAAATTTGAAAGAGGTGAGGTGAGAAAATTTAACTTATTTGAAATGCCTCCCTTAGACTGTTACTTAAGAACTTGATGGTTGGTTTTTTGGTTATAAAAAATACCCCAAAAAGTGTTGAGGAATTTTAGGGGAGTTATTTTGGTATATAATTATCTTTGGAGATTGATTATATGTGAATAGAGATGGATGAGAGTGAGGGAGTATTTAAAGGCATAGGGATGAGTTTTTAGTAAAATATTAAATATTTTACTATTTAAGTTGAAAATGTAATAAAATTAATAACAAGAACCTATAATTAGTTTCAATAATATAATTTAATCATATACATGAGATTAAATAGTATTTATTTTTATGGGATGAAAAGGATTATTTATACTATACCTTATAATAAAATAACACAATTTTATATTGAGAGGGAAAATTTTATATATCAAAATTTTGGGTTGTTACATCAACCACATTAATTTTATTCCCATGACAGTAATGGATTATGGAGTCATAGTACTTAATTATCTATAACCAAATTCATTTCCTCATCTTGATTTCCCTCCATGTGAATATACACTGAAACAATACCAGCAATATATATGTCATACTTCCCTCTATAAATATAATGCCTCCAAATATTCAATGTAATGATTACCGCAGCTAACTCTATATCATGAATTAAGAAATATTTCTAATAAAATTTCTATTCTAATAAGTCATATATTATGTTTTTATCATTATTCATGAGTACACAAACGATTCCATTTATCGATGCATGATTATATATCATAAATCCTTCCCCACTTAATAGATTATTTAGCATAGGTGCATTGATTATCCACCTCTTCAACTCTATGTATATCTTTTCACATTCATCTATCTAGATAAACATTACTACCTTATGAATTATCAAGGTTAGTGGGTTTGATAATATTAGAAATTTTCTGAAAACCTTCAATGAATCCCAGCTAATCTAAGGAAACTACGGATATTTGTTACAAATGTTTGTCTAATCCACTGCTCTTTTACCTTTATCTTTGAAAGTTCAATAAATATATCATTTCTTGTAATACAATTCCACAATCAGCTAAATTATCTATCAACAAATATTTTTTTTTATAAATTTCATATACTGTATGTCACAAACCGTTCCCCGGGGCCCACATCATGACTACCCCAAGCCCGCCTTCCATAGGTTAGGGGCTGGCGACTAGCACCAAAGGCGTAATTCCCTAGAATTGGGAAGGAATTGCCTTTATAAAACATAAACACACACAACCAGAGAACAAGAAGAAGAAAACACTATGTAAAGCAGTATAACAAGTTTGTTGAAAATACAAAGAGTCTGTAAATACAAGACCAACAGAAATGTACAACCACAACTGAAAGTAAAGTACAACATAAAAGACAAACAACTGAATGGTGAAGTAGCTCTTGGATCATCTTCCAGATTCCTACTAGGAGGGTAGGTACAGATGTACTCCTCATCACTCCGCATCTATCAGTCCACTCTGTGTGACGTCACGCCAAGTGTCCACCTCCAGGTACCATCCAGTCCACATACACTCTGCCTCAGCCAGCGATGTTTGTCATCTGCATCCAACAAAACGAGGTGCGAGCATAGCCTGTGCAGGGGTGAGTATAACGATACTCACTAGGGACCTCGAGACCCTCAAGGTCTCACTAAATACAACAAGGATAAACCTCAAAGAAAGATCTCAACAGATAAACTTTACTTAGGTATATTCCCATACATATACCCAAGTTATCAAGTAACCCATCTCAATCTTGAGGAAAACACAAAGGTCATTGACTCAGATCAAACCAGGATCTTCATTATTGAAACCACAACTGCTAGAGAACTCCCCCTCTATCAAGTATAGTGGATAGGTCACGACTCCGAGGCGCTACTCACTAACCTTAGACTGCTGAGGTACTCCTTCTATCGAGTACCGCAAGTCTGCTGCCAAATACCGGGAGCTCCGTCCGCTGTGGGTCTGCCGCCAAGTACTGGGCGCTCCCCTTAATAGCCTACAGAGTTACTCCTCCTGTCGAGTACCGTGGGTCTGCTTCCATCTACCAGGCGCTCCTTCTGCCATGGGTCTGCCGCCAAATACTGGGCGCTCTATCCACTGGGCTAATCGAATCCCTCTGAGTCAAATCTGTGAAGCAGTCATCAGGTCTACAGCTACTAGATATCTGCACTCTGTACGCTCGTCTCCGAGAGGGTCGTCTCCATGAGCTACTGGTCAATACTTCTAAGTTTCACGTAATCTCATGTGGAAGTATCTCAAAGGACCACCTCGTCATAGGGGTCTCAACGCAACAGACATCGTGTCAATCGGATGCCCGGTCTGTGAGTTATTAGCATTTCTGTTTCAGGGGCACGGTTGGTTTGTAAGCTAAACCGAACCGAACATACTCCAACTGTGTGCAAAACTAAAGTGGAGTATTCCAAAAGAACCGTCTCATCATAAGGAATCCAACGTAATTGACGACACGTCAATCGGACGTCTGGTCCTTAAGTTATAAGTGTTTTATTATCGAGGGCCTGG
Organism: Viscum album; assembly: GCA_963277665.1. Classification (NCBI taxonomy): domain Eukaryota; kingdom Viridiplantae; phylum Streptophyta; class Magnoliopsida; order Santalales; family Viscaceae; genus Viscum; species Viscum album. Next base: position 719,410,293 of record OY728135.1, read on the forward strand.
TTAGATTCATGTTCGATCCAACCCGGTCGTACTTCAAATGACACTGGTTAACCAAACCGGTCATACCATTGCGATCCATACTGAAAAACACATGAGATAGACTACCCATTGGTCCAAAACGGATAGCTGGTGAAAAAGTTGCATTTCACCACAACACGCACGAACCGGGCCACGTGGGGCCCGCACCTCGACCTCGACTTAAATATCCAAAATTGGTCTTGAAACATCCATTTTAATTCCAGGGTCACAACGTCTTAGACGGTTCGTCATTCCGACACCGTATGAGATTGATATGTCAGATACAAGATCCCGTAATGATAATATTAATATTGTCATTGGGTGTTTCGTGGACCCAAGCCATGGACCAAAATTTAGTATCGAAGATTCGACTTGAATCAACCGTCTAAAAGATAGGATTACATCACCACTGACATCAAGCCAATCAGATGTCGCACACATGAGTTATAGCAGGTCGAAGATTTAATAATAATATTAAATCTATTAATGTAGGAGCGTTTCAGGTACCCGATCCGAAAACCCAAAAAAGGTATCCAATATTGGACTCATAAATTCCTTCTCGAAGTCATGGTTGCACTACCATGAATGGTTCGTGAAACCGAGATCGTACGAAGAAGATACCGTCAAAATATGGTTTTCCCAAAGAAAATAATTATAACATTATTATATTATTATTATTTTTAATTTAATTTAACCTTTGATTTTCACTCATGCTCAATTCATTCCAGCGCACAACCCTCCCACAATTTCATCCACCTTTATCATTTATTTTCCCTTTTTTTAATCATCACTATTTTCAATTTCCTCTCTCCAATCTAATTCCTCCTTCCACGATTTTCCACCCCTATACACGAACCAAGAACCCGCTGCACCTCCGCCTCGCACAGGGCTCCACCGCCTGATCTGACTCATCACCGGCCGAAGCCACCTCGCCCCTTCTTGTTATGTGCGCATGCAACAGCCGCGCCAGACTGCCCTGCTCTGCCACGTCGCCCCTTCCACGGACTGCCGCATCTCTGTTCTAAGTTCAGAAATTGTGACGACCGCATATTCGCATTACTCGGGTTGAGATCTCCACATCCGTATGTCGCGCTCAACATGACATTGAGAGTTTAATGCGCTTAATTATTTTGCGATGAAGAACACACAATGAATGTGCATAGAATGAAACTGAAAAGGGCATGGTTTGTGTGCGGATTGATGGTCGTGTTTGGTTTGACCATCATTTTTGAGAATCAATAAAATGTGGAATTGACAAAAAGATATTCATCATACTTCGATATTTTCAAGAAAAACAATAAGAAATTGATTCAACCCCTGGTTTTTTGATCCACGAATTAATTCATTTAATTCGCGTTCGTCATGAAAATTCAATTGGGGTAGGGAATCCACAAAGATAAATCCAACATATAAATATATAAAAATCCCCCTAACTCAGATATGGTTCGTTCATCATAGACGCGGAAAGCATTGTCACTCCATCAACACCGGAAAAGAACCGTCGTCGTTGGTGAGTTCCCCACGGATGTATTTCTTCACTTGATGTGGAGGAAGAAGAAGAGAAGGCACGTCATCAGTGACTTCGAATTCTTCATCGGAGGAAGAACACCTCTTTTTCTAATCCTCTAGAGTTTCCGCACCGAAATATTTTCAATCACAAATATTACAATAGACTTCTCCCATTTAAATAAGTGCCATGAAACCCAAAATAATTCAAATTATGATGTACTAATTTCATTAATGAAACCATTAATTTAATTATGTTGACAAACATAATTAGAGGATGGTGGAGAGATCTCATTAATAGGGGAGTTGAGGAGTTAACAAATTTATTAAAAGGGGGGGGGGGGTTTAAGGGGGGGTTTAAGAGAGGTTATGGGGAGATGAATGTTTGGGGCTCGTGGGGGACCCACCTATCATTTATCCACACATGGGCAGTTGGTGGTTATGGGTCTCATCCTTAACTTCCCTTTGTAGGGTATAACTACCATAGATATAAATAAAATTGTGTACCACCAATTTTATTTATTTAATTACAAATCCCTAATTATTAATTCTCAACCCGCTTAAAATGCAACTGCAGTAAAGGTTCCTTTAAGCAATTAACAGTGTTGAAAGTTCATCGGTGCCCTCAGATTTCAATTCTGAGAACCGGTTCAAATGATAGAAAAACCCGTACGTACGTTTACTGAACGTACCTGAACAAAATTTCAGAAATTGATTCCGGGCACACCGGGCCTCCGAATCAAGTGACGTCAGAAGCCACAGACTCGTAAAATTCCAAAGTATTTAAGAAAAAAAATTTACTTTAAATTTCCATGTCTTTACATTACTCACACCTCAGGGATTTACGTCCCTATAAATCTTCAACACACACTAGGGAAAACAAAAGAGGTACTGAGCACGCATCTGAGCCTTCCGCTCCCATGTGCTCTCCTGGAGGTTTCCGTGCTACTAGTGAATGCGTACCAGAGAAATAAAATGTCCTCATAGGTCCCTCTCCTGTCGATCCTCAATCTCTACTGGAACATCCTTGAAAGTCGAACTGTCATCGATATCTAGCTCCCTGTGGTAGATGATGACAGTTAGGTCATGCACACATCTCCTTAGATGAGATACGTGGATGATGTCGTGCACTCGGTGCAACTGAGGTGGAGGGCCAAGCGGTAATCCACCTCACCTACTCTGTTGAGAACCTGAAAAGGTCAGATGAATCACGTAGATAACTTTTCAAATCGGCAAAAATGCTGTAGACCTTGTCGAGGTGAGACCCATAAGAAAACATGGACACCATCCTCGAACTCCAGTAGTCTCCATCTCTTATCAACATAGGATTTCTGCCTGCTTTGTGCAGTCTTCATATGCTACTAGATGATCTGTACCTTCTCCGTCATAGCTCGTACAATCTCTGGTCGGTAGGAAGTTGGACGACTTGGTAAGTCGGTCATCGATCACCCTTCTTCACCTATGATCTGTAAGAACTGCTAAGATTTCTACTTTGACGGAAAGAGAAATCCGGTCTCATCCCCTGGATGAACCATGCCCATTACCTAACATAATAAATCCTAACATGAATGATACCTTCATGCCATGGACGAGGTCATAAGGCCTCAACTCTACTACCAAGAGACCCAACCATTACTCTCACCTCCAAGAGTCAAGTAACATTGTCGGCATCAGTGTGTGGTCACTGGGACTCCTCTAGTAGGAATCTCGAAAGTGAGGGTCAAGTCAACAGTTTAAACTGGAACATCTTAGTACACATAAATAAAGAAAATCAAATTTCATAAGTACAAGTGTCTTTTATTACTACTACTCGAAGTACAAAGACACAAAGCAAACACAACAACAACAATATGGAAACTAGAAGCACAAAAAACAAAGGCCTCCAGGCCTGGAAGTAGTCCCGATCCTATCCTCCTGCTTCTGGAACTCCATAGTCATATGATACAACTGGCTAAAGATGTGATCTCCCATATCCACCCATTCCCGGTGGTCAGAGTGGACCTTCTGGTGGTGGTGGTGGCAACACCTCGAAGCGTCGTCCACCACTAGCTGCATAGCCAGATCCTCTACCACGGTCGCCTTCTCCTTGCGGTCCGCCTTGATCGAACCTCTGACTCTTCCTGGGAGGTCCTTCATCTATCTGCTGATTGTCTGTATGGAAGGTCGGACAGTCACGTACCATGTGACCAAGCCCGCCGCAGGAGTAAGACTGCCTTCTCCTGGCACGAATGACTCTGTCTCCACTCCAATTTCCCCACACAACTGGACCAGAGTCGTGCTGTCAACCACCAGTGGGTCTGGTCCTCTTGGACCATTGTCTCATCTGTATAATGCCAGCTATAGAAGACTCCATTTCCAGTCAACTAGTTGTGGGTCCCACTACTGGAGACTGCTCATTAAGGAAACTCTTCACTAGAAGGTATCTCTCCAACACTCCCGTCTGCATCGGAATGTTGTGGGAGATAACAGAAGCTCTGATCTCTCCCCTGAGTCCCTTTTGAAAGGTCCATGTAAAGACCCGTAAATTTCAAGGGAATTTTTTTTCGTAAATCCTTTGAGATTTTATGAGTATGCAGTTTCTGGTGGCACCTGATTCTGAGGCCCGGTTAGCCCGGAATCAATTTCCGAAGTTTATCTCGGGTAAGTTTAGTGAATGAACGAGAGGGTTTTTCTATCTTTTGAACCATGCACGGAATTGAAATATGAGGGCACCGATGGAACCACAACACCAGTAATTGCTTAAGAGGGCCTTTACCAAAGATTCATCTGCTCGAGAGGAGTTAATAAAAAATGTGGATTAAATAAAAAAGTAAACTAAAATTGTGTTACAATTTTATTTCTTTTTCTATGTGGTTATTTTCTAGGTGTGGGGGTTGGGGTGGGACCCACTGGTTACTAACTACCCATGAGAAGATAAAGGTGAGGTGGGGCCCACAGAAGCCCCTACTCTGCACATTCCCTAACTCCCAAACTCCCCCCTTTATTTTATTAACTCTTCTCTTTCCCTCTTCAAGGCTCACCAACTTAACACATAATTAATTAGGCAACTCATGTTTAATTATTTAAGTGAATTGGTTTTGAATTTTGTAATTTGAAATTCATGGAAAAATAATAAAATAAGGGGAGACCTTATTTTATTTTGTTGGTTGTTGTGTGAAGACTTTGGAAGAGATCTCTTTCCTCTTTATTGGACAAACTTCATCCTCCGCGAAGAACATCACTCTTCAACGAATAATTCCAATTCTCCGACGAAGAACGTTGACTCGGTGGTTCCGGTTTTCTCTATCATCTTCTTCCTCCGTGACAAGGGAGAAGACACCATCGATGACGGAAACGACACCATCATCCATGGAGCTTGATAACCACGAACTTACTTTAAGGTAGGGGTGTGTTTGGGTTATTGGTTTTCCTTCCATGTTGTTATTCCTATTAAACCACTTGTCATCGGACTAATGTAGAAGGGAACAAACCAAACTAACACAGTCCGATTCCTCCACCGTTCTTGTGAAATTGTGGAATTCTTCGTTTTTTCTTGATAGGTGAATCAAGAAATGTTTCCGGAGCCAATCGGAGGCCCAAAAACATCATAAACAGCCTCAGAGCATCGGGGCGACCTAGAAGCGAATGTTTCGTAGAAAACGGATCATCGAAATGAAGAACGGACACCTTGGAAGGCGTGCTGGCCAGAGGTTTTGTTTTCTGGAAAATTCCAGAATACACGGCGTGTACTACAGTAGAACACACCATGTAGTACAAGCGCACTGTGACTTCCGTTTTGGATGTTATAAAAGTAACACATGGCGTGTGACTCTATACACACGGCGCGTACTCTCCACACTGTTGTCAGAGGAGGCTTTGTTGGACATGGCGTGTATTTAGGGAAAATACACGGACATGGACAACAATACACAGCCAAGTAACACAGCGTATATTCACATCATATAAAGACAGTAGTGGCTTCGTGAGGCTCGGCATGTAATCTGGAAGATACTTGGACACGGGCAGAACCACACGGCCGGAGGCACTATGTGTACTTCCTTCACCATGGTAGAAGCGGCTTCGTGATGACTCGGCGTGTAATCTGGGAGATACATGGACATGGGCAGAACCACAAGTCCAAGAGGAACGGTGTGTACTTCCTTCACCATGGCAGAAGCTGCTTCGTGATGACTCGGCATGTATTCTAGGAATACATGGACACGGGGTGGAGTACATGAGCATATACTCCACCACATGGCCATGCATTGCCAACACACAGTGACCTGAACCTGGAGGATTGGACACAGTGTGTAACCATACCACACTCCGTGTAATTACTTATTTAAATGACCAAACCCATGACACGGGCCGTTTACATGAGCAGTACCTGGTGTCTGATAACATGACATGTACTTTTTACCCACACACCGTGTACTTTTAGGGAAATGGCTTCGTTGTCTTGTTCTTCGTGACTTGGGTACATTTTGATTGGTTTTTAACCTATGTCGTGGGATGGAACTACAGGATACATCAACTCTAGACTTTGTGACAGTTGATGTATCGATCTTTGACTCGAGGGGCGTTCCCTCCTAGAATCGAGTATGCTGTGTGCGAGAACCCCAGAGCTAGCTGTGATTGTGACGATGATGATGACTGTACTTGGATCCTATGTGGGTTTGGTACTGAGGACGACTGTACATGGATCCTACATGGGTTCACCAGTCAGGACGACTATACATGGATCCTACGTGGGTTCGTCAGCGATGGTTACTATACTAGGATCTTACGTGGGTTCGGCAGCGACGACTTCTGTACTTGGATCCTACGTGGGTTCGATAGGGGAGATTATTTAGAGGCTACACCTATCATCTCCACCCCTCTTTGTGAGTAGTATACCTATGTGAGCTGAGTCTTGACTTTCAATCATTATCTTCGATATGATTGACTTGCTTTCATGTGTGGATTGGGTTGTGCATTCCTATGTGTATTGGGTTGTACTTTCCTGGGTAGACTGGGTTGAACTTGGGCTCAGAAGTTGGAGCCGAACTGGAATTGATAACTTAGGTATATGTATGGGCATATAACTAAGTAGTGTTGGTTGATACTTTGTTTTTGTATCCTTCCTTTGTGGTTTATCCTTTGTGGATTCTGGGAGACCTTTGGGGGTCTCGGGGTCCCTATTGAGTATCGTATACTCACCCTTGCATGGGCTATGCCCGTACTACATTGTGTTGGATAAAGATGATGGACAGTGCTGATCGTGGTTGAGGCTTGTGGAGCGGAACGGTTCCTGGAGGTGGACTATCAGGAGGAACGTACACGGAGTGGGAAGCCAGACCCAAGGAGATGAGGTGACCATTTTTAACCACCCTTCAGGTGGGATAGCCAGAGGACAACTCGGTGGTTGCTGATTTACTTTACTGCTATTGTAATTTCTTTTTAGTTGTACTGTACATCATTTGGGTTTTTATTCTGGCCCATTTACTTTTCATCACTTACTTTTGTACTCAGTTTACTTAGTGTTTACTTCAGCTTGCGTACTCTGTGGTGTTTGTTTTCTTATATAAAGGCAATGCCTTCTGTTTTATCCGGAATTACGCCTTTGGTGCTAGTCGCCAGCCCCTGGCCTATGGAAGACGTGCTTGGGGTAGTCACGACATGGTCCTCGATGACGTGTCATGACAAATTGGTATCAGAGGAGTTGGTTCTACCGCAGAACTCAGGACTCTAATAGTTTCTTATATGTGAAGCAAAAATGTTAAGGGTATTGAGTGTGGTCATCAGTTCAGGGAGTCCAGTGTTGGTGTGGTGGCCGACGTATCCATACACCAGGACCCTGACTTCTGATTTCCAACTCAATGCATGAAAACATTGATTAAATGTGTGTTAAATAGATTTCATTGTGATTACTTTGTGTCAGCTCACTAGGTATACTGTATTAACCGTGTATCACCTGTTTCTTTTCTGGATGGCCCCACGACAACAGCCAACAAGGGTTCCGAGCTTTGAGAGAGATGGCATCCCACCAAGCGACAAGGCCTCGGTGTAGGGCCCCATTACAACAGAGGCATTAGTGGTACTTCTACCCCCCGAGCCACCGATGCCACCAGCCCCAACAGCTGAGAGTGCACATCACCTAAGTGCACTGCACGAGTTTCAGCGTGAGAGAACACCCAGGTTCACGGGGAGATGGTCTCTCAGGCAGCCGAGGACTGGCTGGAGGCTGTTGTTCAATTCTTTAGATTAGTAGGGACAACAGCTGACCTCATGGTGATCCTTGCGGCGAGTCTCCTACACGCAGAAGCAGGTAGATGGTGGAGCCTGATGCTCCAAGTGCACGAAGAGGCATGTCTACTTTGGCCGGACTTTGAGAGCCTCTTCTTCTCGGATTTTATTCCAGCCACCCTCCGAGCGGTGTGTATCCAAGAGTTACTATAGCTACGGCAGGGCAATATGACAATATCCCAGTACTCGGCGAGATTTACTTATCTCTCGCGCTACTCCACGGACATGGTACAAGACCCACTCTTCCAGGCATGGAACTTCGAGCAGGGACTGAGGCATGAGATTAGGGAATTGATGATCTCCCTCAGTATTCTGACGCATGCAGGAGTACTAGAGTGAGCCCTTCTTGTGGAGAGCTTTCTTTCTAAGCCTACAACAGCAGCGAGGCCTACCGTAGGGCGACACGTAGTGGAGTATTCTGTAGCTGACAATAGACAGATGTCGTAGAGGTCCAAGAAGACCAGAACATCATGTGGACAAACTCAGGATACTGGTTCAGAGGTTTGGGGCACATGCAACAGATCCAGTGATATGAGAGGCAGATAGTTCTATGGATGCGGCAGGCAGGGCCACATGGCTCGTGACTGCCCGACCCGCCATGCAGAGGAGCAGCAAACGGTTTATGGACCACCCATGTAGAAGCAGAGGTTCGACTATGGAGGTCCGTAGGGAGAAGGCAGACGTGGTAGTGGATCTGGCCGAGCAACAGGTTGTTGAAGACACTTTAGGGCTCTACCAGCACCACCACCAAGAGGTCCATCCTCGACCACAGAGAGCTGGCAGGCAGAGGCAGGCTCAACATCAGGCAGTGGAGACCTACGACCACAACACACCTGGGATGATTCGAGGTACTATCTCTATCTACTCCACCCTTGCTGTAGTTATTATAGACACAGGAGCGAGTCATTATTTCATTACCACTGCCCTTGTTCGGAGCTCAGAGATTCCGACGGAACTGTTGGCTCGATCTTTACGGCTAGAGACTCTTATGGGAGTAGACTCGATGATTACACAATGGTGCCAGCAGTGTGAGCTTACTCTAGGAGGCGATAGATTTGGATGGGATCTTCTTGTAGCGGCGTCTAGGCCTTATGAAGTCATCTTGGGCATAGATTGGTTATCTACGGTTCATGCTCAGATCGACTGTATTAGGTGCAAAGTGTGGTGTGTCTGCACATATGGGAGCAGGTTCACCTTCCCCGGTGAGAAGGGAGCCTTTGCAGCACAATATGGACTTACCCAGAGGAGAGGGAAACTGATAACCCATCAGTTGGCTGGTCTCCTCCTAGGAACAGTTGATGTGCGGAGTCCTATTTTTCAGGTTGTGGTGGATCAGTATGCGGATGTTTTTCCTGAGGACATTTCAGGACTACCTCCTCCCAGAGTGGTAGACTTCTATATTGACCTGTACCCCGGGACAACCCCGATATCTACACCAGCATATAAGATGGCTCCCGCTGAGCTTTATGAGCTACGGGTACAGCTGGAGGACTTGCAGGGCAAGGGATTTATTCGACCCAGTGTTTCACCATGGGATTCCTCAATTTTTTTCACCAAGAAGGCGGACGAGATCTTGTGACTGTGTGTCAACTACTGTCGCCTAAACTAGGTCACCGTGAAGAACAATTATCCACTTCCGAGGATAGATGATCTGTTCGATCAGCTGAATGGAGCACGCTGGTTCTCGAAGATAGACCTCAGGTCGGGCTATCATCAGCTCAGAGTTCGAGATGAGGATGTGTAGAAGACGACCTTCAGGTGTCGGTATGGCCACTATGAGTTCTTGGTTATACCTTTCGATGTAACCAATGCTCCAGTAGTGTTAATGAGTCTCATGAACCGGATCTTACAGTCTTACCTCGATCGATTTTTCGTATTCTTAATCGATAACATATTGATTTACTCAACTACTGAGGAGGAGCACGCCTACCACTTACGGGTTGTAATGGATACACTCCGAGTGAACTAGCTTTATGGTAAGCTCTCGAAGTGTCAGTTCTAGATTCGAGAGGTCCACTTCTTAGGACACATCATCTCTGAGGCAGGAGTTGTGGTGGATCCTGTGAAGATCGAGGCAGTGCTAGCTTGGGAGCCACCCAGGAGTGTGACAGAGGTGAGAAGTTTCATAGGTCTAGATGGGTACTATCAGAGATTTGTGCTGGACTTCTCCAGAGTTGCAGCACCACTTTAAGCTTTGACGAAGAAGGTGAAACCCTTCGTGTGGTCAGATAGATGTCAGCAAAGCTTCCAGGAGCTGAGACGGTGATTGACCAGTGCACCCATCTTGAGGCTACCGGAGGTGGGCGTAGGGTACATAGTTTACTGCGATGCATAAGGGACTGGACACCGGTGTGTCCTGATGCAGGAGCGGGCAATGATCGCTTGCAGTTCACGACAGTTGAGGCAACACGAGTAGAACTATGCTATCCATGATCTGGAGTTAGCAGCAGTGGTCTTTGCCATTAAGATGTGGAGGCACTATCTGATGGGCGAGCTCTTTACATTCTACTTTGACCACCAGAGTCTCAAGTACATCTTCTATCAGAAGGAACTGAACCTGAGACAACGACGATGGCTTGAGTTCCTCCAGGACTATGAATTTGAGATAGTCTATACTCATGGGAAGAGTAATGTAGTAGCTGATGCTCTCATCAGGAGGTCGGGCATCCAGCTACTTAGAGAGGCGACAGAGCAGCTAGCAGCGTTGAAGATATCCTTTGTGGATAGAGATGGGGAAGCCTTTCTACAGTCGCTCATAGTCACTCCTCCACTACTTTAGCGGGTCATAGAGGCATAGCGTGTGGACGTTGACTGTGAGATGTGATGTGCACAGATATCCTCAAGACGGGCATCTGATGGATTTTTTATAGGAGGAGAGCACTTCATCATTTTCAGGGGATGTACTATGGTACCAGCTGCATTACAGGAGGAGGTGCTGAGGGATTTTCACACTTCCCCTCTAGCGGTACATCCTGGAGTAGAGAAGATGTACCAGGACCTCAAACGATAGCACTAGTGGTCGGGTATGAAGAAGGCTATAACAGAGTTCATTTCATGATGCCTCACCTTCCATCATGTGAAGGCAGAGCACCAGGTACTAGTAGGCTTGGTAAAACCCTTACAGGTCCCAAAGTGGAAGTGGGACAGGATATCTATGGATTTTCTGACGGGACTTCCATGTACCTCTAGAGGACACGACTCCATATGGGTGATCATAGACTGACTCACCAAGTCGGCCCACTTCTTACATATTAGAGAGAAGGGATCAGTGGAGATCTTGGGATGACTCTATGTTTAGGAGATTATATGGCTTCATGGTGTGCCATCATCTATCGTCTCCGATCGAGATGCCCGATTTACATCCCGGCTTTGGAAGGGGTTGTAGGAGGCATTTGGGACGTAGCTACGCCTGAGCACTTACTTTCACCCTCAGAAGGATGGTCAGACAGAGAGGACCATTCAAACTCTCAAGGACATGCTCCGTGCATGTGTCCATGACTTTGGTCGTAGCTTGGAGGATCACATACCCTTGGTGGAGTTTACGTACAACAATAGCTACCACTCCACCATCGGGATGTCACCATAAGAGGCATTGTACGGACGACCTTGGAGATCACCTCTATGCTAGACAAACCCTGGGGAGTCGGCACTTGTAGGACCAGAGATGGTTCAGGCCATGGTGGAGAAGGTACAGATCATCCAGGAGAGTACGAGGACTGCTCAGAGCTGACAGAAGTCCTATGATGACAGGAGGCAGAGACCACTAGAGTTCGAGGAAGGTGACCATGTTTTCTTACGGGTCTCACCCAGACGTGGATTACAATGATTTGGTCAGGGAGACAGTTATCTCCGCACTTCATCAGACCATTCCAGGTTCTCAGCAGGATAGGCGAGGTGGCTTATCGCCTGACTCTTCCTCCTCAGTTGCACCGGGTGCACGACGTCTTCCACGCATCTCAGTTGAGGAGATATGTGCATGACCCGTCACATATCATTGATCACGGGGAGCTGTTCATCGATGACAGGGTGACATTTACCGAGGTCCCGGTGGAGATCGAGGATCGATATGAGTGGGTCCTACGTGGATGGTCGATTCCTCTAGTTCATATAAGGTGGAAGCATGGGAACCTCCAGGAGAGCACATGGGAGCCGGAGGCTCAGATGCGTGCACTATACCCTCATTTATTCCCTAGTTTATGATGTAGCTTTACGGGGACATAAAGCCCTGAGGTGGGAGTAATGTAAAGACCTGTAAATTTTAAGGGAAAGTTTTTTTTTCTTAAATTCATTTAGATTTTATGAGTATGCGGGTTCTGAAGGCACCTAATTCCAAGGCCCGGTGTGCACGTAATCAATTTCCGATGTTTAGCTCAGGTACGTTCAGTGAAGGAATGAGTGAGTTTTTCTATCTATTGAACCGGTGCACGGAATTGAAATCTGAGGGCACCGATGGAACCGCGACACCGGTATTTGCTTAATAGGACCTTTACCGAAAATGCATCTACTTGGGAGGAGTTGATAAAATATTTGGATTAAATAAAAAAGTAAAATAAAATTGTGTTACAATTTTATTTCTTTCTCTAAGTGGTTATATTCTAGGTGTGGGGGTTGGGGTGGGTCCCACTAGTTACTAAGTACCCTTGAGAGGATAAAGGTGAGTTGGGGCCCACACGAGCCCCAACTCCTCACATTCCCTAACTCCCTAACTCCCCCCTTTATTTGAGTAACTCATTTATCTCTCTCTTTAAGGATTTCCAACTTAACAGATAATTAATTAGACAACTCATGTTTAATTAATTAAGTGAATTGGTTTTGAATTTTGTAATTTTAAAAGCATGGAAAAATAATAAAATAAGGGGAGGCCTTATTTTATTTTGTTGGTTGTTGTGTGAAGAATTTGGAAGATAGATCTTTCCTCTTTATTGGAAGAACTTCATCCTTCGAGACGAACATCACTCTTCAACGAAGAACGCCAATTCTATGACGAAGAATGTTGACTCGGTGGTTTCGGTTTTCTCCATCCTCTTCTTCCTCCACGACAAGGGAGAAGACACCGACAACAATGGAAACGACGCCATCGTCCGCGGTGCTTGACAACCACGAAATTTCTTCGAGTTAGGGGTGTGTTTGGTTTGTGTAATTATTGTTTTCTCTTCCATGTTGTTGTTCCTCTTAAACCACTTGTTATCGGAATAATGCGGAAGGGACCAGACCAAACTAACATAGTCTGATTCCTCCGCCGTTCTTGTGAAATTGTGGAATTCTTCGGCTGTTCTTGAAAAGTGAATCAAGAAATGTTTTCAGAGCCAATTGGAGGCCCGAAAACATCATAAACAGCCTTAGAGCGTCGGGGAGACCAAGAAGAGGAAGTTTCGTAGAAAACGGATCATCGGAACGAAGAACGGACACCTTGGAAGGTGTGCTGGCTAGAGGTGTCATTTTTTGGAAAATTCCAGCTTACACGACATATAATCCAGGAGCACACGCCGTGTAGTACAAGCATACTGTGACTTCCATTTCAGACGTTAGAAAAGTAACACATGGCGTGTGACTCTATACACATAGCGTGTACTCTCCACACTATTGTCAGAGGAGGATTCATTGGACATTGCATGTATTCAGGGAAAATACACGGACATAGAAAACAATACACGGCCAAGTAACACGGCGTGTATTCACAGCATAGAAAGGCATAAGCTGCTTCACGAGGCTCGGCGTGTCATCTAAAAGATACACGGACACGGGCAGAACCACATGACCAGAGGCACGGCGTGTACTTCCTTCACCATGGAAGAAGAGGCTTTGTGATGACTCAACATGTAATCCAGGAGATACACAGACATGGGAAAAACCACACGGCCAAGAGGCACGGTGTGTACTTCCTTCACCATGGCAGAGGTGACATTGTGATGACTCTACGTGTATTCCGGGAATACACAGACATAGGGTGAAGTATACGAGAATGTACTCCACCACACGGCCAGGCATGGCCAACGCACATGGACCTGACCCTAAAGGATTGGACACGGCGTGTAACCATACCACATACCATGTAATTACTTATTTACATGACTAGACCCATGACACGGGCCATTTACACGGGCAGTACCTGGTGTTTGATAACACGACATGTACTTTTTAACTACACGACGTGTACTTTTTGGGAAATGGCTTGGTTTTCTTGTTCTCTGTGACTTGGGCACGTTTTGCTTGGTTTTTCCCCTATGTCGTGGGATGGAACTACAAGATACATCAACTTTGGGCTTCGTGACAGTTGATGTATCGATCTTTGACTCAAGGAGCGGACCCTCCTGGAATCGAATATGCTGTGTGCGGGAACCCTAGAGATGGCTGCGAATGCGATGACGATGAGGACTGTACTTGGATCCTACATGGGTTCGACAGTGAGGACGAATGTACTTGGATCCTATGTGGGTTCTACAGCAAGGACAACTGTACTTGGATCCTACGTGGGTTCGGCAGTGATGGTTACTATACTAGGATCCTATGTGGGTTCGGCAATGATGACTTCTGTACTTGGATCCTACGTGGGTTCGGTAGGGGAGATGATTCAGAGGCTACATCAATCATCTCCACCCCTCTTCGTGAGTAGTATTCCTATGTGAACTGAGTCTTGACTTTCAATCATTATCTTTGATATGATTTACTTGCTATCCTTTGTGGATTGGGTTGTGCATTCCTATGTGGATTGGTTTGTACTTTCTTATGTGGACTGGGTTGAACTTGGGCTCAGAAGTTGGAGCTGAACTGGAATTGATGACTTAGGTATATGTATGGGCATATACCTAAGTAGTTTTGGTTGATACTTCATATTTGTATCCTTCCTTTTTTCTTTATCCTGTTTGGATCCTTGGAGACATTTGGGAATCTTGGGGTCCCTACTGAGTACCGTATACTCACCCCTGCATGGGATATGCCCGCACTACGTTGTGTTGGATGCAGACGACAGACAACGCTGATCGTGGTTGAGGTTTGTGGAGCGGAATGATACCTGGAGGAGGACTATCAGGTGGAACGTAAACGGAGCATACGACAAGACCCGAGGAGATGAGGTGACCATCTGTACCCACCCTTCAGGTTGGATAGCCGGAGGATGACTCGGTGGTTTCTGATTTACTTTAATGTTGTTATACTTTCTTTTCGGTTGTACTGTACTTCAGTTGGGTTTGTATTCTGGCCCATTTACTTTCCAGCACTTACTTTTGTACTCAGTTTACTTAGTGTTTACTTCAGCTTGCATACTCTATGGTGTTTGTTTTCTTATATAAAGGCAATGCCTTCCCTTTTATCAGGAATTACGCCTTCAGTGCTAGTCGCCAACCCCTGGCCTATGGAAGGCATGTTTGGGGTAGTCACGGCATGGGCCCCGAGGATGGGTCGTGACAGTCTGGACCCTGATGAACGCCTCTCGTACTATATCAGTGGAGTATCACGAGTGGTATGTGAACCTCACTGAGTACTGAGCTGCACTGATGCTGCCATGCTGTAGTTGAAGTAGCTCCTGTATCCGCACCGCTTGAAGGGTGGCTATTACAAACTCTGCTTGGAACATGCTCTCGAAGTCTGCCCATAGAAGTGATGCCTAATCATGCATCTGGATCATCAGGCTCCACTATCTGCCTGCTGCTGCCTGAAGGAGGATGGCAACAAGGATCCCCATGAAGTCCTCTTGTGAACCTACTAGCCTGAAGACTCTCACCACAACCTCCATCCAAGCCTCAGCCGCCTGTGGGTCCGTCTCTCCCCAGAACCTGGGTGGCCTCTGGCACTGGAACTCATACAATGCACTCAAGTGGCATGCATCGCCTGCTTCGGGGGATGGTGGTACTAGTGGCCCAACGGGTGGTACTACCGATGGTGCCTCCTCTGGTGCCTCAACTGGAAGAGGGCCCTATACTGAGGCCTCGTCGCTCGGCGGGCGGTCAGTACGTACAACTCTCGGGGCTCTAGCTAGTTGTCCGCGGGGAGGCATCCTGAAAGAAATAGATGTGACACGGTCAAAAGACTATACCCGGTGAGCTGACCTAGTTTGGGATGACCTAAAGAAAACTTTTGGAAACACACACGCAACCAGTTTTTTCGTGCACTGAGTCAGAAATTAGAAGTTAGGGTCTTGATGTATGAATATGTCGGCCGCCGCACCAACACTGGACTCCATGAACTGAAAACCGAACTCATTACACTTAACACTATTTCTTCACAGGAAAGAAAATATCGGAGTCCTAAGTTCTGTGGTAGAACCGACTCCTCTGATGCCAATTTGTCATGACCCGTTCCTCGGGGCCCGCATCATGACTAACCCAAGCCCGCCTTCCATAGGCCAGGGGCTGGCGACTAGCACCAAAAGCATAATTGTCTAGAACTAGGAAGGCATTGCCTTTATAAAATGTAAACACACACAACCAGAGAACAAGAGGAAGCAAACATTAAGTAAAGCAGTATAACAAGTGTGCTGAAAATACAAAGGGTCCGGAAATACAAGCCCAATAGAAAGGTAAAACTACAACTAAAAGTAAAGTACAACTTAAAAGACAAACAACTGAATGGTGAAGTAGCTCCTGGATTGTCTTCCGGGTTCCTACCTGAAGGGTATGTAAAGATGTCCTCCTCAGGACTCCATGTGTATCCGTCTGCTCCATGTGCCGTCACACCAGGTTTCCACCTCCGGTTACCATCAAGTCCTCATACACTCTGCCTTGGTCAGCATTGTCCATCGTCTGGATCCAACACAACGAGGTGCAGGCATAGCCCGTGCAAGGATGAGTATAATGACACTCACTAGGGACCCCAAGACCCTCAAGGTCTCACTAAATCCAACAAAGATAAACCAAAAAGAAATATCTCAATATATAACCTTTACTTAGGTGTATGCCCATACATATACCTATGTTATCAAGTAACCCATCTCAATCATGAGGAAAACACAAAGGTCATTGACTCAGCTCAAACCGGGATTTTCATTATCGAAACCAAAACTACTGGAGAACTCCCCGTCTGTCAAGTACAGTGGCCCTGTCATGACTCCACGACGCTACTCACTAACCTTATACTGCTGAGGTACTCCTCCTGTCGAGTACCATGGGTCTACTTTCAAGTACCCGGCGCTCCGTCCGCTGTGGGTCTGCCGCCAAATACCGGGCGCTCCCCCAAATAGCCTACAGAGGAACTACTTATGTCAAGTACTGCGGGTCAGCTGCCAACTACCAGGCACTCCGTCCGCTGTGGGTCTACCACCAAATACCATGCGCTCTGTCCACTGGGCTAATCGAATCACTCCAAGTCGAATCGGTCAAGCAGTCGTCAAGTCTACAACTACTAGGTGTCCGCACTACATACGCTCATCTCCGAGAGGGTCCACTCCATGAGCTACTGGTAGATACTTCCAAGTTTCATGTAATATCACATGGAAGTATCTCAAAGGACCGCCTCATCATAGGGGTCTCAACGCCACAGACGACGCATTAATCGGACCCCCCTGTTTGTGAGTTATTAGTATTTCCGTTCCCGGGGCCGGTTGATTTCTATGATCAACCAACACAAACATACTCCAACTACGACCAAACCTCAAGTGGAGTATTCCAAAAGAACCGTCTCATCATAAGGAATCCAATGTAATTGACGGCATGCCAATTGGACGTCTGGTACTTAAGTTATAAGCGTTTTATTACCGAGGGCCCGATCAGATTCATGTTCGATCCAACCCGATTGTACTTCAAATGACACCGGTTAA
This sequence comes from Viscum album, assembly GCA_963277665.1. NCBI lineage: Eukaryota > Viridiplantae > Streptophyta > Magnoliopsida > Santalales > Viscaceae > Viscum > Viscum album. The sequence continues at coordinate 719,427,832 of OY728135.1, forward strand.
CCAAACCGGTCACACCATTGCGATCCATACCAAAAAACACACGAGATGGACTGCCCATTGGTCCAAAATGGATAGCCAGTGAAAAAGATGCATTTCACCGCAACACGCGTGAACTGGGCCTCATGGGGCCCGCACCTCAACCTCGACATAAATATCCAAAATTGGTCTTGAAACATCCTCCTTAATTCCAGGGTCACAACATCGCAGACGGTTCGTCATTCCGACACCGTATGAGGGAGTTATGTCAGATACAAGATCCTGTAATAATAATATTATTATTATCATTGGGTGTTTTGTGGACCCAAGCCACTAACCAGAATTTAGTATCAAAAATTAGACTTGAATAGACTGTCTTAAAGATAGGATTACATCACCATTGACTGCAAGCCAATCAGACGTCGCATGCATGAGTTATAGCAGGTCGATGATTTAATTATAATATTAAATCTATTAATGTACGAGCGTTTCGAGTACCGGATCTGAAAACCCGAAAAAGTTATCCAATATTGGACTCGTAAATTCCGTCTCAAAGTTAGGGTCACACTGCCGTTGACGGTTTGTGAAACTGAGATTGCACGAAGAAGATACCGTCAAAACACGGTTTTTCCAATGAAAATAATAATAACCTTATTATATTATTATTATTTTGAATTTAATTTTACATTTTATTTTAACTCACGCTCAATTCATTCCAGAGAACAACCCTCCCATGATTGCATCAGCCTTTATCATTTATTCCCCCTTTTTTTAATCATCATTATTCTTAATTTCCTCTCTCCAATCCAATTCCTCCTTCCACGGTTTTGCACCCCTGTACACGAACCAAGAACCCGCTGAACCTCCACCTCGCACAGGGCTCCACCGTGCTGCCTACTCATGCCGCCGCCTGATCTGACTCGTCACCGGCCGAAGCCACATCACCCCTTCTTGCTACATGTGCATGCACCAACCACGCCAGACTACCCTTCTCTTCCATGTCGCCCCTTCTGCGGGATGCCACATCTCCATTCTAAGTTTGAAAATTGTGACGACCGCATATTGGCATTCCTCGAGTCGAGATCTCCGCGTCCATATACCACGCTCAACATGGCATTTAGCATTTAATTCCCTTAATTATTTTGCGATGAAGAACACGCAATGAACGCGCAGAGAATGAAATTGAAAAGGGCATGGTTTGTGTGCGGATCGATGGCTGTGTTTGGTTTGGCCATCATTTTTGAGAATCAATAACATGTGGAATTGACAAAAAGATATTCATAATACTTCGATATTTTCAAGAAAAAAAATAAGAAATTTATTCAATGAATGGTTTTTCAATCCACGAATTAATTCATTTAATTCATATTCATCATGAAAATTAAATTTGGGTAAGGAATCCACAAAGACAAATCCTACATATAAATATACAAAAATCCCCCTAACTCGAAAATAGTTCATTCATCGTAGACGCAGAAAGCATTGTTGCTCCATCAATGCCTGGAAAGAACCATCATCATTGGAGAGTTCCCCATGATTGTATTTCCTCCCTTGATGCGGAGGAAGAAGAAGAGAAGGAATGTCATCGGTGACTTCACGTTCTTCGTCGGAGGAAGAACACCTCTCTTTCTAATCCTCCAAAAGATCCCCACTGAAATATTTTCTATCGAAAATATTACAAAATACTTCTCCCATTTAAAGAAGTGCCATGCAACACAAAATAATTCATATTGTGATGCACCAATTTGATTAATGAAACCATTAATTTAATTATGTTGACAAACTTAATTAGAGCAAGGTAGTGAGATCTCATTAATAGGGGAGTTGAGGAGTTAAAAAATTAATTAGAAAGGGGGGTTTAAGGGGGGGGGGGGGGGTTATGAGAGGTTATGAGGATATGAATGGTTGGGGCTCATGTGGGACCCACCTATAATTTATCCACACATGGGTTTTTGGTGGTTATGGGTCTCACCCTCGACTCCCCTTTGTAGGGTATAACTACCATAGATATAAATAAAATTGTGTACCACCAATTTTATTTATTTAATTCTAAATCCCCAATTATTAATTCTCAACCCACTTAAAACGCAACTGCGGTAAATGTTCCCTTAAGCAATTACTAGCACTGCGAGTTCATCGGTGCCCTCAGATTTCAATTCTGAGCACCGGTTCAAAAGATAGAAAAACCCGCACGTACGTTTACTGAACGTACCCGAACAAAACTTCAGAAATTGATTCCAGGCACACCAGGCCTTAGAATCAAGTTCTGTCAAAAGCCACAGACTCTTAAAATTCCAAAGTATTTAAGAAAAAAAATTCCTTGAAATATTTTGGTCTTTACACTATATCCTTTCAAAATTTCAAAAACATAGTACTCAAATACTCATCATGTTCTTCCTTTCACGTAGAGTATTTGAGAACATCATTTGTAAATGATAGCCTAAATTTTTCTAGGTAATATCTAAATACTCTATTCCTAAAGTCCATGAATATTTTTCGAGTATTATTGAGTTTTAATAGAATAACTATGTACTCATAGTATCCTAATTTAGTATGAATAAATGTATTTTGAATATCCTCCTTCATATTCAATTTATGATATCCCGATCAAAGGTCATATATTGAGAAGTACTGAGCCCCACATAATAGGTTAATCAAGTCATCAATCCATGTTGAATGATATTGTTCCTTTATTTTGATCTTTTTAAGATCATTATAATCAATATATAGATGCATTGAATAATCCTTATTCATGAAAATTAGAATTGGGTTACCCTTTGGAGAAATAATAGGGTGTATAAAAACCTTTTAGAAGTTCTCATATAGTTTCATCTTCAAATATTCAGGTTCAACATGTTCCATTCTTTAAGGAACCTGGGATATGGGAAAAACTGGTAGAATATTTTGTCTATGTACTAAAAATATCAGTTATAAGGGAGACGAGTAAACACTTCTTGGAATATATCAACATATTCTATTCAGATGGTCTTTTCCTTAAGAATATTAATTTTCTTTATCTAAACTAATTGGGACAAATATTATTTCTTATAATGAAACAATATTCATTATTAAAAATTAGTTTCAAATAATGATTCATCATTTTACTTTTACATATATCAAATATGAGGATGATTTGGTATTTGTAAAGTGATTTCCCTATCTTTTAAATTGATATTGTCTCTATATAATGGAAAACAATCCATGATCAATATATTATTGAATTCTACCAAACTAAGTTTTTAAAGATTTTTTAGTAGATTCCTCACACAATTATTAATAAGGGAACAATTATATACTTTAGATACAATGATTACACCAATTGGTGTTTTTAGTAATAACTAATTCTATATGTCTTGAGGTGGTGTTTGAATATTTCTACTAAACTTTAATGATAATAATGAATGACTAGAAACTAAAATCAAATCGTAAAATATTTATTCTTGAATGAATAAAATCATTACCTCTGAAAAATTTGTTTTCACAATCCACCTCAATCACAGTGATAGAATCTGATCTTTATTATTCTTATAGATTTAGAGGTTATGGTCATGAGTTATCATGTGTGACCCTTGGTCTGGTGGAATTAGTTACATTGTATCCCAATTCATTATAGTTGTAACATTTCACCATGGGGGGAGGGTGGAGAGTATTGTATCCATCCTCCACTATAATTATAGGCTTATTCATATCCCTTCAATAATCTTGATGTTGATGTCCCACATTTCACATTTGAATCATTTCTTCACTTCTTCATAGTAGTTTTCAGGAAGATTCATTTAACACTTTTGGAATGTACATTTATGAATATTCTTCCTTCTATGGGATTTAATAGGTTAAACATAAAAACCAATCTTTAGTTTTGTCTTTTTTATTTCTAACTCCCCAAGATTATTGAGATATTGAAAAAATTTCAATATTTATGACATATTTTCTAATTTCATCTTAGCATTCAATGTCTCATATCACAAATTAATTTTGAATAATAAACCTTAATACACTATAAAATGGTCAAACGTTCTTTTGGGGTTAATGATAATCCCATAGATGTACCTTTCAATCAGTATGAAGTTCACTTCATAAAAAAATTGATTTTTCATCTCTTTTATTAAGTATAAGAAATACCATATCTATTTTGGCATAGAATGACTAAAAATTATTATTTTTATTAAGAAAACACTTTTAAGGAAAAAGTGGGAAACCAAGATACATGACTTCAACAACTTAAAAGGACATACCATGCCCCAACAGTTCAATATTCAAAAAACCAGATCAAATAGAAATGAAATTCCCCTCACATCACAAAAACATTAAGTTCAGTTTCCACCATTCAACTGCTGCTCTAAAACTTGCAGCTCTTAACTTCATATGGAGTAGTCTCTGATGAAAATCTTGAATCAAGAACCCTTGAATCATAGGATGCAATCAAATAACATACACTACGAGGAAAAAACTTCCCAACCGAAGCCATCTCCGGTTGACGCCAATTCCACAACATGAATAGCTTCAATGCCTCAGCAATAAACACAACATGATAAAAACACATCCGAAACCAATACCAATTTGCATCCAAACTCCAAAATCCATCACGAACAATACAAAAACAACAATCAGAACAATCATCATTTTTCTACTCCACCGGATCAGTATCTCGGTCTCTGGACGAAGCCAGAAGGAACCCTGACGCCTCTGTGAGAAACCTATGATCTCCCAACCGTGCAACTGTAGAAACACGCAAACAAGGGTAAAAAGAACCAACAAAGAGATGAAGGGTAACTTGGAGAAGGCGATGCTGAAAAAACCTCAGATCTACAAACAATAGAACATCAAAACCTCACCTTGATCCGCGAATACCACTGAACATGAAAGAAGATCCCGTTGCCACCATCTAACCACTCCAAGAGACCACAACATACCACCCCAAGCACTCCCAGCCAACAAAGGACCCGAGACTGAAACCCTCAGCGTAGATGGATATCAACTGCTATTCATTCACCATGCCACCAAAGAAAGTCGGCCAACAGATGAAGAGAATCGTAGGGATGGTTGATCCCACAAGGTCGAAGACACCACCACTGAAAGGAGGAACCGATTGACATGACAATTCCAAGAAGGAGCTCCGAGAAGGAGGAGCTGTAGCCGACCGGAGGCGGAGGACGGTAGGCAGTGGCAGAGGAAAACCTAGTAAATCTGCACCCTATACGGGCTCATCCCCCTTATTCTCAATCTGAGTTCTATTATTTTAGCATAGACCATGCAAATAAAATGTTTATTATAAAATATTTTAATGAGTTTTTCCCATTCTATCAAATTGATAACTTCTTTAATACTAGTATTATTATTCAGTTTCCACTACTGATCATCTTCTCCCTCTAAGAGATATATGGAGAAAATTTCTTTATCTTTCTTAGATAATTAATTGTTATTGGATATATTCCCAAGGGGAATAATCCACTTTCCCACAATTAATGGATTAGAGGATCCACCAAAAGTAAGAGGTATTTTTCACATAAAAAACTTAACTAAAACTTATTAATTCTTGGGAGAAGTTGAATCCTCCACATGGTTTTACTTATTATTCATAATATGAGTCAGGTGAGAATGTACCATCATTAGGCTCTTGAATCCTACTACTATCATATTGATTATCTCATTTGGGAGTCGTTATATTACTTTTTTCTTAGGTTGTTGCAACAATTCCAACCAGGTATGACCATTTACTAAATCAATGCAATTATAGGGATAAAAATACTAAAATTATAATTATATAAAATTATAATGATTAAATTATAAATAATAACTCATAAATCACTTTCATTTACTAACTTATAACTTCCAGGGTTCCAACCTAGTATTGCAGGGTGTATTTTCTTTGAGGTGTTTTAACCTAATATTAAAAAATAACCAAATCGGTACACACTGCTATAACATTCCACATTCAGAAATTTTTAAAACCTATTACCTCCTGCAGGAGTCGTGAGAGTGGTTTCTTTATAAGGAAAACACGTCTAGTTCACTAAATCATGTCTCTTCCAAAAATGTTTAGGTAGACGAACATCAAGGCACCTTTAAATAATATTGTTATTTTTATCATAAAATAAAAAACTATAATATAATTAATATAACTAAAACAATAATTTTTTTAGAAAATAATGAAAAATAATATGAATAATATTCTTCGGATACTAACATATAAATGAAACTGTTAAGAATGTGAATTTTTTCCCTATGAATAAAAATGATAATATGAGGAAATTAACATGAATAAACTCGCTACACATGGATCATTAAAATTCCAAATCTGGCCACCATAAACACCTTAAATATGAACACTATTCAATTGTAAAAACAAAACAATCCATCACTAGAACACAACTAAAAACCTCTATAAACTACCACATTCAAATATTTCATATGATTTAGTGTACAACCACTTATCATGGACACCACATGGGAAACATTTCTTATATTGATAGACACATAGGCTAGTAGATGAATCTTTGTAATGACATTCATAGTGGTAAGTGGAATTAGTATTTGGAATAAAAGAAGATTAGGTTGATCAATATCAGGGTTCAATGTACGTGTAATAAGGATATGCATAAGTGATCGGTCTGGGTTTATTTCACTAGTGAATCATGTTGTGTGAAAGGCTATGATAATGTTGAGATAGTGTAACTATTGTGAAGAGGACATCTTGGACCCACTTGGCATAGTGGAAAAATGAAGAGGGGAAGTGATCCATGATTTCAAACTAGGGAGAGATGATGAAGTTGATGACAGACTACCCTATTGAACTAGGAAGGTTGTGAAAGGGTTTTTGATGAGGCGATTGGATGATCATGGGAGGAAAGATGTGATGAATGATGATGGATATGAGAATGACCCCATAAGACCATATTAATATTGATAAAGTATAATAATAAAAATATTAATATTAATCAAAACAAAGTGGGTTCAAAGATTTACTTTTAATGAAAGGAAAAGACAATTCATATGGGGGTGATGAGGTCCCACAATAAAAACATGGTCCCATTGAAAAATCTAAAAAATAAAAAAAGTGAAAAAAATAGAGTCAAACTAATGGATTCATAACTCAATGATCAATATGAACATGAACCAATATCAACCTCACAATCTAGTATCACAATCAATATTATTTACATATTCATAATCCTTATACCAATCAGATTCACAATTTATAAAGTTTAATATATTATATTGGACCACCCCCCATCAACCGATGGTTATTATCTAGAACTTATAGTAGGTTTCAACTTAATGTAATCATTTATGGGTATGTTCTTTTTCATTGGATCATTTTAAATTCCTTCCTCATCATTTTCCCTTCCTTTAGTAGTTTTAAACCTATAATATATTTTTCTTATACAAGCCTTACCATATTCATCATCATCTAACAAATCTCCCCACTTACTAGGGGCTCATAAAGAGTTATTTGTGTATTTAATATCCCAGTGGATATAAATTTTCATTCACAACCTGAAAACTTATAATGAATATACCCAACATCAATATTTACCATTCTATCCATGCCAAGAATCAGCTTATCACCTAGTTAAGATTTCATTTCAGATCATGGAATAATAATGATATCCTAGCATATATGTTATATATTAATGAAATGACCTTGAAAATAGGTAACAAACTGAAGAATTAATTTTTGAATATGAGAAGAAGAATGATCCCAAAGATGATAATATGCCATCACTAGAGAGATACCATGTTCCTAAGATTCCAATCCTAAATTATAACCCTAATTTTCATTTTGTTTTTCAAGATCTAGTGAACCTTGATCTACTATCTCAAACCCATCATACCCACAATATTATAATCCATTATCAAGAATGTAGCATTAGATCCTTTTAACTACTCTTAAACTTCATAGTCAATAGAATAGAGATCATCAACAATAGTCTCAATCCAATCTTATCCCATAACTTATTGTTTCTGAGTCTATAGAAAATTCATACTTACATCAACTCCTAGAACCACAGTCACAACAACCCTTGAAATCTAACCTTGCACTTCTAAAATACTTATAAAATCAACTGAATCAGCATTCCTAATTGAGACTTCTTATACCAAATTTGAATTATTTTAAAGAGAATCCCCATGTGTAGATCCGACTGCAAATGACGTTACATCATTAACAGGTCTTAAACCAAAAAAATAAAGTCCCCTACTCATCATTCATGAAATATTCCCCTCTCTTAAAAACCATTATGAGAATATTTTACATGTTGATTAAAGAAATTCAAATAACCAGATCCTCCAAACCCCTATACTTGAATACTTAACCATTTACTTTCAATATAATCCTTAAACATTCCACTGATCATACCCAGAACCATCCTAAGGTCTAGATTTAGAGACATTGAGACCAATAATAGAATCTCTAGGTATAGAATTATTTATAGGGGAATCTCTATCAAGATTACCTCTAAAAAAAATTAGCACAATGAAAACCCCTAGAGATATTACACATCATGTTAACAGTAGACATGGAATCCATAGAAAAGAGTGCTAATTTTTCATATTCAATTCAATGATATTGATTATCAATATGAATATAGAGAATTACCTTATTTATGAGAGTATTATTGAGACTAATTTCTTCAAAAAATCATCGAATAATGACCAAACCTGTCCAATTATATTTTCTTTTCAAGATGAATAGGAACACCCACTAATACATCAATATTGTGTAGAATTTCTAGATTCTAGGGAACCCAATGGAACCCCTAAATTCTAATTCAAAACTCTGCAATAGTGTTCTTTTCAGGAAATAAATCAATATTCGGTGACTATTCATGAAGTCAAAGTGAACAAAATTTCAAGAACAATCATCTAAAACCACATGCATATTGTAGAATATATTCTGATGAAAAAATACAATAGAAAAATCAATGCCCAGTGAATCATATTTAATATCCTTTAACCCCCAAAAAGAGGAAACCCAATAAAATATTCCGTTATTCTCCCAAGATCTCTTCCCTATGGAAGAATAAGTCAAGAAATAATGGAATTCTAATATAGAGACATTCTCTCTGAAACTACATATATAATTGCATCTACTTGATCCATCAATTCTTCCATAATAATTATTCTAAAAATTGAATACCTAAATGAATTTAAGGGCTGTGATTCATCCATGTTAGTCTAATTCAGACCAAAAACATAACATTCCAATTAATACATTTTTTTGATCCCACTTTTGCTGTTTTAGGCTCCCTCCATTCTCCCCCAGTAAGTCGGAACTCAACATCAACCACCAAACTAGGATGAAATAATATAAAAGACAAGGGAAATCAATATCTCGCTAAATATATATCCCAATCCTTCATATCGACATGAATTTCTCCCCCAATAATAATAATGACAATAATAATAATATTCATAGTAATTACATGATAATAATAGTAATTAGATAAGATAATAATAATAATAATTAGAAATTATTAGATAAATATTCTTAATATTATAACAATTAAAATTAACTAAATAGTTAAAATATACTAACATAAAAAATAATAATGATAATACAATAATATTATATTAAATGTTAATATAAAATAAAATAATATTTTTAATAATAATAATTATAATATAAATACTAATATATAATATTCAATAATATATGACACAACACTATAAAAATAATATATACTAATAATAATACTAATATAAAATATTGTTATATAATAAAACTAAAAATAAAAAAATAATAAAAATAATAAAAAACTAGAAAACTAACCAAAAAACATAAATTTGATAAACTAAATAATTATAATTATGTCAGAAATATATAAAAATGTTAGTGATTTCCATGTTCATCATTGAAATTTCCATGATACTAACTATAACAAGCCACATCTCAAAGACATAATATTAGATTATCTTATATATAAATAACTATAAAGTACACTGAGAAATCTAGAGGTTCAATGTCTTTGGGAGATTAGTTATACAATATGTAAACTTAATAAAAAATTATATCATCTTTTAATCCACTCATTATCATATTCTCAAAGAATTATTCATACTTCTATAACAACATGTGATATTCTGATAACATACATAAAAGAAAAGGGTGAGTTATAAACCCTTATAAGAATGTAATCAAGGAAACGACATGTGTGAGATAATATATTAATCAATAACTATAATTTAGAATCATAATAGTGGAAGATCATAAATAATATCATGCAAACATCATAAAAGATAGATGACAACATAGGGACACGGTAATCCTACAAATAATATGAATGTGCCACAAAAATAAGACATGTCAGCATAAAAATAATTTATGTACCACTGCAACGACGTTAAAGAATTATAGAAAAATCTATCTACATCATTCCAATGCATAACATTGGGAACAAATATAATTGTATCATGAAAACACAAAAGGTTCTCATATGAGATGAATAATTACCCCAGTGACTGATGGGATACATAATTCCGATCCTTCATGTCACAACATAATATTATATGAATATGTGTTCCACATACAAGTAAATCATATTAAATCAAAACCAAGTGAAAAAACCCATGAAAAAGAAATGGGTTACATAATCATGTCACAATGCATAAAAAATGATGTATCAAAAAATTTTCTAAAAAATATGGGTTATTGATTTTTGAAAAATCAAAATTGAATAAAGGTAAATAATTAAAGATGATAGAAGTTAATTAAATGAAAATTCATATGCAAGGGTAAAGAATTAGATATAGAAATGAGTTCCTTAAGAAGTATGTTAATACATGGTACAAAATTATTTAAAAGGTAATAGTTTATAGGGTTTTCCTCAAAACCAAATATGAAATATAATATTTTTATTAAAATAATGATTTTTTAAAAATATATAATGTAAAACCCATTAAAATAATGACACATGAAAATAAATTAGAAATATAAAATTTCCCTTTCACAAGGTTAATTTTTTAGAATATTTTGAACAGGGAACTTGAAAAACTTTCATATCCTAAGAATAGAAAGGTAACATAAATGATGTACATATAAATTAATCTTATATAAAAAGCATAGATGAATAATATATTAATAATAGAAAGATAAATATAGATAAAGAGAGAATATAACCCAAAGAAAGAAGGGTGGTATTAGAGTTCCATTACCTCAGGTCTAGAATCGATTTAGTATGTACATGTAAAAACATGAATAATAAAATTAAATTTCTCAAATATTTTTTTTAGTAAAATATTAATTATTATTTAATTTATTATTATTAATTTATATTCATTTATAATTATTTTATTAGAAAATGGTGTTCATTTCCATTTTTGAAAATATATTTATTCCATGGTTCCATGGTCACATTGATATATAAGTAGGGATCAAAATTCTCGTTCATCGAGACGTTAACTCTAGAAGTGCAATGATATTGGTAAAACCCAAACTATAATGAATAAAATTCACCATTTGGATTTAATTAAATGTGTTACGGATATAGAAATCACATGCACTTATTTTGTTTCATTATATATAATAGGATTTAAATGAACATTAAGTATATTTACTGTTGATAATATAGTCGTCAGATAGTGATCACACGACTAGTATAAATATCAGGTTTTGACAAATCCATTTGTCGCAGACAGAAAAAGTGATAACCTCAACCAGTAGGATCATTCCCAATGAATCCCATTTATTAGAGGTTATAAGGGAGATATAATTCCTAGGATTTTCCCTAGATAAAGCCCAAGCAAATATCAAACAACTTAAACATTAGCAAAATAGTTTATGGGAGAAGTTAAAGCTCATCGAGTTCACAGTCCAAACCATGTTCTACGAACGCTACCATGAAATCCCCACCATCACACACCATAATCTTAGGGAATAAGCTGGTGTAATAAAGGGATATGTATCAATACCCTATAAATGGTAATATGTTCTATATTTTGTATAGAATACTGAATATATTTTCATCAAATTATTGTTACTTTGTAAATGATTTTTAAAACAGAAATAGTATTTTGGAATAATATTCAATTTTAATTAAGAAATATATTTTGATGAATTAATGAAAATTTGAAATAAATATTAATTTCATAAAATATTATTATTAAATTACTTTTATAAATGGTTATATAGATTTTATAAATTTATATGTAATTTTTAGGGTTTGAAAACTCTCATCGTAAAAAACACATCAATTTTCAATAAATGTTATTTATTATATCACAAGTAAAAATTCACAAATTTTAAAAATTATTTAGATAAAATAAATATTATTTTTTTAATCAGGATGTTGAAATTATCCAGTGGTGAATTTTTCTAATTTTCTGAGATAATTGAATTTTTGGATAAAAATTAAATACCATATAAATAAACATTGTGTTTTATGACATCATAATCACCCAATAGTGATATAATAAATAATAAAAATTGTATCCTCAGACAAATAAATGTTTTTATTTCAAAATATTTTGATTTTATGTTTCTTTCATTTATTTTATAAATCTATAGAGAATCCTCCATAATTTATAAAATATTTTATGATTTTATTATCATATAATTGAATGTGTGACTATACTCCACATAAGAAAGGGAAATATTTTATTATTTCAAAACTTTTAATTATTGAAAAATTTAATACACTAATATTTTCCAGAAACCATGGGAAAAAATGTGGGATGGTCTGTGGTCTTGAATTTTTTATTATGTAGTGTCCAAAACAAAAATAATAAAGAGATCTACATCCTTTCCTATATAAATCCACCCATGGTCCAATTTATCTTCACTCAATCAACTTTAAGAACAAAAATACTATTATACCTACTCCCTAGAGTCCTCACAATTTCCCCAAATCTCTCAAGAGGCCTCTCCCAAGCATTTGGATTAACAAATCTAATTAAAGGATTCTCTCTCGCCTCTTTTTATCAAGAACTTAATTTATGATATGACTTTTTTATTTACATTTTATGAAGTTGGTATACATTATTACCTATAAACCATTTCTATAAATTAGATATTTAAATGATAGTATCCCATTTAACTCTCATTTATCCCTCTTACAAATCCATATGTACATCCATTACTATGCCGAAATTTTGTAAGGGTTATTTTGCTTCCCCCCCTTTCTTCAAGATTATTTATTACGTGACATATTCTATTTCCAATTACTTTTGATGGATAATGTAATTACATGTCCCTATTACTATAAATTTAATTTATAAATGATGATATACCATTTTACCTCTAATAAACCCATTTTATGAATTCTTATATGACACCGTTATGTTGTCGAATTTGCACCGCGATTTTTTATCCCAAAATCATTGTGTAGAAAATACCATACCAATTCTATATACATGGTATTTATATTTATGTAAGTATAAATATTTATTAGTGACATAAATTTAGTTATTCTAAATTCCTTGATATTGGAATAAATTATGATGTTGAATGAATCCATGTTAAAAGACCTATGTGGAACAATTATGCATGATAATGAAATGTTTATGAAGTGTGCACCCTGATAATACTAAAATTAATTTGGTAATGTTTAGTATCATGATACATCATGTTGGGATAAAGGAATAACCTAATTCCTTTATTGGAATTTTCCACCATGGGGTCTTGAAATATTTATCCTTGATCAATGTATGATGAAGTGTTTTAAGTTGTTGAAACGTTTCCCATGTTTTGATTATCATGACATATCATTATTTATTATCCATGTTCCCTTTAGGACCCATTGATGCACTTATTGTATAACATGAATTTTATTCTTAATATTATGAATTTTTTATTTCCTTATTGAGATTTATATTCCACCCTTTCTTTTATGAATGTCTCTATGATATCCCATGCAGTTTTTAGTTCGATGGATTATTATGATCATGTCAAGAATGTTTTCAATAGTGTTGTTGTATCCCATGTTATAATTTGTTAAGTGATGTAGATAATTATCAAAGTCACTATACATATCTATCATTTTAGGTTGTATTAAGTGATATATCATGTAATAAATCATTTATTAATGTGTAATAAGGATATGGGTGGTCATAGTTGGTATCAAACAAAGGTATAGTTATTTTTGGGATAAGATTATAAAACCACAGTGAAAAACCATAGGGAGAAGACTAATTGTAGGAATAAATCCCAAAAGTTTGGTAAGTATAGATTATGTGTTTTATTAAAAAAATACCTCCCTATCTAAATACTACAAGTTTCCATGGTTCTTTCATAAATATACCTAGTAGTAATAACTCTGATAAGGTGTTCCAGGCCTCACTTGGGGGCACTGGGTACATGAAAACGTCCCTTACTGAACAACTATTTTTAAACTGATGGGGGATATGCTTTGATAAATTCATAAGCTCATTACGAACCATAATTAAGGTAACAAAAAAATTCCAAAAATAATACAAATTTGTAGATAGATCAAGAATAACATATATTGAAGTAAGAAATTCAAAAGTTAAGGAAATAAATTCAATTTTTATGTTATCCCTTTATTTTCATTTGATTCTCCTTTATGCGTTTAATGTTTTATGATACAAATACCTAATTTTTTCTTTATTATATCAAATGGAAGGTAATATAAATAATCATATTAACAACTGATTTGATGGGTAATGTCATGACTGCAAAACGAGATTCCCAATTAAATGGGAGATCAAGTATGACATATCAGGATTATTCCAAAATTTCTATAAAAAATTATGATTAAAAATTAGAACCTTTTTTAATGACCAAATACATCAAGGAATTTGAATATTAAATGTCCTAAAATTCCATGTGATAAAGGTGATACGGGGAAGGTAACCCAATTTTCTTCATAAAACATGTGTGGAAAGAGGCACCAAGAGAAATGTCACAAAGGGACTAAGATATTTGTTTTAGTATATCTTGTAAGTTTTCTGTGAACATAGAGTCCCACCTTAAATGATACTAAATCAATACAAAAAGATTCTATTAGTATTATATCACATGTTGAGCTTTGTGAGAATTTTCTTGTTGAAAATATTACAAGTCTCCCATTTGTGGAATTTTATGTAATTCTTGGCAGGGATTGGATTTTCCTATATAGAGCTGACATAAATTATAGTTATAAGGAAATCAATCTCTGTATTAAAAATCGATCCCTGATTTTATGAAAATTAAAGGAGAATAATGAATCATATTTAGAACCATCATCTTAATCATAGATATTTCTTCCCTATGTGAAAGTTTTTCTTGATCAAATGATTGAGTCTAAGGAGTGAATTATCCTAGAAGGAATTCCTATTGTGAAGGAATTCACTGATTTATTTATTGAAGTATTTCTTGGTCTTCCTCTAAGATGGGAGGATGAATTTTCAATTGAACTTATACAATTGGAATTTCTAATATCCAAGAATCCATGTAGAATGATCGTTGTAGAGATTAAGGAGTTAAAGAAATAACTATAGGACAATGTGGTTAAAGGGTTTATATGCCCAAGTACTTCACTACGGGGTGAACCAGTCCTATTACTCAAGAAGGAGGATGGGTCATTGAGCCTTTACATCGATTATCAGGAGATTAATAAAATCATGATAGAGAACAAGTATCATTTTCCATGAATTGATTACTTGTTTGATCAGCTACATGGAACAAAATACTTCTACATGGTGGATCTGAGGCAAGATATTACCAAGTTAGTGTGAAGAAGAAGGATATCACCAAAAATAATTTTTGTAAAAGGTACATACATTATGAGTTCGTAGTGATGATATTCAGACTCACTAACTCCCCAAATATCTTTTTGTACTTTATGAATATAATCTACAGAGATTACCCTGACAATTATTTGGTTGTATTTATAGATAATATTATAATATACTCCAAAACCAAGGAGGTACACGAGGAGCATCTAAGAAATGTGAAAAATACCATGAAAAAGGGGAATATATATTAAAATTACAAACAGTGTGAGTTCCAGTTTAAAGAAGTATCAGTATTAGGAAATATCATTACAAGAAATCATATATTTATAGATCCTTCAATGAGAAACTAAATTTAAGGATGTCTGAGGCCAATATCTATGACATATATCAGTAGAAACCTTGGGTTAGCTGGATATCATCACTAAATTGTGATAAATTTATCACGACTTTAAAACCCTCTAACCATGATAACTAGGAAGGGATTCATGTTTGGTTGGAGTGATGAATGTGAAGAAATCATCACATAGCTGAAAAGGAGCTTGTCACTGCCCACATTCCCACACTACCCATATGTGGGGAACTTTTCATAATTTTCCATGATGATTTGAAGAAGGTATTAGGATTTGTGTTGATAAAACCTTACAAATTCATTTCTTACACCTCAAGGAAGTATAAAATAAATGATAAAGACTACAGAACACATGATTTTGAGTTGGTAGCTGTGATCTTTTCGTTGAAAATATGGAAGCATTATCTCAATGCTGATATGTGTGAGACATATAATAACCACAAGATCCTCAAATACATATTCAAATAGAAAGATATTAATATGAAAAAATTGTGTTTTTAGAGCTAATCAAGGACTAGGAATTATTAATACAATATAATCCTTGGAAAGAAAACAAATTGGTAGATTCTCTAAGTAGAAAGGATCCAACAATTCTATCATCAATGGGAATTGAGAAGGATCCAATCTTCTTAGATTTGAAGAGGTTGAACATGGGAATCATAAATAAAGGAACAAAATAAATCCATTCACAAATTATTCCTCAACCATCTCTTTTGTAATGGTTAATGTATGATCATAAAGTTGATATGAAAATTCAGAAGAAAGTGGAAACTATAAAGAAAGGGAAATCCTAAGAGTTTAATATTACTGAAGAAGAAATTTTGAGATTTGGGTCAAGACTACGTGTTCCATAAAATCCTGAGTTAAAGAAATAACTATTGGATTATTCAAATAGTTATACATTATGCATTAACCCAGGAAACATAAATATGTATCGAGATCACTGAGAGAACTATTAGTGGGATAACATGAAGACATAGATTGCAGAATGTACCTCAATGTTCCTGGTATGTCAGAAATTTAATGATCAAAGGAATAAGTATAAGGGGATGTGATTATCCACTCAAAGATTCTAATATTCATTGTTTATATCCTACTATTGATGTGTTTTAATGTCCATAAACACCAATTTTAGTCTAATTCATAAATTGACCTTCATTTTATATCATTTTGCAGTCCATGTTTAGAGTGTCAATTTGGGGATAATTAATCATACTATTGTGGAATATAATATATTAATTATTATAATCTTATATTTTTTGGATAATATTGATCACTTTTATTAAAATATTATGTCTTTTAGGATCCAAGGATGAATCCAAAAAGAAGATGGATATTTTTGGGAGTGAAAGAATGAAATTTATAGACCCAGCATAATGGCCCTTAGGCCCATGAAACAATGTGGGGACCATAATATAATCCCAATGAAGCTATAATTTTAAATATATAAAGATAAAATTATTGTTATAATTTCATTCAACTATAGGCTGAGCTAATTATGAACTTTTCATGGAGGTTTATAGAGATGAAGTTGACAATGGAATTTATGGCCAAATCTTATTACACATAATGAAATACCACAATTTAGAGTTTAATATCCAATAGTATTATTTTATTATCATGAAATTTTGAATGATATTATAGGACTCCAGGAAGAATATATTTTCCTTATATGAACCCAACATATTCATTCATATTTAATGTCAAATTCATTCATCCAAAATGGGAATGAATTTGGTCATATTTTTGTGGTCAAATTTGAATGGTCAAATTTTTTTATTCTCACCCACCGTTTGACTCACCTAATTAATGGGTAAATTATTTATTATAAGGGGGTTGATCTAAAGTAACTAATATTCCCATATAATTATCTGATTTTTAAGGGAATTAGAATCCATGTTTTTCTTTCAATCGTAATTTTAGGCTTTCATTTTGTCATCACAGCATCAATTTCTCTCTTGTAAATTCTTATTCATGTTGATCTCATAATAAAATTTATTATTAATATACTCTTATTTAATTATTTTCAATGTCACTTTTATACCTTTGAATCAATTTTTGAACTTATTTACACAAACCCTTGTGAATTTCTTCACACAACTGCAGAGTAATCATTTTTGATGTTTTTCTTCTTCAATTTCCCCCTCAAAAGCCTTCACCCCTCTTCCATTTATTGATTAGAATCAATGGAGGGATATGCCTATTATGTTTTGATCCAAGGGAGTATAAAGGGTATATATTTGATTTTATTTATGTGATTTAATATTTATATAAGTTCATTATTTTAATATATCTATTCGATGTTTTATTTTCTCATTGTCATCACCAACTGTAATGATGACTCATTTTGAGTGATAGTACGATCCAATTACTTGGATTGATCACTGATGTGATCCTATAAGTGAATTTTTTTATTATACTTGAAACGTTTTATGTATTAAGTAATATAATTATATTTGTGGAGTTATCTCATTGATTAGTTACTTCTTGAACTGGTGAAGGGAAATCCAATGAAAAATATTTACATATATTCTATCCCTAAAAATAATCTTGGATCAACCCATAAAAATTAATTGATTTAATTCAAGTATTTTTATATTTTTTTCTTGGTCATATAAATTAAATCACCATTTCTTCAAATTAAATCAATCAAAATATTTGGACACTCCATAGCCAAAACCTATAAAACTCAAGTGCTTCTAGGTTTCTTCTTCAGTACATATGGATTTGATCCCTACTTATTTATCAATGACTACATATAACTATAAGGTAAATTTGGGTTCAACCAAATTTTGAACTATTTTTAGGGACCTAATGAAGTTATCTTAGACACTAACATTCTTTCCTCACCCAAAATTCTCTTTTCTCACCCCTTTTTCTATTATCTTTTCCATTTTCTATTTATGTGTGTCTTGAAAATATCAAATACAAATTTCTATATAATCCATTGTAGTATCATCAATATTTCCCCAACATAATCTTAGGATTGAATAAAATTGAAAATCAATATTGTGAACCCCCAAACAAATGGAATTTATTTGATAAACCATTGAATGAATACCCCTCACCCGGTGACATGTACAATCTTTTTGATGATGAATTATTAAAGGATAAATTTCCAGTCCTCTCAAGAATGGTTAATGGGATCAATAATAATAATGCATATTATGTTCAAACTATTATCCAGACCAATCACCAAAAAATTCTTCAAAATAATTTTGATGAAATGGAGATAATTAATTTGGAAGTTTAACCACTAAAATTTGAACTAAAAGGCATTAAAACGGTTGTGGAAGCCATTCCCACTCAGAATGTCATTTCCTTATTATATAAATAAATATTTTATCCCAAAAAAATATAATGGATTTACAAAAGAACTATCTTTTGGATGTGGGGTAATTGAGGAAAATTAAAGAAATGTTGAAGGGTATTTAAATCAGGAAGAAAATGATTATTTGAATTAAAAAGAAGAAAATTTACAATCATGTATTGAGTTATCTGAATATAAATCCATTTTTAAAATTATAGAAACAAAAATCCTTGAACCATTGTAATAAATACCATCCTTAAACTCTATATCAATTCTTGAAACTCATCTAGAATATTTTGGGGTTGAAACTTCTACTCAAAGGGGACCAATTTTGTTGATTAATTATGAAAATGAAAATGAGTTCAATTCTATGTCCCTACCTATGTCTGAATGTTTTAGCCAACCTTTAATTGAATTCATGTTCAATAAATCATCTCTCACATCTTCCATCATATAGGATAATTTGAAACATTTTTTAATCATTTAATCATCTATTGAATCTAATAAAGAGAAAATTATACTTGATGTATTTAAAATAATTTAAAAAGAAAATGGATGGAAATTTTTTGATATTAATGGGATTAGACCATTCACTGGGAGCTATATGATTTTACTTGAATTAATTTCCAAACCATCCCAAAATACCCAAGGGAGTAAAAATCTCAATCTTGTTGAATTGGTGAAAATGGAATCCTAAAAATGTTGAAAGCTGATATTGGATACATTGGGGGGGGGGCTCCATGTCGATCTAAATACTTTAAATTATGTTCTTTTTAAATAGGGAACCCAACTTCTTCATTTTATATTATTTTAATTTTTTTTGTTTTTTAGCTAATGGAACCCCTTGGTGTTTTCAATGTTATGTAACATTTTTTTTTGAGATTTAGGTGTTGAACCATTTAGTACTTCAAAATAAAACACAATCCTTCCAGAATTTAATCCCAACAATCCATTACCCCTAAAACGTTTACATGTGATGTGAATCCAAAATTTTCAATTTCTTATCGATAGTTCGTCAATATCAAACCAGGTGAAAGTTTCCATGATATCATTAAAATCACCATCCACCCTCTTTATTCCCAATTCTAATCTCCCTCTTTCATTCTCTTTCAAAATTGGGTTTAGTTTCATTCTAAGTTAGGGGGAGTGGAAATATGGGTAATTTTAGAAAAATCTTGGGCTTTTATGATAAAAATTTAAATTAAAAAAAAACTCAATTCATTGAAATTTCTTTCATTACTGTACACTATGAATCATGAAAAATGAATTTCAACTAATTCATAATTCCTTTATTTTGATTGTAATCCCCGTTTATGGTCATGAGCATAGTTTTTGGAATGTTTGGTTGTCTGATATTATTTTTAAATGTTAACATTTTCATCATTTTAATAAAAAGTCCACAGTGCACATACATTGGATTTTGGGTGTGAGTTTGTGTTTTTGGGACCCTTTCATTATTTCATGGGTTTTGGGGTCACTTTAAGTTTAATTTGAGTATACAATAAAAAATGAAAATAAAATACCACATATATAAATATTTTTTCCAAATGTGTGGCCTATGAAACTTGGTAATCATGACTCAATAGTTTTCTTTCCCAGAGTTATGATTTACAACTCTATTTTAGTGCATGGAATTGAAAAAATGTGTGGCATTTGAAACTTGGGGATCCTGACTCCATTGCTGCCTAGCCCAAAGTTGGCATTTTCATAACTTTTTTGGTTCAAAATCAAAATGAAAAAAGAACAAAAAATAATATATAAAAAAAAAATGGATACTCGTCTTATGGTTTAATGTGATTCCCACTTAGCACTTCCATTTTTCCCTTTAACAAGAAAATATTCCCCATGTATTTTGTGATGCACAAAAAATCATAATTATTAATTGAAATTGGTTGAAAAGTATTGATTAATTTGACCAATGTAATGGGCTTGGGATTTTTATATACATGTGAAAATTTCTTTGTGAAATTATTTTTAATGTTTTCATGATTGTTTGGAATGCTTTTTTATTGGAAATTTATGTTTAAATGTTTTAGTAAAATGGAATTTAATTCTATATTTTTGAGATATTGTTTGCTCATGACTAGAAAAACATAAGTTGGGGGGTGTGATTCTCCACTAAAAGATTCTAAGATTCATTGTTTATATATTAATGTTGAAGTGTTTTAATGTCCATGAATACCAATTTTAATCAAATTCATAAATTGAACATCATTTCACATCATTTTTCAATCCATGTTTAAAGTGAAAATTTGGTCCCAATTAATCATTCACTTGTGGAATAAATTATATAAATTATTTTAATTTTATATTTTGAGATATGATTTATCAAATTGATTGTAATATTGTTTATTTTAGGATTAATGGATGAATCCCAGAGGAATGTGGAGATTTTTTTGAAATAAATGAAGAAATTCCTAGACAAAGTATAATGGGCCTTTGGAACATTAAACAAAAGTGATCCCACAATAAAATACCAATGATGATCAAATTTTAACTATCTAAATATAAAATTATGGATATAATTTCATTGAACTGTGTTGGTTGCTAATTCGAAAGTTTTTAAGGAGATCTAGGGAGTTGAAGTTGACATTTAAATTTATGGACAGATCTGGACGCTCATAAAGACAACCCACCATTTCGAGCCAAACATCCAAAAGGATGATCATATTGTCATGAAATTATGACAGTTATTATATTAAACCTAGAATAATATATTCTATCACTATGACCCCTTCATATTTATCCATCCTTAATGTGAAATTCAAACATAAAAAAGGGGAATGAATCTGGTCATATTTTTGTGCTCAACTTTGAAAAGTAAAATATATTTTATTCTCACCCATATTTTGACTCAAATAATTAATGGGGAGGAAATTGGTTATTTGTGGGTTGAACTAGGGCTATTAATAACACTATATAAGTATCTGGTGGTGAAGGGAATTAGAATCCATGTTTTTTATTCAATTGTAATTTAAAGATTTCATTTTATAATTACATCGTCAATTTTCCTCATGTAAGATTTTTTTCTCACGTTCATTTCATAATAAAAGTTCTTATTCTTATTCTCTTATTTTATTATTTTAAATATCAATTTGATATCATTGAATTATTGTGTGAACTTATTCACAAAAAACCTTGTGAATTTCTTTACCCAATGGTGGAGTGATCATTATCAATGTTTTTATTCTTGAATTCCAACCTCATAAGTCTACTTCCCACTTCCAATAATAGATTAGAATCAATGAAGGGATAAAAATATTATGTTTTTATCCAAGGGAGTATTAGGGAATGTATTAAATGTTATTTTATATGCTTTAATATTAAATCAGTTCATTATTTTAAGATTTATATTTGATGATTTATTTTATCTTTGTCTTCACCAACAATAACGATGAAACATTTTGAGTACTAGTAAGATCAAATTACTAGTAGTGATCACAATGGTGTTCCTATAAGTTCATTGGTGATTATCCTTAAAACTGCGTATGTACTAAATCAAAGAATGATGATTGGGAGTTATCTCATAAATTTGATACATCTTGAACTAGTGAATAGAAAATACAAATAAAAATAATTACAACCATTCTATCTATAACAAAAACCTATGATAAACCCATGAACATTAATTGTATTAATTAAAGTAAATTTTTATTGTTTTATTACTTATTTAAATTTAATGACCATTTATTAAAATCAAATCAATCCAAATAGTTGTCCACTATAGAGCCAAAACCTCCAAAACTCAAGTGTCACTAGGTTTCTTCTTCAGTACCTATAGATTTTATCCCTACATGTACATCAACAATCCCATATTCCCATAGGGTATATTTGGGTGAAACGAATATGTTTTAAACTTTACCCATACCAACTTGTAAATGGGAAAACATTACCATGGTCTTTGTCACTGGGATTCTAAAGACACCCAAGGGAAAAAATGATATCTGGGTTGTTGTGTATCATCATTTAAATATTTCACACTTCATTTCATTTTAATAGTACTTCTCACTATATAAACTGGAACAAATATATATATCAGTGAATTGGAAGGGTTTCACAGAGTACCTCTATTGATTGTGTCTGATCGAAATCCAAGATTTACCACTATGATTTGGAAAAGACTTATGTATGTTCTAAAATGAGATAAACATAAGTACAGATTATCACCCGCAAATTGATGGACAACTTGAGTAGAATATCCAAACACTTGAGGACATGTTGAGAGATTTCTCAATGGACTTAAAAGGCTGATAGAACCAAAATATTCTTTTAGTGGAGTTTTCTTACAATAATAGTTTCCACTCTATCATCCAAATAGAACCCAATGAATCCATTTATGGGAAGAGGTGTAAAACATAAGAATTTTGGGACAAATTTAGTGAATGAAACCTTTAAGGTCCAGAAATGGTTAAACAAATGGTGGTAAATATCAAGACCAATCAGAAGAGCATGAAAGCTTCTTAGAGTAAACATAAGAGCTATGCTGAAAATTTCCAACCTGAACTACAGTTTGATGTTGGATACATGGTATTACTCCAGATTTTACTATGGAAGAGGGTGATTATATTTGGGAAGAAGGGAATGATTAGTCCAACGTACATTATCCATTTTGAGATACTTGATCACATTAGAGTAGTGGCCTATCAACTAGAACGCCCACCAAACCTATCTCAAGAACATGATATATTCCATCTATACCTCTTAATAAAGTGCATAATACAACCATAACATTTACTCAATAATGATTTATTACCATTGGAGAATTACCTTTCTTATGAGAATCATCTGGTGATGATATTAGATTGTAGAGAAAAATTTGAACAAAATCAGACAATTCCCCTCATAAAAGTGTTGTAGAGAAACCCCATGTTTTAAGAATTAATGTGGGATCTAGAGGAGGTGAATAATCATAGTTACCATCATCTTTTTTAGTGTGGTGAAATGAAATTTTGAGGGAGAAATTAATAGGGGGGATGGTAACAACCTGAACTATTATGAATAAAATTCCCCTTTTTGATTTAATTAAACTTCTTATGGATATAAAAAACACATTAAATTATTTTGTTCCGTTATATCCAATTGTATTTAAAATATCATTATTTATCACTACAGTTGATAATATAGTCGTTGAACAGTGATCACATGACTCATATAATTATAGGGTTTTAAGAAATCCATTTGTCAAAGAAAAACGAAGTGATTTCCACAACATGTAGAATGATGCCATATGGATCCCATTTATCGTATCTTCTGAGGGAGATAATATTTTTTTACTTTTCCGTAGAACATCCCAAGATATGATCCAACAACTTAAGCATGATTGAAATCACTTATGGGAGCTATTCAAGCTCATCTGAATCATGAACCAAACTATGTTCACCGAACAGCCAAATGAAATCCCCACCATCACACACCTTACTCTTAAGGATTATGCTCGTGTAGTAATGGGATAGTATCAAGTCCCCAGAAAAAGGAATATCTACATTATTTTTATAGAACAAGGAATATATTTTCATCATATTATTGTAACTTCACATATGATTTTTAAAACAGAAATAGTATTTTGGGATAATATTAAAATTCAATTAAAAAATATATTTTTATGATTTTAATTTATTTTTGAAATAAATAATATCTTAATAACATATTATTAAGAAATTAAATTTATAAATGATCATATAATTTTTATGAAGTAAAATGTAATTTTTAGTGTTCGAAAATCCTTATTGTCCAAAACCCATTAATTTTAAATAAATTCTTGTTTATATTTTAAAAGTGAAAATTAAAATATTTAGAAAATTATTTAGATAAAATTAATTTTATTTTTGGAATCAGGACATTGAAATTATCCAATAGTGAATTTTTCATATTTTTTTGAGACTGTTGAATTTTTCGGTAAAAATTTAATACCGTATAAATTTATGTTGTGTTTTATGACATCATAATGGAGAAATAGCGATGTAATAAATACTAAAGAAAGGTATCCTATAAATGAAGTATTTAATTTAAATTATTGGGATTTTAATTTTATTTATTTATTTTATAAATCCCTAGTGAATCCTCCAAGACTTATAAAATATTTTAAGATTTTGAAATCATTTCTTTGAAAGTGTCACTCACCTCCACTTAAGAAAGGGAAATATTTCATTATATTCTACCCATGGACTTATAAAATAATTTAATAATGTCACATTTTCTATATACCATGGACAAAAATTATGGTATGGTTTGGGGTTTTGAGTATTTTATTATATTGGGTACCAAACATAAATAATAAAGAAATCCCCATCCTTTCCTATATAAACACACCGAAGCTCCCATTTCTATTCACTAAAACTGAATTAAGAATGTCAAAACTCTTTCCTATACTCCCTATATTCATCCCAAGTCACCCAGATCTCTCAATAGGGCTCTTGAAAGCCTTTTGAGTCACACATCTAAGTAAGGTATTCTCTCTCTCCTCTTTTTTTCAAGCGCTTCATTTATGATACGCCCTTTTGAATTCTTTTTTATTAAGTTGGGATTTATTATTACATATCCCACATAATTTAAATTTTATTTTTATATGGTATGTTTACCTTTCGATCTCATTTATCCCTCTTACTAATCCTTATGTACAACCACTACCATGCCAATATTTTGTAAGGGTTTATTTGCTTTCTCCTCTTTCTTCAAGAGTCTTTATTATGTTCTATCTTTTATTTACAATAAGATTTATTGAATAATTCCATCAAATTTCCCTCTTATAATACATCTCATGTATAAATGATTAGATACCCATTTCTATCTCATCATTCCATTTTATAAATTTCTATATGATGATGTTATGATCCCAAAATTGCACCACGATTTTCCATTCCAAAATCACCATGTAATGAAAACCATACCCATTCCCTGTCATAGGTAATCACATTTATGCACATATAATTATTTATTGGTGAAGTAAATTTATATATTCCACATTCCTTGATCATGGAATAAATTATGTTTTTTAATGAATCCATGTTAAAGGACCTATGTGGCATAATTAAGCATGAGAATGAAATATTTATGAAGGGAGAACCCTGATAGTACTCCAATTAACTAGGTAATTTATAGTATCAGGATAAGTCATGTTGGGATAGTGGGTTTACCTGATTAATTTATGGGATGTTTTTTTCCATGGGATCTTGCCTAATTTAGCATTGATCTATTTATAATTCAGTGTTTTAAGTTGTTACCACAGTTCCCATGTTATGATTATCATGATATATCATGATTAATTATTTTTGTTTCTTTCATTTCCCATTGAAATGATTAGTGTCTAACATGTATTTTATTATTCATTTTATTCTTGTTTATTCACTTAAGGGGATTTATAACTCACCCTTTCATTAATGTATGTCCCTAGGATATCCCATGTAGTTTTATGTTCGATGGATTGTTATGATCATGTCAATGAAGTTTTCAATAATGTTTTTGTATCCCATGTTATAATATTTTATATAATGAACCTAACTCCCATATACATTATAATTATTTATATTTTTGGGTTTTATTAATTGAGACATCATTTAATAAATCATGTATTAATGTGTAATAAATAGATGAGTTGTTATAGATATGAAGTTAATGAATTTATAGGAGTTTAAATGGTTATAAATATAAAATATTTCTAGAATAAGTATATTTTGTTGATTAATAATGAAATCAGATATTGTAATGTTTATTTTTGTGTTTCTTTTGGGATGGAATGTTTGTTTCAGTTTATAGGAATTGTATCTACATTATTTTTTTACTAAAATTTCATACACTAGATGATGGGTAGATGTGATATGCTGATAGAGGGAGCCAATATTATCCAATGATAATAGGACTATAAATGATTTTGTATATACCAATGGTTGTATGGTGAATCATTGAAGAATAAAATTTTTAACATGACTATAAGGTCACTAGTTTATTATCCAAGATGACATGGTATTACCTAATTGACTGGTATTTTAGGGGAGTAGGATCAACTAGTTTAATATTCTAAGATTAATATATAAGAAAGTGGATATTTTTGTGAAATATTTTATTTGTGAAGCGATTGAATCACATAAATAGGAGATTATTTTATTAATTAAAATTATTAATTTATAACTCTTATAATCTATTTTTAGAGTAATAATGGAAATAGTTCCAGTGGAATATCTCCCATTAATTTATGACAGATCATATAAAAAAATTAAAATGTTTTCACCTTCCAGATTTATATTCTACTGTAATATGTGTTTCAAGTTCCTTTAATGTTTTTGAATTTATTAGGTGTGTGGATTGAATTATTTTATTGAGTATGATCACCAAATTCATACATCCAGTACACTATTCTCAAGAGGCACTGGTTTGACGATAGATGATATTTGCTATGAGTAGTTGGATTTTCACTTCATAAGAGAACTAGATGTATGTATAAATAGTGATTGGGAATGTTCCATAGTTCCCATATAAGAGATATAAGAGTGATTAGGTTTAAATATATCTAGTTTTATTATACTTGAGGTTATTGAATCCAATGGGAGTTACTAAATTGTTACAATAGTGTCAGAAGATAGAAAGGTCATAGTGGAGAGGTTGATGAAATGGATTTTAGATTTTTATGAAAATATATAAAACATTATCTTATTTATAAAGACGTTTATACTCCACATTCATGGGTTTTTTATAGAATATGGAAAACATAGAGTTGGAGTGGATGAATGGAATTATTTGGTGCTACTAAAGAAGCCTTTGGCATGGAATGTTTCATTTAAAAATAAGGAAATATAGGAAATAGAAAAAATGATGAAGTCATTGGAGGATATCTATGAGAAACCTAAAAAATTGAAACAAATTTCATGGTGTTATGTCTTTTCACCTAAGGTTATTAGAAATAAGACCAATTAAATATCATGTGACTGATTTTAACATGATCTAGGTGTATCTTATATTAATGAATGTTATGTTCATTGATAGTGTGTGGGAACTCCTACTACTATTATCACTGAAAGAGATTTTTGGATGCGATGATCACTATGCTATATAAATCTTCCAACAGAAAAACTTAGTGTTTTATAATAACATGAATTTTATACTCAAATAGTAACTTCATTAGAAGAAATACTAATAACTATAAGGAAATTATAACAATACTTTTTAATGAGGATGATCACATTAATGGAAGAATGTCTGCCGAAAGAATCAATTAGTAGATAAGACATTAGAGAAGAACTGAGGCACGTCTGATGGTGGTGGTAAAACATGATGACTATTTGGGAAAAAAGGATACATAAAAAGTAATATATTAGTAAAAATTAAATATCTATAAACCAATGACATCTAGAATCTCAAACATCATTGGTACAATTAAAGGAGGTTGTGAATTGTTTCATATTGTA
This sequence comes from Viscum album, assembly GCA_963277665.1. NCBI lineage: Eukaryota > Viridiplantae > Streptophyta > Magnoliopsida > Santalales > Viscaceae > Viscum > Viscum album. The sequence continues at coordinate 719,456,537 of OY728135.1, forward strand.
AAAATCCTATTCGATTAATGGGTATTTGGACCAAATAAAAAATTCCATTCAATGAGAGATCATAGTTTCATTGGAAATTATGTATCCAAGAATTTTGGTACACTACATTTGGAGGATGACAAAGCTCTAAAAACCATTATAAAATGTGATTTGAATATCCAGATGAATAATCATAGAGTCTTGAATTTGAAGAATGTTAGACAGATCCTAGGGAAATGGAGAAATCTAATTTTAGATGAAAAATTGATGAGGAAATTTATGGAACTACCCATACTAATTGAGTATGTAAAATTACATAGGGCACAATGGTGGTTGAAAAAGGAGTAAAGGATGGGGAATTGTGTTTGATCATAATTATAGAGGCATTTAAATCAGTTGAGTGTTCTGAAAAACTAGAGGTTAGCATTTACAGACAAGGTCACCTTAATGGTATTAATATTTAGTTTCTCATGTAAATTGGAATATTTAATCTTGATATATTGAAATAATAAGATATAAAAACAATTCCCATGAAGAGAATTTTTCCTCCCTTCTATTTAGAAGGACGAAAACCCATGCCCTAAAATTTAGAACTTGTTCATAGATGTTATTGGGAACCTTCCATCGGTCAAAACCTCTTGGGATATGTATATTTTTGGACTTTTATTTATGTTATAATAAGAAACTTTTTATGATAGTTTTGGAAGCATAAATGTATTGTATTTAAGGTATTCATTAAATAAAAAGATCTATATTAAATGGAGGGAAATAGAAAAATGAAATTCCAATGCTCCAAAAATGGTTATGAGTAAAACAAATAAATCATTTTAAATTTCAATAATAAGAATGAGATATGTCATGAGAATAAATTTCCTATAACTATTAAATAGAATTGAGTGGATTAATGGATGAATCTTATGTCAGTAGAAATGGCATGGAGTATGTGTCTACACTATGGACCATTTGATATAATTATAACAGAATATCTCAGCCAAACTATTTTTCAAGAGAATATAAGTCCAACACTGGATATTAGTTATGAAATAGTAGATGAGTTATATATTGATAAGATACTATAATTTCATCTTCTCAAATACTTCAATATCGTAGAATACAAGTATAATTATTCACCAAATAGGGGCAATATTGAATTTAAATCCAATGTTTCTTTTATTTTGTATGTTAATAATAATTTTAGCTACTATTTGTTACATTTAGATGAAATAAGAGTCATCAAAAGATAATATTTGCACTTAAATTAATGGGTTATATGGAAGGATAATAGTTTTTTAGGGAAGGAAGATATAAATAAATGAACTATTGATGACTAAGTTTCTCTAATTAAAAGAACCTGATATTTGAGAAAAATATAGAACATTGATGAAATCACTAAATGTAAAATAGTTATACTAGTATAATATCATCCAAAAATATTATGTACTATTTAATCATGAGAGGGTGTATCGGTAGTTAAGTATCCAGAAGTTTGACTTTCAGAAGTCCAAGTAACATAATAAAGAACTAAGCTAATATGTACATAAAAACAAACTAATTTTTGGAGAACAAGAAAAGTTATAAATTATATTAATTGGTATCTAGATAATCTGAATTTAATTCTTTTATTGGACCCATGATAACCCTAATTTCTAGAATAAGTAAAATCCTTATGTGACACAATGTATTGGATGTCATTAATGGATGGTGATATAGATTCAAAAACGTTCAACAGAACATGATAATTGAATGATTTACCAATAGGTAAAAGATTACTTGAGAATAAATGGTATTAAATTAAAATAAAGAGGATTATGGTAATAAACACTAAAAATTGAGGCTGGTGGTAAAGGGGTTTCAACATAAAGAATGTGTCGACTTCACATAAATTTTTTCAGTAGTACCAATGAATACCACTATAAGGATAGTTCTATGATTGGTTGCATTAGAATATTTATTTATTAAATATATGGTTGTAAAATCAAAATTACTACATGATTATTTAGAAAAAATATGATTTACATGAAACAGTTGATAGGATTACTAATACGATGGAGTTTCAATTTTGTTTGTAATCTGAATAAAATCTTTAAGGGCTATAGAAATCCCCTAGAAATAGAATAATAAATTTTGTTCATTAGTTTTAGGATATGGTTTAACTAGGAAAAATGAATATAATTTAACTTAATTTTTTTTGATAATATATGTCATTCATCACATATGTTTTATATATGGATGATATCTTAATTACTGGACTGAATACTAGGAGAATCTAAAACAAAAAAGTGTGATTTATCTGGAATATTCTTGATGAAATATCATAGGATGGAAAGGTATATTCTGGGATTGCGATCAAGAGAGATAATAAATTCAAGACATTAGTGATATCACATAAGAATTATATCTATACGATCATTGGAATATTTGCGATGGAAATAAGTAAGCAACTATATACCCCTCTTATGGCTCATATAAAATTATCTTAGTTAGAAACATCAATAATGGAAGATGAGAAATAGTACAAAGAAAAATATTCAAATACATGAGTTGTTGGATGTTTTATGTATGCTATGATTTTCAATTTACATTACATTTACCATGAAATTGGAGTTGCAAGGAAGTATATAGAGAATATCATGGAAGTACAATAGGAGGATTTGAAGTTGGTGCTTTAGCATATTAAAGAAATGATAAATAAAATCATATGTTTTAGAGTAGATGATCCATTGCAAGATTCAAGTAGATATATATTTATGGTTCCATAGATACAAGGAAAAGTATAATTTATTTTTACTTTTAATGGAATGAAAATAATCCAGTCATCAATGTTATTTTGGATTTCCACTCTAAGTACAATAGAAGATGAGCATATGGCTCCAACATATGTTGGAAAAGAAATGGTGTGGTTCATGTTATCATTCATGGATCTTGAAAGAAGTTAGGAAGGTGAGTCTATTTTTAGTAGAAGAATATGTTCTATCTACATGGATAAAAATAATGTTTCCATTCTTGGATGAAGCACATGGAATTGAATGATCATTTCCTTAGAAACATTATTGATGACAAATATATATAGAAATAGAAAATACAAAGAAGGAAAAATATGTTAGATAGATTTACCAGGGTGATAACATATAAATGTATTATTAAACATCTTTCCTTAATGGGGATTGGGATAATAAAAGTATAAAGTAGAGAATGCTTCCGCATACTGATTCATAGAGACTTTCCACAGTTCCCTGAAAAATGTTCAAGATTTTAGGATAGTGAATTCAATTTCATTTCTTAAAAAATTAATCCTTTGTAATTATATACACTATTATTTTATATAAGAGATGAAGGAATGGACACGAGGCTTATCTAGTGGAATAAAGACTTCTCCAATGAAAAATAAATCATTAAATATTTATATATACTGATGGTTGTATGGTGAATCACTGAAGCTCGAAAAGTCCAAAAAAATCGGGGGTCACCATTTTTGTATTAGAACTAAAGAAATCATGCCTCATTAACAGGGATTTTAGGGGATCAGGTATAACTAGGATTAAAAGATAATATTAGTGTTTAATAATTTATATACCTTAGTGAAAAGTGTGATTTGAAATGATATTGAAGTATAACAAGAAGATATTGAGTAATTACTTATAGTTAATAGTTTATAACACTGATAATATCATGTTTTTATAGTTGTATTGGAAAAGTATGAAGTGGTGTTTCCCCTCTGCATTTTGGCCACATTTTTCTAGGAATGTTAACATATTTCCTTATTTATTTCTTTATATACTACCATTTTATATGTTTATGGTTCCTTGAGTGTGTGTGAGTTTTCTTGGGAGTGAAATTTAACTTACTAGTGTGGTGTGTAGGGTGCATCAAATTCCTAATTCTAGTAGAATAATATTAGAGGTATTAGTCTATAGATATAGGGACTTACTACTAGTTTTATAAATTTCAATATAGAATAGAACATATAGTACGGTCTATCAGTTATCAAGAAGTCACCCAAGATCCCCCTATAGAAGCTTCCAGCCACGATCAAATTAACTTGTTTTATTTAATTTTAGGATGATTTAAATATTCCAAAATGTGAATCATAATATAATATATGTATATTTATCTTTAAAATAAAATTATTTATTATAATAATTAATTAATTGTTTTATTGTTGTTTAATAAGGATATATTTATAGGTCGTTATACCAACCAGGAATGGATGTTTGTTAATATAAAATAATTAATATTCATTATATGACATTATAATTCATATTATAGAAGTGAAAAATAAATTATATTATGATATATAATCTATTTATCATATTTTTGAAGTTAAAGAAGATGAAATAAAGGAATGGAAGGAAAAGATCATGGCTAGTAGTCCTTAAATTTCTCTACGGGAAGACTCTCTTTCTTATCGACTTAGGCCTCCAAAGGTGGGGTTTTTGATGATATTGAACCTCAATAACATATTGAAAAGGGTAATATGGGATAATTTGGATGATATTCAGAATGATAATAAGCTTAAGGTGTGATGAGAAGTGGGCTGGTGATGAGGATGCATTTGTAAGATGGGGAGAGGGTTCTTTGAATAAAATATTGATTAATTATATTCTCAAAACTATAAATAGTAAAGTTACTTTTGAATATTATAGTAATTTTGTATGGGATGTTAAGATAATGGATTAATTAATAATATAATATGAAATTAATCATGTCTCTAACTTATATTGTAAAATTTAATATTTTATTATATTGAAAAGTTTTTTATTAATTTTACTATTTAAGAAAATTAAAAAAACATCACTCTTACCTAATTAATAATGATGATTCTATCAATGAAATTCATTTCAAAAAAATAAATATCAAATTAATTAATTTTTATATAAAATCATGTTTAAAAATTTCAATTTAATTAAATAATAGAAAATTTTCTTTACAAAAAATGCACACATATACTTACATTTTTTTACATTGATTATGTAATTATTTTATGGTATTATCATACAAATATATACATATTTATTTAATGATAACAATTATTTAAAAATTTAATTCATAATCTACCCTAATGACTATTTTATTTGTTCAATTAATATATTTCTAATGACTATATATCCAATTTATAATGGTTATAACAGAATTATAGTTCCTTTAAATACCTCTTATTTAATTTAATCACTATTTACTACAATTTACTCTAAATTTTACATACATTTCATTTATAAATATCAATATTGTTTCAAATTGATTGTCTTAACAATGTTGTTCGTGATTTTGATAGTTTTAGGAGATCATAAAGCACCATAATTCCAACCTTTTTGATTTATTATTTAATTGTGTTTACTGTCCAATTATACCATTTTAAATTTTATTGAGTGTATTTATACATCACATGTAATTATTAACATTAATGGAATAACATATATATCATTTTTATGTGGTACATGTGAATTATTAATATATATTGGCAAGTACATTTTAAATATAAAATTCTAGATCATTTCAAATAACATAAGTGATATAAACTGGGTATGTATGAGTGATTATTAAGAATATTATAACGTAATAGTGTTTAAAAAAATATAGTATTGGACAAATAATCAAGGTACATGACATGAAATTGAGGAAGTCATGTTTGGATGACTATGAAACATAGAATCATAGACCTAATGCATAACTTTATAATGTGGAAGATGAATAATCAAGTGATATCAAATATATGTGATCTCCATCTCACTACTCACAATCAACATTTATGGATTAGCTCATAGATAAGGTTTCTATTTCCCTCCAAGGACCTCCTGATTGAGGGGGAGGAGGATCTTCTTCCACACTACCCAAATCCCCATTTCCCACTCTTTTCCCCTTTCACTTACCCTAAAACCCTCACATACTTTCCACAAATATATGATTTCATTAAATTCCAATCACTCTATAATGGTTTTGTATCAATATTTATTTCTTTCATAGAGTTCAGTTGGGCTTCTATAATGTTATATCTCGCATTGGTTGGTCATTTTGGGATGCATAGATCCCCTTGGGCTTTTTGATAGGGTTGTCTTCTCTTCTTGGAAGTTGCACGAATTAGAAATTCTTGGGATTTTGGATTCAAGGTATATAACGATCTGGTTCATGAATGAAGATTATCTAATCTCCACTTTGGTGAATGATCCATGAGTTATTTTTGGTTTACATTTTTATCTCTTTTAGTGGTATTTTGATTTTCTACTAAAACACGATTCTCCCATCACTACTATTTTGGTATCTCTTCCTAGTATTAACTTACCCGTTCAAAATTGGGTTATTCTCTGTTTGATTTGCAATATGTTTGGATGTTTTCATTACTTTGATCTCTGTACTCTTGAAATTTATCATCCAATTTCTTTGAGGATTTATATTGAAGCTGACGTCTTTAAGATGCTGTTGTAATTCATATGCATCAAGGTTCAAGGAGAAATGTGTTGGCATCAACATGTATGCTAGAAATCATGGATCTCATTCTGTTCAGCCTGCAGGCATCTTGGTCATGTTTTCTGTAGTTACTGGTATGGATAGTCTTGTAATTTTGGAGAGATCCCTCTATAATTGGGAGATGATCTGCCCAAAAGGAATAATTACAAGGTTTTTACCAATATCTATAATGATGTATTAGCATGAATTACCCCAAAGATGGATCTACTGGATACTAGGTATCTAAGGAACCCTATAGTCACCTAGAAAGAGGTGAGTTCTATGTTTTTTTATGTTGCAGATAGAGGATGTGTTTTCTCAATTGAGGCATGATTTGGGTTTCAGTTCATTCTAAAGGAAGGATCAAAGTGACTTAGGGGATGAAAAGTGGTATGTTCTCTTCTAAGAAGTTATTTTAAGAAATCCATATCATATAATGATGGAATGAGATCTGACTGTTTCCCACTAAATAGGTTATGAACACACATACCATTTAATCAAAAATAATGAATCACTGAGAATTATAATTATGGAATGGTAAATAACTGAAAACACATACCATATAATCAACAATATAAGAAGGAAATATATAAAAAAACATAGCAAGGTAATAACATGAAACACATACCATTAAAATAACTATAAAAATAAACATCAATATGGAAATGTAAGAAACAGAAAAAGATTCTATTTAATTGATGAATTGATAATGAAATGAATCAATTGATATGTTGACAAAATATCACATAAATAAATAATAACTGAATAAAAATAAATAAAATACTTAATTACTGAATGTCATGTATCTATTACAAGAACCATTATACCATCAAGATCTATCCTCAAGACAGTTTATGTCTATGTTAGAAACCCCTCTATTCTACTTGAAAAAAACTAAAAGGTTTTATCTCTAACTAATTTCATCTCATGGGACTACTAATTCATCAAGGGGATATATAAATTCTAAGCTCCATGCATCACTACATGTCCAAATAATTCCTCGTATCAAGTATTAAATTTAATTAATAAACATTACATGTTATAAAATATTTTCATTGAACATTAAATACATATTTATCAATATTTCCCCAAATAGTAAAATAAAATCCAAAGTAAACACCTTATAAAAAATGGTATATATTTCTGGAAATAATCATATTCATAAAAAATGATATACTTATTTAGGGGAAATTTAATGACAAATGATCATAGGAAATTGAATAATTTTGGGGGGATAACAGGAATCATGTAAGTTAATTTCAATACTATCCTTGCCCAAATAAATCATAAACTATCTAGATTAATAATAATAACGGTATCAATACAACATATCCCATGTATAGTAAAAAGAAAGTGTTGTTGTAATTGATGAATAGAAATGATTTAAAAAGATATTTTAAAAACATTTTTGATGAAAATGTCCTTTTGTATTGATATTTTTATAAAAACATTTAATTTTAAATCACAATTGAAAAATTTTTCTTTAAAAAGTATCCTTTTCAACATGCAATGAAAGCTTCAAAAAAATTAAGGTGGGTAAATTCGTACATGTTGTATGAGGTAAAAATAATGTTCCTTTTGTTTGGTAAAAAGGTTAGAAAAATTCCATGTTCGGAATGTGACAATATGAATCCTTTGAAAAAAATGGTAAAAGGAAAAAAGGGTAATTTTTTTTAATGAATCATTTTGTAAAGGTTAAAAATATTTTTTCAAAATCATTTTATAAAACCTGGTTTTTAAAGGAAAACAGTTTTTTAGACTAAAGAGAGAAATGAAGTTGGGTTTTCTTAAAAACATTTTCTAAACAATTTTGAGTACGAAAGAGTATAAAATTTTAGTAATATTTTAAATTGTTTTATGAATAATTTGAGGAGAGTAAAATGAAATAGTTTATTATAAAATGATCAAATAACTTCCAATGATGAAAATTCAAGTGTAAACAATACCAGAAAAAATGAAATTGTGAACTAAACCCTTAAAAGAAAACAATATTTAAGTGAGTCTCGACCAATTAATTTATTTTGTGTATGAACTATAAAAAAAGGCATGTCAAAATACACCAATATGTATACAAAGTTATTATACACATAATCATATAATATTAATGATAACAAGTAAGTAATATAACCTAATGAAACAAATTGGGTTATGAAATTATATATGGCTTGGTAACTTTTAACTAAAAATATAATTGAAGAAATAATTGAAATTGGAAATTTAAATAATCTTAATATGAAATAATTCATGTTATTATATATCAAAATGGGTAGTTGATACACTGCAAAAAGAAGTATGTGGTTAATATGACATTTATCTCATGGATGTAAAAAGTGAGATGAAAATACCTTACCATGAGACATATTAGTATGATGTGTATTTAGATTATTGAATAATAATCATATATAAATTATTTAATTGACTAATAAAAATTTTCATGTTTATCCGTAATTTTTCCCACTTATAACAAAATTTTATACAACTACCTAAACAATTAATATTACATTAGGTGTTTTGGCCACATTCGATTTACATGTTAAAACAACCTTAGTAGGTCAAATATGATCAAAGGGGTCATTATATAACATATATAGAATAATAATAATTACATAATAATCATATTTAAACATCAATTTTACTTTTAAAACCAATCAGTAAACATGGTTATAAAAAATGAACCAACATTACAATCATGGAGATAGTAGGCCATATGTATGAATGAGTAACATTCCCCTTTTTTAATGATCGTTATGGAAAGAAGGTAAGTAACATTAATATTTCCTGAATTATCATTATATCATAAATAAAATATTATTTAATCATATATACTTATATGTAAAATTTTTCTGATATAAAAGTAATCAGATCATGTTGAGGATGCAGTAGTCCACACATCCACGAAAGACATTATCACCATTTAAGTGTTGAAAGTGTAATAAATAAAATTATTTATTAATTTATAGAAAGATAATTATTTCAGGAACATAATATATTTGTTTTTTATGTCACACATTTTTAATTAAAAACACACTTTATACATTCAATGTATCCTGTGGATGAATCACATTGCTTTTAGGAGGTAGTAGTTCACAATTCCACAAATGATTTTATCGTATTTAAAGAAAATGGAAATCATAAATGAATGTTATATATAAAACATGTAGAAGCATAATAAAAATAAAAATATAATATATATACTATATAAACATTAATTCAGTCATAATTCCCACTATGAGAGGTGGTAAAGGAAGAACAGACAATCATGGGTTCGTGAGGCTGTAGTTCACCATACACATAAACAGTATGTTCATTACCCATTAGATGGAAATGTTTATAAGTTCACTTAGAACCATTTAAATACCGAAATATCAATATATTAATGATAATTTTGTTTTTATACAAGAATGGAATAAGGAGAGATGATGGGGTAGATAATTGAAATAAAACTGAAGCGGTTGAGGAAGGATATAACATTTTATTTGGGAAACTCTTTTTGGTTTTCACCAAAGAGTATTCTTGGATATATTTATGCCCAAATTATGGATTATAGTATTAGGGGAGGGATTTTTAGGATATATTTGGATAGATCTTGTTCAATACAATGTGGCTTGATATGTGTGAGGAATTGGGAAAGGTGAGTGCCTTTTTATATTGGAGGAGGAGTGGTACTATAACAATTATTCTGGAAATGGAATTAATCCCATATTTTCACCATGTCATGTGGATCCAATAGTGATCCTAATTAAATTGAAGTGATAAAAGGGTATAAATATTTCTCTATAATTGCTTTTGTATAAGTTTATAATCCATTTTATCATCATCTCTAAAGTTTAGTCCTTGTTACCATATTCATTGTAATTAATTTTAATTACACACACAAATATTGTCGATAAAAAACTATATTGAACTTATTAGACATTATAAATTAGTCTGATTCCATATATTAAATCCATTTTCCAAAAATACAATAATATAAGTGGCATAAATTAATTTAAATTTTTCCTGCAAACGGGACGACAATGCGAGGTTTTAATGAAACAAAGCTCCAAAGTTTGTTATGTTTTCTAGCCAATTTCAATGTGAAATTGACCCCAATTACCTAAATTGTTTTAAATGATATAAAATTGATCAAATTATTCTTTAAGGAAAATAAAAAATCTGTTTATCTTATAAATATGTTAGATGAAAATGATGTTTGGAGTTTATATTTAGTTTTTTTCACAATTCATCAAAATATGATACTTCATAGAAAAATTAAAAAAAATTTAACTAACCTAATTTTAATGTAATTATTTCAATGATTTCATTTTTTTGATATAAAATATTTTTAAAAATGAAAAAAATTGTATTTAATATAGGTTCTCCATTATAACATCACGCCCTTCCTTATTGGCCGGAGGAGGCAGTGGAATGCTACATGGACTTACGCGACGTTCTAAAGGATCTAAATAAATGTCGAGTGCTTCAAGAACAATTAGGGAACAATCTTCTCTTAAACTAAAATTAACCACACATAGAAGCCAAAACCAACCCCAACTACATGATCCATGTAAAGATAACACATTATCTAGAGATAAACATACAACAAAACCATTCCATGAGAGTTCTCAAAAACTAATACAACTAAAATAGAATAAACTATAATTAGAGTACCAAGTAGAAGAATTAAAAAAATACCCAAAAGAAACCATGACATTGTACACAACTCCACACCAAGATACATGCTCCAAGCACCACAATACTTCCCAAGTATCACGATGAACCACTTGAGAAATGACTTGATTTACCTTTACCTATGTCTTGTAGTACAAAATCTGAAGAAGCACCCAAGTTCCAAAGAAGGGGGTGAGAAAATAATTCTCTGTAGGTTTTCCCCAAATTAACTCCCTACACACACTACTAGGGTGTATCAATTAACAAATTTATATAAAGTTGTTTATATAAAACATTAAACTATGCAACAATTTTCAGCTATCCAAACACACCATTACCAAGCCATTTTACCCAGATCAATACAATTCTAAAGAAAGTAACCAAACATGTCATTAACCATTTTCCCAATACATATTTGCACATACCAATTCACATTATATGGCCAAACACATATTCCAAATATAATTATAAAATTATATATTCCCAACCCAGTGTACCATATATGGTGTAACCTCACAGCCATGTATGTTCATTTCTCTCCCATTATAGTGGTACTTCTTTCCCACTTATCATTAATGGTGGTCCTTCACATCCAATATCCATGAACTTTTTATAGTGGTTTTTCCTTCCCATTACTAATCCATTCTAACACATGCCTAAAATTATTAAGCCAACAACCAAGATTATAACATATACCAAAGCTACAACAATATGATAATAAACTATTTCCAAACCAAACAATCCCTTAAGACATTATCCCTGATAAATTAATTTCAATAAAAAACCATTTTTATTGAAAATAATTTTCAAAACCCATTTCCATAAACTTAACCAGGCCACTGATTTTGAATTCAACATTTTTAAACCGATCAATAATGATCATTTCACCAAAATAACCCATTTTCCCCAAAATTGAAAAATCATAAAAAAATGAATTTTAATCAAGCATCGCACATCATATACATAATAAATTTTAATAAAAACTAATTAATTGAAATAAATCCTTCTAGTTATTGAAAAATATTGTTCAGAGATAAGCCACATACCTTAGGGTTCTAGTGAAATCAAACAACTCACAACCGTGCCACAAACCCAAGTGAAAAATCTACCAAAACCGCTTTAGATCTCTTTTCCTAACATCAACAATCCCAACTCTCATCATTTAATAAACAAAAACCCAATATCTAAATGCATGACAAGTATATCTATAAAACTAAGATATATGGAGAACTAGATCTATATAAACCAAAAAAAAATTATAGACAGAGACTTAATGTAGTAGAACTACCTTTACCGCGCCAAGAAAACCCTTATAAATGCCTCCTAGATGAGTGGGATAGGAGAAATGACCCATGAGAAGAGAGAATATAAATCGGGGTTCATGTGGGAGGAAGAATGTGTGTTTTAGGGAAAATATCAACCAAGCGTTATAGTGACCCGATCCTTTTACATATAACATTTCATTATTTTAAACATAATTCATCATCAGAGTACAATCCAAGGATTGTTAAGTCTAGTGTCTTGGAAGACTAGGTACATATAACACAAAAAATGGGGCTAAAAAACACTTCTTTATTTAATCTTCATAATGAGCTCCTAACATCCTTTGAGCCCTTACATATTCATAGGGTACCCTGGTGAACACATGAACAAAGGGATGAGCTAAAAACCCCAGTAAGGTAATGAACATAAGGATACATTTCAAGCACATGAGTTAGGAGGCATGACATAATGATATCAAAATAAATAAACTTTTAAAATCATTTAATATAAGCATGGTATCATATAAACATGGAATCATATGAATGTGACAGAATCATAAAGCATTTCTTTAGTACGGGTAAGGCTAACCGCCAATCCCATTTCCCATTTCAGTACAGGTCAAGGCTAACCGCCAATCCTGTTTCACATCGCATCTAATGAGACATAACCTTACTCAATGCATTGGAGCACTATCTGGGTAGAACCATCTCAACATATTCATGAATATTCTTTCCACATAAATACTCTTACCACATATACAATCATACATAATCAACCATACCCAAACATAAGGGTACCCATGAAAAGAATTGGGTACCAAAATCATGACATCAATCATAACCAATGGGCGCATCATGAAATTGTCCATGTAAGGAAAGAATAAGAAAATACATGGACGTTCATAGGGTAAAACATGAATATATCATGGTAAGTGGTGTCAAACATAAGTGAAAACATATGAGAAATTTATTTTAGACACATTAGCATTAAAACATTTTTGTGCGGTTTTAAGGAAAATATTATAGAGCCTTTAAAATAGTAAAGAAGACATTATTTTATATAAAACCAGAATTTACCCAAGAAGTTTTTCATAATAAAAAATACAGAATTAAAAAATATAACGGAGTCTTAAAATAGAAGATAGAGTGCACTTGAAAATGTGTAAAAGTTCGGGAAGTTCCATTAAAACAAGTGTACTTATTGGGAAGTATCGAAGAGAGATTCAATTATTGGCATGTATAACCACAAAAGAGAGTGAGATGTGGATCTTGGAACATGATTTTGGATCATATAAAAATATTTTTGAAGTTTTATATAAAATAAAATTCAACATCATTTTGGTAAAAAGAAATATAGAGCAACCCGAAGGAATAAAGGAAGTTCGTGTAGAATCCATCATTGTTTATTGTCATGGTATCATGTATAATTAAGAGGTATTTATGAGAGAGGTAAGGGGTTTCTAATCACTTATAAAACATTAGTAAAGTATGGGAAAGGAATATAAATGTTCCCCATCACCTGGTATTACACAAAAAGGCATACCATAGAGAACAATCTTGATGAAGAGTAAAGAAGGGAGGATCCCTTACCTTAAGTCCGTTGGTGTTCTCCACTTGATATTAATGACCTGAATAGTCAAATTAGGTTTATTAATCAATAGGTTCAGAACCTTATATACATGTGAAATATTTAGTATATCCTTTTTATGTTGATTTATAACCATTTTTATTGATTATAAGGTTCAATTTCATGGTTCAGGTCCGTTGGTTTCCTCGGTTTTTAATGACTAGTTCACTTGTATTTAGGTTCGTATAAAAAGTAAGATGAATGTGGTCATCCATAATTGATGTTATATAGAATTGGTTAGAATCCAGAAGGTTATATTGTTACAAAATTCATTTGGTTAAATTGGAGTGAAAGAGAACCATGAGATAAGACATAAATGATAAACACTTGAATTAATTTTAGCTATTTTACCCATAATTAATTTGTTTTGTATTATTATTTGATATCATGAGTGTATAAGGATTCAAGAACCATAAATAGGATATATGACATATATAATAATATTTTTCAACCATAAAATAAATGGTTTCATGACTAGAAATAAATATGATAAAAGAAATTGAAAACACATTATCCACGATGTCGATCACGGACGATGATTTAATTTTAGAACGCGTGGGAGAGGAGAAGAAGCATGATGCTTGAATTTTTTCCATAAAAATGATTAAAATTTATAATATATGATATTATGGAGCTCTCATGCCTTTTGGGTAAGTGAAGGAGAAGAGGTTATAAGAAAACAAGGAAATTGAAAACAAAACACTTGGAAATGAAAGGGGATCCTTACCCTTTGATCTCCTCTCTTTGAGATTCTTCGTAAGGCCTTTGATTTTGGCCTTTTGGTAAGAAAAATATGACTTGGAAGTGGGGTATGATCTTGGGAGGATAATTGGGCAAAATTTGGGTTAGGCACAAGGCTTGAGAGGTGTGTGGGAAAGAGGTAAGGAGAGGGGGTATTTATAGTGAGGGAGGGTAGGTTTTTCCATTTTTTAAGTATTAGTTTATTATTTAAGGCCAGGACTATGAATAATTGAGAATTATAATCAAATATAGTAAAATAATCAATTATAATTCCAGATTTTCATCTTACATCAGCCATACATCACCTATGATGCAGAATTTAGCTTTTATTGTAATTTATCGTATTTTACTATTAATAAAAAATTCGTGTATTTCAAAAAAATCACAAAAATTCACCCTTACCATTTTTCTAAGTGTAGAATCCAAAAATGAAGTCCATTTTTCAAAAACAATTTTCTAAATACAATTATTTTAATATTTAATTAAAATAACAATCTAGTAAGAAAACCAGTTTTAAAACATTCATTAACTTATTCTAAAATACAGGTATATTGTACTTCAAACATGAATATTATTTTTATACTATCATAAGTGATGTTACTATTCATTAGGGTATATTAATATTCATATGTTTATGTTACTATTCATTATAGTAGGTTACTATTCACCAAAAATTATGTTTACCTTATCGGACTCCAAATAACTTACTGATTACAACCGTGTATGCTGGATTTTCGAAATTCCAAACATAGAAGTGTAAAACTTATTTTTAGAGGTCACTTAGCACTTAGTAGTTCATTATGTTGAGTTTTCATGTGATTTTATGACATACTTATGAGAAGTGAACTTTCATTGAAAAACATTGGGTCGTTACAAGAATAGTTTTAAAAACCCCATTTATAATGATGTACACAATTATCTCACATGGTTAGAAAAACTGTGTGCTAGCTCTGTGCCTTGTACTACCCAAAGGGTTCCACACATGGTTGGTCCACATGGTTAAAAAACCCATGCACCAACCATGAATAAGCTATCTATCCCATGGTACACAGTTACTTGGAGAGGCCACACAGTTTGGAAATCATGAGCCTTAACTCTGCGGCCACCCCTATCCCATTTCATCATTGTGCACAACTATAATGGTTTTTATAGTTTCAAATAACCGTTATCAAACTATTAACCTTTAAAAAGCTTAACAACCTTCCTAAAACCATTCTAAACTCTCCCAACCATTAACCAACCACTTTAAACACATCCAAATGAATAAAACCAGGTTGAATACCTCAAATTGGAGGTTCTACATTCTCCCCACCATTGAACGATACATCCTTAGAATGTAGAGAACCATCGCTTTTCCAAAAAAGCTCAGGACATTGCTCAGCCATTTCTTTCTCCCATTCCCAAGTCTCCTCTTAGATCTAACTATGTTTCCACAAAACCTAAACTAGACAATTGTTGTTTTGATGATATACTTTTTATTTACTTTCCTTAATCTGTACTGGGACATGCAGCAATAAAGAATCTAAATCTAACTCAACATGATCCCATTAAATCACATGGTCATGATCCAGTTGATTCTTCTTCAACTGAGAAACATGAAACACATTGTGCACCACAATGAACCATGGTGGAAAATCCAAATGATGTGCCACCCCTCATACCCACTCAAGTATCTCAAAAGAACTAGTATACCTTGGAGATAACTTACCCTAAATTCGAAAATGATGATGTCCACGCCTAGGAGAGATTATCAAGAACACATCATTACCCACCATGAATGACATTGTCCACTAATGATGGTATGAATATGATTTCTGAAAAATATGATCTGTATCTATTCTCTTCCCGATAAACATAATATTACATATAGTCTCTTGGATATGGATCAACCAAACCATCAAAATCTCACCCATTTCCACCCAACAAATTAGAGAACAAAACAGATGGACAGACGATTATTTAAAATGAGGCATATGTATTCAAGCCTAAAAACTATTATTATATTAGAACTCCACTAATGAAAAATGATCCTCCCCTAAGCCACCAAAATCCATCACACAGGCCTACAAAATATCTTTTATCATTTGTATTATCCTCCCAAATTTACAGTATGTCTAAGGTTGGTACGCCCTACTCATCGTCAACTGAGTACCATGGGCTTGCTGCAAAGATTTTCAAAAAAGATATATGAACCTTCGATCTGTATCTGACAAAATAAAAACTAGAACACCATGCCTCTTTCCCACCTCACAAATATAGATTTTTTATAGATCCATCACTGTAAGAGATTCATGAATAGGGATGAAATGGTTTGACTTTTCAAGCTAATACACTATCACCCATATGCCATCATGCTTATTGACCATTTTTGGGAGACCAACAACAAAATACATTACAATCTATTCCCACATCCACATAGGGATTTGTCAAGATTACAATATAACTTCCAGCCGCTGATGCTTTACCTTGACTTACTGACAAGTCAATAATCTCAAATCCAACTCATCCAAATTCCTTTATATTACGGCCCCTAAAACTGCACATTCAAATCCATATAAATTTTTTGAATTCTAGGATGGACATACCATCTAGAATGATGATAATCACCAAGAGTTTTCTCCTAAAAACCCACTGAAAAAACCATCTGATTTTGAAATCACAGAAATGAATTCCCATTTCCTTCCCTTCCCTCAACAGTTTTCTCACCATTGAGTTTCAACCTCATCACCATAAATTCTTAATTATACACCTACACCTCTTTAACCAAACCAATCTAGTAAGAAACTAATGATACTAGAAGAAAACCGCTACATCACCCCAATCTCCACATTCCAACTACATTCCTTCAATAACCTACATCAACTGGCACTGATCTGTTTCCTGTTTCACTAAATGAGCATAAAACTTTATACTTAACAGAACCATCCCCAAATTTCCCTTAACCAGTGTGTACATAAAGTCAATTTCAAACATCTGGAGATAATCCACCCATCTAATTTTGCCTCATGTTTAAATCTCTCTATGATAAAATATGTTTTAAGCTCTTATGATTGGTAAAAATCATGAATTTCTCACCAAAGAGATACTGATGCAACATTTTCGATGAATGAACCACTGACGCCAAATACGAATCATGTGTTAGGATTATCTTCCAATGAAACCTCAAATTTCTTGAGCTGTATGCAACTAAATTATCCCGTTGTATGAGAACACACCCCATCCCGGATTCTAATCCGTCAAAATACACAACATACCCTTTCATTGGTTTTAGAAAAAAAATGATTAGTGCTGATGTAAGGTAACACTTAAGCTCTTCAAAATACTTCTTAAAGTGCTTATTAATTGAAATGGAACATTATTCCTTGTCAAATCTATCATTTGCGAGACTAATAATTATATTTCATGAAAAAAACATTAAAAATACCTAGCTAGGGAAAGGTGGATATGTATCTAAAATAATTATTTAGCACTTGTGATGAGATAAAAACCTCTATATTTTATAGATAAAATAAAACAACTTTCTAAGAAGTAACCTGGCCAAGGAAACAAACATCCTATATCCAAAAATCACGCTTTGACAATTTTGCATTTAACTGATGATCTCTCAATATCACCAACACTGTCTCCAAGTGTTTTTCATTCTCCAAACTTGTCCTAGAATACACCAACATATCCTCAACAAAAACCACCAAAAATAATCAAGATATCTATGAAATATCTAATTCATTAATGTTATAAATATTTATGGTGAATTTGTCAGACCAAAGGTAATAACCACATACTCTTAATGGCTATATCTACTTCTGAAATATGTTTTTGGAATATCCCCCTTCAACAACTGCAATTGATGATATCCTAATAGCAAGTCAATTTTGGAGAACCACTGAGCTCCCTCAACCGATTTAACAAATCAAAAATTTATGGATGTGGATATCGATTCTTTATCATAATTTGATTAAGCTTACGATAATGAATACATATTCACATGGTTCCATCTTCCGTATTAACAAAAAATATCGGTGTTACCCATAGAGACATGATAGGCTGGAAGAACCCTTTTTTTCTAGATCTCCCAACTAAACTTAAATTATATTAGTTTTTCTCGTGCCATATGATAAAATGGAATTGAGATAGGACTTTTCCCTAGAATGAGATTAATCGTAACCTCCACTTCTATCACAGGTGGAAACACTTAGAATTATTCTATAAATACATCAAGAAACTCATAAAAAACCACTGGAAAATCAATCTTCTTCATTCCCTTCATTAATTCCAATGAAAAAGATGCTAACTGATACAAGACCATTCTAACTACTAGTTCCAATAAGACCGTTTCACCCATATTTTAATTATTCTCTCTTCTAAAGAGTTTCTTGATGACATCATTAATCGTGAAACTAACTGTTCATGCATAGAAGTTGATGTCGACCATAAACATAATTAACCAAACCATACCCAGGATTATATCATAAAGAAAATATTATTTACAGAGAAACCCCACATTAACTCAACATCATCCACAACCATACAACATGCACTACACAAAAAGTATCTCACTCTCTATGACCTAGAGGAGATTGATGTTTTGAATCCGAAGGAAACATTTGCACACATAAAAAGAAAAAAATCAATAGAATTTGAAGAAATGAAATAATATGATGAAATCATATGAAACAAGTCTCAAATAAAGTTATAATTAAAAATTGTTGTACCTCTAACTGTGGACAGTCCCGACTGATCATCCACCACAACCTCCTTGGCTCCAAAAATATACTTTCTTTCCATGTTCTAATCTTTATTCACATACTGAGGAGTTATGTTATTCCTATAATCACCATGAATAAATCTTCTCAACTTATGAGGGGTATGATATATACCCCATCTTGTTAAGGCATAGGATCCTTGCGACCCCTAAGGAGTGTCAAGAACACTCAAACTAGAAGAATTGCAAAAATATCGTTGAAATTGTCTTATCTACATATAGTTATGACATGGTCGAGGTTGTGCAGCAAAATCCCACTTCATGTGGCCTATATAACCACCCTTAAAAAATCCTATATTTCTATTAGGCTTCATAATAATATTCACCCATCCATTCATCAAATTGTGAGCTATAATCCCACTCTAAAAATAAGTGCCTCTATTCTTCTTGATCCCCACATTAGAGTTCCCGCTATTTCCTAGGAGTACCAACATGCTTCCCCCACCTGTATCTCCCATTATATCCCTTTCAACCATTTTTCTCTATTCAACATATCCATATCATAACTAATACATACCACCTTTATTTTAGATTTTATTTCCTACCTCAAAACTTCTTAGAAAATAAACACCTTAAACAATTAACTACCCACCACATTGGGTGAAAACCACACTATGATTCTAAATATAGTTTTATATTCTATTACTGAGACGTTCTCCTGATTAAAGTGAAATAAATCTATTGTGCATTAAATTATAAATGTGTGAGGGTTGAATTTTTTGTTAAACAATTCCTCATAACCCTACCATGCCATACCTTGGTCCATTATAGATAGTACTTCCAACTCCAACCACTAACATGCAAGATATTTAAACATGTACATGGATTACATCACATTCAACTCCATCGGTGTTCCCAGTAATTTTAATATCCTATTCTTCCTATTCAATCATGCCTCATACATTTCTATTCCCAAATCACCCCTAAATGTGGGTAGATTCTGCATCTAAAACTATGCCATGTGATCCTCATGCTTTGGATCATCCACTCTATTCTCACTTTCCACAGCTTGGAATGCTCACATTATGCTCTTCACTAGCTTTTGGCTCACCTATAGCTCAAGTACAACCACATCTTCAACAACAACTTCTGGTTGGTCTCTACAACACATACCTAGTTCCATTTATATCAACATAAAATCCACCATAAATCCCACTCCTTGGCAACCAAGAAATTAAAATTTCATATTAAATTACACTTCAACTATCACAACAATCATTTTTACAATTCAATTGTTCCCATGTTTCATAATTTTTAAAAAATCTACCATGTTTGGAAAATTAACCAATTTTCCAAATACTAAAACCATTAACCTTTCAAATATGTACATTTAAAGATATCTTCCAGATTTTTCACAAATCAATATATTCTTATAACAACATAATTAATTATTCCAATGAAATATGAAATCTTTGTGGGAAGTCATTTGTACCATGCATGTCATGTTAATATCATTAGAAACACCCAAGAGAATGAGACTTCTAATTACTATAAGTTTCTCCAAAACACTAATGTACCCGACTCCCTGGTAACATGAATTTCCACATAAAATGGCTAGATACATCCTTTTATGCTATAAATTTCAAGTTCCAACTATCCTACTCCTTGCAACCATCCCAACTCAAAGCATACATTTACAATGAATTCCAAATCCAGGACTGAGAACCGATGCCAAAAGAATGAATATCTAATACCAATTTTAATGCCCTGCCCATATTCATTGTATCGAGGATGCAATGGATGATACTTGGCCTTAAGGGACGTTCCAAAGGTGCCAGATTCAGGAAATAAATATCGAGGGATTCAAGAAAAATTTCGAAATGATTTCCCCTTAGACTAAACGCAACCAACCAAACAAGGAATAACTATACAAAACCACACAATGCATGTCAGTAAATAAAACCCAGATAGCACAATACTAAGAGATAACCATATAGATAATCCATTCCATAAAAATTCCTAGAGAAAAATACAACTAAACTAGAATAAAACAGATTCAAAGTACCATGTGAAAGAATAAACAACATGACCCAAAGGAAACCATGACACACTCCACAACTCCACACCAAGCTAAAATATCCAGGTAGCAAAATACCCCTACTTATCATGATGAACCACTAGAGAAATTAGATTCTTTATGGTTACCTATGTCTATAGTAAAACATCTACAAAAAGTACCCATGTTCCAAAGTTGGGGGTGAGTAATAATACTCAGTAGGTTTTCCCAAAATGATTTCCATACAAAGAACACTATGATAGAACTATTATAACATTTTATATTAGGAATTTTATATAAAACATCAAACGATGCAACAATTTTTATCTATACAAACCCACCCTTACCAAGACATTTTACCCAAGTCAACATAATGCCAAGGAAAAAAACCAAACATGTCATTAACAACTTTCCCAATACATATCAGCACACCCTAATTCACATCGTGTGGCCCGAGAAATCTTCCAAACATAATCATATAATTACATACACCCAACCTGGTGTACCAAATATAGTGGCACATCATGTTCAAGCCCATTCACTCCTCTCCCATTATAGTGGTATGTCACATCCACTTATCCTTGATGGGGGTCCTTCATGTCTACTATCTAAAAAATTTTTATAGTGGTTCTTACCACCCACTACTCATCTAATCCAACATATTCCTAAAATTATTAATCCAAAAAACAAGTATATACCACCTACCAAATCCTCAATAATATAAAAATCAATTATTTCAACAAAAAAATCCTTTAATCCATCAACTGTTCCAAATACATTCAAATAAAATAACTCTATTTATTAAAAAACATTTTCAAAACCTATTTCCATAAACCAAACCATGCAATTAATTTTAAAATAAACATTTTAAAATCCATCAATAGATAAAATTTAACAATAATAACCCATTTACCCCAAAATCCAAAAATCATCCCAACATGAATTTAAATTAAGCTGCACACATCATATTCATAATCAATTTCAAGAATAACCAATTAATTTAATTCAAGCCTTCTAGTTCTAAAGAAATGGTGTCGATATAGAATCCAACAACCATAGGGTTCTTATGAAATCGACCAACACACAACCTCACCATAAATACAGGTGAAATCTCCACAAAAACCACATCATATCTCTTTGTCTAACATTGAAAATCCCAACTTTCATCATTTTAGGCAAAAAAACCCAATATCAATATATGAAAGAAATCTTGAAATAAAATAGAGAGGGAGAACTAGATATAGAGAAAACTTAAATAAAATAAAGAGAGAGACTTACTAGAGAAGAATCACCTTTACCGCACCAAGAAAACCCTTCAAAACACTTCTAAGATGAGTGGGAGAGGTTCCCTAACCCCAAAGAAGAGAGAATACTGAGTGGGGTTTGAGTTGGAGGATGAATGGGTGCTTTAAGAAAAATCCTGAGCAAGACCATTTTAAAAATCCCATTTTTAATGCCACACATGGTTAGCTCGTAGGGTTAGACAAACCGTGTGCTAACTGTGTGATTGCTACTGTTCAAAGGGTTCCTCGCATGGTTGGACCAAATGGTTAGAAAACACATGCACCAACTATGACGAAGCTTCTTGTCCCATGGTGGAAGGTTACCTGGGGAGACCACACTTTTAGAAACCATGCTCCTGAACCGTGTGCCAACCCATTTCCCTCTACCGCACTGTGCATGGTTACCTAGGTTTGTTGCATGGTTTCCACTAACCATGCTCAAACCATACACAGTTATAAAATCTTAAAAACCATTCCAAAACCTTTAAAAACTCTCATAAACATTACCAAACCACATTAAACACATAAAAATCCATAAAACAGAGTTTCATACCTCAAACAAGGGGTGGTACAACCATTAAAAGGTGGTGAAATTTCCTTTTATAAAAATATATGTTTTATATGTAATATTGGCTTTATTCTTGTATTAAATATATTTAATCTATTGGATCAATATAAAAAATATATTATTCAATATATATATGTATATATATTACATTATTATCACTCACTAATTGCTATTAATTTAATTTATTAAGATAAAACATTTTGTGAGCATAACAATAGTTTTATATAAAATATTTTCCCTTTATATCCAATTGGTTCCTATATTAATTTTTAATTAATTTGTAACTAAAGAATTTATTTTATATTTTTATGAAAAAAAATATTTTTATAAGTTAGTTGATAGTATTTATAACCACTAATTTAATTGCTCGGTAATTATTTATTATAATAAATAATAATACTTTAATAATATATTATTGTTCTGTAAAACACGATCTTGAATTTAACTCAAGATATTAAACAAAGACTTTTCTTTGTATAATACAAGGTAAATCATTATTTCATGCATTGAAATATACATCATATATTTTTTAAAAAATATTTATTATATGGAAATGTCTCTGGATATTTTATTCCCTTACAAACATGGGGTTTCATGTCATACATGCTATCAAATAAAATTTTCTAACTTTATATTTTTAGGGAATTATATCCTTCTCACCTTAATTAACCTGCATACACACAATTTAAAATCAATATTAGTGATATATTGTTTGATATTTATTATGATTAAAATCCCACATCGTGAGAAGGGTTTGTATGAAATCTTATAAGAAAATGGGAATGATAAGTTCAATGGTCACATGTAATAACATATAAATAGGTCTCTAAGTCTGAGATCATGAGTGGAATATAGAGATACATACTTAGAGGAAAATCATAAATATTTATATGGAGTGATTGTGGTCATGAATCCCAAATAAGTTAGTGATCAATGGAATGTTGAGGATATCAAATCCCTAAATATGCAATGATTTAAAAGACCATCGGTTTAAAAATTAATAAGGGATTTGGAAAACATTTTTTAAGATCATTTTCCTCACGTTGAACATTTTCTTTTCTAACTAATAATATAATGAAATTTACTTACATTATAATATTTAATTAAATATAAATAATTCCATATTTAGGTTTTTCTCCAATAAAATTTGAATTAATCCCTTACTTCAAGAAATGGATATCCAAAAATTAAATTTGATTCTTGAAGTACTAAAATAAAAATTAATGGATTATAAGGCCTATAAAAGGGTGAAGAATCATTTCATTTTTCTCTAACTACTCTAAAAATCTAGTATGGTTGAGACATTAATCTCTGAACCTAAATATTTACAATAGTAGTTTATCATTAATATTAATTCATAAAATGTTCAACTAAAAAAATGATATATTAACAAATATGTTGCATATTTGAGTTATTGTCATTAAACCCTTATCATCCTTCAGTCATGGTTTAAAGTACCACGACCTTGCTGGATTTGATAGGATGTCACCTAACATATAGGTAGTCATTTTCTAAAGCGATGTTGATATAATTATATAAAAAAATATTATGGACATACTTGAAATAATATTAATAACTAAATAGAATTTTTTCTATGGGTTTCGATACAACCTCAATACATAAATACTTCTTCTATTTATTTCGACGTAGGTCCTCACCTAGTCTAAGGTTTAAAATAGCACATTCATTGTCATTATCTATTCAAATAAATTGTAATGGTTTGTAAAGAAAATGTGAACAATCCTAAGAATATCCCATGTGAGTGACAACTTAGGTGTGTAGTAAGGCCCGTTGTCATGTACTAGATTACGCTGAGTCAGGCCTGCTGCACCTTGTTAGAGTTGTTACACCAAGGTACATCTGTACTAGAACCAAATCCTCATTTTGTATCCAAATACATATTTATTGCTAGGATGAAATTCATAATATATAATTTACCAAACTTCTATAATATTATTATATTATAATCTTAAAATTATATCTTAGGGTTATGTTCTCTAAAATATGTTTTACAAAATATAGTCACCAAGGTTGCTGCTAAATATTATCTAATAACAACTATAGGGTCTTGACCCCTAAAGCCTGGGGCCAGTGTCTACTACCATTATGTTGGAATATATAGAATTAAATCACACACCAAAGGAATAAATAGTTTAGTACTATTGAGAAAATAAATGCAGAAATGAGTCTTGTATTACAAATGAATTCAAAAATCATGACATAATTTTTTTTTCAAGGATAACATTATTCCATGTAGAATATACTTTCATATCTTTATGAGTATACTTTAGATAATCCTGGGAAAAGTAAAAATAATAATGGTGGGCTCAAATTCTCAATAAGGTAAAGTGAAAAAGAAGAAATAACAGATCCTAGAGAATAATAATTATTCCATGGTAAATAACTTAACACACATACCATGTAATCAATAAACTAATAAGTTTTGGGACCAAGTTTGATGGAAAAGGAAGTTTGAAGAGTTTTTTTATAGAGTTTTGTATTTTTTTTGTAAATAAGGATAAATCAATTCACTTTGTAAAAGGCTTGGAAAACTATGTAGATGCTTTGCTGATTTTAATTTCGAAAATATCATATGTTTGGTGAAATTTTGATGCAAGATTTATTAAGGATAGGGGGAGTAAATAAGTGTTTTTGGTGATGGAAAGAAAGTGGTGAGAAGGTCAAAATTATCAACCAAGTGTGGGGAATAAGTATATGTGGTGCACAAGTGTATGTTACTCACAAGTCATATATGAAGATAAAAACATCAAAATATGACAAAGGAAAGAAAGTGGTTTGTAAGTTAAATATTGGCATGAAAGTGTGGAGTGCAAGTATAAGTGGTGCACAAGTTTAAGTTACATGCAAATCATATTTTAATATCATCACATCAAAATATGACAAAGGAATGAAAGTGGAATGCAAGTGATGGAGTGGCGTGAAAGTGATGGAGTGACACACAAGTCATGGAGTGGTGGACAAGTCATGAAGTGGCACTCAAGTTGAGTTGCATTCCTCATGCACAAGGTAACTGAAATTCATATAAATATAAATATACCCTCCTCATTTTCTAAATATCAACACTAAAGAGAAAATTTTATCTTCGATCACACAAGTAGTAGGGGGGTGGAGCTCAAGATTAAGTGTTGTGAAAGTCAGGATTCATTTATAAGATGTGAAAGTAGGGAGGCGGGAAAGTAGCATGGTGTGCAAGCAGAGTGGTGTGAAGAAGAAGTGGCACACAAGAAGAAGTGGTGCACAAGTTATAAGAGTCATTCAATAAGGGAGTTGTGTACAATAAGTGTGTTGTGTATAAACCAAAAGTGGAGTGAAAGTTGTGAGTTGTACACAATAGTGGTGCACAATTATTTGGTGGCGCATAAGCAGGTAGGGGCGCAGGCAGGTAGGCGCACAAGAAGGGAGTGTCGTGCAAGATGTTTGCACCATGAGGTTGTTTCCATCTTTTGGGTAGGGAAGTGAAGAATTGTTTTGAAATATTTTATTTTTGAAAATTCATCAAGAAGAACAAAAATATTATTTTACCTGATTTGTGATAATAGACATCACACACACTATTGGATTATTTTCAAAGTACTACAGTAGTGTAATGGAATATCCAAGTCATTGTATTCCACATCAAAGGATTGTTTTCTAGTGGATTGTGTGCTACTAAATTTTTTTTGTACCATACCAAAGACATAACTACTCTTATTGAGTATTAAACCATATAAATATTCTGTTTCTGTGGATGCGTGTGTTCAATAAGGAAGGATCACTTTAACAAGATGTAAAGGTTGTTTCAAAATATGGAAAATATAAAAAAAAAACATATCACTGATTCAACCACTCCCCCTCTCAGTGATACTTGGATCCTGATTGGGAACATCAATTTGTATCAAAGAAATGGTGACGTCCGTTTGTTATTTGCTGATGTTTTAAAGAGAAGTTGTGATGGAGAATCTGAATTGTGTGAACGGTAAGAAGATTACAATATTTGGTGAAAATAATTATCATATCTGAAAGGATAGAATGATTCCTTATCTTATGTATCTTGGGTATGAATTTCTTGAAACTACACTAATGGATTTCCTCTTATTGATGACAAGGTTCCTCTTACACATGTTGATAAGTAGAATCTTGATAATGATGGGGGAGATAAAAATGCACTACTCTCATCTATTTCTAAGAGTGAGTTTTTATGTGTGAAAGGTGTCTCTACAACTAAAGGTATATGAGATAAGTTGAAGAACATATATTAAGGAAATAAAAAAGTGGAGTATGAAAAAAAATCTGGAGGATGAAGTATGAAGACTTGAAAATGGGAGAATCTGAATCTGTTGGGGACTTATTTACCGGGGTAAATGGCATTTTCAGTAGAATCAGTTGTTTGGTGAAATGTTAGAGGATTATACAGTTGTTGAGAATGTCTTGAGAAGTAAACCCAAAAAGTTCACTGCTATTGTTTCTTTATTAGAATAAAACGAACCTCAAACATTATCTCCGGATGATTTTTATATCATAGTCATTACTTATAAAATAAGAAGGGAGATGAATATTAACAGAAAAACAAAATATGATAGAAAAATTTCATTCAAGGTTTCAAAGAGAGAGATGTCAATGAATAATTTTATTGATGATGAAGACACTGAATCTGATTCTGAAGATGTGGTATGTAAAAACTTTTGATGACATTTTATCCTTGTTTTCTAAGAATATGAAAAAGGGTACAAGGAAATATAAGGGGAAACTTCCCTTGAAATGTTTTGAGTGTGGAGCCATTGGTCACATTATGGATAACTATCCTCAAAAGGAAAAATAAGAAGATGGTGATAATAATGACATAAGGATAATAAGGTCATGGAAGAAACAAGATGAAAACGATAAATATTTTTCAAAGGGGAAGGATGAAAAGTTCTTCAAATCAAATAGAAGAAGATTATTATCTAAAGATGATGAAGAAGAAGATAGCGAAGCTGAATCCGGGAAATCATTTGCTGAGAAAGCCAGAAATAATACCATTATTATAGAAGTGAATAATGAAGATTATAGGAGCAACAATTATAAATAAGAAGAAAATTGACTTTAATATCATCTGAAAGAAGATTTGAAAGAATGTTTGAGGAAGATACAAAGACTTGAGAAGGAAAACAAGTTGTTGATAAAAGAAAATTCCACATTAAACAACAAAGAAGGATTTACTAATGAGAAAATGAAGATGGAAAAGGAGATTGATGATCTGAATAATTCTCTTAAGAATGCAAATAATCGTAATAATCATCTTGAAGTAAAGACAAAGGAAAACGAAGAAGGGTTGGAACTTTTCCAATATAAACTTTCTAAAGATAAAAAATGAATATTCGTTTCAAAAATCTATCTTAGAATTTGGTGAAAGTTCTAGTAAGAATGAAACAAATAAGGATCCACAGAATTTACCTTCAAAGGTTGAGAGGAAAGAGGGAACTGGTTCTGATAAGAACAAAGATGGAAAGGATATATAGGTGTCCAAAGTCAGTAATGATGAAAAATTAGAAATAAAAATCATGAGTCTAGAGTGATTTCCACTAATTATAGTACTAATATGTCTTAATAGAAATCTAAGCTGAAAAATAATGTTATGATTGAAAACAGGAAGGTTGATGGTCATCAATGTTCTATTATGATGGTTGTTGGGAAGCATGGTCTCTACTCTAGTCGGTATAAAAATTTCAGAGGGAAATATTCATTCTATGGTTACTACTAGTATTGTGCTGGATTCACACACACTACAAAAATGTGTTGGTTCAATCAATAACATTACTACTATTCCATATGTAATGGAAGACCAGGTTTGAGGGGGAGTCAATTATATCAAAAAATGATGTACGAGAATGAAGTTTAGAAGAAATATAAGAAGGTTGTTGTGAATATTGCAAATAAATTCCAACCATTGGAAAGCATTTGTAAAAGATGTGAACATCCTAGACATCTTGCTAAGGGATGCTGTGTTTTTTTTCAGTATAACAAAAGATTCTTAACAAATCTCAGAAGCTGGAGGTGAATAATGAAATGAAATAATAGAATACTCTTGTTGTTGAAACCGCCTTGAAGGATACAAAAGTATAAATTCCATGGATTCTCGATAGTGGGTGTTCTTCTTATATGATAGGATACTTAATGTTGTTGAATAATGTGAATGAATTCAAAGAAAGAACAATTACATTTGGAAATGATGACTGTTTTACGATCAAAGGTGTTGGATCAGCCATCATCGGGAAGAAAAAATGAAATCCAGGGAAACATAATATGTGCATAGGCTGAAACCTAATCTTTTGAGTGTTTCAAAACTATGTGATGAGGGAAAAAATTTATCATCAGGAAATATGGGTTTGTTGTAGTAAACAAAAATGATATAAATGTAGTTACAAGAGGCCAACGTACAAAAGGGAACTTGTTCCATGTTGGTGTAGTACGATACTCTTATTACATGGGTATTATGGATGACAATCAGTTATGGCATAAAAGGCTGGGACATATGTGTCAGAAAAACATATCCATGTTATCAACTTGATACAATGTATGATACATTCTTGATTTATCAAGAAGAAGAGATTGTGGTTGCACTATTTGTGAGAAAGGGAAGATAAAAACTCTATGCATATGAGAGTTGGCATTCATTCAAAATGACCCTTGGAACATATACATTCTGATATATGTGGACCAATGATAAAGAAATCAACAAATGGATATATGAACTTCATTACTTTCATTGATGAATTTACTCACATTACTTGTGTTATGTACATGAGACATAAGTCAGATGCTCTAAATTTTTTTAAGAGTTTTAGGAGGAAAGTAGAGAAGGAATGTGAGTATTCAGTGAAAAAGTTTAGAACTGATAATGATGGATAGTATAAGAATGAAGAGTTTGAAAGCTACCTTGGGAAGCATGGAATTCGACATGATTTTAGTTCACCATAAACACCTCAACAAAATGGGGTTTAAAAAAGGTGTAATTAAAGTCTGGTTTAAATGGGGAGAACTATGTTAATTGAACATGGTTTCTCTCATTATTACTGGAGGAAATCCATGAGTACTGTAGTGTATATTTATAACCGATGTTTATACATGACAGATTCAGATTTGAATCTGTATGAAATATTTTATGAAAAAACTCTAGTTTTGAAACACTTAATAGTTTTTGGACGTCCATGCATCATAAAGAAAAAGGGTCGAAACCTTGGAAAGTTTGAACAAAGAGGATATGATAGAATTTTTCTTGTCTATGATCTAGAAGAAATAGGATATAGATTTTTAAACAAAGAAATAGGAAGAATTGTCAATTATAATCATTTAAATGTTGTTGAAAATGTTGAGAATTAAACGAATACTTTTCCCGATATAGAAGTTGAGGAGGATAAGGAAACTATTATTAACAATTATGATAATTATACCAAAATTGGTAATCCTACTCAAGAAGAATAATCAAACTTAAAAATTTCATGTGATGAGGATGAAATACGAATAGCTCATCCTAGGATGAGGAGGTATCTGGAGGATTAGAACTTTATTGGTGATCAACATCAGAGGGTTCAAATAAGAAGAACAAAAAATGTTATTACCCATACTTATTTGTATTCAAAAGTATATCCAAATGATGTAAATGAAAATTTTGAGCATCCATAATGGATTCAGGCTATGAATGAAGAGCTTGATCATATAGAAAATAATGATACTTGGGAACTCGTACCCAAGCTAGATGAAAAAAACATTATTAGTACAAAATGGGTTTTTTGGAACAACCTAAATGAAGAAGGTTAAGTGATAAGGAAGAAGGCACGATTAGTTTAAAAAGGATACTCCCAAATTTAAGGTGTTGATTTTGATGAGACTTTTTCTCCAGTGGCTAGATTGGAAACAATTAGAATATTTCTTCATATTCTGCTCAACAAGGTTACAATTGTTTTCAAATGGATGTGAAGTCCACATTTTTTAATGGAAATCTTGATGATGAAGTTGACATTGAACAAACTAGTAAATTTGTTGTTGGGAAAGATGAAAGATATGTGTGTAAGCTGAAGAAATCATTTTTTGGACTAAGAAGATATTCAAGTTCATGGTATCCTAAAATGTATACCTGCTTAGGGAAGATGAGATTCATGAAAGGAAGAGTTGAAAACAATCCTTACATCAAGGAATGTCAGAAGTCTTCTCTTATTTTAATTTTTTATGTTGATGACATTATCTTTTCTAGAAATGATGAAAGATATTGTGAATGATTTTCTGAAGAGATGAAGAAGTTGTTTGAGATGTCTATAATGGGATAAATGAAATACTTTCTTGGGTAACAAATATTACAAAAGAGGAACCACATTTTTCTTTCTCAAGAGATGTAGCTATGGAACTTCTGAAGAAGTTTGGCATGGAAAATTTGAAATAAATTTCCACACCAATTCCAATGGGAACCAAGTTTTCTAAAGATGGAGAAGCAAAGGAAGTTTATTAGAAAGAGTTTTGAAATCTGATTGGAAGTTTCTTATATTTGGCAGCCTCAAGACACAACATTGTCTATGATGTTACCTTATGTATAGCGTATCATATTTCTCAAAAAAAAAATCACATTTAATTGTTAGTAAGAGGATTATCAAATATATAAAAGGCACAAAAAATTTGGTAATCAAGTATGATGGTGTAGACAATATTGATTTGTTTGGGTTTTTAGATTCTGATTGGGTAGGAAATATTGATGATTGAAGATCCACATTTGGTGGAGTTTTCTTTATGGAGAAAATTTATGTGAGTTTGCATACAAAGAAATAGAATTTAGTGACTCTTAGCATGGATGAATCTGAGTATGTTTCTACCACTCAAGTTGTTACCCAACTTATGTTGAGAAAGACACAGTAAGAAGATCTACTTATTGATGTGAATATACCCTTACTCTTGGGATATGATATTCAGAGTGCAATTATTCTTAAAAGGAATCTGGTACAACATTATCATTCAAACCACATTAACACCAAGTAACACTTCATCAAATATAAGGTGGAGCAAAATGCATTGAAGTTGGAGTACGTTCCTATATCGGAACAAGTTGCTCACATATTCACAAAACCTTTACTGAAGGAACCATTTCTTAAATTGAGGTTGATCATGGGTGTAAAACCTCCTTCTCATCAAGTATGAGGTATGTGTTTCTATCCCCACTCTCGTCTTACCCTTGGATAGTGTTTTAAAGGGAGATAATTGTTTCTTAAATCTATCCTTATGGAAGCATACATAAATGGGGAGTTATGGGTAAGCTATGAATCCATCATATATGTGCTTTAAAAATTCTAACTGTTTGTTGGAGTGGTTATAGGAAACAATGTTTCTGTATTACATGAAAGTTAAAGAAGTGAATAATGTTGAGGTAGAATATTAGAATATGTTTAGAAGAATTCTGAGGAGATATGATCATGAAATTTCAAAGTAACTACTTTTGGACATCATGGTTTTGGCTATCAATAATTCTTGTTTTCTACAATGTGTTAGCTCACGCTGGCTTAGAATTATTAATAAGTAATATATTTCTTGAGGCTACAATGTTTAGTGATATATGAGTATTGGTTGACAAAAAAATCTAAAGGGTGAGATTATTGGGACCATGTTGGATGTAGAAGGTATTTTGAAGCTTTTTTTACACAGTGTTGTCTTTTTGTTGTCAAAAAGGACAAATCAATTCACTTTGTAAAATACATGGAACACTATGATGATGCTTTTTTGTTTTTTATTTCAAAAATATCATTTGTTTGGAGAACTTTTTCTGTAAGACTTATGAATGATAGGGGTAGTAAAAAAGTGTTTTTGGAAAAGGAAAGAGTTTGGCGTGTAATTCAAAAGTGGCGTTCAAGTGTGGCATGAAAGTATATGTGGAACACAAGTGTATATTGAGTGAAAGTTATATTTAAAGATCAACAAATAAAAATATCACAGAGGAAATAAAGTGGCATGCATGTTAAATATTGGCGCACATGTGTGGTGTGCCAGTATAAGTGGCGCACAAGTGTATGTTGTGTGCAAGTCATATTTCAACATCATCACATCAAAATATGAAAAAGGAAATAAAGTGGCATGTAAGTGATGGAGAGACGCAAAAGTGATGGAGAGACACACAAGTGATGGAGTGATGCACAAGTCGTGAAGTGGCACACAAGTTGAGTTGCATGCCTGGTGCACAGGGTCACAAAAATGCATATAAATAGACAACTACACTCCTCATTTTTTCAATCCCAAAATTTAAGAGAAAAATTGAGCCATGATCACGTAAGTAGTAGGGAGTGATCCACGAGTTGAAGTTTCACTATAGTTAGGAGTTATTTATAAGATGCACAACCCGGGAGGCACGCATCCAGCGTGGCGTGCAAGTAGAGTGATGTACAAGTTGAAGTGGCGTGTAAGTTATAAGAGGCGTTCAATCATGGAGTCAGGTACAAGAAGTGTGCTATGTATAATAAAAAAGTGGAGTGAATGTTGTGAGCTTTACATAACAGTGGAACACAAGTAGTTGGTGGTGCACATAAAGGTAGGCACGCAAGAAGGTAAGCATGCAAGCAGGGAGTGACATGAAAGCTGTTTGCACTAGGAGGTTCTTACTAGCTTCTGGGTAGGAAAGTGAAGCATTGTTTTGAAATATTTTATTTGTAAAAGTTCATTAGGAATCATAGAAACATTTTTTACCCTATTTTTTCTAAGAGGAATCAAACACACTATTGGATTTTTTTTCAAAGTGCTACACGTGTTTAAGGGAATATCCTACTAGTTGTATTCCACATAAAAGGATTCTTTTCTAGTGGATTTTGTGGTACTGGATTGTTTCTGTACCATACCAAAGACGTTGCTACTATTATTGAGTGGCGGGCCTTGTTAATATTGTGTTCCTGTGGTTGTGTGTGTTCAGTAGGGAAGGAAATATTTAACAGGAGGTGAAGGTTGTTTCTGAAAGAAGAAAATAAAAAAAAAAGGTATCACTGATTTACCCCCTCCCCCTCTCAGAGATCGTGATTCGGAACATCAATAAGTGAATAAAAAATATAGAATGGTATTAAATGGAAACATACGCCATTAAAATTATTAGATAAAGAGAAAATAAATATGAAAAGGTAAGAAAATGAAACACAAGTCATTTAATCAATGGTCTAAGAACGAAATGCATCAATGGATGTGTCATCTCAAGATCTCATGGATAAATATTAAATGAATCAAAATGAATGAAATGATTAATTATTAGATGGATTTTATCTAGAACAAGAACAATTATACAAGCAAGAACAATCCTCAAGACAATTTAAGTGTATGGGTATCTACACATCTATTATACTTGGAAACAAACTCAATGGGTTTTAGCCAACTAATTTTTCTCATGAGACTACCAATATATCAAATGGCTATATAAATTCCACCCCCACCCATCACTGCATGCCAAAAGAATTACTCATATTGAGTAATCGATTTAATTAATAAATAGTATTCCTTATTATAAAAGGTATTGGATAAAGAATACAAATTTATCAGAATTTCCCCAAATAATTAAATAACTTTCAAAGTAAACACCATAAAAAATGGTGAATGATTTCGGAAATAATCATATAAATGAAAAATTATTGTGATATTTAGAAGAAATTCAATGTCAAATGATCATAAGAAATTGAATATTAGAAGGTAATTAAAAGGAATCACGGAAGAGAATATCAATAATATCCTTTCCCAAATCAATCATAAACCATGAAGAGTAATAATAAGGATGATATCAATAAAACTTTTAAAAAATGGAATAAAAATAATTTTTTTATTGATGAATACAAATAATATATAAATATATTTTAAAAAAATTATTTAGGGAAATATCCTTCTATTTTGAATGAAATTTTCTTTGAAATAACATTTGATTGTTTTTTAAAAATTAACCTTTGAAAAATAAAAATGAAGCTTAAATGAAATGATAGCAAGAAAACTCATACTTGTGATATGTGGTAACAATAACATTCCTTTTCCATTGTAAAAAGGTTAGAGAAATTCATTGATTGAAAACGGATAATAAGATTCATTTGTAGGAATTGGTAATAGAAGAAAATGTTAAAAACATATTTTGTAAATAATTTTAGAAATGTTAAAAACATTTTTGTAATACCATTTTAGAAAACATGGTTTTTAGAAGAAAATATATTATCTGAATAAGAAGATAAATTAAGTCGGGTTTTCATGAAATCATTTTATAAAACATTTTGAGTAAAAAAGAAGGGGAAAATGGTACTAATAATTGAAAAAGTTCATGAATAACTATAGGATATGAAAATGAAAATATTTATTAGACAATGAACAAATAATTTTGTCTAATAAAAATTCAATTGTAAAAAATCCTGAAAAAAATGAGGCAGTAAAGTAAACCCTTTAAAAGACCAGAACATTGAAGTGAGACTCAATAAATTTATTTATTATGTGTATCAACAATAAATCCACATAATGGAAGTGGAAATACATCAATATATATAAGCATTCATCATACACATTATCATATAATATTAAAGATAACAAAAATGTAATATATCCCCATGAAAAAGGAATTGGGTTATGAATGTCTATACCACTTGGTAACTTTTAATTCAAATACCCATAGAATAAATAATTAAAAATGTAACTTAAAACACCAAAAACATAAATTATTTCATGATATAATAATAAAAATTAAATAATAATAATATTTATACATAAATTATACTTTTAAAACCAATCATTAAAAAATGTTATAAAAAAATGAACCAACGTTAAAATCATTGAGACGGTAGGTCGTACATATGCATGAGTAACATTCCCATTTTTTCAATGATCTGTATGGAAAGAAGGTATGTAACATTAATATTTAATGAATTATAATTAGATCATAAACAAAATATTATTTAATCAAATATATATACATATATAATTCTTTCGATGTAAGAGGAATCACTTCATGTTGTGAAGGTGGTAGTCCACACATCCACAGACAATGTTATCACTATTTAAGTGTGTGAAAGGGTAATAAAGAAAATGATTTATTATATTTATAGAAAAAAATTATGTCCTGAATATCATATAGATTTTTTTATTTCACATGAATTTAATTAAAATGATCCTTTATACATTCCATGTATCATGTGCATGAATTGTATCACTTTTAGGAGGTGGTAACCTACACTTCCACAAACGATGTGATCACATTTACACAAAATAAAACGAATAAAGGTATTTTCTAAATAAATATTAAATAATCATAATGAAATTGTTGATATAAAATATATATATTATATAAATAGAGTTTCCATCATAATTTCCACCATGAGAGGTGGTAAAGGAAGAACGAACAATCATTGTTTCACGAGGTGGTAGTTCACCGTACAGATAAATGGAAAGTTAATTACACATTAGATAGAATTGTGTATAATTTTAGGTAGAAACAATATAAAAAAATAACTCAGTAGTTTTATGATACAAATTTTGTTTTATAATCATGGAATAAGGAGAGTTTAGTGGGTGGAGAATGAAAAAAAAAACTAATGATCTTGAGGAAAGATGTTACCTTTTCTTTAGGTAACTCCTTTTGGTTGGAACCAACGGGATTATATGGATGAATTTATACCCCAAAGAAGGAGTATATTATGAGTTTATGTATTTTTATGAGCTATATGTTTAGATATTGGTTGATAAAAATTGGATTGAGAGGTGTGGGGAAGTGGGAGGCATGAGTGCCTTTTTAAAATGGAGGAGTGAAACTCGTGTAAATTTTTGGAAAGGGAATTACACCAATATTTTTACCATGTAAAGCGGATTCCATAATGGTATAAATTCTAATATTGATATTATAGGGTAAAAATATGGCCATGAAATGGATTTAGGGAAGTATTTAAGTCATTTTGTCCATTAAGTTTATAGCTTAGTCCCTTTTAGGCTTAATTTCTCCTTAACCATTAAAATTAAATTTAATTACATTAACTAATATTTTCTGTCCAAAAAATATGAAATTATTATAAATTTTAAATTACTCTGATTCCAAATATGGAATCCAATTTTCCATGATTCAATCAATAAACAAAAATAAATTAATTTAAATTTAATCCTACAGATGGGATGACAATGCAGCTTTTTAAATTAATTTTTTTAAGAGTTTGATAAGTATTTATATCTAATTTGAACTTTTTTTTCAATGACATAAATTTTATTAAATGATATTATATTTATCTAATTAATTTTTAAAAACAATAAAATAAATAAGTTAAACTTATAAATAAATTATAAGAAGCAGCAATTTTGAGATAACATTCAGTATTTTTCATTATTCATAAAAAATGAAACCTTATAAAAAAAGAAAACAACTTCACCATTAAATAATTTTTATGTTTCTATTTAAAATATTAAGTTTAATTTGAAATATATTATTTATAAATGTGCTAAAATTTGGATTTAAAATATGCTTAACATTAAAAGGTAGTCAAAGTGCCTTTTTAAAATATAGGTTTTTATGTGTAATATTGGTTATGTTCTTATATTATGTCTATATAATCTATTGGATAAATGTAAAAATTATTTTGTTGAATATATAATCAATATATTACATTAATATTAATCACTAAATTTAATTTATTTAATTTATTAGGATAAAACAACTTTCTAAGCATAAGAATTGTTTTTTATAAAAATATTCCCTTTATATTGAATTGGTTATAATATTAAATCATAATTAATTTGTTATAAATGAATTTATTTTATAATTTTAAAAACCATAAATTTTCATAAGTTATCCAATACTACTTATAACCACAAATTTAATTACTAGGTTAAGTCTTATTATATTAAATAATTATACTTTAATAATATATTGTTGTTCAATAAAACTCAGCCTTGTCTGTAATACAAGATATTGAAGAAAGTATTTTTTGCGTGTAACAAATGATATCTGTAATTCCCTTTGTTTTAAAAAGATAAAACTTTGTTTGATATCCAATGTGATATAAAACACCAAACACAAAACACAATGATTATTTAAATATGACCATTTCAACCTTTTTATTAAGTTTATGGATATGTGATGGATTAAATAATTTATTATATATATATAAATTGATAAAGGATTAGAAAATAATCAATCAATTCTTGGTAATTTATTTTTGCATGTCTTCATTAAAATGATTTTTATTTCTTTTATGAAAAATATATTATAATTATTTTCTATATCATTTAGAACATTTATTTTTTAAAATGAACTCCATTGCTGATACCATAATATAATAATTAACTTAGGAAGATAATTTGGAATTTTTCAGAAAATATAGATTTTTCAATGAATTGTGAAAACATTGTTTTTATGTAAAATCCTATTTAAATTGATAAATTATTTAATTTAAAATTATAATTATCAATTTAATTTCATTTCAAGGTAACATAACTATTTATAATTTTATGTAATCTTCATATTAGTATTTAGTATAAGTTTAATTTTAATCTTCAAATGCATTTGAAAACTATTTTAAAATGACAAAAGTCTCTAGATTATAATTAATTAAAATAACCAATAATTAGAATTTATTTAAAATAAATATTTATATTAAATATATACAGATTCCTGAATTTGAATCCATATTATGATTATTACTAGTAATATAGTTAAAGAAAAATCATATTTTCCTTGAAAAATGGATTTCTCAGAAAACTAATTTCCAACATGATTGTAGTTTTTATTTTTAATTAAATTATCCCACCGTATTGAATTGATTTTTATAAATTGGATTAAATATTTTGAATCAACATAATTAATATTTGGTAATAATTTCAACATAAATTTTGAACAATATGAATAATAATTGTTGTAAATATTAATTTTAACGGTAAAAGGATAATATGTTAATTAAGGGTAAAAATGATTTTACAAATATTAGAAAAAAGTAAATATAATATTATTAATATTTATATTTCCATTTCATTAAAATTATCATTATATTTATTCATTAATATTTTTAATTTATAAATGATGTTATAAAAAGTATGAGAAAAATTTATACGAAAGAACACAAGTTGTATTTTTATATAATATACAAGTTAAATTAAGAAATTTAATTTGATAAATTAATGTATTTTTTAGATAAATAATATTTCAATAAAATATTATTATTATATAAATTTTATAAAATATAAATGATCATTTACTTTTTTATGAATTCAAATTTAATTTTTATAACGGTTCAAAAAATGTTATTGTAAAAAATCCTTCATTTTCAATAAATGTCAATATTTATTTTAGTAAAAATTTAGATATTTAGAAATTTTTTCATATTAAAAGAATATTATTTTTGGAATTAGGATGTATAAATTTTACATCAGTTATTTTTTCACAATTTTCAGAAAAAATCTAATTTTTGTGTAAAAATTAAATACAGTATAAACATACTTTGTGTTTTATGGCATACAAATGACCCAAAGGTGATTTAATAAGTAATATAATTGGGATAGATGACCAAATATTTGTTTTAAATTTAGAATAATATGATTATAAGTAAATGTTATTTATTTTGTAAAGCCATTATGATTCCTTAATTACTTATAAAATATTTTATGATTTTAAAACCATTTGTTTAAAATTGTGACTCACATCCACATCACCAAGGGTAATATTTGAATAAGTTATACTATTGGAAATATAAAATAATATATACCACTCCCACTTGGTATAAAATATGGTACAAAACGTGGGGTGGTTTGTGGTATTGGATATTTTCTTATGTAGTGTCCAAAACCTAAATATTAAAGAATCCACAATCTCTTCCTATATAAACACACCCATGTTCCCAATTATCTTCATTAAATACCCCTGTATCATTTAAAAAATATACTCTATACTCCATAAAATATTCCCTATTTCCCCCCAAATCATTCAATAATCCCCTCCCAAGCATTTGGAGTCACTCACCCAAGTGAGGGATTCTCTCCTTCCTCTCTTTCTTTCAATTTAAGAATATTGTTTGATATTTGTCTTTATAATTTAAATTGGATAAAATTTAATTCATTTATTATTAATACATAAATTTCTAATTGATATTATTTTAATTATATACCATTTATAATCTCTCATTTTTACCCTTACCTAAGTTGTTACTATGCCGAGCTTTCGTAAGGGATTTCTATCTTCTTATTTCCATTCTAGAACTAATTTTGTGTTATGTATCTTAAATTATGTTTTCTTATTCTAGAATATGTTCTTCCATATTTACCAAACATTAAATTAATATTTCAAAGTATGATATCCCATTTCCCTCTTATTAAGTCTCCCATGATCCTTTATATATACCCGTTACCATACCGAAATTTCATAACACTCCTTTATTTTAATCTAATTTTCAAGTTTCTTTATTATGTTACACCTTATATTTAAAATTACCTTTGTTGGAAAATGTCTTTACATGTCCACATTACTTCCCATTTCAGGTTTAAAATATTTTAGGCCCCTTTCTATCTCATCAACCCATTTTATGAATTTTTAAGTAATGTCAATATGATGCCGATCTTTCACCATGATTTTCTATGCCTAAATATTTGTATAGTGAATACCATACCGATTATCCTAATAATTGAATTCACCTTTATGCACATATAATTATTTTTTGGGACTTACATGTATGTATTTTAAATTCCATTATCATGTAAGAATTTATAATGTTGAATAAATCCATGTTGTATGATCTATGTGGCACACTTAAGTATTAGAATGAAATGATTATGATGGGTGAACCTAGATAGCACTGTAATGAATTAGGTAATAATTACTACCATGATACATCTTGTTGGGATAGGTGTGTAACTAATTCCTTTATGGTTATTTTCTCCACTATTATTTATTTTAAGTATATCCTTGACTTATATTGATGATGTAGTGTTTTAATTTATTTCCACAGTTACCATGTTATTAATATCATGTTATATCATACCTTGTTATTCATGTTCCTTTTATTACTAATTGATATTCATATTGAATAACATGCATTACTTATTAGATTTTTATTCCATAAATATATTTATATATCACCCCATTATTATCTATGTCCTTAGGTTATCCCATGTTGGGTAATGTATGAAAGAACATTTTTACCTTGTTGTAGAAGTATTCAATAAATATATCTTTTTTTTGTGTATTATGTTTTCTTGTATTGTAACAAATTCCCAATGATTCTATACTTACCGATATTTTGGTTTTTATTGATTGTAATTTTATTTATTATATCAAGTACTAATATGTAATAAAGATAAGAGTTTTCATAATTCGAATCAAATAAAGAGTTTAGTTATTTTTTGGAATAGGATTAGAAATATTTAGCGAAAGAATTATGGATAAGACCATGCATATGAATTAATACCCAGAGTTTTGAAGTGTAGATTAAGTGAGTTATCAAAAAAATAAATTCCTATCGGGATACTACAAGTGGTTGTGGTTCTGGGATATATGTACCTAGGAGTAAAAACTTTGACAATATGTTCCGGGGTTGAATTAGGGTACTATGGTACACCACAATGGCCCTTAATACACACTTCGCTTGAAACACCCAGTGTATATGCTATGGTAAAATCATAAACTCATTATGAACTATTATTAAGTTAAAGAAAGAGACCCCCATAATATAATAGGTTATGAAATAGATCGTGGATAACAAAAAATGAAACCTAGAAGCACATAATATAAGGATATTGATGTAATTTTTATGTTATCCCTTCAATGTCTTTGGATTTTTTTTTTAGAAAAGTGATGACATGAACTAGTTTCCTAGTTCATGCCATCAAAGGAATTTATTAAAATAAAACAGTTTCAATACAAAACACGAGGAGTAATGAGCTTACTCCAGCGGGGAATTAAGGGTTACAATGATACTCAAACTAGAACAAAACCAACCGCCAAAATGAGCACCTTCAAAGTGCAGAGGGATCTTCCATCCAGGATCAGCCATCAAAGATCTTCCCATCAAGAAATAAAAAGATGCTCCATCAAGGGCATATATCAGCATCCTCATCAAAGAAAACCACCAATCAAAATGTTAGATTCTGATAAAAAATAGTAGAAAATGAAGCAGTGTGAATAATATATTCCATCCCTTAAAAACTTCTTGAGAGCAGACAGGTCCCAATATCACCAAACCAAGCAGGAAAAGCATATAATATTCTGAGAAAAATCCAAACTAGCAAATAGTTTGAAATCCAAGCAGCAAGTGCAAACCAGCCGAACCAAACCATATTGTAAAAGTCACCAATCTGCAACAGAAACCAGACAAGAGCCCATCCTTGAAGCAATCATCAGCAAGCAACAAGATAAACCAGGTAGAGAGTGCACTTTCCAAACCAAAATGCAGCATTATAAAATTGTCAACCATAAAATAAAAGTCACCAATCTGCAACAGAATCCAGAAAATAGACCAGCCTTGAAGCAATCATCAGCAAGCAGCAAAATAATCCAGGTAGAGTGTGCATTTTCCAAACCAAAATGCAAAACTAAAACAGCTGTCAACTCAGAATCTTTGGCAAAGCCAAACAGCATGAGGTCAAAACTCCAAGAGTGCAGGAAAAAAGAAACCAAATTCCAAGAGGAAACTGTCTTTCAATTCAGAACAGAAACCAAAGCGGCAGCCTGCAGTTCATCAAAGTGAACAAGTCTCCAGAAAAACAGAAGAACAGAGATGAAACTAGCCAGATTCAATCAAACCCTTAGATAAGGCTCCTCAAAACATCCAAAGAAATCCACTAACTGTATCAACCAGGAGATCTTCTAGGAAATCAAAAAAACAGCAT
Source organism: Viscum album (assembly GCA_963277665.1). Classification (NCBI taxonomy): domain Eukaryota; kingdom Viridiplantae; phylum Streptophyta; class Magnoliopsida; order Santalales; family Viscaceae; genus Viscum; species Viscum album. Next base: position 719,499,658 of record OY728135.1, read on the forward strand.
TTAAATGCCAAAGAACCAAGATCAGCAGATAGACCACAACAAGTCTGATCAGAGAACTCCATCCGCATCAAGGATAGATACTCATCTTTAGAGGAACACAGATCAGCTAGAACAGAAAAAAGTTGTGACCAGTAAACTAGAAACAAAGACCACACAGAATGTCTACAAACAAACATCAAGAAAGTGGTGCTTTCAACTTCAATCTCTCAATGTAAATAAATTTCATAGCATTCTCGAATTGATCCTCATTGATAATCCCTTTTTGTCTCTCCTGTTTCAACAAATCTTGTTGCTTTCTCGTATGAGCAAGCCACCCTTGCATTTCTTCTTCCGTGAATTGAAATGAGGAGTAATATAAAACAACGCTGGATTTCTCGCAAATTAATTCTCTTTGCTCTTTTCCGGGGTAAACCATTTTATTAGCTTCAGTCAACCTAGTGGTGATGGTTCTTTCCACTTGTGAATAATCCTTACTTCTTCTAGTCTTTTTTGGGTTCGGGGTGATGAAACCATCAGCATCTACCACTGATTTTTTTTCCTTTCCTAGCCATGGTTTTCAGGTATTCTTCTTCTAATTGTCCAGGCTTATCCGCCTCTTCAGATGATGATCCACTACAAAAGGATCCATCTTTTTGAACCTTTTCAGCAACCTCTTGATCTGTGTTAACAGAGGCAGGGTTCTCTTGCTGTTTGGAGACATCAAGACCATCCTGAACGAATTCTGAAGGCTGACATTCAGGTGCTTGCAACTTCAAACCCATTTTATCTACATCCTCTCCGTCCTTACAAACATCTTTTGAAGGCTCAGACACAACTATTTTCTTTCCTTTATCCTTTTCAATCCACAATGAATTCGGTTCACCCATGAAAATAGGAGGGTGGGCAGTGACTTCATGAACAGAGTTAACATAATCGAAAATTAGATTATCTCCAACTTGTAAATTATTCAATTCAGTATTCAGACTAGGTTCTGCCAGATTCTTATAGCCAGAAGAACCAGCAATAGCCTTATGACCTTGCATCTCTTTTTCAACCCAAACATTTTTCCTGATTTTAGAGTTAGCATAATCCTTTACACAGTTTTTCGCTGAATGACCGAGTCTAAAACAACTATAACAGTAATCAGGTAGTCTTTCATAGAGAACATCTTGTGTAAAACCAAAATCTCCATTCTGAATCCAAATTTGGTCTGGCAGATGCTGGGAAACATCTATTTCAATACAGATTCTCGCTACAGAGGGTCTAGATAAGAGCTTTGTGGCTGAGTCTAACTTTAGAGGACATCCAATCAAACTCGCGATTGGAAATGAAGCTTCTTTCTTAAACAAGTGCAAAGGCAATTCAGGGAAATTAACCCATATAGGCACAATTGGGGATTCAGCATACGGGTCAAAAGCAGGGGTCCATTTCAAAATTTTCATATAACATCCTCCAAAAGACCAAGATCTCTTCATCTATAGCCTATAGTAATCTTCTTCTGAGACAAACCGAAAGATAATATGTTGCGAATGAAGGAGACCCAAACTAAAACCCGTAAAACCTACTGATTCCAGATTCATTCTAAGAAACCTCAAAGAAGGCCGACGATTTGTGCATTTACCAATTAAAACAAGCCGAAGATCCGAAGATAAACAGTTTACCTCATCCTCAAAAAAAGAAATCGCGAGCTGACCTCGATGACGAAACTATTTAGGTTTGATCTGGATTTCAGTGCAAGCATCGACGAAAACATCTCCTGATTTATCCACAATAACATCTGATTTACCCGCAACAACCTCTTCATAAGAGCGATAATCTGATTTAGGGTTAGAAGTCCGCGTCGGGTGGCTCTGGTGCGCGCTTCGGGTCTCCGTCATTCTCCCTTTGGATTATTTTTTATGTGTTTAAAAATAATCAACATTATTGTTTATAAATTTATTCTAGATAATGAATGGAAATAGGAGTAACCGAGTAAAAAACAAATGTGAATTTAAAATTCATTATTAACCATCCTATCATATGGGATCTTAAGTAGAACATTTCATGTTTATGAAAAACCAGATTTCCAAAATCGTGATTAATAATTGGAACTTTTTTGATTGGCCAAATACACTAAGGAAGACGAATATGAACTATCAAGGTATTTCATTAGATAAAGGTGATAACTGAAAGAATACGTAGTTTCCTTTGTGAAAAAAGTGCGGAAAGAGGCACCAAGGGAAATGTAACAATGTGACTAAGATATTTTTTCAGTGTCAAAATACATGACATAAAGTTGAAAATTTCCATGGAAAAAGGTATAAGGTGGTTGATGGAAATAATTTTCATTATAATGCACCCTATATAGTTCTATGTTATACGTGTTGAGAATTTGAACTTTACCCCAGACAATGACCTATTCCATGTGTTTATAATCATGATAAGCGTCAACAATATCAAAGATCAATGGAATAAGACAAGTACTATATTGAGTTGGATCATGATGATTTATGTACATGTAACCTATACTCAATAATTATGTATGTCATTTTGTATTTCTATTCATTCCCTAATATGATATCTAGTATGTTTTTCAGAACATCGAGTCACCACATGAAATGTCTTGACATCATCAAATAAATGATGGTGTATACCATGTTGATGTTAGTGGAAATCTTCTACTTGGAAATATTATCAGTTATCCTTTAATGTAATTTGTTATTATCTTGGTTATATGATGGTTTTACTATTATAAATTGAATATAAATTATTGGGAGAAGGAATTCAGCATCTATAACATGAATCACCCTTATATTCTATAAAAATAGTAGGATGAGGATGAATATTATACATTATGGATATTATTGCAGTACAAGAAAGTGTATCTATCTCAAATAATTAGGAATAAAGAATGACCTATATTATGGAAATTATTCTAGTGTAAATATCAATGTGTTTATGCATGGTTAATTTATATTTATGTTATAAAATTAGTATATTAATGATATTATGTATTGGATAATCCAGAAACATTTAACAATTTTTTTCCATATTGATTTTTCTATAAGGACTTGAAATTTATTTGAATTTATACTAATAACCTATAAAAGTGATTTACTAATAATTTGATATTTTAGAAAACAAATGATTTAGGGATTGATGATCCTTATTAGGTGATTGATTATTGGAAAAACCTAAAGATACTTGGGATTATCTTTGTATGGCTAAACTTATGTTTAAAATAATTCGTATAACTTTTGATGACTTATGTGAAGTTAGTTTAGTATGATATTTTGAAAAAAAATATTATTGGAACAAGTATTCTTATTTTTATGTGATTAACCATATTTTGGGAGATTTTTTATTTGGATTGAGGAATATGTACCCATTAGTATTGTCTGATATGAATTATCTTACATTTTTTGGAGGTGTTAGAAGAATTGTATGAGAAATAATTTGAGGTTAAAAAAAATATTTATTTCTGAGGTTATTAGTGTTATATATGGGTATTTATTTAATTAATGATCTAGGTCAATAATTTGGGGTTTTTTGTATAATTTTGGAGACTAATATATTAAGGTATTATCGAACATTTTGAAAACAATTTTGGATTTATTATATGGAGGAGGGATAACTTGTTATTATTTTGTGTATTATGTTATCCATTAAAAGTTTATTCTAGTGATTCATGTATAAATAAGTTATCTTTTATTCTCATTATTTGTAGAAAAATATGATATTGAAGTGTAAATTGATTTTTATTTTTCAATAAAGAATATTTTCTTTATTTCTTAGTTTAGATGATAAACGAATTATTTAACTAGAGAGAAATAATCTTGAATAAAAACTCTTCTCATATTCTAATGAATTGATGGTCATTTTAACCTTCATAGATTTATGGTTTTATATTCATTTAATTTATATTGGCCATGGTATGCATCCCTATCAACAAGTACTTTTTCATATTTCTTGTCTATTTCTAGGTTTTCACTTCCCACTATTATTCTCCAACTTGGTAACCTAGTTATGTGATGACCTTTATACTTCCATTCCTCTCATTTCTAGATTATGATTTTTCTTAACCCATTTTACTATGTGGGATGAATATAAAGATATTTAAAATATTCAAAAAATTTATTACCAATTTCATATTTAAATAGACAGGAAACAACTTATTAAATGGGGAACAATGTAACTCCCATAGTTTTCAAAAGAGAAAACTTTGTTCGATAACCAATGAAATACGCAACACCAAACCCAAATAAACATTGATTATTTCAATATGAACATTTTATCCTTTATATTAAATTTATGGATATGATTAGGATTATCTAAATTATTAAAAATGTATATTTATAAAGTATTAGAAAACAATCAATCATTTTCTGGTAATGTTTTTGTATATCTTCCTTAAAATAATTTTTATTACTTTTTATAGAAAATATATTATAATTATTTGGTGTAAGATTTAGAAATTTTTTTATAAAACGAACTCAATTTTTGATATCATCATATCATAATTATGATAGGATGAAATTTTTTAATTTTTCAGAAAATAAATATTTTTCAGTGAATAGTGAAAATTATTGTTTTTACATAAAATGATATTATATATTGAAAAATTATTTAATTTCAATTTATAATTATCGTATTAATTTTACTTCAAGATAATATAGGTATTTTTAATTTTAAATCATATTTATATCATATTTTAGTTTAAGTTTTTTTTAATCTTCAAATGCATTGAAAGCTCTTTTAAAAAGAAAAATGTCGCTCAAATATAATTAATTATAATAAACCCTAATTAAAATGTATTTAAATTAAATTTTTATATTAAATAATCATATTTATAATTTTAAATCCATATAATGAATATTACTTGTTATATAGTTAAATTGATGTCATATTTTCCCTGAAAATGGTTTTTTTGGAAAACCACATTCCATCAAACTTGTTGGTTTTATTTTAAATTATACTTATACACTTATGTGAATTTATTTTCATTAAATTTATTCCATGTTTAGAATAAACTTAATTAATATTATGTAACAAGGTCAACTTAATTTTTAAACAATATGAATAGTAACATTTGAAAATATTATTTGCCACGGTAAAAGGAAAATAGGTAAATTAAGGGTAGAAAATATTAAAAAATACTAGAAACAAAGTAACTATAATAGTATGAAAATTTATAAATCCATTTCATTAAAATTATTATGATATTTATTCTTTACTCTTTTAACTTTTTAAATGTTTTTATAACATGCTTGAGAAATATTTATACGAAAAATCATAAATTAAATTTTTAAGTAATATGCACATTAAATTAAGAAATTTAATTATACAAATTAATTTATTTTTAAAATAAATATTATTTTTAAAAAATATTTTTGTTATATAGATTTTATTAAATATAAATGATCAAATTTTTTTATGAATTCAGATGTAATATTTATAATCTTTCAAAAAATGTTATTGGAAGAAACCCAACATTGTTGATAAATGTCATTTTGAATTTTACCAAAAAAAACATATTTAATAAATTTATTTAGATAAAATGAATATTATTTTTTTGAATCAAGAAGTCAAAATTATCCAAAAGTGTATTTCTAATAAATTTCTAAAATTATTGAATTTTCAGGTAAAAATTAAATACCATATAAACATACATTGTGATTTGTGACCTCACAATGACCCAAAAGTGTTGTAATAGGGAATATAAATGAGATAAAAGACCAAATATACTTTTTACATTTAAAATAATGTAATTTTAAGATCATTTGATTTATTTTTCATAGCCATTATGAATCCTCCACGATTTATAAGATATTTTATGATTTTAAAATCATTTCATTAAGAGTGTGACTCACCACTACATCACCAACGGTAATATTTTAATAATTACGAACCTCGGATGTATAAAATAATTTATTACACTCCAACTTGGTAGAAAATATGTGAAAAAACTATGGTTTGGTTTGTGGTATTAGATATTTTATTATGTAGTGTTCAAAACCTAAATATTAAAGAATCCTCACTCTCTTCCCATATAAACTCACCTAAGATCCAATTTATCTTAAATAAATCATATTATATCACATTCAAACTCTAATATATACTTTATAGAGTCATCCAACGGTACTCGCAAGCTTTCAAGAAGCCCCTCTCAAGCCTTTGTAGTCACACACCGAAGTAACTGATTCTCAGCTTCCTCTCTTTCTTTCAATTAAATAACCTTCATTGAAATAGGCCTTTATAATTTCAATTGTATAAATTGTAATTCATTTATTATGATATAATTACTATAAAAACTATATTATATGAATTATATACCAGTTATAATATCTCATTTTGACCCATTCCTAAGCCATCACTATACCAAAATTTCATGATTGACTTCTCTCATCGCATTTCCAATCAAGAACTTCTTTTATGTTATGTGACATAAATTACATTTTATTATTCTAGAATATGTTAAAATATATTAATTTTACTTTTAATTTGACATAAAAATTTTGAGAGCCTATTTTCCTCTCATTAATCCTCTAATTATCTTTTATGTATTCCCTTTACTATCCCAAAATTTCGTAAGGGTGCCTTTCTTTCTTCTCTTTCTTCATGTTTCTTTGTTATGTTACACATTATATTTACTATTACTTATGTTCGGAAATGTCTTTACATGTCTATATTACTTCAAATTTCATGTTTATGTGATGAGAGACTCATTTCTCTTTCATCAGTCCATTGTATGAATTTTTATATAATGTCGTTATGCTGTCGAAATTTCGCCATGATTTTACGTGGAAAAATATTTTTGTAGTGAATACCATACCCATTTTTTTATCATGGTAATCCACATTTATACACATACACTTATTTTATTGGGGAAATACATGTACTTATTCCATATTCATTGATCATGAAGTAAATTATGTTGTTGAATGAATCCATGTTTTATAATATATATGTCACCCTTAAGTATAATAATGAAATTATTATGATGGGTACAACCAGATAGAGATCCAATGCATTGGGCAATGTTTAGTATTATGATACATCATGTTGGGAAATGGGTGAAGCTGATTACTTTATGGTAATTTTTTACACCATGAAGTCTTGGCGGGTTTTCCTTGACCTATGTTGATGAGGCAACGTTTTAAGTTATTATCCCATTTTCCATGTTATGATTATCATGATATATCATGTTTTATTATTCATGTTCCTTTTATTCCTCATTGATATTCCTATAGTATAACATCAATCACTTATTCAATGTTTATTCCTTTACTAGGATTTATATATCATTTCATTATTATTTATGTCCTACGGTTATCCCATGTAGTGTTAAGTATGAAGGAACATTTTGATCATGGTAAATAAGTTTTCAATACAGATGTTTTTTTTCATATTTTAAGTTGTTATGTATTGTACCTAATTCCAAAAGACACTAGACATAAAAATATTTTTTTTATTAAGTGTAATTATATGTAATAAATCAATTATTAATGCGTAATGAAGAGCATGGTTGTCTTACTATCTTAGTATTGCCTCCATTATTAGATATATCATCAATTGATTTTATTTTAAATAGCAGTTACATAGTAATGTATTTGGTTATTTTATTCCTTTACATGCCTGGTGTTGTGTTTCATAAATTTTTTTGAATACAATGTTCCTACTTTAGATAATCCAAGAATTACATTAAATGGGTATAGTCACCTAGATTTCTGTGAAGAAATACTTACAATAGCACTTAACACCAACCATTGTGTTCCACATAGCCCCAAGTGTGCCTTTACATATTCTAGATGTTTTTGACTAGTGATTAGTGACTATATAAAATGATAAGATACTATTCCCATAAATAACCACCAAGAAGCATCTGTAAACATACTAATAATCTAGAATTAATTGCACATATATCAGATATACCCAATATTAGGAATAATAAATAAGTATACAATAAAATAACCCACCATCTACTATATAACATATAATATTCAATATTAATATAATCCAAACATACCAAATATATATAAAAATGTATATACACCTAAATAGCTTGACCCTATAACTGATACATATATAATTTTATACAAATCTAAAATAATATAGCCTTTAGATCAGTAGTAAAAACACTACCTTCAAATTTATTATCCTCTATAATACTGCCCATACTAACCCATCAATCCAAATTTAGGCTATTACCAAAACCTATAAAGAAACATGAAGGTCCACCCATGTAAATTGATACCCATTCTATGTATATATATTGGGTATGAATCCCATATCAAAAGAGGACTCCCTTATTCCCCTTGAGTTAATGATTGTTGATGATTAAGTGGATTCATGTTAACGTAAGTAGTGAGTGCCACCCAAAACAAACACAATTCATGGATATGTAATTTCATCTTAGCATCATGAAATCCTTGAAAAGAAGACATATTTACACCCAAGGATACATATTAGTACTACCCAACTGTAGGATAAATCTATCATTTTTTCACTTAAGAGACAATTTTATAGATTCCACACCAAGATATTGTAAGGTTACACCATCTCATCTCATCAAAATAAATCATCATGATATATCACAAAAAATCCAAAATAACAACACTAATATGATTCACACTAGATTCATTCTCCATATCATCCCAACAAATAACCCAAACCCAAAATATCATGGGAAATAATGATCTATGTAAGAAATATAATAATGAGTAATTAAATAGTGCTTTCGAATCAATAATAAATAATCAAAATATAATTAAAACAATAATGGAAACCAAATATTCCCCAAATAAAAAAAACAATCCTATGATAAAAAATAATGAATGGTGCCAGAATACATGTAATAAAAAATATCCCATCTCTCACGCTATGTCCGATATCACCTAATAGTTCCTTTCTAGATCTATCTACCAAAATAGTCATAGAGAAACACTTATGTCATCCAATTTATTATATGTACTCATAATAAAAAACTATTTGTTAATGATAACATAAAATGTAGTAAAATATTAATCCCTCGGTTCAAATAATAAATATAAATGTTAATATAATCTCAAAAAATGTTCATGGTTTTACAACTGGTGATAGCTGATGGAAATAAAACCTTTTCCAAGGTTGGTACAACCTCATCCACATGAGGATCCACCATTATATCCTAGATCCAAAGTCATCACTACACTATGTCCAATCAACAATATTGAAAATCACTCTAGGGGTGGAACAACCATCAACTGAACATATAATCATTTTCACATAAAACATCACAATTAAATTTAATCATGATCTACTCAAGATTTTCCATGATCATAAACGTTATCTTATACATCACCTACCCATCTAGACATATCATAATCCTTTAGGTAATCTGAAATGTTACCTTCATAACCGAGGACCTTCAAAAAAGTTTTCCAATATAAGATGAAACATTCCCAAACACTATATCTCACACTATAGAATCTAATCACACTAAGAATAAAGTAAGAAACCTTCCAATATTGAGATCCCAACCACTATGAAAAATTGAAATTACACATCGAAAATTTATTTTCTTTAGAAATCATGGGCCGATGGTCAATTTTTTTAACCCATGTAATGTAGTACATGTTACTATTATGTTTAACTAATGGGGAATTTTTATAATTGTTTTTTTATATTTAATATTACAAAACCCTCATATTAAAAATACCTTATTAAAAATACCTCAAATACCTCACACGTTTAAATTGGACAATTATAATTTCTCACATATTTTTAAGTCACATTTTTTATATTCATTTAAGTGATTGATATTTAGAATTATTTAATAAAGAATTATAGAATATCTATATTGTTCTATTTTTTTTTTAATTTTAGTTTATTTTATAAGTTTAAGGTTTTACAAAATATTTTTTAGGGTTATTCAAAAAATATGAAGTCTTAAAAATATGTTTCAAAGTTATATGAAAATTTTGAAGTCTTTATAATTGAGTGTCATTGTCCTAAAACATTTTTTAAGTCTTACTACATGAGTTTAAATGTCATCAAAAATTGTTCTGAAATTAATACATAATGGTTTTTGAAGTTATATGAAAATCGTTTTTAATGTCATAGAAACTATGTTTCTCTATCTCAAGTTTTAAAACATAATTCATGCTTTTCAAAAATAGACTGATTTTTATCGACATATAGAATTATATTTATGTACAATTATATTCAAGAATACACATGTATATTTCATGGTTACAGAAAACATAAAATCACTATACTTAAAAACATAAATTCATGGTCATCCAGAACTAATGATGTGGTTTAGATATAAAGATAAAATGATGCTTATAAAAATTGACTGTAACATTTTATTATAATTTCAATAATTTGATTTAATTTAGTTCATGTATTTCAATTTAATGTATGATTAAATGAGTTGTATAATCTATTTTATTGGGTTTTTAAATTAATTATAAAAGATAACAATGATTGAGATGTGTTTTAGTATTGTATAACAAATAATTATGAAAGACATATTTCCTTAATAATAAAATTATAATATTTCATGTTTTTTTTTCTCTAACCATGGAAAGATGTGATATTTTCCCAAGAAACACCAATGTAGGGAACCAGTTTGGGCCACCCTAGATCTATTAATCAAAGTTATCCTCTGATATTATTTGAGGGGAGTTACCTACTATTATAGGCAGGAAAAAAGTTATATTGTATCCAAATAAATCATTGGGATTTATTTCGCCCAAATAATTATTATTTATCATGAAATGGAATTATACTAAGAACCCAAAACTGATCATCCAAAAACTGGACTTCCATGAAATAAAAAGGAAAATTATTTCAAATTTAAAAATGTTACCAAACAACTTACAATATTAATAAACAACCAACTCAATAAAATAAAGCATTAGATAAAATCCAAATTACTATAAAGGCTAACCAGGATGATAAATCCATAAAAAATAGAAACCAAAACCCCTAACTCAATAAACACATGACTCAAAGTCATTTCCCATCATCTAAACTAACATTTATTATTCATAAGAAATAAAAATATTGAAGCTAAATAGAAAATAAAGATAATTGACCTATTGAAATTGAGTAGAGCAAGTAGGTCGTAAGAGTAATCATTTAGTTGGATCTCACCAAAGGATCAATGATTTTAATTTAAAAAAAATTTAGAAACACTTATTGGAAATACATAATAATAAAATATTATTTTCTTTATTCTATGAATGACAACTCATAAAAGGATTCTAAATCATATTTTAATACTAAAAAATGGAGAAAACTGTATAAATTGTATTTAAATACTATATAAAAAACTATCTTTGAAAAAAAATTATGTAAATCATTTCCCTAAAAGAACATAATGTGGAACATGAATGATAAATTATGAAAAAATAATGGAATAACTAAAAAAATTATAAATACGAAAAATGATTTGGAAAATGAGTATAAATGTAATCATGTAGGTAAATAATAAATCTAATAAATGAAAAATAGAATCATAAACCATCATAGTAAATATTAAATAAATTTAATGTTTAAATAATCTTGGGTAGACCATAAACATCCAGTGATACTTTCCTAAATGTGATTAGATAGAATCATCTATCAGCCTATCTATTCTTTCTTAGTCTATAAACACATAACCACTCACAAAAAGCCTCACTAGTGTAACCCCCTCTTGTCCGAGACCCATTCCATACAATGGGGGATCTATTCCATATCATCCATAATAAATAGTAATTATCTCTCTATCTCACACTAAGACCCCTTGGATTACTATGATACAAGTTATAGATTGTTTGGATGGATATGAATCATAATAGACAAACTTAAATAAATAATCACTTGTAAAACGTGTGAACAATATACAACAACCCACCCTTCTACATCCTTTTAACACAACGATCATTCAAAATCACATAATTGATAATAATAATTACAACCATTCAATAAATTATTTAAAAAAAATTATAGTACGGATAGGATAAAGGTGTAGTGATTTTTAGTAAAATTCATTTAAATAAGGTTCATACTAGGACTCATTTTTTGATACAAGTAGCATGTTTTTAGAATCTCTATTGAGAAGCAATTTCAAAACTAATATCATATTTAGTGCTCCCCTATCATGTGTCGAACATGCCTTTAGTTTGTAAACTAATAACTATGAGTATTTATGTGGTTATGTTGGTTAATATATATATATATACATACATGTATATGCACATAAAAATATATGCATATATATAAATTATTTTTCAAAACCAATTCAAAATTGTAAAACATTGAAAATAATTTTAGAATATTAAATAAAACCAATTCATGAAGCCAAAATAAAATATGGATACCATAAAATAATTGGGAAACAATTCAATGAATAATTACATAATCCCCATGAATATTTTATTTGAGAAGGAATATATAAATAATTTAAAATACATACAAAATTCCATTAAAAAATTAATTTTAAAGAAAAACTCATTTTTACCCATGAAGAATATTTTCTCAATAAAGACACCCCAGTTCAATTACCAATCCATATTCAAAAAAACTGTTTGGAAGTTAATAAAATACATAAATGCATAATTTATAAAGAAACTCATATAAAAAACACAATAATAACATGACTTGTTTGGGAAAATATAAAAAACCATGAAAAGAGATACTAGAAACTAGTTTTGATGACCAGATCATTCAAGAACAATTAAAAGAAGGCCTGAAAATGAATCCAAACATAATTTTAAACAAATCCATAATAAATTAAATACATTAAGAACATAGGTTTTGAACCAATTTAAACTGTAACACAATGACTATTAAGATGAAATTTAAAAACAAGGAGGAGAAAAATATGTCGAGAACCGTGAAAAATCTATAAGAAATAAAAGATAATCCTCCAAATATGAACATATAAGAAGTATAAGTCCCCCTATAGTGAACCTTGATTATATTTTAATGTTGGAATAAAAGGGAGATCTTTATATATTATCAATGGGGAGGGATAACATATGAATTTCAAATATTAATTTTTTTGGGTAGGTTACATGATTTGAATATATAGTTTACTATATCATGTGCCAAATATTCACCCATCAATGGATACACTATGATAGATACATGGTTGACCCTCATATTTCCTAAAACCATGTTTCCATTATGAATGATCGTTGTTTTAAAATTTTAAACCCACATTCTAGGTTTCTAAATTGTTTCAACTAATTGTACGCTAAATATGAAATAATAAATATTTCTTAAAATTTACAAACAATTTAAAGTAAGGAGATCTATAAGGGAAGGAACAATTTGTTACTAATAAACAAATAATATAATGAGTAATGTGATGAATGGGGTGTATGAATTTATACCAATAAAACAATTTCTTCCCCCTAAAGTTACCCATGTCCTAGTAGAGTACATATAAATGAAAACATAGAAAAAACATGACATCCAAAAAGTATATAAATGATAATGGATGGAAAAATACACTTCCCAAACAACAACTTAGAAATCGTGGGTCTAAAGAAAAACCAAGGGGAAACTTCTTAAAATGGATAGTTTAGAAACTGATACAATTAAGAGGAATTCACAACATATAATTTTTATACTTACCATGTTGGATCAATCAAGACCAACACTCCTATGGGAAGACACCAAACAGCACTACATACAACATTTCAACCAAGGAGACTAGAAAAAATATCCAAAAATTGAAATCATTTATATTCATATTGAAATAGATATAAATTTCTCTAAAATACTATAGGGGACAATAAAACTAAAGGAAAATACATTGATCATGAAAAATTGAATAATTAACAAAATATGAGAGGATGACTATAGATTACGTAAAAAAATGTAATGAACAAATGTTATCCAAGATAAGAGAAGTAATTAATCTTACATTAATTCAAAAACATATAAAACATTTATATATGTCCCAAGTGACTATATATATGGAAGGACTCTAGGAATATATTGTAAGAGGGATTAATATTCCCAATATGATCGCACTAGTGGATGATGAGTGACCACTTATTTACTGAGAAAACAATACGAGATAAATATCCTCAAAAGTCAAAATTATTTCTTGATTGTGTTTTTTCCTACATTAGCAAACATGAAGATGTTGAATCTTCATTGAAACTAAACAGAACAGGGTCACCACCCCTACTAGGCTATCCCACAATGTCCATTTCTACCATTATTGATTTAAGGATCATACCCCTAAGAATAGAGTGATTAAAAATAGTTTTCCAAGAATGGGGGTCTGGGTGAAGAATCCTCATTAAAATTGTAACCTTAAAAAATTCCACAAATATCAAATTTGGAGATAAAGGGGTCAATTTTTTGAAATAGATGACATACTCTTTCACCAAATGGTCACCATTTTGGAGGTCCAAGAGTTCCATACCCCATTTAAATTTCACCCTAAAATGGAAATACCAAGGGATTAGTTTGTTCTTAATGAATTCCCAAGGAATTCTACTTTTACCCTATAGTTTAATAATGGTCCTACAAGATTCTACACTTGGTGCTTCAAGAAATTTTGCGATAGACTTCACTCATAAGGCATCAGTGGTATCGAATGAATTGAATTCCCCATAAATCGTCCCTAAACACTCCATTACCTCTAGAGTTCCTCAGTTTGTAGAAAATAAAAATGGAAACTAATAAGGGTTTATTTACACCAATATACTAGGGGTTTTGGAAGGGACAAAAACTAAAAAACCACATATGATCCCTGATAGATAATAGGTTAAGAAGAAATACATGATACATAATTTATATGATTCTATAGATGTCTTGTGGGTTCCACTATTAAAATAATAAAATTAATTTAATAATAAAGTTATAATTTTCAAATTCATACTCATTATAATAAAAATTACCCATGAAATCAAATTTTAACAACATTTTATAAAGAACCATTTTAATTAAAGCTCACATGTTTACTCTTAAAAACTTTTTAAAATCGTGTAATTTCACATAAAAACTAGTTTCATGTCACACACTCAATTATGAATTCATTTCATATTTAAAAACATATAATGTTTTAATCATATTAGAAATCTCCTTTTAAATTTTATAAAATGAGGCCTATTACATTTTAAATAATGTTTTCCATTATAAAGTATTTACAAATTTAATCCAAATAAACTTTACATATCCTAAAACTCTCTATAATTTGTCTCAAAAAGTAATATCATTAGAACCAACATAGTTAAAAAATAGGAATAGAAGGAAGAAATATTTAATTATTTAGTGGATTTGTATAGTTTGTTCATATAGTTTGACAGTTTGTGCACCAACCGTGAAAAAGACTAGTGGGAACTCAGAAAACAATGCACATAAACACCATAAAAATTTTTAAACCATTCTGGAAAGTCATAAACCTATAGTTCTTTTCCCATTTTCATCCCAAACATCGAATATACTCAGAAAAATAAATTAAACTCTCAAAAGAATAAAAAATCATCAGTCCAAACATGAAATCATCAGAATAAACTATAAATAAAGGTCAAGATCAATAATTAAATCCAAAAATCCCAGGGTAACATAAGTTTTATCAAGATATTTGGTTATTATAAACATAACCATGTCCTACCTCATAATATTTGATGATCTTAACTTCTATTTTTCGAATATACCAAATATAAGGGGTGATTCAAAAATCTAGGACCTCATAAGAACTTAGGTTATAAAATAATTTTATCATGTACCTGTCTGAGAAATCCACTGATTTAGATGGCCATGATGGTATGTAACCTGAACTGGGGGCATTATTAGTACCCACAAGATATAAATAAGTTCCATGTAATGAAAAAATCTGGTTAATCCCTCCAAATAATCATTGACTAGCCTGCCATGCTCCTGAAGAAAATTCATGATCCCTATGTGTTTACAACTTCCACCAAGGAATCACAAGAAGATAGTTGGGAAAAGATTTTCCTAATAGTAAAATTAAAAGTGGAAATATAAATATAATATAAATCTGGAATGACCCATACATACATCGGGGATACATATTAATGTAGGGATTAATAGAAAAAAGAAAATAGACATATAAAAGAAGCACACTAGGTAAACACTATATAACCCTAGTCTCCCTCCCATGTAAAGAAAACTATTAGCCACTACTAGTTCCCTTTTGTACCCCTTCACATAATATAACTTCTATATTTCTATAAAAATCAATAAAATCCTAATTGTTTTATTGAAAAAAATAAATAATTACATTAAAAATCAATTCTCTTATGAGTGGTCTAATAAATAACAACTATAAACTAGAAAAATGAGAAAATAATATGGGTATGACAACATAAGAAATCAGTAGGCCACCACTACCCACCTTACCTATAAACTATGTTTAATGTGGAAATTCATTAATACTATATTTATAATAAACTATAATATAAGATTTTCACATATATTACATAGGAAACCAAACATATCCATACTCACTTTAAAAATCATATGGCTTTATTTTCCATCACAAAAAGCAAATGTTTTTAAAACAATCCATTATCTTAACCAATTATAAAACCACAAACACATTTAAATTTAATAAAGAAACCAATTATTTATATAAATTTAAATGGTCACTTTAAAACATTCAACCGAACAAATCCATCTTTAATTTGGAACACCAATTTTGAAAATGTCTTTAAATGACCAACACAAGAGAATTTAATTTTTAAATTGGGTTTCTAATGTATTTGAAAACTCCTTTTCCAAATAAATTGATCCAACACACATGTGTGAAGAAAAAAAATAAAGAAACAAATATATCAATTCTTACATAATATTATATAGGAATTTTCTAGAATATTTGAGGTAGGGGAAACGATACAGTCATACCCACGATCAAACTTCTATAAAAACTCAACCTGAAATTGAATGTTCTATAAGCTCTACATAGGGACCTTAACATGCCAATAATATAACCATACAAGGGTATAAAAAATTAAACTAGTTACCATAAATATCTAAGTCTATAATGTCATCCCCTTATACTAAATAATCATCATATTGATGATGAACCAACACCTAGTCCTTGTGCTCTGAATGACTAGTGAGAAAATAACACCTTGTGAACCAAATAGACAAGAAAACTAGATCTTCAACTTAGTACCTGATATCCCATGACCAATAAATTAATTTAGGCATGTTGAAAACAAGACAAGCCTTATTCACTAGTCATAACTAATTCTATCCTCACCCATAACACCCAATTATGAAAATCCCCATATAACAGTTTCATTGTGGATTAATCATGAAAATTAAAATGCTTCAAATATTGGAAAGGGACCCATAAAAGGAGTATACAAGCCAGGAGAAGTCAAGGAGTGTATTTCAATATCACTTATTAAATAAAATTTTCAAATAGTTCCATTGTCACCAAATAAGGATTTAGGATACCGAACCCATTATCATTTCATAAAACTTATAAAATAAATTAAAAAAAGAAATTATACACCCATTAGAAAATTTTAAACCCACATAAACACAATGAAATTTATGTTTGAAAACCCATACAATTCCATAGGCCAAAAAATCCTTCAAACCATTTTAGAAAAATTACCTCAAGGTATTTTTACAAGTGGAAACCGAAGATAGAATTCAAATATTAATTTGAAATACTTTAAAGAACCACATTTTAAAGTTCTATGAGGTGAAAAACCCAATTCAAAACCATATTCCCTTCTAATTTTTCTGTCTATTCATTGAAATACAAAATCATGTAAAAAACCAATGCACAACATGTAATCCATTTCAAAAATCCCGGACTGAATTCCCCAATATCTTATCACATTTGAACATTCCATTTCAAATATAAAAACATGAAATGTATAAATAATTCCAATTATAATACATTTAAAACTCAATGAAATGGTTTCAAATTTCCACAAAAAGATCACATATAATTATAATTTAATAAAAATGGAATTTATAAATCAAAACCACAATTTTATTTTCAAAAAGAAATAATGGAATAGAACAACCTACCTCAAAACATATCTTTCTTGAGGAAAACCACACAGATCTAAACTATTTTTCATACATTCATAAGAACTTTAAAACACACACACACACACACACACACACACACATATATATATACCATTTGACCCAATTTATATATATTCCCCTCACTATGAAGGAATATGGAAAATGAAGGTGTATATATATATTCACTTGCTTATGAATACACATGATATTCACCATCAAAGAGAACAATTACACCCAAAGACACTTTATGGAAACTAAATATCACAAAATCCATTATTCAAATTTCAAAAAAAGAAAAATTTAAAAGATAAGATAAATCATTAAGTAGAAGGGAAGATAAAATGGTCTGAATCACTTCTCTTTCAGTGGTGGGTGCCAAAGAATGCAAAAAGTGGACCTGAGAGACCCATCATATGAACTAACAATGGACGTAAATATCAAAAAATAAGTTCTAAAATGGAACTAGGGTTCAACCAAATAGATTAGGTTATCATGAGAAGTGTAAAATGCTTAATCCTGGAGGAGATGGAGGAAGAGGCCATACCTCAAGGGATTGACCAAGAATCCATAAATAATCTAGTATAATCATTGCATGAGAAGGGGACATAAGGGATAAAAGTCACACGCAAGTGGAGGGGATACCAGATGTGGGCTATCATGCAAAAAGGAAGTGGGAGAAAGAGAGAATAAATAGGTTTTCAGAATAAACAAGAGTGTAAAAAATAAATTAAGATATATAGTTTTTTCACAATGGTCATGGGATAAAGATTAGGTTCAATATTTACCAAAATGTGCACCAATCATGTTTTACCTAATGTATAAGCATGTGACACCAACATGGATAACCCTATTGATTTATATCGATCACATAACTATTCCAAAATATCATGAATCAACATTATCCTAGTTTTAGATTCTCACACATGTTTGGTGCATGATTACTCCTAACCGTATATATACTGTTCACAACACCACTTCCATTAAAATTTTTATAATTCTATCTTGAAACTCTCAAGAACCCATATTGGATCAAGATTAATAAAATTTATTAATTATTGTTTACCACAATGACTTTGTGGGTGTTATAAAATCCCCACCATACCAAATTCATCCCCTTGAATGTTTTAGGTCTAAGTAGTGGTCAAAATAAGAAATGAGTTTTAAGATGACTCCCATGAAAATGTTAATTCCTCTAAAAGTAGAGTGAATACTCAAGAAACCAACATTACTAAAACAAAACCTTGACATAACAAAATAAAAGAAGGATCTAAATAATTATAGACTAAACATTGGTGTCCCCACCATTTAGAAATTAACTCAAATGGTGGAATAAAAAACAACAACTTACCAAAAAAGGAGAGAGTCATTATGAAACTAGATTCAAAAGAAACAAAAAATGGAATTAAAAAAACTCTTCTAGTAAAATAAAATCACAAATACCACATTCAAAACCATAAGTAGAACTCAAGTGTTAAACATCCTAAAGGAATACAAAACGGATCACCAAGACATGAGGAATCCAAACAAAACAAATTCAATAATGAAAAACTAAATTGTTAAGAAATTATAGGGATTTATCTTAAGGGCCACAATTATAATATGAGGGTGTTCAAATCTAACTCCTAAAACACCATCCCATGAAAATTTTTATGGATAAAATCCCAATGGGATCCACTGACTGACAAGAAATAAAACTACACTCCATATATCCAAACATGCACCCTAGGTCTTACCTACATATAATGAGACTGAAATCACGCACAAAGGATATCTACATGAGGGAATCCACAAATATCAATAAATTAATCATGAAAATATCCCCAATCAAAAGACAATCAATAATGATAAATCAAATAAAAACATAAGAAAACACTAGTCCACAGAGTCCTCAAGAAACAAATACTCTAAACCCAATGAGTATAAATTTCAAAATGGACTTTCACCCATAATAGACATAACAATATACCCAAAATATTACAAAAAAGTTGTCACTCAGTAATAAAATCTCATTTGAGAGCTCACACATGAGAATCTAAGAAGAAATGATCCTCTTTGATCCATACATAAACAAGTATTCACTAGTTTATACCACTGGTCCTAATAATATTCAAAGAGAAGTCAAGATATACTAACTCAGATTAACCCAAATGACAACTCCCCAAAGAGGAAACCGCACCATCCATTGCAATTTCAGCATGGGAAGTGTGAAACACGATGAAAAATGTCCCCTAATATGAACACTCTACTTTTACGATAGACCATTCTAGAAGGGAAAGGTCCCACATCAAACAATCTAAAACATATGTTCTTATGTTTTCATGTCCATAAAATCATAACCAACTATCCCAAAATATTCACGAGAGAAAACCAAAACAAAATATTTATTAAAAAAATAAGTGTTTTACCAAAATATCATTTTTAGAAACAAGTCACAACTAAAAATGTGCCATATTACCTTAAAATTATAATAGAAACCATTTTTAAAAATTTGAACTCCAAACCCTAACCCAACTTGGTATTTTAAAATGTTTCCAAAAGAGATTAAAATACCACTATTTTTTATAACTAAAAAACCATTATAGTATTCTAAATGAAACACACATTTTTCTTTTTGAAATAGTTTTCAACTCACTAACCCCTATGAAAAAAACTCACAAATGGTAAAATCCAAAATTAGAAATTAGTTATTTACTGAAAAATAATAATATAAAATTTAAAATCATCATGAAATTGATTGTACAAATCAATCAAATATAAAAACATTTTACAAATTTCAAATAATGCTATCTGTTTCAAAATACTGCAAAAAACCATTCTTATTTTGAAAACAATACCTAAGTCCTTATTTTAAAACAATGTGTTATTTCCTTGAAAATACATTTTCCACACATGTAAAATGAATTTCAAATCACATTCACAAACTACATCACAAAGGTATAATGAAAGACTCAATCAAAAACCCATATAATGATTCCAATATATCACAAGACCGATCATTAGCCCTATCCCGTTTACATTACACACATGGATATAAAAGGGTTAATAGGTTTAAATTAGAAAATAAATCATGATGTAGAATCAAGAAAAATCTTTGAAACATAGTGTTCATCCACACTCCATTCATTCATTGGTTCCGAGAGTGTCTATAATATTAATCGTTTCATCATTGCATTGTTTTTTGGACCTATGAACCAACCTAACATATTTAATTCCTTCTTACCTACCACACAATAGTCCAATATTACCCCAAGGCAACTAATATATTTTAATAAGGATAAAATAATAATCAATTATAAATAAACTTAAATTTAAATTCAAAACTCAACTCCCACTTCCCTTGGAAACTCAAAGCATGTGGAAGGAGATATATAACTAGACTCCCTACACAATCTTCCTGAGACCCAATGAAAAATCTAACTAGATATTATCCTAAAAATGAAAATTTCCAAGGGTAATCCAAAGTCATAGTAAGATATGAAAAAGAAAAACCTAAGATATAAAACCATTTTTAGTGAACTTATCTGGGTCATCCATCTAACAAACGTTTAAATCATCCCATAACATGCCTAAAGGGAATTTCTAATCCCCAAGGGATGAAAAATATTTCCTAGGAATCATAAAAAGTTATTTCGGAATGGGTTCTCCATATAATAAAATTTATAAAGATAGACGGAATAAAATAATAATTCAACATGACATTTCTATACAGTAGACATCCATGCCGAAGGAGTAAAAATAAATAATAAAAAAGAGAAACAAAGAAAACACATTAGCTAAACTCTCAACTACCCTGGTCTCCCTACAATACAAATAAAACTATGATCCACCACCAGTGACCTTCTGTACCCATTTTTATAATATAATTACTATCTTTCAGTAAAAATTTATAGAATACTAACTTCATGAAATCTAATAAAATAAACCCTAGCATAAAAAATCAATACTCTCATAAGTGGCAGGATGAAGAAGAAATAATAGCATGAAAGTGAGAAAATGATATAGGCATAAGAACATAAATTACATAGTAGGCCACCATTACGCACTGAATTAATGAAATATATCTCATAAGTCAATTCATCAATTCTAGTTTGCAAAATAAACTATAATTTAGGGTTTTCACATATATCTCATAGGAAACAAAACATATCAATAATAATTTTCATAACATTTTTCTCTATTTTTCAACTCCAAAAACAATTTTTTTGAAAACAATACATCATCCTAGGTCATTATGAAATCACACACACAATTATATTTCTAAAAAACAACCCTTTTGTTTTATCTAAATGAAAATTTTCATTAAAAATATTTAAAAGGATAGATCCACCTTTAAACCCAAAGACCAATTTTGAAAATCACTATAAATTACCCACACAAGAGACTTAAATTTTAAAAATGATTGTTCAATGTGTTTTAAAACTCATTTTACATATAAATTAGTAATCACCCATGTATCAAGAATAAGAAAGTAGGAACCACATATACCACAAGGCATACATTAGAACAAGTAGAATCATGTCCATAATAATGAATGATGGGGAAATGATACCACTAAAAACTAGATCATTGTACCAAAAAAACTCACCTAGAAATCCAATGTGGAATGGAATCCACCTAAGGCCTCAAAAATACAAATAATCTTACTATATATTGGTATAACCGCTCGAGATAGCTGCTGACTTGTGCTATGTTCATACTATCATTCCAATTTCTCACACATGCATCACAGTGATAAAGAACTCTAACCTAGAACTTATTTCTACCACAAATAGTGGGAAACTAGTGACTTTTGAAAAAACTATAGGAACATGCTAGATCATACATTTAGTACCCAGGATATAACGACCCATACTTTACATACATTGTTAATACTTCGAAATTGAAGCACACTTATTACAACATATGACAAAACCACAAAGGACCGTATAGGTATAGTGTCTTTAGAAACTGGGAAACATAAACAACTGGTTCATAAATCTTCTACAGTGTCTCCCATTTATTTCATCATATCTAGGGTCCCTTTTAGCATATTCTACTTAATATCCATCTTCCTGACCTGGGGAAAAGAAAACATAAAAGGGTGAGCTCAAATGCTCAGCAAGGGCAAATAAATGAAATAAAAATCATATCATATCTTTATGAAAATCAAAACCTGCAAAAGAGATCATAATATCTTAACATGGAATAAATCATAGAAGTGAAAATGAGATCCCCATAATCATAACATAAAACTTGAAACTTTGTGGCATGCACACATAATCATGGAAAATCATTTCTTGTTAGTCACGACTCATCGCCAAGACTATCTTAGTGGACAAAGTCCCTTTCTGAACCGAGTTCACTCCTCGTTTTAGTCCTGTATCACTGAACCGAAATAACCTTCCGTTCCAGCCATGTCTATCTCATGAGATATAAAATCTTTACCCAATGCATTGGAGGGATATATAGGTCCCACCCATCTTATAATGAATCCTTTCTTATGTGTGCCACATAATCATAAAACATACATCATCGCATAACACATGTAACAAAAATGGGATTCTTGAAATATCATGACATCATAAATCAATTCATATAAGATAAAGGAATTCATAAAAATAATTCCATCACAACATGATCAAATCAATGTAATAATAGGGATAAAAACAGAACCCTTTATTATCTTAGATGGAAAATAATTTTGATAAAACACTTGAACTCCATTCTTGAGGAAAATATCCTTTCTTCTTCAAAAACATTTTTCCTTTCATAACATGTCATATAACTTTAAAATAAAAGAAGTTGATTAAAAATAAACTTGAGAACTTGTAAAGGAAGCTTCTTGGAAATAATGTTTTAAAAATCTATTCATGCCGTATAAGTTAAAAAAAACATTCTTCGTACCTTTGTCGGAAAAGTCAAAAAGTACCTCGTACGAAAAAAAACGACAAAAGATTCCGTTCATATTCTTTACTAAAAACTCACCGAAGGGTAAAATTGGATTTAAACTATTGTAAGTGGATGGAAACAATATTACATATTGAGGGAACATGGATGTGGATGATAAAATACACCCCAGTAAATACTTACGAATAAACAATCTCGGATAAAAATGAGATTGTGGTATTTTCCCTTACCTTAGGTCCGATTAGCTTTGTACGTGTCCGAAGCTCCTGTATAATGGTTTAAATAATGTTATTGACTTATTCCAGAATCATACATATTTATATGATATCATATATGGTCATATTATTAGCTTCTTGTTAGTAATATTTCATTGTTACTTGTTACTCGGGTCTTTATAACTTTTTGTTCTTATGCGTGTTTTGTCGAATAAATTCTTATTCTTATCTTTAGGTTATAGATAATTCATTTCCAGAATGGTATAAGTGTAGTATATACCATATTCATTCATTCAATTCATTTATAAAATCATTATGAAATGAAGAGCATGTAGAACGAGTCGCATCACATCGTGGAGACGGTATTCCGTACGTACGCACGAGTGATGATATCGTTCCTATGATCGTGGAATTGTATTAGAGTATATATATATTATTTCAGTATCAATATTACTTCATAATAATCATATGTAGTTACTCATTACACCATTATACCCATCCTTGTAAGGTGATGGTGGAAAATAGATTACACCACGGCGTGGAGACGGTATTCCGTACGTACGCACGCGTGGTGATTTCATTTTTCCGTAGGATGGATAGAAGGTGAATTAGGGTTGTTTCATATTTATAATAACATATCAGTATATAAGTAATACTGATGTTATTACTTTATCATGAAACAACTAAAGAAGAAGAAGTTTAAGAAGAAAGAAATTGAAAAGATCGGTAATGGATATTACCTCTTCTTTGGAACGCTCCTTTGAATCCTCCACTTAAGGAACTAAGATTGGTCTTTGGAGAAGACCAGGACCTCTAGGATTATTCTAGGGAAGTGGAGAGGAGAAAATGGCAGGGGTTGGCCGAGCTTGAGTGCTCAATTTGGTGTGAGGAGGAGGGGGAGGAGGTGCCCTTTTATAAGGGAGGTGAGGGGCACCTTAGGAATATCTCAAAATATTATTTTATATTAAAGTCAAAATCGGTTTATAATGGTTCCAAAGGGTCTTATTTTGAAGATGAAGTGGGGATGGGTCTAAATCCTATCAACCAATAGGATTTAGACAAGTTTAGGGTATTATTTTAACCTTATCAATTAGATTTAACTCTAAGTTAATTAATTTAACTTTTACCGTGTCTTTTTGTTTTCTTTCACTATATGGTTAATACACTTACTATAACATGCCAAACGAACCCCAAATTGTTTATTATTAATATATATATCCTTATCTAAGTCATTTGGCCGAACCTTAGATTTTTAGGAATAAAATAACAATTAATAATATAATATTTGATTTAAAAACTATTTTGTGTCAATTTTGACACTATTTGATATATGATTTTTGTGAAAGTCATATAAGAATTATATGTTCGAACCAAGTTGATTAAATCAACACTAATATATCATAGTAACCTAGAAAATTAGTGTAATTCATAAAAAGTCTCAAATTACATTTATTTTGGTATTTATATTATCAATTATGTCAATATTTCATTAATAAGATAATTACTGCATCATCTTTGTGTCATAAATAAATTAAATTATTTGATGTCTACAAATTACAAATAAAATATCATCATGTAGGAAATATTTTTAGCTTTCTAATGAATATTTATAGTCGAATGTATCTTATGTATAACCCCATATTAAAAATGATTTACTTATTAAACTTTGATTTTAACTATTTTAACCCTTCTTTAAATAAATTAATAATAAATGTCCTAATCTAATCCAAGTGGGCCTAAATGGTCATATTTTATTCCTAAGATTGTTTTTGGTCGAATTACACTTGTCCAATAGAATTAGGACATGTGTTAGGGTAATATTAATATCATATTTACCCTTAGTTACCCTATTTACTATTAACCACGGTAAAAATCGTAAAAAGTTACTATTCACCAAAAAATTATTTTCATCTCATTGAACCACATTTTCGTCCTTGATATTAACCGTGTCTCTCGGATTTTCGAAATTCCATTCACAGAAGCGGTAAAATTAAGTTTTATGCAAAATTCTATTTTTTAACCTACCACTTAGTGGTTTCACTATTCATCAAAAATTGAAAGTTTTCAGAAAAATACCAAAATTTCACCCTTGGCTAATTTCGATATTCTGAGTCCAAAAATGAAGTCCATTTTGAAAAATAAAATTTATAAAATTTTAAAAAGTGGTTATTACTATTCATAACGGCTAGTTTTAATAGCATATTGTTGTTTAGTGAAACTCGGTATTGCGTACGACGCAAGCTATCGAGGAAGGTCGCGATTGCGTGTAAAGAAAGTCAAGCAAGTGTTGTGTAGAAAAAGATTCCTTTGATAATTTATATAACATAAAAGTCTTGGGTGTTACATTCTACCCCCCTTAAAAAGAATTTCGCCCTCGAAATTCGTCACTTTGTAACAAACAGATGAGGATACTTCTCCCTCATCATATCCTCAAGCTCCCATGTAGCTTCTTCAAGTTGGTGGTTCCTCTATAAAACCTTCACTAAGCGAGTGGTCTTGTTTCGTAGGACTTTTTCGCTACGATCCAGAATCTCTATCGGTTGTTCTTCATAAGAAAGATCTTGCTCCAGCGGTACAACTTCTGAGCTGAGTACATGTGAAGGATCTGGTATGTACTTTCTCAGGAGAGATACATGGAACACATCGTGAACTTGAGAGAGATTCGGTGGAAGCACCAATCGGTAAGCTACCTTCCCAACACGATCCAGTATTTCGAAAGGACCGATATATCTAGGGCTCAACTTCCCCTTCTTTCCAAATCTCATAACCCTCTTCCAGGGAGATATTCGTAAGAACACTTTATCACCCACTTCAAACTCTAGGTCTTTTCTTCGGTTGTCGGCATAACTTTTCTGTCGACTCTGAGCTACTCTTATGTGTTGTTGAATAGATCTGACCTTTTCTGCCATTTCATCCACGAGATCAGGTCCTAATAGCTTTCTTTCCCCAACATCATCCCAGCAAGTTGGAGTCCTGCATTTCTTTCCATAGAGAGCTTCATAAGGAGCCATCTGAATACTGGAGTGAAAGCTATTATTATAAGAAAATTCTACCAAAGGTAGGTGTTGATCCCAACCTCCTTTGAAATCCATAGAGCAAGCTCTCAACATATCTTCTAGGGTTTGAATTGTTCTCTCAGACTGACCGTCTGTCTGGGGATGATAAGCAGTGCTGAAACTCAACTCTGTATCCAGATTATGCTGAAGACTTCGCCAGAACTTCGAGGTAAATCTCGGATCTCGATCAGATATAATAGAAAGTGGTACTCCATGTAATCTTACCACTTCCTTTACATATATCCTGGCAAGATGATCTAGAGAGAAATCCTTCTAATAGCAATGAAGTGTGCAGACTTTGTAAGACGATCAACTATGACCCAGATAGCATTATTGCCTTTGGATGTTTTAGGAAGTCCTGTGACAAAGTCCATAGTGATGTTTTCCATTTCCATTCGGGTATGGGTAATGGTTGTAACATCCCCTTAGACTTCTGTCTCTCAGCTTTAACTTGCTGACAAACCAAGCATCGAGAGACATATTCAGCAACATCTCTTTTCATGCCATCCCACCAGAAGTACTCTTTCAGGTCCCTATACATCTTCGTGCTTCCAGGATGAATAGAGAATGAAGAACTATGAGCCTCATCCAGCAGCACATTCTTTAATTCGGGGATGGGAGGAACACAAACCCGATTCCTGAACTTTATTATCCCACCACAATCAAGGTTGAATTCAGGAACATTTCTCACCTTCTTTTGTAACTCGACATCTTCTTTCTGTGCCTCTTTAATCTTCACATGTATAGATGGTTGAACATTCATTTGAGAAAGATAAGATTTTTCCCCTTCCATTATAATTCCAAGATCCATCCTTTGTAAATCTATAAATATTGGATCTTTTGTGATCCTCATCATGGATAAACTAGCATGGTCTTGTCGACTTAATGCATCTGCCAACTTGTTTGCTTTCCCAGGGTGGTAATGGATTGAGCAGTCATAATCCTTAATCAGCTCCAACCATCTTCTTTGACGCATATTCAACTCCTTTTGTGTGAAAATATACTTTAAACTTTTATGATCAGAATAAATATCACACCTTTCACCATAAAGGTAATGCCTCCAAATCTTTAATGCAAAGATTACCGCAGCCAACTCCAAATCATGTGTTGGGTAATTTTGCTCATGGATTTTCAACTGTCGTGAGGCATAAGCTATCACCATATCATTTTGCATAAGAACACACCCCAATCCCTTCTTGGATGCATCACTGTAGATCACAAACCATTCTCCACTACAAGGCAGTGTGAGCACAGGTGCACTGGATAACCTTCTTTTCAACTCCTTGAAATTCTCTTCACATTCCTCTGTCCAGAAAAACTTAACTCCTTTCCGAGTCAACTTGGTGAGTGGATTAGATAATCGTGAAAAATCTTTTACAAAACGTCGATAATATCCAGCCAAACCAAGAAAACTTCGGATCTCAGTTACTGTGGTTGGTCTCGACCATCTTTCGATAACCTCTGTTTTTGCTGGATCCACAGATATCCCCTCTTTTGAGATTATATGACCCAAAAATGCAACTTTTTGAAGCCAAAATTCACACTTGGTAAATTTGGCATAAAGCTTCTCCTTTCTCAGGGTCTTCAATATAATTCTCAAGTGATCTTCATGCTCTTCCTTGCTCTTTGAATAGACAAGATTATCGTCTATAAAGACTACCACAAATTGATCAAGATAGTCTCTAAAGACTCTATTTATTAGATCCATGAAGATAGCAGGGGCATTAGTAAGACCAAATGGCATCACTATAAATTCATAGTGTCCATACCTTGTACGGAAAGCCGTCTTTGGTATATCCTCCCTTTTGACCCTTAATTGATGATACCCTGAACGAAGATCAATCTTGGAAAAGTATTGAGCTCCGCGTAGTTGGTCAAATAAGTCATCAATGCGTGGGAGAGGATATTTGTTCTTGATAGTGATCTTGTTAAGTTCTCGATAATCAATGCATAGTCTCATTGATCCATCTTTCTTCTTTACAAATAGAATAGGTGCTCCCCAAGGTGACGCACTAGGGCGTATGAATCCCTTATCAAGATTCTCTTGGAGTTGCTTCTTCAATTCCTGCAACTCAATTGGGGCCATTCTATAAGGTGTCTTTGAAATAGGCAAAGCACCCGGTACGAGTTCTATTGAAAACTCAACTTCACGATTTGGTGGAAGACCCGGTAATTCCTCCGGAAAGACATCATCAAACTCCCGTACAATGGGAATATTCTTAATCGTGAGTTTCTCACCAACCATTTGAGATAAATAACCTTCATTTAGTGGAATCAATACCCATAAGATGGAAGAAATTTCCACTGGAAGGTTATGTTCATCCTTGCATTGGTATACGATCGTAGATTGATCTGGAATATGAAATGTGACTTCCCTTCTTTGGCAATTGATATGAGCTCCATGTAGAGAAAGCAAATCCATGCCAAGAATCACATCAAATTCCACTAAAGGAAGGATCACAAGATTTGCAGGAAGCACTTTCCCACAAACTTCGATCGGAGAAGAATTATAAACTTTTGATGCGATTGATGTGCCATTAGGTGTTGTCACGTCTAACTCAACGTCTAATTGTTGAGGTAATACGGTGATACCCTTAGAAAAGTCTTCAGAAATAAAAGAGTGGGTGGATCCAGAATCAAATAAAACATTTGCTACTTTAGAGTGGATGGTAAGTGTACCTTTCACCACATCGTTATCGTACTCCACATCGCTGATAGAAATTGCATGTGACTTTCCTTTGTCTTTAGCCTTAAGATTTTGTTGACGTCGACCATCATCATCAACCCTTGGATTTGGGCATTGATTGGCATAATGCCCCATCTCCTTGCACTTGAAACATTGAAGTGTAGTAGGTTCATTCTGTGTATCCCTTCCTTTGTTTGCATCATTAGACATCTTCTTCCCATTATCACGGCATTCAAATGCCCGATGACCTTCCTTTCCACATTTAAAACATTTACTTGTCCCTTTAAGACAACTCCCTCCATGTTTCTTTCCACACTTTGAGCATAAGGAAAATCTCATCTTCTTTTCCGTGTGCTCTTTAGATTTTTCTTTGAATTCCATCTTCCTCTTCTTATCAAACCCATGTGACTGATGGGTTACTCCAATCTCCATCTCGACTTTGAGAGCACATCGAACGATTTCCTCGTAGCTATTGAAGTCCCTTATGGCTAACGCCCTTCGAAGACTTGGTTTTAAGCCACTAAAGAATCGATCGATCTTACTCTCAGGTTGGATAATAATACCAGAAGCGTACCTTGCCAGTCTTGTAAAATTTGCTTCATAGGTACCAACAGATTCATCATCCCTTTGCTTCAGTTCAAGAAACTCTTTCTCCATCTTTGTTCGGAGAATACGAGGGAAGTACTTATTGAAAAATAAGTTCTTGAACTCGTCCCATTCCATAGACTCAATTTCATCCCTTTGCCTCGTATTCTTAACAAGATTCCACCATTGATCAACATCTCCTTCCAAACGGTACACTGCTAGGATGACTTTATCATGCTCAAAACATTGAAGAACTGAAAATATCTTTTCAGTAGTACTAATCCATTGTTCAGCAACTAATGGATCAGTAGACCCGCTGAAAGAAGGTGGACGCTGCCTCATGAAGGATTCAACAGAATGTTGCTCCCTCCTTTGCTCGTTTGGAAATCCTGCATGATTCATAGCTTGAGAAAGTTATGTGAGCATGGCTACAAGATTTTGCATTCCAGCTCCCATATCGTTTGGTTGCTCAGGGGGACAATCATTGCATTACCCATCGCATTCCGCATTAACACGGTTCCTTCGGGTTCCAGCCATTGACTAAAACCAAGAAGAATAGTGTGAGCAACACTAATTATAATAGGAAACCACATAATTCAAGAATAAAATTTTCATGCTTATGGTCTTATCCTAGGTTATTCAAGGCCATTTCTAAAACACTAAGATTGTGTACTATGCTTAGACTTATCCTTAGGGTTCTTACTAAGGCTTTCACATCCTAGTTTCCAAAGGTTGACTATACCTTTCCTCTGATACCAACTATAACGACCCATACTTTACATACATTGTTAATACTTCGAAATTGAAGCACACTTATTACAACATATGACAAAACCACAAAGGACCGTATAGGTATAGTGTCTTTAGAAACTGGGAAACATAAACAACTGGTTCATAAATCTCGTACAGTGTCTCCCATTTATTTCATCATATCTAGGGTCCCTTTTAGCATATTCTACTTAATATCCATCTTCCTGACCTGGGGAAAAGAAAACATAAAAGGGTGAGCTCAAATGCTCAGCAAGGGCAAATAAAGGAAATAAAAATCATATCATATCTTTATGAAAATCAAAACCCGCAAAAGAGATCATAATATCTTAACATGGAATAAATCATAGAAGTGAAAATGAGATCCCCATAATCATAACATAAAACTTGAAACTTTGTGGCATGCACACATAATCATGGAAAATCATTTCTTGTTAGTCATGACTCATCGCCAAGACTATCTTAGTGGACAAAGTCCCTTTCTGAACCGAGTTCACTCCTCGTTTCAGTCCTGTATCACTGAACCGAAATAACCTTCCGTTCCAGCCATGTCTATCTCATGAGATATAAAATCTTTACCCAATGCATTGGAGGGAGATATAGGTCCCACCCATCTTATAATGAATCCTTTCTTATGTGTGCCACATAATCATAAAACATACATCATCGCATAACACATGTAACAAAAATGGGATTCTTGAAACATCATGACATCATAAATCAATTCATATAAGATAAAGGAATTCATAAAAATAATTCCATCACAACATGATCAAATCAATTTAATAATAGGGATAAAAACAGAACCCTTTATTATCTTAGATGGAAAATAATTTTTATAAAACACTTGAACTCCATTCTTGAGGAAAATATCATTTTTTCTTCAAAAACATTTTTCCTTTCATAACATGTCATATAACTTTAAAATAAAAGAAGTTGATTAAAAATAAACTTGAGAACTTGTAAAGGAAGCTTCTTGGAAATAATGTTTTACAAATCTATTCATGCCGTATAAGTTAAAAAAAACATTCTTCGTACCTTTGTCGGAAAAGTCAAAAAGTACCTCGTACGAAAAAAAAACGACAAAAGATTCCGTTCATATTCTTTACTAAAAACTCACCGAAGGGTAAAATTGGATTTAAACTATTGTAAGTGGATGGAAAAAATATTACATATTGAGGGAACATGGATGTGGATGATAAAATACACCCCAGTAAATACTTACGAATAAACAATCTCGGATAAAAATGAGATTGTGGTATTTTCCCTTACCTTAGGTCTGATTAGCTTTGTACGTGTCCGAAGCTCCTGTATAATGGTTTAAATAATGTTATTGACTTATTCCAGAATCATACATGTTTATATGATATCATATATGGTCATATTATTAGCTTCTTGTTAGTAATATTTCATTGTTACTTGTTACTCGGGTCTTTATAACTTTTTGTTCTTATGCGTGTTTTGTCGAATAAATTCTTATTCTTATCTTTAGGTTATAGATAATTCATTTCCAGAATGGTATAAGTGTAGTATATACCATATTAATTCATTCAATTCATTTATAAAATCATTATTAAATGAATAGCATGTAGAACGAGTCGCATCACATCGTGGAGACGGTATTCCGTACGTACGCACGAGTGATGATATCGTTCCTATGATCGTGGAATTGTATTAGAGTATATATATATTATTTCAGTATCAATATTACTTCATAATAATCATATGTAGTTACTCATTACACCATTATACCCATCCTTGTAAGGTGATGGTGGAAAATAGATTACACCACGGCGTGGAGACGGTATTCCGTACGTACGCACGCGTGGTGATTTCATTTTTCCGTAGGATGAATAGAAGGTGAATTAGGGTTGTTTCATATTTATAATAACATATCAGTATATAAGTAATACTGATGTTATTACTTTATCATGAAACAACTAAAGAAGAAGAAGTTGAAGAAGAAAGAAATTGAAAAGATCGGTAATGGATATTACCTCTTCTTTGGAACTCTCCTTTGAATCCTCCACTTAAGGAACTAAGATTGGTCTTTGTAGAAGACCAGGACCTCTAGGATTATTCTAGGGAAGTGGAGAGGAGAAAATGGCAGGGGTTGGCCGAGCTTGAGTGCTCAATTTGGTGTGAGGAGGAGGGGGAGGAGGTGCCCTTTTATAAGGGAGGATAGGGGCACCTTAGGAATATCTCAAAATATTATTTTATATTAAAGTCAAAATCGGTTTATAATGGTTCCAAAGGGTCTTATTTTGAAGATGAAGTGGGTATGGGTCGAAATCCTATCAACCAATAGGATTTAGACAAGTTTAGGGTATTATTTTAACCTTATCAATTAGATTTAACTCTAAGTTAATTAATTTAACTTTTACCGTGTCTTTTTGTTTTCTTTCACTATATGGTTAATACACTTACTATAACATGCCAAAAGAACCCCAAATTGTTTATTATTAATATATATATCCTTATCTAAGTCATTTGGCCGAACCTTAGATTTTTAGGAATAAAATAACAATTAATAATATAATATTTGATTTAAAAACTATTTTGTGTCAATTTTGACACTATTTGATATATGATTTTTGTGAAAGTCATATCAGAATTATATGTTCGAACCAAGTTGATTAAATCAACACTAATATATCATAGTAACCTATAAAATTAGTGGAATTCATAAAAAGTCTCAAATTACATTTATTTTGGTATTTATATTATCAATTATGTCAATATTTCATTAATAAGATAATTACTGCATCATCTTTGTGTCATAAATAAATTAAATTATTTGATGTCTAAAAATTACAAATAAAATATCATCATGTAGGAAATATTTTTATCTTTCTAATGAATATTTATAGTCGAATATATCTTATGTATAACCCCATATTAAAAATGATTTACTTATTAAACTTTGATTTTAACTATTTTAACCCTTCTTTAAATAAATTAATAATAAATGTCCTAATCTAATCCAAGTGGGCCTAAATGGTCATATTTTATTCCTAAGATTGTTTTTGGTCGAATTACACTTGTCCAATAGAATTAGGACATGTGTTAGGGTAATATTAATATCATATTTACCCTTAGTTACCCTATTTACTATTAACCGCGGTAAAAATCGTAAAAAGTTACTATTCACCAAAAAATTATTTTCATCTCATTGAACCACATTTTAGTCCTTGATATTAACCGTGTCTCTCGGATTTTCGAAATTCCATTCACAGAAGCGGTAAAATTATGTTTTATGCAAAATTCTATTTTTTAACCTACCACTTAGTGGTTTCACTATTCATCAAAAATTGAAAGTTTTCAGAAAAATACCAAAATTTCACCCTTGGCTAATTTCGATATTCTGAGTCCATAAATGAAGTCCATTTTGAAAAATAAAATTTATAAAATTTTAAAAAGTGGTTATTACTATTCATAACGGCTAGTTTTAATAGCATATTGTTGTTTAGTGAAACTCGGTATTGCGTACGACGCAAGCTATCGAGGAAGGTCGCGATTGCGTGTAAAGCAAGTCAAGCAAGTGTTGTGTAGAAAAAGATTCCTTTGATAATTTATATAACATAAAAGTCTCGGGTGTTACACAGGATCCAATGACAAAAAATAACATGATTTAAAGTTCAAACAATCCATGTATAACACACAAGGAATAACCAAAGATACCCTTACCCCTAACAAAAAATAATGAAAATCCTCACATAGAAATTGGCCCAAAGAATAAACAAGTACATAACCACACAATGGGATAAAAAAAATAATCTCATTGTAATAAGGGACTCATATATGGGGTAGAAATGCAATGGGAAATCAAGGGGTGGCTTTCAATATCAATATTTTTATACAAAGTTCCAATTGGGAAATTAACACCAAAATATGGACCAAAATTTCAATACATTTCACATTTTATAAACCAGATTTCCAAACAACCCTTTAATAAATAGGAATTATCTTCACATTCATAATATTTGAAATCCACCCTTAAAATAAAGGAATTTCTACATGAAAACCCAAGAGAGGGAATATGCCAACCAGTTCCATTAAATCATTTTAAAAAATAATCCATCAATTTATTTTCACAAGGGAAACCATTCACACATTTCAAATCATAATTTAAATTTAATTAAAGAACCCCAGTTTAATGTTATTTCAGATCAAAACCTCACTTCAAAACCAAATTCACTCATATTTTTTTTTCTTTTCCTTGAAAACCAAAATCAAGTCAAAACCAAATGAACAACATGTAATCTATTTTAAAAATCCATACAAGTATCTTAAAAAACCATAGAATGTGTAAACATTACATTTCAAATATTAAAATAATGAATTTATAAAGAAGTTAATTTTTACAAACAAAAAAACTAGTGAAATGGTTTAAAATTCCTATAATAAGATCATAGATAATTATTATTTCATAAAAATGGAATTCAGAAAGAACACTCTCACTTTTATTTTCAAAACAAAAAAACTTCATAGAAACACCTACCTAAAAAAATTTCACCTATGATAATGGCCACTTAGATCCACCCCTTTATCGGATACATGCATATGCAACTTCAGACACACATAGAAACACACAAATATATATATATATATATATACCCTTTGAACTATTGTATATATGTTCCTTGTCCTGAGTGAATATGTACAAAGAGGAGATATATATATATATATATATGTTTGTGTGTGTGTGTGTGTGTTATTACATAAGAATAAAATTTATAGTCACCATAGAATATTTGAAATACCAACTTTAAAAAGTGGAAACTAAAAATAAAAAAATACCTAATTAAAATTGGGAAAAAAGAAAAAGCTATAAGAAATCATGCCTCAAACTATAGTGAGTGAGCCGAAATAATCCGAATCACTTTACCTTCAACAGTTGATGTTGAAACATGCATTAGTAGAATCTGTGGGACCCATCACATTGCCTACCAATGGATGAAAATAAAACAATTAGGACAACCTATAGTGACATGACCTTTTCTTACAATACATTTACATCATTTTAAATATAAACAACATAAAACATTACATGAAGAGGATCCAATGGTTTAGTGTCTTGGGAATACTATAACCATTCATAACTTTTACAACATAATACATAATCATTTATTTAATTCCTTCTACTCTAGATTCTTAATGGAACTTAACCTATCCTTAGTACATGTAGTCACCTAAGGATATACATAAAAAAGGGGTGAGATAAAATACCAGTAAGTGGATAGTTATGAACAATATAAAAATGGGTAAGCTTGATAATAACATAGAAAAAGGATCATGAACATGATAGGAAGCATTAATAAGACTTGAAACGTGGAAATGCATAAAAAATGAAACATCATGTATTAGTGGATAACTACCACATTCAAACATTCATATTTCTCTATATAATCCTGGGTGCACCAGTCACATCATAACATTATCATTATCATGAATTCCACATAGAACACATATAGAAAATGAAAATAAATAACCCATGAAAATGAATTTATTTCATCTCATAATAACACATTACTAAACTTTGGGTTCCCAAGAGAATGTGGGAATAACATACTTGATACAATGACCATCAAACTTGAGTGAAAAATAAAAGGTGTGTTTTTAAAAGAAGATTTCGTTGGAAAACATTTTTTTGACATAAAAGTAATTGGATAAAAATGAATATCCAAGTAAAGGTAAGATAATGATGAAAAAATTATTTTTAAGGAGTGACCATACAAAAAATTTAGTCAAAGATTGAGTACGAGAAGAATGAAAGTTGGGTTGGAGAATTTCTCCATACCTTGAATCTGAATGATTTCATCACTTTAAAGTCTTGTATAAACACATTATATTGATTAATTAAAAATTTAAAAACCTCTGGAACATGAATATGGTCCATTATGGTTTCATTTTTTTATTTTATGGGCCTTTGTATGAGTTATAGATTTTAAATATATTGTTCGGGAATGTTTATTTTCATGGTTTTCTTGAACGGTTCACTTGTATTCATAAATGGAAGTTCATGTAGAACATGGGTAAACATACAGAACGGATATTACATGTTATTAATGATATAAAAGTATTTTAGATGATCTTATAAGGAATTATGTTATATAACATGTGGATGGAGCATTATATAAGAATTTAATGATGATCGATTGGGTTAATTCAGGCGGTTTTTCATCCACAACGAACTTGTTTGTTTGAATCATTTAGTAATATGAAAATAAGGTAGTTCCAGAAAATTAAATAGTATAAAATACATATAAAATAATCTGGTTTAACTATAAAAATTGTTTCATGACCATATCATAAGTCAGAAAAGAAAAATAAAAACATTTCGTTCATTAAGGTGATACACTAACACCATAAGAACAGCATTTTCTTTTCGGAAAAAAAGAGAGGAGAAGGGGGTTGGATGATATAATATCCCATTAGTATCATAAAATTACATTATATGTATAAAAATGGTGTTATAATAACATATGGATGAATATATATGGGGAGATATTAAGAAAAAAACATGAATTTGAAAGGAAATTAAAGGAAAAGAGAGAGGGGAATTACCTTTTGAGTTATCCTATTGGGATCCTCCTAAAGGAAACATTTATTGGAATTTTTATGGGACCAGAATCATCTTGGACATGAGAGAGGGGATATGGAAGTTGTTTGGTCCAATTTTAGACAAGGATTGAATCTTGATAGGTGAGAGTAAATGAGGGTGTGAAGTGTGGTATTTATAGTGCAGCGGAGAGGGGATTTCACAATATAAAATTTATTAATATAATATTTATCCAAATGAAAAGGAATAGTGAGTATTCCATGACTAAATAAAGTAATTATATCATGTTATCCTGAACCAATTGGGCTTACATCATCATAAAATATTAAAATACTCTACAATTACTGTTTTTAGCTTAATTTATAAATTATTGTACTTCATTATTCATCAAAAATTCATGTATATCAGAAAAATCTAAACAATTCATCCAAACCATTTTTAATGTGTAGAATCAAAAAATGAAATCCATTTTTTGAAAATATTTTCTATATATGATTAATTAAATTTTTAATTAAAATCATAATTTACATGAAAAACACAGTTTGTAAACATAAAACAGATTTTATAATGCTTTAAAAAATTTCATAAGGTCTTATAAAAGTATCTTAAAACTGTAAGAAATATAATTTTTAATTTAGGAAAACATTTTATGAAAATTAATTTTATTTTAAATTAATTAATTAACTATAAATATTTATTTATGACTTTCAAAAATACAAATACTTTTACTATGGTAAAATTGTCACTTATAAGATGCCTAAATTTTATTTAATAATTCATGGGTAAGGTAACTATTATTTTGGATGATTTAATATTCATAAGGTTCATATTACCATTCATAAGGGTAGGTTACTATTCACAAAGGTACGTTACTATTCACTTAAAATTATGTTTGTTCCATTAGACTCCAAAAATGATCCCGAACACAACCCTATATGAAAGATATTTTGAAATTCAAAACATAGATGTGGAAAATTATGTTTAATGA
The DNA here is from genome assembly GCA_963277665.1 of Viscum album. Taxonomy (NCBI): domain Eukaryota; kingdom Viridiplantae; phylum Streptophyta; class Magnoliopsida; order Santalales; family Viscaceae; genus Viscum; species Viscum album. The sequence continues at coordinate 719,538,374 of OY728135.1, forward strand.
CAACATAGTATTTAGTATCATTGTGATTCATAATGGGATTATACAACAAGACATAATTATAATAAAGGTAATTCCATTGATAAAACTTTGGGCCATTACATTCTTCCCCCCTTTTGAAATTTCACCCTTGAAATTTTGTTTTACACGAACAGTTGAGGGTACATCTTTTTAATTGCCTCCTCCGGTTCCCAAGTAGCATTTTCAAACGTATGGTTCCTCCAAAATATTTTGAGAAGGTTGGTTGTCTAGTAGCATTGAACCTTATCTCTTATGTCCATAATCTCAAATGGGTGTTCTTAATAGGAGAGATCATCTTCCAGCTACATTACCCTTGAGTTCAGTACATGCAAGGGATCTGATATATACTTAGAAGTGATACGTGAAACACATCATGAATGTAAACCATATTTTGTGGAAGTGAATGATTATAGGCCATTGATCCTATGCGGTCAAGGATCTCAATGGGGATAATGTAACTCAGGCTTAGCTTCCTTTTCCTTCCAAACCACATGACTCTATTCCATAGTGATATTTGAAAGAAGACTTTTTCCCAAACGTCGAACTCCAAGTCCCTTCGACGGTTGTCACCATAGCCCTTTTTCTAACTCTGAGAAGCTTTGATAGGTTTATAGATGACTTGAACATTCTTTGTCATCTCTTTCACAAGGTCAAGTCCAAAGAGCTTTCTTTCTAAAACTTCATCCCAACTGGTTGGAGTTCTACATCAATTTCACAACTAATCTTTATATGGAGTTATCTAAATACTCTAGTAGAAGCTATTGTGGTTTGAGAACTCATCAAATGAGAGATGTTGAACCCATCCCCCATTTAATTCTAGTTTGTAGTCTCTTAGAATATCTTCAAGAATCTTAATAGTCTCTTCATATTGTCCATTAGTTTGGGGGTGACAGGTTGTGAAGAAATTTAATTCAGTACTTAAAAAATATTTAAGTCTCTTCCAGAATTTATATGTGAACATTGGATCATGGTCAGAGGCAATCGAGAGTGGAATGGCATGCAGTCTTACAAATTCTGTTGTATATATATTTTCATTTTGCTCATGTGAGATATCTTTCCGAATAACAATAAAATTGACAATCTTGGTGATTCGATCAACCACAACCCATATTAAATTATTTCCCTTTGATGTCTTCAGGAGACCTATGACAAAGTCCATAGTGACATTCTCCCATTTCCACATGGGTTTAGGTAATGGTTGCATCATCAGTTTAGAATTTTTTCGCTCTAATTTAGCTTGCTCACATACCAAGAACCTTGATATATATTCCACTTTTCCTTCTTCATGTTATCCCACCAGAAGTGTTTATGTCGATCTTGGTACATCTTGTTGCTACTACGATGGATAGAGAATGTTTAGCTATGTGTATTTTCCAAGAGCTCCATCTTTATCATGGGTGAATAAGGCACACAAAGCCACATTCCAAACTGAATCACACCTTCATCATTGATATGTAACTCATGCAACATCCCTTCCATTACTACATTCACCTTCTTTTGAAACTCCAGATCGTCACTTTCTTCCTCCTTAATCTTCTCTTGGATAAATTATTGTGTAATCATTTGGGAAAGGTAGGATGTCTACCCTAACCTTATTATTTCCAAATATATCCTTTACATATCCAATAATATAGGTTCTTTCTCAATCCATAACATAGATAGAGTAGAAGGTTTTATTTTTCATATAAAATTAGATAGTTTATTCGCCTTTCTAGGATGATAGTGAATAGAGAAATCATAATCTTTGATTAGCTATATCCATCTCTTTTGACGCATGTTGAGATCCTTTTTGGTGAATATATACTTTAAGCTATTTTGGTTATTGTATATGTCAAACTTTTAACTATAAAGGTAGTACCACCATATTTTCTAGGAAAAAATCATGGCTTCTAGATCTAGATCATGAGTTGGGTGGTTCTTCTCATAGATATTCAACTGACATGAGGCATAAGCTATCACATTATCATTTTTCATGAGTACACAAACCAATCCCTTCTTTGAAGCATCATTGTATGTCACCAAACTTTCTCCACTTTTTGGTAGTGTGAGTACAGGTGCAGTGATCAACCTTCTCTTTAGATCATTGAAGCTCCCCTAACATTCTTTTATCCAGAAATATTTTACCCATTTCCTTATTAACTTAGTTAGCGGGCTAGAAAATCGTGAGAAATTTTTCAAAAAACATCAGTAGTACCCAGATAATACAAGAAAACTATGTCTTTAAGTGACACTAGAGGGCATGGGCCATTCTTCAATCACTTTTGTTTTTAAGGGCCCACAGAAATTCCCTCTCTTATGATCACTTATCAGATGAACATGAATTTCTTCATCCAAAAGTCAGAGTTTCAGAACTTGGCATACAAATTATATATTCTTAATGTCTCCAACACAAGTCTTAGATGTTCTTCAAGTTCCTCCTTGATTATGGAGTAGATGAGAATATCATCAACAAAAACTAACACAAATTTATTGAGGTAATGTCTAAAGGATATATTCATCAAATCCATGATGATTTATGGGGTATTAGTAAGTCCAAAGGGCATCACCAAAAACTCATTGTGCCCATAACTTGTACAGAAGGCAGTATTTTGAATGTCTTCTTTCTTCACCATTAGCTGATGATATCCAGAACAAAGATCCACCTTTGAGAAGTAATGAGATACTCTTAACTGATCGAACAAGTAATAAATCATTGGAAGAGTATACTTGTTCTTTATGGTGATCCTGTTGAGTTCCTGATAATCAATACATAGCCACATTCTTCCGTCCTTTTTCTTTACAAAGAGCACTGGTGCCCTCCAAGGTGATTCACTAGGGTTTATGAACCATTTTTCCAAATTCTCTTGAAACCGCTTCTTTAAATCCTATAGTTCAATAAGATAAATTCTATTGGAACACTTTGAGATAGTAGTAGATCTGGATATGAGTTCTATTGATTACTCTACCCAGCGATCTGGGGAATGTCCAAGTAACTCTTTGGGATATACATCATTGTATTCCTTCACAATGTAAATTTCTGCATGGTTTTCACTTTCCATTGACTAAACCAGTTGGGATAGGTATGCTTCTTCATAGGGAATCAACACCCACACTATTGAAGTATTTTTCAAAGAAGATTTATGATCTTACTTGAATTTTTAGAGGATCATGGGATGGTTCGGAATAATGAAAGATATTTTGTTTTCTCGACAATTGATATGTTCTCTATATAATGAAAGCCAATACATTACAATTATAGCATCAAATTCCACCAATGGAAGTATTACGAGATTTTCTGGAAGAATATTCCCACATATGCCAACAAGAGAAGAGTTAAACACTTGAGTTTCAATGATTAAACCACTTATTGTTTTTACAGATATCTCTACTTGAAGGTTTCTAGGTTTCGATTCTATAGTTCTAGCAAACTTGAAAGATATAATGGAATTCATATAACCCGTATCAAATAATAATTTTTCCATTATTGAATGAATTGGAAGTGTAACTTGTACAACTTCATTATCTTTATCCACATCTACAGTAGTGATGGAATAATCCTTCCATTTTTTCCTTTGTCTTTGGTGGCTGTTGAAATTGATTACCCTCAAGGACTCGAGGTTTAGTGCATTGGATTTCATAGTTCCCTTTCTCCATTCAGTTATAGCATTGAAACATGGGTGGTTCTATCCTTTCTTCCACCACATTCTCCTTTATTCTCATGTATTTTTGACACTATTGAGCATGGATTCCTACTTTCCAAAAAATTAAGTATTTCCCCATTCCTTTGAGGAATTTCCCATGATGCAACTTCTCATATTTTTGGCATGTGGGTCGTTGAGTTTTCTTCCCACCTTTATCATTAAATCCTATGGCTTGAAACTCCATCTTTGATTTCTTATCACCAGAGCTATGGGACCATTCTCTAAACTCCATCTCCACTTTGAGATCACACTAAACAAATTATCTATAACTCCTAATGTCTTGAATTTCAAGATCTATTTGAAGGTGTGGTTTTAATCCAATAAAGAATCTGTCCATTTTACTGTCATTGTTAATAACAAAATCCAAAGAGGACCTTGAAAGCCTTGTGAAATTTTCTTTATAGGTGCTGATAGACTCCTCTTTATTTTTTCAGGATATCTATCAATTCTCCCTCCACCATAGTGTGAAGAGTTATTGGGAAATACTTATTACGATACAAAATCTTAATGTCTTTCCATTCCATATCATCAATTTCCTTCCATGGCTTAGTGTTCTTAATCAAAGCCCACCATTGATCGACATCTCCATCTAGATGATAAATGACTAGTGTCACCTTCTCCATCATAGAAAAATGGAGCACAGAAAATATCTTCTTCATGGAGTTGACCAACTATTACACAACTCGTTTATAGGAAGATTCACTAAATGTCGGTAGTCGTTGCCACATAAAACACTCGATAGCCAGTTTCTCCCTCTAGGGTGAAGGAGGAAATTACCCATTATTCTGGTTATTATTAATAACCTGAGATAGTTGGGTAAGCATCCCCATTATTTTTTTTATCTCCACCTTCCAAATCAATGGGGATGTCATTCGGGCAATCATTGTATTGGCCTTCACATTATTTGTTGGCCTGGTTTCTCCGGGATCCCACCAATCTCTAAAAAGAAAAGGATATGACAAATAATAATTCAACAAGTCATGAATTAATAAAATTTTCATTTTTAAAATTTAGAATAAAAGAATAAATAATGGTATCCCTTTTTAAATCTTCTTGTTTTCATATTTTTAATTAACCCAATACTAGAAATTTTCTCTAGGGTTCACTAATCCTAACTCCCAAATTAACCAAACCTTTCCTCTGATTCTAAATATAGTGACCCATCCTTTTATTACATTAATTTTACAAAAATTTAAAGATAAAAAACATAAAAAATTACACTAATAGGATCCAAATGTTTAGTGTCTTGGGAATACTAGGACCATTCATAATTTTTACAACATAATACATAAAAATTTATTTAATTCCTTCTTCTATATCTTCTTAATGGAACTTGACCTCTCCTTAGTACATGTACTCAACTGAGGATATACATTAAAAAGGGTCATCTAAAATCCTATTAATAGGATATATAAGAACTATATAAAATTTTTCGAGCATAATCATAACATAGGCAAAATATCATGATCATGAGAGAAGGCATTAACAAAAGACTTAAAATGCGGAAATGGATAAACAAAATGAAACATCATGTCTCAGTAGTTAACTACCAAAAATACTTGTGGAAAAAGCTACCATCTTGATCACACATCATTTCACTTTAACTCAAGAGATTCATCACTTTAACCAAAGAATTGGAGCGCTGTATAATTTCAGGTGCACCCATCACATTCAAACATTCATATTGCGCTATATAATTCCGGGCACACCCATCACATCATAAAATTATCATTAACACGCATGCCACATAGAAAATATATCAAAAATAAACATAAATATCCCATTAAAAGGGATGGGTTTCATCTCATAAGAAAAAATTCATAAACTTTGGGTTCCCAAAAGAATGCGGCAAAACATACTTGATACAATAACCATCAACCTTGAGTGAGAAATAAAGGTGTGTTTTTGAAAGAAGAGTACTTTTGGAAAACATTTTTTTGACATAACCTCCAGTGTAAAACATGAATATACCATAAAAGGTAATATAATGATGAAAAATTATTTTTACGGAGTGACCATACAAAAAATTAATTGAAATAGGGAGAACTCGAAGAATGAAAGTTGGGTTCGAGAATTTCCCATTACCTTGTATCTGAATGATTTATTCAATTTTAAGTCCTATATAACAACAATATATTAATTAATTAACAATTAAGTAACTTTATTTACATGAATATGGTCCATTATTGTTTCATTAGGTTGTTTTATGGGTCTTTGGATGAGTTATAGGGTTTAAATCCATTGTTCGGGATTGTTTATTTTCATGGTTTTCTTGAACGGTTCACTTGTATTCATAAATGGATGTTCGTGTAGAACATGGGAAAACATATAGAACTGATATTACTTGTTATTAATGATATTATAATATTTTTAATGATCTTATAATGAATTATGTTATATACCAAGTGGATTAATTATTATATAGGAATTTAATGATGATCATTTGGGTTAATTCGGGTGGGTTTTCATCCACAACGAACTTGTTTATTTTAATCATTTAGTAGTATGTACCTAAGATAGTTCCATAAAATTAAATAGGATATAATATTTATAAAAAAATTTAGTTCAACCATAAAAATATTTTCTTTACCATATCTAAAGGTAGAAAAGAAAATTGAAAACATGTCGTTCTTGAAGGCGATAAATTATCACCACATAAACAACATTTTCTTTTCAAAAATTCAAATAGGAGGAGAAGGGGTTTGGGTGATATAAATTACATTAGTATCATAAAATTCCATTATATGTATAATAATGGAGTTACCATACCATGTGGATGAAGATATGTGGGTAGATAATAAGAAAATAACTTGATGTTGAAAGGAAATTAAAGGAAAAGAGAGAGGGGAATTACCTCTTGAGTTATCCTCTTGATATCCTTCTCAAGGAAACTTGGATTGGTATTTTGATGAGACCATAAGATTCATTGAAGTGGGATAGGGTATAGGGAAATTTTTTTGTAGAGTTTCGACAAGGATTGAAGCTTTAGATGTGTAAGGAAATGAGGGTGTGAAGGGTGGTATTTATAGTGGAAGGGAGAGGGGATTTCTCAATATAAAATTCATTAATTTTTTATTTATCCAGAAGATAAGTAGAATTGAATCTTCCATGACTAAATATAGTAATATTATCATGTGAATCCTAACCAATTGGAATTACATCAACATAACGTCATAAATGACTCTATAATGAGTGTTTTTAACTAATTTTGTAAATTATGGTATTTCATTATTCATAAAAAATCCAAGTATTTCAGAAAAATCCAAAAGATTCACCCTAAAAATATTTCGATGTGTAAAATCCAAAAATGAAGTCCATTTTTCAAAAACAATTTTCTAAATACTGTTAATTTAATTTTTTTAGTTAAAATCATAATTTATTTGAAAAATATAGTTATTAAAATTAAAACTTATTTTATAATGTTTTCAAAAAGTACAGAAGGTCTTTTAAAATTATCTTAAAACTATAAGACATAGAATTTTTAATTTATGAACACATTTTAATAAAATACATTTTATTTTAAATTAATTAATTAAATATAATTATTTATTTATGACTTACAAAAAATAACAATACTTTTTCTATGGTCAAATTGACACTTATAAGATGATTAAAATTTATTTAATCATTCATGGGTAAGGTAACTATTATTTTGGATGATTTAATATTAATTAGTGTCATATTACTATTCATAAGAGTGGGGTACTATTTAAAAGGGTATGTTACTATTTACCAAAGAATTATGTTTGTTCTATTAGACTCCAAAAAATCATCTTTAACACAACGATGTATGTCAGATTTTTAAAATTCAAAACATAGAAGTGGAAAAATTATGTTTAATGATCACATAGTATTTAGTATCATTGGGATTCATAATGTGATTATACTATAAGGAATAGTTAAAAAGGTAATTCCATTGATACATCTTTAGTTCATTACAAAACCTATAACATAGTGTCCATAAGAATAGATGGGGTGATGGGGAGATGATGAAAATGACTGAAATATAAAGAGGGAAGAAAATACATTACCTTGAGGGACAAACCACGAATCTAGAAAAAAATCCATTAAAATCATCGCATGAGAGAAGGCTGTGAGGGAGGATAGAAGTGGACATGAGCTAGGGGGATGTCGGATATGGGATATTACATGATAAGGGAAGAGAATCCAAATGAAATAAATAAGAGGGATGAAGGAAAGTGAAAGAAAAAAATAAATAATGGCATATTTTTTCAAAACAAATTTGACATGGAAAACAATTTAGGTGCATGTTTTAATAAACCATGCACCAAATATGTTGTCCCTACTAGAAATGCCTAGGGTATCGACACAGTTACCCCTAAGAAATCTCACGGTTGAACTAACCTTAATGAATACTTTCATATTGACACTATCCTGATGCTATACATGGTTATTCATAACTATGTGAAAACCACACATAACCACTTTTCTTAAAATTTTAAAATTCCAGCCCAAAAATCACAATAAGCCACAACATATTAAGATTAATTAAATTCATTTATTATTTTATTACACAATGAAATATTGAGTGTCACATGAAAACTCATTAGAATAAATTCATTGGGAATTATTTCTCCTAGAAACCTAATATTTCTCAAGTAGGATAATTATACCCATAATTACACATGGTGTTCCCATGCATTGGATGTCCACCAAATAAAGATAATAAGAAGTTAAAAATTAAAAACGTAACTAATTAATGTATAATAAAAATAACCATCAAACTCAATATAAAAATACATTAGATATAATAAAAAATTAAACAAAATATGACCAATATTATACATCCAAAAAATGAAATGGAAACCACAAATACCTTACTAAATCTCTATGTGAATCCAAGTAACTATCCATCCATGAAAATCAAATGGCTGCTACATGAGTGAATAAAATCTAGAACATGAAAATTTAATATAACCACCCAGTATACAAAAATAAAGTGGTGCAAGTAGGGTATATGTAATAAACAACATAGTATGTTTTCACGAAAGTGTATATGAATTTTATTTTTTATAATAATCGAGAAAAACTCTCTTGAAATACATTATTATAAAATATAATTTTATTTATTATAAGAAATAAATATCATAAATGGTTTCCAAATACTATTTTAAAATTTAATAATTTAGAAAAAGTTTAAAACCATCATTAAATATTTCATTTAAAACCTATATTTGAAATTAAACTTTAATTTTTTTTATTAAAACCGCATAAAGAGTAACCCAAAAAATAAATCACAAAAGATTAATTGGGAAACTAAACCAAAAAAAGTGACAAATTAATCAAATATATGATTATAAAATTAATACTTCATAGAAATAATAGTTATAATATGGTAAATTTAAAAGAATGACCTAACATGGTAAATAAGAATAAAAAGTGAAGTATATATAATGTCGTGAGGCAATTAAAAGTATTTTCAGATGATCCTAGGAATGTTTGGTTGAATATATATACTAGACTATCAATGAATTAGTAGTTTATAACAACTCATATTCTCTCAAATTGCCTCACTTGTGGAACACCTCCAAGGACAAGTTTTATTCCATATCAAGGTGGATCTTTTCAATCTCTTATAGATAAGATATTAACCATTTCTCAACATATCACTAAGATATATATGATTCCATTAATACATGCGATAAAGGGTGGGAATGTGTGTGATTCATGGAAAATAAGAATCAATATATAATTTTTGGGAAAGCATGACAACAACATACCTCGATCTACCTTCTTACATACTTTTCACCCAAGCCTGATTCTAAATCACAAAACTAACCACAACAATAATATTCATTCAAAAAGTAATTTCATATATAATTCCATCAGTCTTAGGCTGGGGGTGGAGTGCATCATTGGAATTCAATTGTGTAGGGTTTCAACCAAGCCTTGGTTTTAGAAACTAACCATATGTTTTGGACATCTAATTTGAGAATCCATTTCAAAATTAATATCACATTTGGAATTCCATTTTCACGTTCTAAATGGGCCCCTTGTTTCCAAACTATTAGCTATACATATATTTAGTTATGTATATATATATATTTATTTACATATGTTTTTACATAAAAATATATGAATATATATTTTAATATATAATAATTATATCAAAACCATTTTAGAATCACAAAACATTGAGAAAAAAGTTAGAACCATGGAAAAAACCTATTTATGAAATAAACACTATACATTGAAACCTTAATACAATAGGGGACAAAGACATTTAATAATTACACAATCCCCATAAACATGTAATTTGAAAAAAATAATCACATTGAAATAAACACTCAAGTACATTAAAATGTGAATTTGGATAAAAACATCCTTGTGACCCATGAATATTTTATTGTAATTGAGTAAATCCCTTTTTAATTACCAATTCTCATTTAAATCACATATTTATATTTTAATAAAATTCATAATATACATAATTTATGAGGAAAATAATTTATAGAAACCCATAATAAAATGGATTTTGAATAAAAATATATAAAATAATTGAAGAACCTACTCAAAACCAGCGAAGATGACCCAATCCTTTATAAATGAATAAAGTGAGGTCAAAAAAGAAATCTAAACCCCATAGGAACTGAAGGTATAAGAAATTATTTTCATAACCCACCCCAAGATTATCCAAAAAAGGAAACCATATCAAGATAAAGATAAAGGGTAATGATAAAAGGTAGGAGGATAAAAAGAGGGCTCAACCATTATCAAATTTTCTTGCAATTGAAGGAGTGTCCTCAAAACCATATCAGTGAAGATACGAGAGGCTACCCATAGTGTAAATTGGATAGGAAACATGATATGTAGAATATGGAGAGGTTAAGGGATTATAAAAAGGGAGTTATATAAGAGAAATTTCACACATTAATGTTTCATGGTAATTCTGATGGCTTGGAAACATGGAATTTTAAACCATAAATCAACCAATCATCCCTCATTGAAATAAGAAGGATAGTTGGACGGTTTGGTCAGATGGTTCAAAAAAATCTATAAAAATGATTCCTTCATTAAATTTTTTTGATGTGTTTCTCAGTTTAAAAAAATAGTATAAATAATATGATAGGGGAAGGAGTTATACCTCTTTCTTCTTCTATACAAAGGATGTAAAAATCAACCTAGAATAATAGTCATTTTATAATTACCCACACTTCCACTAGAACTCCCATTGGGTAATCTATAAATCAGTTAGATAATTGTAGAAACAATATGATTATATTATGAATTACCACATTTATTTAAGAATAAACTGAGTGTGTAATGAAATTTATTATTGAACATAAATCACAAAATCCAATATTAAATGAGATATTTCTTATAGTGAAAGGTATAATAAAAGTATATAGATCCTAGAATCTTCTAGGAGATTATAGTGTGTTGGGAATATATATTCCAACCTATATATATCTTTTAACCTCCATGGAGGTATCTATTCCTACTATGAACATACTTGAGTAAATTCTCATAAATGGTAACCTCAGTGATTGAATACTGTAGAGAGGCATTTTTTCCAACATCTTGAAGGTCTTAATAACTTCTTTTTACAGAGCCTATTTACTGTTTTTCTTTTGTCGATTCATTATTAAATGTAATCATGGCAGGGGTTTTGTTAGATCCTCTGAATTACATTTTATATTTTCCATAAACACTAGTAGTGTATATAATGGACCATCCACTTAAAAATATATAGGTTATGGTTCTTATTCATTGTGTTTTTTAAATCTATATTCAACTCCCTTCTATGTATTCTCATTACCTCACACATTCCCAAAACATACCAAGGAAATATAATCCACATTACCAATTGGGTTATAAAATTATTTTGTAGAAATTTTACCTAAACCATGATTTTGAAATGTTTTTAGAGTTTTTATTATCTATCACTACTATATTTTTAATTCTATAAGTTTATATCCATGAGTTATCGAGGCAGTTCATTGATGTTTTTGATAATCCACTAACTGTCTTTGATCCCAATCCATGGTGGGCTCTTCAGTAAATACTTATCGTTGGTAAATATTAGAGGGTTGAATGTTTTTCCTATAAATGTATTTGACTGATATGATTGTCTAAAAAATAACTACAATTATAATGGTATCCCCTGAGGCATCTTACATCCAATTCTATATTGGATTGATGAATATTTTTTGAATACTAGGTTATTTCATGGTGGTTGGAATTGTATTTCTTATATGCATCAGAACTATTTATTTCATATACACAAGGGTGGAACTATGTAAAAGGCTCCACTAAATACCATATATGTATGAATCATGTTGGTATAGGTGGTAATGTTTCTCTGACATTTTTCTGTTCCAGCATTCTCCCAAGAGAGGGTAGCTCTTCAATATTAGTTCCATGAAATCGAGATTTTAAAATATTTACCACATGAATAGATCTATTAGTATACCTTATAAATTTTTTTTGGACTTTTATGAGATCCAATCTATCACCTCTATAGTCAAAATTTTATATTTATCTATTATGGACCCTATGGAGGAAGTATTTAGAAGGTCCCAGTCATTGTTTAACAACAATTGATAAAATTAAACAATGAAATGGTTTCCTTTAATTTTTTTTGTAGTAAGGATACAATTAACTTCTTAATTATCTTCCAAAACTCATAAAGGGTATCTCCTATGAATTTTCAAATCCCATTTATTCCCTCCTTCACTTGGTAATTCTTAATGGAGGGAAGAACTTTTGGTGGGAGGATCTATGGACAATATTCTTAGTTGTGACTTCTTTTAGATACAATTTATACTTCAATTATTTAGTTAATTAAAATTAGTATAATGATAAATTATTTTATCTAATATGATAATATGCGACTCCTTTTTCAAAAAGGTGTTTCAAAATATGGAAAACACTTTTAATTTATTGTTAAAATATTCTCTAAAATCATGTTGTTTTTTTTTATTTTTAATAAATTATTATTACTATGAATGAAATTTTTTGTATATAGTTCTATAAGGGTTCTATTTAACTAATAAACATTTTCATTCATGTTATTATCGACTATAGGAATGTATCAATAGAATACTAAATATTTCCATATCCATTTGTTTATTGATCCTTAGATTCTAGAATGTTTCAACATTATCCATAAACCTATATATAAAATAACAATAATTTTTTTAAAATAAATATCTGTATGAATAAAAAATATATAAACAAAATAATGAAAAAAAAAGAAAACACAAAAAAAATTCCCTCCCTGAAAAATATGCTATGTTGATGAACCATAGATATCAAATCTCAGATATTAAACAACTTTTAAAAACAAGTAAAATTTAACAATGTGACTCATGTTGTATTTATAGTGGAAATATATTTAATTTGTTCTTTTTGTTTTTTGCGTGGGTTTGTTTTATAATAAAATATAACTATTTTTTCTTGAATTCTATTGGAAGAGTTTTTAAAATAAATATTTAAAATAGTTGATTCACTATAGTCATTCCCTCACTATAACTATTAAACCAGGATTCATTAAAATTAAGATCTAATTTCCCATTAAATAGGAGAAATATTAATTAATAACAACATCCTCATATTTTTAGTTTAAAAATGGATTTAAAATGAACATTACAATCCCCTCCATTACCTATCCTAGAAATAATAAATATCTGATAACAATTGGATATAACCACATCCCTCTATCATATAAGAAATGAAAACTATGTAGGGGCCTTATGTGTTTAATCTAATAAGAATAGAATGAGTAATTATAATATAAAAAACAATATATTTCTATTACTATCTACATAAAAAATATACTCCCAGTAATATTAAGAAGAAACTAATTAAAAATTAAACTCAGTATCCATTAGGAGGGGTGGAGGAAGTTACCTTGGAACACAATTCATGGGTCTCTTATTCAATCAATATATATATTACACGGTAGTATAAATAATGGTAAAATTATACAATAAAAACACTAGTCGACCCCCTTGATAGTGAGTTGTTCTCCCTTTTATAGAGAAGGATGAATGCTTTGGAACTCTACCAAAATTGAGATAATCCCCATTAACGATTTGAATTATATAACTTCTATATGTGTATGGAACATAATTTATTCTTAATTTGTGGCTGAAATATTTCCCCACTTGATTCCATTTGATTTCCAATTACTACCTTCGGATAACACCCCTCTCAAGAGTTTTCATCATCTTTTTCTTGAATTTTATAGTTAGTGGGAATAAAAAATTTATTTTGTTATCATTTTCCTTATATAGATCAACATATTTTGGTGATGATATCATGATCACTATTCCTTGGGATTCCTTCCACTTTAATTGATAAAAAGTTATACTAAGTTTCATCCCCATGCATCATGGTCCATGTGCCACGAACCACCCACATATATTTTGGAAGAGTCTTAATAAATTTCTATTGTATTATTTATTGTGTGGCTATTTGTGTCATGGAACAATGCTTATATTCTCATAAAACATTAAACACAAGATCTTAATTCCCCACAAACCTGCACAATGCAATGTTTTTCATAGAGTCGTAAACTAAAACCTCGATATTAGGAAAATGAAACAATAGTTAAAAATTACCACAGATCATTACATAGCATCCATAGAACCTAGAATCCTCGAATTGGGATTATATCCTAATACTTATGAAATTTTGGTTATTCCAATTATGTAATATATGATCAATGTTACTCAATGGCCTTGTGACCCTTATGATTTACAATCCTAATGTCTCTTATGTTCCAAGTGCCCCTCATGAAATTTCCACATTTTCTTATGTATGATAAAGGTGAACTATATGAAATGAATTATTTACTTTTATTATAGAACATTCTTATCTGAATTATATGTTGTGAATCCATAACATGACTAAAAAATATATGAAAGACTCCTATAAAAAAGTGTTTACTTTTTTATAGGGGAGTAATTAGCTATTTTAATACATCCACTACCTAAATATATTCTAGAAGTTACTTTTACACAAGAGTATATAAATCCTAAAAGCATAGGGTATATCCCTTTATTTAACATTTTCATAAGTCTACAAACTGAAATAGGTATATTTCATAAAACATCTGCTAAATGCCAGACCAATTGCATCATTTATTCTCTAGGTCACTAGAATTCAACATCTGAAACTTTCACAGCATAATAAAACCGTGTAAAATAAATAAATTCATTTAATATATATATAAATAAATCTCAAAATGAATTTATTAATTAAATATCATTAATAATTAGACTATTTTAATTGAACTCTTAAAATTTAAAATATCCATGAGTCATATGTTTATTTAGGATCTTATGGAAATTTAGGTGGAAAATATATAAAATTATATTTTTTTCTAAAATATTATTCACTTATCAGATATATCCTAACACAACCACAACTATCAGTCAAAAAAATAATTGATATAACCGACTAGATAAAAATTATATACTCAAGGTTGATGATGAACATGATCACAATATCTCAAAATATACTGAGGTTCCTGAAACAATTTAAATGTTACCACATAACCTAAATATTTTTTTATGTGTGATATCCCATAATGTCTCAATGATATCCCACAACCCAGCTTCATGAAGTCAAAGAACCTATGAGTCTTAAACTCTAGGTAAATAATAATGGTACCTCTAAGGTAAAATAAACATACAACCGAAGAGGGAATCATCCCACATTATAACCTAGATCAACCTACCCATCAAATGAGGAAAGGTTTAACATACAATATATACATAAATATATAACATCATATATCTAGAGAATATATAAAAGGAATGTATTAATTATGATAACACACAAAACAACTATACATTCAAAATATGGAATCACCCACACGAGGTATATTGGACCAAACCATTTGAAAATATTAAAACATTTTTCAATTTAAAATGCATTTTAGAATTCAATTATCAGTCTATAAAAAATAAACCATACATTAACTCACACCTTCCTTGAATGCTATAATATGGGCCACTAAATCTCATTTAGAGAGGGTGTTGCTAAACCAATCAGTTAACCAATCTATGTGATCATTTAATGAATATTACGACAACAAAAATCCATCACATTTTATGAAATGATACAACATCAAAAAATCTTTCTATTCATAATAATAATATCACAAAAAATCCTAAAAAAAATAAAAGGCATTACAACACAATCCATTAAATAAAAACACTCAATTCCAAAAAACACCTTCTAATGATAACAATTATATAAATTAATAAATCTTTATACCTACCATAATTGATGTCAAAGAGAAAATTTTTCATCAAAATACTCAAAAACCCATAATATGTTCTATCCATATATTAATTTGTTAACCTTTGAACAAGGTAAAACATAAGAAGTAGTTTAATAACACCAAAACCAAAATTAATTGAATGAAAATGGCCCATGGAATTCTCTTAGTCCACTTATGATAAAAATCCCAAAATTCTGTAAACTAAAAATAGTAAATCTTATCAAATTCTAATGAAAATCCTAGAATTATACATGGTCCACCTAGATAAAAAAACAACTAATATAAAATAAATTCTATTATTTCCAAGACACCTCTATATACACAATATGGAATCCCCATCAATGAAAATAATTTTTACCATGATTCGATGAAATTCAATATAAAATACCTTACTCGGGAAAACTTAAATAAATAGAGAATGAAAAGGAGAATAAGATATAGGTAAGGAGGATATATTACCACAATATGGAGAAAATAATTGATAGAGATCCATCATATATAAAATATAATTATGGTAGGGGAGGAGGAGGAGGGGGATTATCCTCCCATCGATGTAGTCTAGAAAAATATGGATCCATCACGGGGGTCAATAATAACTTTAAAAAATGATACATATATCCTAATTAAATTAGGCATTAGTATTTAACACTAGAATCCCAATAAACCTTTACTAGGACTATGATGGTTGACCTTGTTATTAATTTAAGGGAATTAGAACAATACCACCTTTTAGCCCACCAAAGTCACAATGGATTTTGAAGGATCCCACCAAACACATTGCCTCTATAGGTTCAATGAAATATACATCTTAGGATTTTATACAAATACCATAATGTTTCATATCCCAATATAAACTCATGATATACCCTAAAATAACCTCTAACTAGATTAATATAAAAAAATTAAATCTGACACAGATGCTTCACCTCTAAAATGAAAACCCTTTTACAATTCCTCTAACACTAGATAATCCAGGGCATTACAAAATTTATACCATAAAAATATTTTATCCCTAAAAAGTAGAAATGATACTTATTTAAAAAAACTAGATTTATCGCAATCACTGATTCATTATTTGATAAATGTATTATATAACAAAATGATCATAATTATCTTGATTCACAACTCTAATCACTCAAATACACTACTCACTATGAAATTATAAACAATAGGATTCCATGTCAATAAAACATTATTTCCTAGTTATATTTATTATATAATAATATTAACTTATGATGTTTTTTAAAATAATAACACACTATTGGAAACTAACATCATCTAATGGTTCTCCTCGCCATAGGGGTTGTCTACTGAAATCTCAAGAAACATGGTCAAATATAAATTCTATAAATTTATATACATGTTAAATTAGAACTCATTTAAACCATAATTCCTTGATATTGAATAAAATTTATTATGATAATTATATATGACAGACACAATAATCATGAATCAAGGATCCCACTCAAAACACACAAGAAAAAACACCCAGGCCAGTCCACGTGAATTCATTAATATACTATATCCCAATCATATTATTACTAAATAAAAGTTATTTTTTTCATAAATTAAATTGAAATTATATATAAACAAGTAAAAACTAACATTAATTTCCCAATACCTCATTATTGTAATCGTATTTTAAATTATGGCCTTAAATCATAAAATATATACCCTTTATATTCTCTATTTAGAAATTTTTATGACAAATCCAATTTCCAAGATGTTAAATCACAAGAGTTTTCCCCATAAACAATTTTTTCATTAAAATAATATTTTTATGTTAAAACCACTAGATATATTTTTCATTTCTAATAATACTTACTTATAAAGAACTTTTAGGCATCACTTACTTGATCACAAAAGTTTTCAGTTCAAAAAACTTTTCTTGAAAGTATATTGACATCAAAATCCAATAATTTTGAAACTATGACACCCGATGTATTTAAAAAAACATTTTACCCATAAAAAATATGCTTATAAACTAAAATTATCTGCATTTTTATTTTTATTTTTTCAAAGTAATTGAAAATTATTTTAAAATACACTATACAATATGGTAATTAAACTTTTACAAATTTATTCATTCATAATGAAAATTTTCATTAGAATCACATGAAAATATGTATTAAACACCATATATTGTTACTCAAAATTTATTATTACAACCATAAGAAGTGTATAAATTAAAAGGGTACAATAAATATAAGATAATAAAATCATCAACAATAAAGGTTCTCTTGATTTTTCAATACCCTTGAAAATCACAAATTGCTAAAGAAAACCCATAATGAGGAATAATATGATGAAAGAAGAATGAATATTGTGAGATCTAAAAAAATCTATGGAAATGGAATGTGTGACATTAGGAGTGCGAATGAAATGAATGATTATAGTAGGTCTGTATATAGGAAAGAAATTTGAAAATTATAAATATGGTTATTCAAAATATCTTGATTGTAAATATGGTCATTGGATATATATTTATCAAATTGTAATATTGTTGTTGGGTCTTTTAAATAGTAATTTTAAACAATAAAATTCATGAATAATAAAAAATGATAAAACAATATAATATTAAATTGTGATGAAAGAAAAAGAATACTGTGAGGTCTAAAAAAACTATGGAAATGACATGTGTGACCTAAGAAGTGTGAATTAAATGAATGAGTTAAGTAAGTATCTATATGGAAATAAAATCTAACCATTATTAATATGGACATTTGAAACATAGTCATTGTAAATATTTTCATTGGGTATATATTTATCAAATAGTTACATCGAAGTTGTATATTTGTATACAAAATTTTAAAAATAAAACTCATGAATAATAAATAATGATATAAAAGTATAATATTAAAATATTATAATACATATATATGTGTCTGAGTTTTTTTGTTACATATTAATAATAATATTATAATTATTATTTTATGATATAATTTAAAAATAAAAATCATAGAATGAAATTAATATCAATGTATTAGTAAAATTAAAATTTGTAATATAAATAATTAATATTAATAATACATATTATTTAGTATAAAAGTAATATTTTGAAAATAATTTTTTTTTGCATCAAGTGTTGTATTTTTTATCCTAACAAATTAGATAAACCATTTTTAAATACTATATTAACAATAACTAATTTATAAATTGATTAAAAAAACTTTATGTTCAAAGAAGACATTTTCAATAAAATTTATTTTTTTTATTTTCATCTAAAAATCATATTTTAAATTTATAATTTAAATTACAAAAAACTAATAACTTCTTTAGTTTATAATTAAAAAATCATCCAATTTTATTTTTAATTTTTCTAAAAAGTGAATTTTTATGGAATCTTACAAATACAGTTTTTACTAAAACTGGAAATATTTTCTTATAAGAAATGTAGTTAAGTTTATAAAATTTTTTAATTGAGAATTTTTTATGGTGTGAAAATATAAATTTTTAATAATATACAAAATCTAGAAAACATAGGGTTGACATTTTAAAAATGTTTGTAGTATTTTTGAATAAATGAAATCATTTTGGTATTTTCCATTAATTAATTATTATTTCAGTAAAATTCATATTTTTAATTAATTTAAAGTCACACAACTATTACATATTTTATAAAAAAAATCATACCATGAAAATTAAATACATGGATAGTTTTATCCTACACATTAATTATAATATTAAAAATAAAAATTCTTCTAAAAATTTGTCTTACCCATTAAATGCTCTAACATTAAAATTTATTTTTTATAACATTTTTTATTTCAATCAAAAATAATTATTTAATAATTGTTAATAATAGTTTTCAGATTTGGTAAAAAGGTATATTTAATTTGTATGTGTAAATTTTTTTAAAGAGTTATAAATTTATGAATATTGTGTATTTTTTAAATCAACTAGATCTATTTTAAATTAAGGATATAACAAAAAGTTTAAGAATATAAAATAAAATTAACACTAATTTAATATATAATTAATATTAAGTAAGAATAAGATAACTTTACAATTAAAACATCACATTTCTATAAAAATATGTTTCATACACATTATATGTTTCATTTTAATATTAATTTTAAAATGTGTTGAAATTTAACTAGTAAAGTGGTGTAACGTCCCGGTTTTGGTAGCCACCCAGTGGCGCCCCATACATAGTTGGTCACATGGCCTCAAGAACATTTCCTCGAATTCTAGAGGCTTCCGACTAGCAGCAAGGGCCTTGGGTGTGATAGTGGAAAACTATTCCCACATTGGAAAAGTAACACAGAGAAATTAAACAGATAACAACAGTGAAAGAAGTAATAACACCATACAATAGTAAACAGTAGAATACTGAAAGTAAGAAACAAATAGAGAAAAAATATACGTGATGCAAGATACATATGTCTCAGAAGATATACAAACAAGCCACAATGTTGAAATACAGTACTAAACCATAGTACAAAAGAAAACTGATACACTCCTCAGCATCACAAGCCTCATCTTGGTCCCATGCTCTCCAGCTCCAAAGTAGTCAAGTACCTTAAGTACAAGGGTGCTTTCCCTTATCTATAACTGCAACAATATAATCTATTTGGGCCTAAAATCCTGACACAAAATAGAGTGTATGACTAAATCCTAGTAGAAACCCACTAAAAGATCTGTGCCTATCAGTCAGTGAATATATGTCAGGTAGTAAGTATGAAGAGTAGTAAATAAGGAAGTACTCAGTAGTAAACAATCCTAAAGTTCAATTGAATTCAAATCCATATATCATGTAATAGCTAATCAAAGAAGGTAACCCCATGGGATTACTCACAGCCTTACCCCTCTGGTCCAACCAAACAAGAACAAGCAACTATCTAGGAAGTACCCACAGTCTAACTCCTCTGGTTTAGCTTAAGCATAGACTCTCTAAGGAAGCACTCGCCGTCAATTACCCCTATAGTCTCATATCAGAAACTAAAAGGCGCTCTGGGGAAGTTCTTACATCACATTCCCCTTTTCTCCCATGTCTTGGAACTATAGACACTATGAGGAACCACTTAGCTCAATTCCCCCTATGGTCTCGCATCAGAATAGTAAAAACAGACACTATGAAGAAGCCATTAAGTCCATTATTTATATGGTCTACTAAACCATGTTCTCACGGGCCTATGTAAGTCAATCAAGTATAGTGATACATATCGGCAAAATTAAACCTCAAGAACTACATTCCTAAACAATCTACAACATAACAACATGTCAGATAAAACAATCACACCATCCTACAATACTATGAATGGGAATAACTTGGCAAACTAATAGGCTAAGAAGGACCAAACTGTAATAAAAAAACATGAATGGGAAAACACTTCAAAATCATAGAAATTAAGCCTATTCACATTCAATTAGCCTCTTCCGAAGCACAAAAGCATAACAAACAATTATCAGGGCTAAAATAGTAAACACGCAAAACACTATTCAAGGGTATTGGGAAATTTTGCACATATACTCAGAGAATTTGTACAGAACGGAAACAACCACCTACCTCGGTGTGAGGAGATCGATATACTTGAATCTTAGGCCTTGAATCACCTTCGAACATTGTAGATCTACAAAAACGTCTTTAACATTCAATGAAGGATAACTCTTGAAAGATTAGGAATCAGGAAACAAATATCTTGTGGAAGTAAGAGAATACTGAGGTGATCCCAATGAAATCGACGGTGGTCGATTTGGAGAACGGATGCTCGATCAGAAACTCATGGAAGAAACATGGTCGTACGGGTGCTCTCGGTCAAAGAAGGTTAAGAAGAATGTGTTTATGTCTATAAGATGCGACCCCAATCCATTTAATGAGAAAAACAAAGTACACAGTGTGTACTTTATAAGTACATAGTATGTACATTCCCTTACTATCCCCCACATTAGGTGGTCTCCCGGTCACCAAACATGGCCGTGTACATGAGCACTACACATCCAGCACACGACTACCCATTTTAACCAAGTATATAGTGTGTACTTAATTTTTTTTCCAGAAACTCCTATTTTTTATAAAAACACTAGAAAAAGGAATAAATACCTGAAAAGAAGAATCTAGGTTCTTATAAACTTCACCCCTTAAATAAATTCATCCCCGAATTACCCTAGTTAGGTGGTGTAGAAGAAGAAACCTGAACAACTCTTACCACTGTGATCATACATCAGCCTCCCTCTCCCAAGTCTTGTCCTGAACTCACCCTTTCTACCATAGCACTCTTACCAGAGGAATAGACTGACCACAAAGAACCTTTGTACTTCAATCAAAAATCCGGATAGGATTCTTGTAAAATGAGGCATCCAACTCTAACTCAACCTCTTCATATTGGAAAAGATGAGACATGTCTGAGAAGTAACGTCGAAGCCCGAAAACATGGAAGACGTCATGCATATCTTGGTACCTCTGAGGTGGCTACAACCGATAGGAAACCAACCCAACTCTCTCCAACACCTAAAATGTCCTAACATACCTCGATGAAAGCTTACCCTGCCTTATAATACTCTTGTGTCCCAACCTCGATGTGACACATAGGAAAACCTTATCTCTGTCCTCGAACTCTAGAGGTCGTCTCCGCTGATCAGCATAAGACTTCTGTCGAGACTGTGCAATATCCATCCTCTTTCAAATCAAGACTATCCACTCTGTGGTATCCTAGAAAAGACGAGGTCCCATCATAGCTTCCTCTCCTGCCTCTATCCAACATAAGGGTGATTATAATTTCCAAGCGTAAAAATAATCATAAGGTTCTATCTGTATAGTTTCTTGAAAAATATTTATGTAGGAAAACTCCACAAGAGGTATGTGCTTCTCCCAAGAACCTCCAAAATCTTAGATTCATGCTCGAGGCATGTCCTCCAGCAGCTGAATCGTACACTCAGACTGGCCATTGGTCTGGGGGTGGTAAGATGTACTCAAAAGTAATGTGTTCCTAAGGCCTTTTGAAGCCCCTGCTAGACATGAGAAGTAAAACAGGTGTCCCTATCTAAAACAATGAAGTGTGGAACTCTGTGTAGGCGTACTATCTCTCAGATGTACAACCTTTCCATCTCATCAACACTGAAGGTATCCTGGATCGAAAATAAGTTAGAAACCTTCACCAGTCTATCAATGACAACCCAAAGTGTATCAATCCCTCGAGGTGACCTCATCAAACCTTTCACGTAATCCATCACGACATTGTTACACTTCTACTCGGTAATGGGTAACTACTGTAGAAGCCCTGATGGTCGTTGATGCTCCACCTTCACCTGTTGACAGGCGAAACACCTCATGATGAAACCAACAACATATCTCTTTTACTAGGCCACAATTACTGATGGTGTAGATCCCAATACATCTTGGTGAAACCAGGATGAACTGACCAAACTAAGGAATGAAAGTCCCACATCAGTTCCTCGCGTATGTATGCTGACACCCATATGCACCCATGAAAACGCAAGGTCTCATCCTCGCCTATGGTCCATCCATGAATAGGGTCTCCTCCTGACACACTCTCCTGTAGTACTAGGCCTTAACAATATGATAGGAACCTCATTCGCACTCAGTCAAGAAGAGTAGAGGTAACAACCATAGAAAAAAGAAAATTCTGCCCCTATCTGCCATGTACCTCCAAATGTATCTCAAAAAACATATCCATAAGCTGCCACTCACTTCTGGCCTCTTGAACTACCTTTATCTGATTCCTCCTACTCAATGCATCTGCTACTGCGTTACCTTTCCCCGACATATAGGCAAGCACAAAGTCAAAGGACATAAACTACTCAACCCACCTTCGCTGTCTCAAATTCAGGTCACGCTTAGTGAATATGAACTTCAGACTTTTGTGGTTGGTAAAAACCAAAAAATGATCTCCCAGAAGATAATGTCTCCAACAATTTAAGGCATGAACAACATCAGCTAACTTAAGATCATGTGTTGGGTAATTCCTCTCATGTGGCCTCAACTGTCGAGACCCGTACACAACGAATCCTTCCCCCTGCATGAGCACAACTCCCAACCCAATACCGGAAGCATCATAGTAAACAATATAAATCTTTCGTGGATCTAGAAATACTAGTTTAGATGATGAATTAAACATCACTTTCAGATCTTGAAAGGCTCACATACAATAATTTTACCACAAGAACATTGCACCATTCTTAGTCAGACCCATCAGTGATGCTTCTAATCATGAAAAGTCCAGTGTTAAACATCTTTAGTATCCAACCAGACCTATAAAACTCCTCACCTCAAAGACATTCTTTAGATACTCCTAAGAAACTACTTCCCTCACTTTCTCTAGGTTTTCTGATACTCTTGTATTTGAGATAACATGGCCCAAAAATTGAATCTAATCTATCCAAAAGTGGAATTTCGAGAGCTTAGCATATAACCAATTCTCTCTCAGTGTATTAAAAATGATCTAAAGATGGGTAGCATGGTAGTGTCGAGTGTGTGAGTACACCAAGATATCGTCCACAAAGACTACCACGAAAGAATCCAAGTATGGATGGAACACTCGGTTCATCTGTTCCATGAAGACTGCAGGTGCATTCGTGAGACCGAACGGCATAACCATGTACTCGTATCGACCGTACCTGCTTTATAAGGCTATAAGAGGTATATCAGATGGTCTAACATGCAACTTATGGTAATCGGATATCAATTCAATCTTCGAGAAAACCAAGTATCCTCGAAGATGATCAAATAGATCATCAATCCTCAATAAGGGATATTAGTTTTTGGACATCAACTGGTTTAGATTCTGATAGTCCACACAATGTCTGAGGGTACCTTGTGTGTTTTTTTGCAAACAGAATAGGCGAACCCCATAGATAAGTACTAGGTTGGATGAAACCCTTTTCCTTCAACTCCTCTAACTTCTTCTTGAGATCCTGTAACTCTGGTACAACCATCTTATAAGGAGGAATGAAAACCAGTTCTGCTCCTGGCAGAAGCTCAACAGAGAAGTCTACATCTTGCTCTCGAGGAAAACATGAAAAGTACTCTGGAAAGACGTCCCTGAAACAATCCAACACTGGAGGAATGTTCAACTTCGAACCCCCCTTGCCATCTAAATATAGATGGGTAATATGTGCTGTAACTCCTCTTAACCCACGATGCTCGGGTCCCTCTCTACTCTCCTAGAAATCCCATTCAACCTTTTGAAGAAACGATCCGCTTTCTGGTGATGTGAAACTCACCCTATGACGATAGCAGTTGACAACAACCAAAAAGGGAACTAACCAGTCCATTCTGAGAATGACTTCATAGCATGTCATCTCTATGACATAGAGGTCCCACAAGAAGTGACAACCACCAACCTCAAGAGGGAACACCTTACACTAACATACACTAGCCGTTCTAGTCCCCAACGGTGTTTCTAGCGTCACAATATCAGTAAAAGAAAAGAGAAATAGCCCAAGTCTCTCCACAACTGCAAAAAATATAAATCTATGGGAAGCCCCTGTATTGAAAAGAGAAGAAGATATAACTGAGGAAAACTAGGATCATACCTTGTACTGTATAGGGTACAAGATCCTGCTCCTACTAGGTCTACACCACAACAAAATTCTGACCTACACCGCAGCCCTATGACCCTACCTATCCACACTAAGATGATCCACCCTGTTGCCTCTGAAAGCCTAGCAGCTGGCTACCTTGACCATGACCTCCACCATGGACCAAATGGCAGGAAGAACTCCAGTTCTCTGACTGGTGAAAAACTGGTGGTGCTGCTCTTGAATGCAGAGTCATAGAAGAACCTCTGTCACCAGCTATTGGAGAGAAGATTAGAAAAAAGTGCTGAAGATGCACCATATTACCGCATGATCGGCACCCAACAGGGTTTCTCGGGCAATGCAGAATCATATTCCTACTCTTCTTGCACTGGTAGCACACCACCTGGATTCCAGAATATTTCTCTCACCTCCTCAGATAACCGTGCGAAGACCCCCGATGGTGCTTCCTACTGTTAGTAGGAGGGATACTAACTCCAAATGTCGAGCTTCCCTGGCCTACAACTCTATAATCTCTCAGATTATGCTCGGTAATCAGTTCATGTCTGACTATAAAAGTGATGGAAGTCAACATAAATATGTTCACCTATGATCAGATGTCATGCATGAGAACATCCTCCAACTTACTTGACAGGAATAACTCATCACCTCCAGGAATAGGCGTGAAGCACTACAGATCTGTGAAGCGAGAGGAATACTCCATAACAGAAAGAGCACCCAACTCTAGACTCATTAACTCTCAGTCTCGATCGACCCTCAAGGTCTCCAGGTAGAAGTAATCATAGAAGGTGTGCTGAAACTCATCCCAATGCATATTTAGCGGGAATCCCACCTATGAGATCACATCCCACTATCTCTTGGTGGAATCCAAAAGCATGTACGTGTCGAGCTTCACCCTCCTCTCCGAAGGCATCTACAGATGATCAGAGATAGACAACATGTATTCTAACCATGACTCTATAGCTTGAGGTCCTCCTTCCCCTATGAATGTGGGAGGATGCTTTTGTTGGAAAACCCGTGTCATATTTTCCATAGAAGGGGAAAGATACGGTACTCCACAGAATGTGTTCATGAACCTCATAAAGACCCGCCGTAATTGTGCATCAGCACTTGTGTCTGGGATGATGGTTGGTTCCAAGACTGGAACAACTGGGGGATCTCCTGGTAGTCCTTGATCAGCCATGTCAGGTGTTTGTTCACCACCTTACAACTGGTGTAAAAGCAGAGGACGTCTCAGTGGCATGAATCTGCTAGGTCAAGCACACAGCTTATATTAAGATTATCCAGGACAGAAAAACTAGAAGTATATGAAGGGAACAGGAGAAAGAAAACACTCTATTTTATTAAAAACAAGGATACACGATGTGTATAATTCCTACACAACGTGTACCCTGAAGCCTTTCACATGGGTGTCTACATCTACCAACCCAGGTCGTGTAACACCCCAAACACATGGTGTGTACTTGAATCCTCTTCCCCTGCCTGAGTTCCCTTATACATCGAACCCACATGGTTATTCTAAAACAAGACTACATGATGTGTTCATGCCTGAAACAGTGTGTACTAGACAAGCTTCACTAGCCCGTGTTGTTAGTTCCACAGTCGGTTACATGGTAAAATCTACACATTGTGCTTTTTCCAGACACAATGTGTACTAGGAAGATTTAACCGACCCGTGCTGCTCGTTACATGGCCGTATACTCAGGTTAAACTACACGAAATGTTCCAGCTGGACATAGCATGATTAGAAAAGTCTCAACTGACCTCTGTTATTAGTGACACGTGTGGTTACACGGTTCTACAACATGGCATGTACATCTGGTGCACGGAACGTCCAACCAAATATTTCCAACCCCCTGTTTCTTACCCACACAGCCAGTGACACGGTTAGAGACTACACGGCGTGTACATACAGTACACAACGTGTACATAAGAAAAACAATTTATTCCCAAATAGAAGAACACATGGAATGCATTTAACATTACACACTCCAGATATTAAGCCTCATAAACTACTTCAGAACCCATAAAAACACTGAAACAAACATTGAAAGTGCCAAATTCCAATCCGTGAGGGCCCATACTCCCCGTGAATCAAGGATTGGCATAATATTCAAGTCATAAAAAGAAAAAAAGGCAATGATCTGCAAAATTCCAGTCCATGAGGGCCCATAACACCTCAAGAACAAACGTATGGAGTTACTTCAAATAAACCTTACACAAAGAAATACCCTATCAAAAGTAGGTATTTATCAATGAATCTATCACCACAACATGCATATCTTGCACAAAATCTATCAAAACAACATACAATCACTAATTCACCCTATATGGCATTGAAATAATGCATGACATGCGATTTCTAAAAAGTGCCTATATGATACGTGAGATGGAATACCCTCATCTCATTGGGTTTCAATAGAAATAAAACCTCAATAATCATCAACGACAATAGAAAAAAACATGTGAATCACCCAACAGTGAAAATCAATTCAACTGTAAAATGAAAAAACCTTAAAAATTAAAATAATGAGGTAAAATGGATTTTCCTTGTACAGAAGTTAGCTACTCCAAAGCACAACATATTACCAAGTACCTATTTCCTTTTTATCCCTAGCTATATGCTCCAAACAGTAAGTCGATAAGAAAAGAATGCCCTTTGATACCACTTGGTAACAACCCAGTTCCGGAATCCACCTAGAGGCGCCCTGTACCCGGTTTTTCACATCGCCTCAAGGGAATTTCCCTGAACACCAGAGGATACCTACATGAAACTCGGGCCTTGGGTGTTATTGTGGGGAAATTATACCCTCATTGGAAGAGTAACACAATGGAAGTAAACAGATAACAAAAGTGGAAGTAGTAATAACACCATACAACAGTAAACAGTGGAAGACTAAAAGTGAGAAACAATTGAAGCACACATATAAATGATGCATGATACATATGTCTTCGAAAATTCCTAAACAAGTCACAATGCTGAAATATAGTACTAAACCAAAGTACAAAAGAAAATAGGTAACCTCTACAGCATCACAAGCCTCATCTTGGTCCCATACTCTCATGCTCTAAAGCATCAAAGTACCTGAAGTAGAAGGGAACTGAAACATATCTATACCTACAGGAATATAAATTGTTTGGGCACAAAAGAACAACCCAAATAGGGTGTGAGACAAAATACCAGAAGGAAACCACCAAAAGATCTGTTCCTAAAAGTCACCGAATATATGGCAGGAAATAAGTAAAAAGAGCCATAAACAAAGATGTACTCAGCAGTAAACATTCCTATAGTTAAATTGCATTCATATCCATATATCAAGTAATAGCTAATCAAAGAAGGTAACCCTCTGGGAGTACACACATCCTAACCCCTCCGGTGAAACCAAAAAATAACACGCAACCCTCCAGGAAGTACACACAGTCTAACCCCTCTAGTTCAGCTTAAGCATAGACTCTCGGAGGAATCACTCGTCATTAATTCCTCATATAATCTTGTATAGGTAACTAAAAAGTGCTATGGGGAATCACTTATGTCACATTCCCCATGTAGACCACTTCGAGGAACTACAGACACTCTACGGAAGTACTTACATCAATTCCTGATATGGTCTCGCATTGTAATAGTAAAAGTAGACACTCTGGAGAAGCCCTTACGTCCATTCTTCCTATGGTCTACTACACCAGGTTATCACTGCCCAGTGTAAGTCAATAAAGTACATCAATACATATCGTATAAATCAAACCTCAAGAACTACAAGCCTAAATAGTATACAACATAACAACATGTTAGATGAAATAATCACACCATCCTACAATACTAGGCATGGGAAAAACAAGGCAGCCTAATAGGCTAAGTAGGACCAAACGGTCATAAAAAACATGCATGGGAAAAACATCCAAAGAATAGAAATTGACCCTATTCCCATTCAATTATCCTCTACTAAAGCATAAAATAAGAGTAGGCAATTATCAAGGATAAAATAGTAAACACGCAATACCCTGTTCAAGGGTATTGGGTAATTTTGCACATATAACTCAAATAATTTCTACAAAAGTCCACAAAACACCTACCTCAGCATGGGGAGATCAATATAATTGAATCCCATGCCTTGAATCAACATTGAACATCATATATCTATAAAAAAAATCCAAAATGTTCAATGGAGGATAAATCTCGATATAGGAGGAATCAGGAAACAAAGCTCTTGAAGAAGGAAAAGATTACCGAGGCAATCTCAATGCAATCAATGGTAGTCAATTCAGAGAAAAGATGCTTGATTGGGGGCTCAAGAAAGAAACACGGCAGTACTGGCCCTCTCAGTCAAAGAAGGAGAAGTAGAAGGTGTTTCTATCAATTAGACACGACCCCGGTCCATTTAATGAAAAAAAGAATGTACACGGCATGTACTTTATAAGTAAATAGCATGTAGTTTCCCTTACCGCCCCCGCATTGGGCAGTCTCCAGGTCACCACACATGGCTATGTGTATAGCCAATACATGGTTGGCACACAACTTCATAGAGTAACTGAGTACACGACTTGTACACAGAGTGTACATAAAAAATTTCCAGAAACTCATCTTTTTCTCAAAAACATTGGAAAACGGAAAACATACCTGAAAAGAAGAATCTAGGTTCTTACAAGTGGAGCCTAAATTCATACTCATAGTGAATCAACTTGATAATTAGGGTCTTTATAGTGATAAAATAATTATCAATATTAACTTTTATCAATGATTAATAAGCATTAGAATTTATAATATATTGATGTGTGATTTTTACTAAATATACTTATACAATAGACATTATAGAATACCATTTTAGTATTTTTGAGTAAATACTTCATAAATCAACTTTATTTTTTCACTTAACTCAATAAATACACCCAAATCCATGTGATAATTTTCTTAGTCATTAGATAACATTAGTTTGCATGAAAATCCCCTCTTTTAACCTATAAATGGAACTCAGTACCGCCCATTCGCTCATGAATCACCATAAAAAATGCATCAAACATGAATTTAATTTCCATATACCTCTATAAATCACTCCAAATTATTTTATATGGTTATATAGTGTCCTACCAAACTTTATGAATCTACATAGAAAGGTAATGGGTTTTCAGCTCCTCTTCCTTTTGATTTAGACACTTCCTTTATGATAATACATTTTTCTTTCTGTTTGATTTTGTGTCCATTTGTTCATAATCGTCCCTTTGATTTCAACATGATGAAATACTTATGTGATACCACCCTTATCCCTCAAGAAAACCATTTCATAATATCTTTTTTATATTCACAATGATGTCAAACTCACTCATTGATTCAATATACCCTCTTTTCAATTCAAGAAATTACATTCTTATATACGTATTTATTTAGGCCTCATGTACTTATGACCATGTTATGCCTCATGTAGTTATTATCATGTAATGCATCATGTACATAAGACCATTTTATAGATTATTTACTTATTATCATGTTATACCTCATGTAATCATGATATTTTCATGCCTCATGTGAATATTATCTTGTTTTTCCTCATATACTTAAGATAATTTTATTCCTCACACACATATGATCATTTTATACTTTATGTATTTATAATCATGTTATGAATTTTATTCTTATGATCATGTTATCCCTATTTTTATTATGTTTATATTATTATATTATAACTAATGGTTTACCCGTGATGTTCATTTATGATCTACTTTCATTGTATATCTCTTGTTGGATTTTATGATCATCCATTACTTTAGAAAAATATTTTTTCAGAAATATTATTTAGTGGGGTGATCTAAGATGGGATAATCAAGAAGTATTTCAATAGAGATAATTTCTTTATGTTATATTATTTAATCAATGTATTTTATTAATTATTTTATAGTTTCTAAGGAAATAAACCACAAAATGTCCCGATGAAATGATTAGTGTAATAAATTGTTTAAAAAGTTATGTTAAAAACTGTATATGAAATTGTAGTTCGTTATAGATAACCTTTTATTAAATAAATTAAAATATCATAGTCAATCATATTCACCCTGAATAAAACTCCTCTTATATATGTTAATTAATTTCTACTAACAACATATTTGATATAATATCTAATATATTATTGTATACTATCAGTTAATATTGAATTCTATGTAGGTAATATGTTAATTAACACTACCCTTAGGAGGGTATACCAAAAACTAATCAAGCCACAATCATAAGGATTAAGAAATTAAGGACAAATCCTTATCAATATCTATGAAACATCTTTAGTCCTACCTACTATGTATGAAGAATAACCAATCAAAAACCTCATTTAAACCTAGAGCTTTGAGTCCCATAATAAGACCTCCCCAACAATGTTAGGTTTTATCAGTAGTCATTTAGGAATAGAATGCTCAAAATCTACGGAAAAGGTCTTGAAATTCTATATCAACTATTAAGTAACTCAATACCATACTATATATACACTCTGATACCATTTCAATCTATCCCATAACCCACATACCCATTTTACACCCAATTTGAGGAATTATATGTGACATAAAGTGTGCCTCTTTGCATTTTAGAGTCTTTAAAATAGTGTTAAGATATTATTCTAAATATGGAGAGACTATACCCTTGGATAACCCACAAGGGTAACAAATATACCTACTAGAATTTGGCATGCCACATTCGTATATTATACATACAAAACCTGTTGAAAAATAAACAAGGATTTAAAAATGGTATCCAATATTCTAGTACATAAAACAAGTAAATAAACATGATATACTTCCATAAATACAACATAACATTAGATGTTAATAAAAAAAATGAAAAATTAGATAAATAACATATCTTTTTAACAAATACATATACAATACAACGAAAAATTAAATTACAATGGGCTCTATCCCAACACTAATAAAATTATCTATTGAAACAACATAATTTACAAAACTACTCATTTTTTAGTATTTTATCCATATTCAGGATGATATCTAATCAAAAAAATAAATAATAATATATAAACATATACATTTAAATCTATAACATGTAGGAAGGTAGGGGTGAGTCCAATGAATGTTAAGGATTCCCCATATCACCATGGCTAATAGAGTGTCAGTGATCAAGTGGTTTGATGTTCAAGTCTACATTAATTACCAATATTCCTAGTTGAGTCATAACCCAAGAAAGTACATGGAATAAAATCATACTTATCCTTAATTATATTATAGAAGACACTTGTAAAACTAATGGAATACGCAACTACCACCCTACTATCGTATAAGTCTATCCTTCTAATCACTAAAGACATATATTTCCAGATCCCACATTTGGAAACCATGTAAACACACCCCTTATATCATTGTTCATGATCATTAGGAGGTCTGAACTCATATCCATAATCACCCCCACTAAAAATATCCCAACTCAATCCTTTGATCATGTCACTATTTGTAAAAAATAAACACCTAAAATATCATGGAAAATAAGGATATTATTATGAAATTAAATCATTGAAAATCATATTGGTAAAAACCATTAATTAAAATCATTCAAATAAAGTAATAATAGGGGATGTTAATGTGGTCCTAATGAAGAAAATAATAACAAAAAATTTCTTTTGATAACGTATGTAAATAAATAATGGTTCATGATAATATGATGTAACCTAAATACCATATCCTTTTTCATTCCCTATCTATCCACATTGATTTTTACTGAATCTATTTACTAGAATACTCATCGAGTATCTCTCACTCAAGCCCATAAATAATATATTTTCATAAGGGATGGATCCTACACCATGATAATATGAAACTATAACTATAAACTAATCCCACAAGTTGAACATCATGTATAAACATCATTATCATCTCATGAACCATGGAAGTTTTCGTAGCATTGGTATATCCTGATTTAATAAGATTATCTTATAAATAGGGTACTGTATCTTCCACCACTTGTGTCACCCATCGCTTTAAGTTCCAAATCTAGCTCAATAACACATCTTGTTTCTAGTATGGAAGATAACACTTTTGGGAGGAACTATCAATTATTATAAAACTCACCATCTACAAACTGAACCTCAAAATGAAAATAAATCATGCTAAACTCATGCTCAATCATGATTCTTGGGGTTATTAGTAATTTTTCCTCCCATCTATGGTCTATTCTGATCCTTTTGGTCTTCGAAAACATCACCTCCAACGATAAGGTCTATTGTAGGAGAATCCTTACTATATAGGTAATGTAGTCAGTCAGCCTATCTCATATTGGAAAATACAATCAAAATTAGAAGAGAACCCACTATACTAATATCCTAAGATACCATCTCAAACTATTTATTAGAATAATTTTATGATTATCTATTAACTCATCCTTGTCCTTCAATTAAAACTATATTAGGTCTAACCCAAAACATGAAAAAATGACACACAAGGTTAATGATGAACATCCACACTATCTCTAAAAAAATATGAAGTCTTATACCATGACCCAAAATATTATCACATAAACTGATCAACGCCTTTGTGTGAACATACCTATAGAATCAGTAAGACCCCATGACTCAACTCTAAGATATTAGATAACCTAAGAGTACTAAAATATATCTTAATTACAATGGAAACTACACGATCCTACAAGCATACAATTAACAAGGGACTCATCCTACATCTCAACCATAACATAAAAACCCTAATACAAGAGAATATTTCAAATTTATTCTATAAATTATAGTGAAACATAGTGTAATAATATAATATATACAAGGAAACTATTAAATATTATAGTACATAACAAAACTCATTATTTTCAAATTGGGTATCATCTTTACAATGTTAATTTGACCAAACCACCCAAAATTTATCTATTTCCATCTAACCTAACAAATAACCGTATCAAAGAAATATAAAAATACCATGTTAAAATCCATCATTTACGCATTAATAAATATAATTAGTTTTTTATACATTAAATAATAATTTTTAATATTAATAAATTTCTTTACTCTGATAGCACATTTTAATAAATATATTTCAGGTAAAACTACCTTTATAAATATTTAACCATTTTATTCCAAAAAAACAAGACTAAGTATCAACTCATACTTCCCATAAATGTATAACAAGGGACATCAAAACATGTTAAACATGGGATCAAATAAAATTATATTTTTTCCATTCTATGTAATGTTTAGGCGAATAATAAGGCATCCTGAAACCATTACCTTTTATAGAGTTATGCAATGTTACTAAATGATGATTATCATTATAATTACGTAACAAACATGTATGAAATAACCAAAATGTATTATAATATAATCCATGAAATGGAAATAATCATTTAGTAAAGGCCACATATATCAATTATATAATCTATTAATTAATTAATGATTGTACCATCCATCATGAATTCAAACAAGTTCTTATCTCATCGAAACATTAAAAAATATTTCTAAATTTTAGTATATATATAAATTCCAAAATTAACATAAGAAAGGAAAAAATAATTGAGTAGAATAACAATGAAAAAAACATAAGAAATGAAATTCCAATAGAATATGGAATACTCTAATTTATATTATGTAAAAAATACCTATATTCTTGAATCCAAGTAGCCATTAATTTTAAAACAAATTCATGTATTTAAAATAATTATTCACAAGGACCCTAAGAATATTAGAAATGAGAAATGATGAATTTTTCATCATATACAAGCCCCATATGTCCAAAATATATTAAGGACATAAAATTCATGTTTAGAGACACTTATATATATCATAGTGTTTTTATTGATTTACTAGTGGGTGTTTTGATTTTATTTTTCAACACACATAAATTTATGATAATAAACGATTAAAATAATTATATGTTAAGTATAATGTCTTAAGAAATGTTAAATATAAGTAAAATCATGTTTTATATTGATGAAATTATGGGAAAATAAATGGAGAAGTCATGCCTAATGCGTGACCACAAAAGTTTTTGGGAATTTCGAACCAATGTTTTGGTGGATGTAATTTTTAGGGAAAGGGAAGGAATGCCTACCACTGAGTTTTAGTGTCCTAGGATCAATGTTTTAATGGTATATATAAGTGTTTTTTGATCATTGTTTTCCCAATGTGGACTTCCAGTGACACCCAATAAGGTTCTTATAGGATTTAATAGATATTTTTTTGTGGATTTGATTATGGGAATGGTTGGTGACACATAGGATTATAAAAATCAATTCCTAATGTCATAAAAACAAATATAAGTTGGTTTGTTGTTTTTGAGTGATAAAATGGAGAGAATATAAAACTGTGTTAATTGTGATTGATGTTGGTTGAAGGTTATTGAATTTAAATTGAAAAATTAAAACAGAAATTTAAAGTCAGGGGGAATAAATAAAATTTTCACGAATTATATATGTGTGTAATACATTACATGGTGAAAGAAGATGTTTTCAATTATGAAAACCAGGAAAAATCTATAATAGGTGGTTGAATAATATAAAAAAATAGGATTACCAATTTTCATGTCACTCAAACAATTAAATAACCAAAATATTCAATCTCTAATCAAACTTATTATATGAGAGTAAATGAGTATAATAATAGTACATGAATAGTTGAAATTAATTGAACGGAAGGTAAAAAATAAATTGATAATATAATTTCTCAAATTAAAATAAAAATGAAATGTAAAATTAATACTCGATGTTAAATATTACCATATTGAGACTTCTAAAGGATATTATTAAAAAATAAATTCCATTAAAAATAATTATTCACTATTAAACCAAAGTGGCTGGTAGATTGATATACTTGATCTAATGTATAAATTTCTCAAATAGTAATTTTTTTGAATTTTAAAAAAATAGAAGGTATAGTGATTCTCTATCCTTCAGATTCTCTTTTATTTCAGGCCTAGTCTTCAGAACACTTGGTACTGGGCCTTCAAGATATGTAATGGGTCTCCCTCTACCCAGCCAGAAAGAGGTATTTTCTTGAATAATAAAAATGAGTCTCTCCCACAAACCTTAAAAAAATACTATTGTGGATTACAAAGTAATGCTATTAAATTCAATGATTTGATGAATAGGATCACCCATAATCAAAATTCTGAAAAATTTAATGTCTTATATTCTATAGATCCACAGTTGAATTTATATGCTTTATTGTAACAGACATTAATGTCTATATTTTAAGATATTTTGTTTCATTTGGAACAATATCAAGAGCTACACACTATCTTTTGATGAACATAGGATCTGTCTATAACTTCTAATTAGTATAATTCTACATGAAATCAGAGTGCATTACAATAAGGACCATTATAGTGCACAAACAATTACTCACTAACAACCAATAATATAGTTCTATTGATTAATCCACTAGAGAAAGAATGATTATAAAATCACAGGGTATGCACTATGAACATAAAACACAAATAACCAACATTATGATAATTAATACTCAAATTAAGTGCAGTTTAATTTCAAAAAACGTAGGTTTTGATAGTGGCATTTCACAAAAAATGACCCCTTTTTTTATAATCACAAGATACATAGGGAGAAATAAAATATTTGATTAATTATATAAAATAAAAACCATTGTAAATTTTGGTGAAACCCCCTAAGTTTATCATCCATAAAAAATCCATCTATTTTATTTATTCTACATTTCCAAATAATTTAAAAAACAAATACATTAGTTTAATAATTATCCACTTAAGGAAATAAAGGAATATATTATTTCCATAATTTATTTCATTTGTGGATATCAATAAGAATAATAAAAAGGAATAAATTAATCTAAAATGGTAAGGTCAAAGTTTAAGATTAAAAAACCAATGTAAAAAAAATTCTTATAAATTCCATTGAGTTTTATTCTTCTATTTGTTAAGTTTTATCTCCCCCTTGAAGTATGTTTACCATATCCTCTCTATTTATAAAGTTATTAACACTATAAGAATATAAATACTATTTATAAATATGTTTTTTATAAAGAAACTCATAAAGTAGTGATAAAAAAATTACTCAATTTTATCATCAATAAAGACTCCCCTTAATAAAAATAACATAACTATTTTTGAAAGAACAATTTCAAATTTTAGATAGAAATTTCAGTAAACTATAAAAAAATGACATAATCAAAAGATAATAAAATTGGAAATTTATTTAATTTTTAAATATTTCATTGGGTCTTGACATGACATCATCACTATTTTAAATATTCCATCTTTAGGTTCAATTCAGATTTTTTTTGATCTTATCAATTATAATTCATTACTAGTAAAACTATTTTCATGTTAATATTATATTTTAGATGAATAAATTTTTAAAATTACTTTGAATTATTTTCAATATGATCCACAAGATACCTAAAATTTCTATCATGCATCTTCAATTACTTAGAAGATGTTATTAGGAATGGCTGGACCACTAGTAGGGGGGAATCAGTGGAAGTTATTAAAAATTTCCTTAATCATGAAATTAAACTATATTACATGATAAAGAAATTATCCTCCCATGTTTATAACTCATCTTTATTCTTATGAAAATATATGAATATAGATAAATGTGTAAATGTATTTATAAGGTTATCCCTTGATGTGGGTGACTCTACCTCTATCATGTCTACTTTCACCAGTCCTTGAATATCCACAATATAATGAATTGAATACAATTATTAACTCCCATAAAGATCCATATATATACTAATAAGTTATTATACTATGTATTACTAGTTATAAATATTTTTTAACCTTCCAAGAAAACATAATGATAAAACATTTCAAGTATATCCCAGAAAATATTTTCAAAATCTATATCTTGTAGTTATCTACCTGGTAAGTCTAAATATAGTGATCCTTCATATAATATTACTCAGTATTAATATGATATATCTCTATCTAATGTTCCTTACTTCATTTCAACTATGTTTTATGCAATATATATGATACACCACTATCTAGTTTCTATATTCAGGGGAACTGTGTAGGGTATCTTCCTTAGCCAATGATTCCTTGTCTAGATACTGATGTTACAGAAACAACATCACTTTCTACTTATGATAATAAAAACAATAACTTATTAATTAATTAAAAACACATTAAATATAAATCGTCCCTGCTAAAATCAAGTATAAATAGTTAGCTTGAATTTAAATTTTACAAATCAAATAATCTTACCTTAAATAACCTTTAAACTATTCATAACTTAAA
The DNA here is from genome assembly GCA_963277665.1 of Viscum album. Taxonomy (NCBI): domain Eukaryota; kingdom Viridiplantae; phylum Streptophyta; class Magnoliopsida; order Santalales; family Viscaceae; genus Viscum; species Viscum album. Next base: position 719,577,017 of record OY728135.1, read on the forward strand.
ATTAAAATGTTATAAATGATGTTTCCTGAAATATGAAAATCAAAAACCTTATTAAATTAAACTAAAAGTGTTATATATATTTAAAAACATTGATATAACATCACTACATTATCATTGAGTTTGTACATTAAAAATATTATATAAAGTATCTCAAGGTTATGTTTGATGCCTATATAATATCTTCATTATCCAATCAGTCTTCATATAATTATTCTTAATCTAGTTTACCAATTTACATTATTATTTATTCAATTATCTCAGTCTTAGTAGACTTAGGCTTCCTCTTTCTTGATCATTTCACATTTTTGTTTTTGTCAATTATATTCCTTGAAGATCGTCCATCTTGATCAGTCTGATGCGACAATATATCTATGTTTGACCATCATATGTCCAATCAAACATCATTTAGATATTATTCCACTAAGCCGAGTCCATTTACTTTATCTACATATGATCGTATTCATATTTATTTATATTATAGACTCTAAATACTTCTTCACCTATTAAAACTCAGTAATTTTTAGTTAGTTAGAATTTTAAAATGAATTTTTGTTGAAACATCATTGAATAATATCTCTCATCAAATAATATTTTTGATTAGATAATATTGAATTTATTTTCTCACTCAAGTGAATTTATTAAAACATAAATCTAACTAGTAGACTTCAAACTTATATTTCTGTTAAAACTTTGTCATCTTAATCTAATACCTTCAGATATCCTTTTTTATAATGGGATTTAAGATCCTTTTTCTAATTATCCTTAGATTGATTGTTTTGATCCCGTAACCCTTATATAGAGGGAAACCTCATGACTTTGTTGCTTAAAATTGGTATAGAATAAACTCTATATTTGTAGTATAAAACTATTTACATAATTTATATCTAAATTTTTTTACAACTTTCTTAGTCTGGAAACATAAAAGTTGATGATGACAACCTTTTAATTTTAATGATGTTATGAATATTGAAGTTCAACCTCGAATCTTTTTAATTTATTAAAAACATCAAAAAAAACCCTCAACATATAATCAATAATTCTCCATCTCCTAAAATATAAAAACTTTCACAGAAAGGATGTTAAAAAAATAGAAAAATCATTACAAAACCAACCAAAGGGATCGTCAGTATCCTCATTTGGATTTTTTATAAACATTCTCAATAATCCTTTCTCAAATTCTATAAAACAAAAACCTTTTATATAGGGAGTTGCTTACACCAAATTGTCTATTTAATAGATGTTTGTAAATAAAATTCATTCTTTAGTGGGAGGAAACATTCTTCCATGATTTTAATAAACTCCTCTTCAATCATAAAAACATATAGAATTTTATCATCATGACCTTTTACTTACTCCACCATTTTAGGATAACACCGAATTATGGTTCAGAAAATATAGATTATATAGTTCTACTTATCCTCCTCCTTTAATTATATAATCCTAAGTAATATTGGTGAATTCTTAAGAACATTCTTAACTTAGATGTGGATTTCGAACATGCCATTTCATCCTAAGTTCCTCAACTATATTACATAGAATAAATTTTATGAAAACATGATCACTTTAATAATTCGTTGAAATATACTCATTCATTACATATCAACCAACTTGTTTAACCGTAATGAAATTATATTCAATATCAATGTGACTTGATCTAAAACAATGCACATGATTTTTAAAGAGATCAATAAATATATAAATATCACAAAGAATATTACATGTGTTTTCTACTTCCACCTTTAAGTATTCTAGATCAACTTTCCTCCACACCATTTTTGTACATGTCTTGGTTACGTCAACATATTCTACAACCACTATACTAAAATAAACTAATCATTATTTCTTATAATTTTATCCCATAGAAAATTATCCCATGAATAATATTTCTATGGATGTCTATTCTCAATCATTGAAATCTCCATCACAATCAACATTACTTAACCAAATAATGGGGTTCTCATTGATTCACTTATACATTATGCCATAGTTTTATGTTACATTAACATACTAAATGATTAATTTTTATACTAGTTTGTGTGACTACTTCAGATCACTCTGATATATTCCACACAATATTACACCATATAGAATGTATGGTCATGAATCAATAATATAATATAAACTTTAGATCATATTTTATAAATATTTCATATTTACAATTTTATTAGCATCATCTTTAATAATATTTTTTTATTGTAAAATGAGATTAGAAATATCAATTTAAAATTCCATGCTAAACCTTTTTAGAAACACTTATTCATAATTATGTTGTGAGAGGAAGATGAATATTCTACTTTCTTTAACATGTAATCACAATTAAAATTAAAATATCTAAGCATGGACATCCCAATGTTTTTTTTCACTTATTCTAGAAATTCCATACAGGATTTAACCTGGTCGAATGAACAAAAATCATAAATGTTTGAAATTAAAATTAGTGTATTTTCGCATATTCATTGTATACAAGTTTCTATCAAATTTTCCTATAAAAAAGTTCAATAGAATACCGAAACTATTATGATTTCAAAATAAAGAATGAGAGGCATGTTTAAACGAATAATGATATTTCTTCAATTTATACACCCTAGTTCCATAATTATAAATTATGAATCAACTATGTTTATTAATGTAAACATATTATTAAATATATCCGTTCTAGAATAATTAAATAATACCCATTTGAATGATTTTTTTGATGAGTATGAATAACCAAAAACATTCAGTTAGTTTAGAACTATGAAATTGGAGAAAATTTTTCTTCAAAATCAATGCCTTCCACATGTGAATAGAGTTTTTAAACTATGAACTCATTATTTTCATATATTTCTCTAGTTTTTCTTATATTATTTTTGATCTCCCATTTTTTTACTACAACCTCATTTCCTTTCAGTCAAGGAGAAAAACACTTTAGTTATTCATTATAATTTGATATAACTATTTGTTCATTGAATTTGGACACTGTTTATGTTTAACTTACACTATAACAAAATCTCATCCCAAAAAAGAAAAAAACACCATATAATTATTAAATCTCAATTTTCATCCCTTTTGAACAAGGTTATTTTTATTTCTAACGATATTATTATATTCAGTATGTTTTTTTGTAAATTCCAATTTTTTATTTTTTTTCGGGACTTATGTTCCTCAATATTGGATAGACAATAATCATGTACCACAATATTTGGCACAAAATCATCTTTCTTATTATCTAATTATCTATACATCACCATTATATCTTTTATTTCATCATCATTATCATCTAAAACTACCTTTTTTAAGGTATGATGATTTCAAAAATATTACTTTGGTTTGTTCTATTTTTCTTCCAACTTAATTCATTTCTACTCTTAGGTAGAGACTTATTGTGTGAATAATTATTATACTTGTTTCTATATATCCAACAACACCAAAAAATTTTTTTGATCCTCAATCTTCAAAATAAGTATAATTTTTCCCTGAGGAATGTTTTTTAAAATTCAGCATAATTTATAGAATCAGATTTAATATGGCCCGAGGAATCATTCTTATAGAGATAAATTTTAACTTCTTTTATTGTGTTGTTTTTCTCACATCCAATTTATACCAATTATGTCCCAATTTTAATCATTACACATAAATTTTTAATATAATAAGATGAACATTTATTTTTAGTGGCTGCTGATCTTACCTAATTCATAGGTTGAATTATTTTAAAATTTTAAGATTTTTCAACGTTTAACTCTTTTGATTTGTTGAAATTGTCATTAATTTTATTTAAGATATTTTCAAAATCATGTTATATTGTGTTTTAAATGCCTAATCTTATAAATAATTATGTTTTTATTAATATATTTCATCATTTTTTTATTCAACACCCTTCGTCCTGAGATTGTTAATTTATTCAATGAAGGCATCTTCATTTTGTGGAAATATTATTGTCATTAATTCTTATTATCAATATAATTGTTTTAAATTATGGAAACATTCTTGAATTTTATTAATTTCTTAAAACATATGAAAATGTCTTATCATAGCTGATATACCCTATGAGTTTCTACACCTCATACTTTTTTACTATTTGAAGTATCTCCCATTATTTAAACATGAGTAATGAAGGTTATAAAACACTATATATTTGAATCTTATGATGAATTTTTTTTATTAGAATCATATTCAAACCCTTTACTCAACATAATTATTTTGTTTCTTCCAGTGAAAGTTTCTTTCATCATGTTAACCGTTTTTCTCCCATAAATTTTTTAATCCACCACATTATTAGAATAATCATCATCATATTCTAATTATTTCTTCCTTAGATAGTTCATTATAATGTATTTGATTCCTCCTCTCTCAAAAAAAATATGTTGGAGTTTTCATTGTTACTTACTCCTTCCGTTCTTCTATGTTCTATGGATAAGATACATAATTCTGTTATTCATTTCAATATAATCTACCATGTCTTTAGATTCATTGAGCCAACTACCAAATAATAAGTTTCCTGGATTTTAATCTTCCTCTAATATTTAGAAGTTATATATTACTTAATATTTTTAGTTGAATGTTATTATTAACTAATTTCCTACCCAATAAGAAATTTATGCTATCTACTAAGGGATAAATCATCTTCATCTTCAATAGAAGATACTTCAGGATTACTAATATTCGAAAATATTATCATAATTTTTTAACAATAGTTAAATCTTCAAATACATCCCTCAATCCTATAATGTTTCTAATTATATATTTTACCATGTTAAAATATTCATTAATAGTTATATCTCCCCCCATTTTGATATCATTGAACTTTATTCTCTACATTAGAATATTTTTTTCCTTCACTTTCAGTTTTCTATCAAATATGTTTTAAAGTAAGTATGAAGTTTCTTCTACTATCTTGAGAACCATTACCTTAAAAAATATAATTTTTAATTATGGAATAATATTGAAATTCTGAAATTTTATATCATCTTCAATATTTATATTCCCGACAAATGTCAAAAAGTTATATTTTAAAATATATTGAAACACTATAGTAGATTCATCAATCACATGTAGGTTAAGGTAAAGAATATATAGAAGCATTATATTTTCCATCCATCACATGTATTTAGATCTATGTTAGGAATAACTCTACTATTAATTGAGATGAGATTATCCATGAAAAAACTATGGGGATCATATAGACGGAATCTGGATTCTTGATAAAACATGAAGTCCCTTTCATTGTGTGGACCATTGATTGGGAGTGGGGAGTTGCATTATTGGTTGTATATTAAATTCTTATTACTATAGAAATTAACATCTTCAATATTATAATGTTTTGATCTAATAATATTTATAACTCAAATTTATATGTATGAAATGATTAGAAATTAAAAAACAAAAACAAGTTCATAGAAGGTTCACCCTCAGTTTGGATGACTGCTTCCTTTATATATCAACTCCTATTCATTAGAGAATATCCAAAATATAATTAATTGAATATAATAAGATAAATCCTATTTGTATCATTTTGTCTCTACATAAGTAATTATAAAGTCTTGCACCATTTATAAAAATTTATTATCCTTCTGAGCCAACACAATGAGAAATCATTAAAATTAGCCTATAGAAACTCTGTTAGGTTCCTATCATTCTCGCATGACTCCATTTGGTGATACTATATCCAATGAAACACAATATAAATTATCATAAAATTATAATGATATTTAAAATACAAATACTTGAAATAAAGAGAAACAAACTTGGCCTCAATTAACTAATAAATAAACGTTTTATATGATAGAGAAACATGAATACCTAGATTTTGATCTTGAATCAAGTGAAATAATCAATAAATATTTGAAAATAAATACAAAAAACATTATAAATTTTCAAATTTATTTTATGATGAATCCAAAAATTAATTTAGTTTATCAATATGATACTTTTAGATATAAATTCTAGTAAAAATTATATCAACATCAAGATTGGATTCACCTTGAACTGCACCTTCTTGAGAAAAACTATTATTAATAACAAAATAAATTCTGAATTTTCTCCTTTAAATTTTTTACCTTTCTCATCATAAAAATATTTGTACCTTTTTATTACTAATGGTAGTTCTTTTTTATCTGTCATCATTCTTTCTAAATGTATTTCCTTTTAAATATTTAGTGATTTTACATTTTCAAATACTTTATATTTTTCATTGATATATTATAATTATTTATATAGCACTAATGAGAACTCTGAATTTTTTGGGTATTTATAAGGGATATGGAATGTTGAGAATAATAATTTGATGAATTGAATTAATTGGTTTAATAAAATATAAACTATTTCTCAGATTATATAAGAATATAGGGTTTTTGAGGTTGAGATTCCCAAAGACAATAATCAAAGAGGGTATAAAATTATTTATTTATAGTATAATATTAATCACATTTATTCTTATATGGATGTATAATAGGTTTAAAAGTTAAATCAATATGTCAACTTAATTATCTTTTCCTTTACTATCATTATATCCCAATAAATATAGTTTCATTTAATTGTTTTCTCATATGGAATAAGTTACTGGATATTATCCAAAGGCAGTGAAGCATGAGAATATATAATTTTATAACACGACATCCTTAAATTTATGGCCTTAGTCCTTTTAATTTATTCTAATTTATCTTATTTGATTTTTTGATTTTAAAATCAAATGTTTGTGTTTCCTAATTTATTCTCCTTAGTTTTCTTCATGGTTTATTAATCCACTTTTTTAGACAATGGGATTTTATGTTGGACTTTTTTTCAACGGGTATTTGATTGGAAGATCATTTTATAAAGATTACATAATTTTAGAATTTGGTGATGGAAGTCGACACCATAATATACACAACACCATGGTTAGTGAGGATAATCCATAATTTTAATGAAAATGGACAGAGTGGATATATTATTGATTTTTTACTCAGAATTTACTAATGGGAATCCTTTCTGTGGGAACCATAGAATATCATTACACAATGGAGATCTTGGAAAATCTCTGGTATCTTTTAATGAAGTAATTCTTGACTCATTTTTTGGAAAAATAAATGAAAAAAGTAAGGTTGAAAAATGGTAAACCTATGTTCGGTATAGGATCCAAGCTTTTTTTCATGAGTAAGTGTCCTAGATCAACCACATCAAGCTTATCTAGTGAAAAAGGACTATAGATCTAGTGTGAAATAGTTATTACTTGTGAGAATGAGCTTGGGTGGGAACAAATTATTGGTAAGGATATTGTGTTCATGTTATATTTTTATACAAGGAGAATTAAATGACTAGTTATCCTGGGCATTGAGTGATTAAACATTGTATGCATAAGATCAAATTAAATTTGGGATTATGATGTATGTTATGACATGTAAGATAATGAAGACCATACCATAGATGTCACCATATAGGTCTTATGTATGCTTAAAGGGATACACAATGATTTTAAAATCTTATGGATAAGGCAACCTCGACTATGGAGGTTACAAAATTGTGTATAAAATTTCAAAATTTCATGGAGATAAGCATTTTTATTTTGGTATTTCACTTTGAGAATATGGGAGGATCACTAAGGGAATTTTACTATATCATTAAAAGCATGTTGATTTGGGGGGGGGGGTTACAGATGAATGAAAAATTAGAAACTAAATAAGACTAAATAATGGAGGTCATTGTGTTTCGATTTCAAGATTACTTTTCAGAAATATTGAATCCCGCTATGGGTGATTTAGTTGACATGGTTGACTTGAGTAATAATGGTTGAAAAAACATCCCAGTTGAGACCACACCTTAGAGGAGAAAAAATTGAGAATAATGATTTATAAAGATGATTAAATATGGTTTGGTGAGCATAATGGTACCTTATTAATGTGATTTTTTACTTTTTTGTCAATTTTAAGAAGTTTCCACACCATGACATTTGAAAAACTAGAGGTTATGATCAGTTTTTTTATTTTCCACATCTATAAATATTTTTATGGTTATGAATTAGATTTTATTGACTCAAATAGTCACAAATGGTTGAGATATTATAGAATAAATGTTATGTAATGAATTTTTAATCTATAGAATTTGTAATTAGATTTTAATTTTCCATTTTAAATGAAAAAATTATTAATGTAATTATTTGGTCATTGTGAAGATTTAGAAAAAGTACCCATATATAAATGTGAGGAAGAGGAATACTGAATATCAAATATTATAGGAATAATAGTTAAATTTTTTTAATATTAGGTATTTATTAGATACGTATAACATATTTTAATTTAATTGAAGATTAAGCTTTAAATAATATTATCATGTGCATATCATTGATGATATGAAAGATAATTCTGTAGAAACACAAGGAACGCCCATGCTGTTTTTTATTTATTTTCTTTTATGAAATATTATGATGTAAATGTATGTGATTACTTTATCATTAAATCCCTATTGAAGTAATTCTATGGGACAGAGAAAGAGGGCATGAAAATTGGATGAACAGTTATATCCTTCTAAATCTTGTAATCACCTACTAGTTAAGTAGTGGTTAATTTTCATAAAAAAATTATTGATATATTTTAATAGGATTTAGAATTTTATGGATGAACCAAGTACAATAATTTTTTCATTATCATTATTGGTTTGAATATGATCATTTGTACAAAAAATATTTAAGGTTTCATTACCAACATAACACATTGATCTTGTTAATCTAAATATAAGAAAAAAGTTCAAGACACCCTAATACAATCCACTCTTTGGGTTATAATAAGACCAAAAAATAAAATATATAGTATCAATTACATAATTTAATATATTGAATCTATTGGATGTAATTTAATCTTATATAGAACATTGTGAACACTTATGAAATCAAATGATTATGATATAGTGAATTTTTTTTTTGAATATTACCTCCAATATAAAATATTAATTTATTAAATCTAGAGGAGATGAATCTTGATGAGTTTTATCTTAAGGAATTACATAGAAAAATAGTTTTATATGAAATATGGGTGATGTTAATAATATATTTATAACATTTTCATAAAGAGATTCCATTCAAGGGTATTGAGTATTATGAAATTCTATAGGCTAAAAATGAAGATGGTGTAAGTGATGAATTCCTTTCACTTATTGAATAAAATTACAAGAGGAAAATGTAGATTTTAATGTATTTTACAATTATTTTGTTTCTATATTGATAATTTTAGTTTTATAACTCTTATGTGTTCAAATAGGTTTGATGAAAAGGATAGTGATTATGAATTCTCAGTTAAAGGAAAGGAGATTCTTTCTTTAAGAAGGATTTTCAAATCTATAAATTTATAAGCTAAGAATTTTTAGAATAATGTTTTTTTTAAATAATTGAAATAGAGTAACCCCTATAAATTGGTTACATTGTTACATGTCCATAAGATATAGTAAATCATATACCAAAGGACCAACTAGTTTAGTAGTCCTATTCTACTAGATATATACATGACTCTCAATTTTTTACATTGGAAATAAAATATAAAACATTATAATAGTAAATATTATGAATCCTTGAAATCATTGAAATATTCTTTATTCATATCATGGTGACTTTGAAAAAATAAGAGTGAGATCAAACATTTCGTAAGAGTAATTTTTTATGGAATCTACCATGGGTAAATAATACATAATTAACATGGAAAGGTAATAATTGAAAATACATTCCATTTAATCAATAAATTGAGCAAAAAATGAATATATGGACAGAATAAATATATATATATATATTGGATAATAATAAATGAGTACTCAATGAAGTAAATGTATAATATTAAAATTCATGGCCTTATACATCATTATAACATTACATCCAAGCCCTTAGGCCAATATAGTTTAAAAACAATGATTAGACATACATCATAAACCCATTTTAATAGGATAACCAATAGTCATGTCTTTTGAGACATGTAGATAAATTGATGGGGAATATATAAGATATCCCCTCCCATCACTTCATATCTAATGCATTCCCTATATATTGAATTATAAATTTAATTCAAAACTATATTCCTTATAAAAAAATATCCATATAAAGTTAAGAATATTTAATATCATGATTTCCCCAGTTAATCAAATAACTTTAATAGTAATAAACCCTATGTAGAACATGTATTATTTTTTGGAAATACTAATACACAAGAACAAAACATTGAATTTTGAAATAAATGTAATGTTATATGAAAAATTATATCATGAAGGTGAATTTTTCAAAATAATTAATTACCAAAAAAATAACAACTTTGGAAAATCTGATCATAGATTCATCAAAAAAAATATTTAAGTAAAATCAAGTGTTTTGGAGACTAAAAGAAAAGAATTGTTAAATAAAAAAAATAAATTTTAATGAAATAATGTTTTATAAAGTCTTTGATGTCTTATAGAGGAATACATATATTATAAAATGGTTATGATTATTGGAAAATATTTTAACATTGTTTTTGTAAAAATGAAACATTCAATTTTCAATTTTTGTAAACAACGAAAAAAATGAACCCTATGAAAAAAAATTAGAGATAATCATTTAAAAAATTTTAAAAAATCAAGGATAGAAACAAATTTCGATAATAAATCATGTTAGTAAATAAAAAGTACTTTTGTAAAATAATTTTAAAAAATATAGAAAGAGAAGAAAAATATACATGAATAAAAATAAAAATAAGATAAAATTTTATATTAAAAATTTATTTTATTGATCCATGTGCCAAAAGGGGAAATTTATTGTTAAATAAGTAAAATACTTATATATCTCATGTAAAAGAAAATAAATTGAGCTTTTTAAAAATATATTACAAGATTCTTTCAATAAAAATGTAATAAATCCCAAAAAATGAGAATGTAACATATATGTTTACTTATTTGGTAACTTTTAAATTATGACCCCTTTAAATAGTAAACATGAATTGTAACTTTAGTAACCATGAATAAATATATATTAATGCTAAATACATAAAACATGTTTTATATTCACCACAAAAATAAATAAATAGGTGTATTACACAAAATATGACTCATTGGAGTGGAAATTGAGATGAAACCCCTTACGTCAAGCTCCCACTTATTTTAACATTATAGAACCTCAAATATAATGGTTTTAAGTATTTAATTAATTCCAAATATCTCCATATTAATTTTTTTAATACCATATATGATCCAATTATAAAATTTCAATACATGTTTTGTTAATAATTCTATATTAATATCGATGTTTCAAGTGTTAACTCTCTCATTTTTCATATAAGTCTTAATTTGATTGTTTCTGAACTTTTATCTATATGATGGTTCCAAAATGTAATAAATTATATTAATTTTATAAATGAAATATTTATTAACTAATATATATATTTTATAATATTTTTTTAAAGGGGTATATATAAAAATGAATTACACCATTTATGGAGATAGTAGGCCTTACGTAACATGAACACTGTTTTCACATGTTCAATAGATGGAATGAAAGAGTGGTAAATAATAATTAAACTACTAGGAATAATTATTATATATTAAATATCATTTATATTCATTAAATATATCATTATTAATATCCACGTAAATTAAAAATGAAAACTGAGTCTCATCTCTTCATAGAAGTGTTAGTCCCCACATATGTACGAGTGATGTTATCATTTTCCAACATATTGAATGGGGAAAAAGAAAAATTTGATATTTTAATTATCAAATAAATAATATGTAATAATATTTATGTATTTTCATTAGTCCCATATTTATAATTATCCAATCAAAATGGTTATGAAAAATGAATTACACTGAAATATGGAGACGGTATGTTGTTCATAAAAACGTGCGACGTTTTAATTTTTTTCAAGATTGAAACTAAATGGAAAATAGTTATATCATAATCGTAAAAATATATCATTATATTAATGATATTGTATTTATTAATTTAGTATGGTTACAACAAATTTATATGAAATATAATAAGAAATAATCATGAAAGAGTCAGTTCTCACGACCCATCCTCGGGGCCGGTGCCGTGACTACCCCAATCCTTCCTTCCATAGGCCAGGGGATGGAGACTATCACCAAATGCGTAAATCCTGATAAAAAGGGAATAAATTGCCTTTTTGAAATGTAAACACACACAACTAGAGTACAAGTAGAAGAAAACACTAAGTAAACTGAAATAAAAAATAGTGCTGAAAGTAAAGGGCCCGCAAATACAAGCCCAACTGTAAAGTACACGGTAAAAGACAAAACAACTGGATGGTGACAGGTAGCTCCTGGATCATCCACTATGGGTCCTACCTGAAGGGTTGGTACAGACATTGTTGTCCGTCATCTGTATCCAACACAATGAGGTACGGGCATTGCCCGTGCATGGGTGAGTATAACGATACTCAGTAGGGACCCCAAGACCCTCAAGGTCTCACTAAATCCAACAAGGATAAACCACAACGAATGACCTCCAAAGATAAACTTTACTTAGGTATATGCCCACACACATACCTAAGTTATCATGTTACCCATCTCAATCATGAGGAAAACACAACGGTCATTGACTCAGCTCAAATCATGATTTTTATTCACAATGACGAAAACACGGCTGCTGGAGAACTCCTCCTCTGTCGAGCACAATAGACTTGTCACGACTCTGAGGTGCTACTCACTATTCTTAGACTGTTGAGGTACTCCTCCTGTCGAGTACCGCGGGTCAGCCACCTCACAAAGTAGGGCTCCCCCACCATGGGTCTGCCACCTCACACAGTAGTGCTCCCCCCTAATAGCCTATAGAGGTACTCCTCTTGTCGAGTACCACAGGTCTTACACCTCACAAAGTAGTGCTCATCCTCCTTTGTTCTGCCACCTCACAAAGTAGTGCTCCCCACTGGGTTATGCAAGTCACTTCGAATCGAATCAGACAAGCAATAATCAGGTCTCAGCCCGCTACAAGGTCACCATACTCCGTATGCTCGTCTCCAGGAGGATCTGCTCCACGAGCCACTGGTCGATACTTACAAGTGTCACAAAGTTCCACGAAGAAGTATCTCAAAGGAACGCCTCGTTATAGGGGTCTCAACGCAATAGACATCGCGTCAATCAAACTCTCTTTCTGTGAGTTATTAGCATTTTCGTTCTAGTGTCCCGGTTGGATTTCGGGTACAATCCAACCCGACCATACTCCAACTACGTCCAAACCTCAGGTGAAGTATGCCAAAAGAACCTTCTCATCAAGAGGAATCCAACAACATCGATGACATGTCAATCGGACGTCCGGTCCTCAAGTTATAAGTGTTTCTGCTTCGAGGGCCCAGTTGGTTTTGGGTTCGAACCAACACGACCGTTTTTTTGAAGTCATCCAAAAATCACTAAGAGTAACACAAAAGGTATGCATCGTCATGAGGGTCCTAGTGCCGCAGACTATGAGTTGACCAGATGCACGGTCTTCATGTTATTCACGTTTAACTGAATACGGGCCTGATCTGTTAGACCCGATGGGCTGACAGGTCGGGTCGACTCGGTTTTTGACAGGTCCGACCAAGCAAAGGGGTCCGAGTGGCCTGATAAGTCGCGCAGCCTGGCCCGAGGGGCGTCACCTAGCTTAAAGGGGAGCGAGTCGGCCCGGCGGGGCGTGGCCCGACACGACGGGGCGCGACCCGACACGGCAGGGCACGACCCCTCGGCTGTCCGAATCAGCGGTGCCACGCTGCACCGCCCTACCCAAACTGGCCAGCCTTCTGGCGTAAGCGGCCCGCATGGCGGGCCACGACTCTTCCGGTGCGGCGCCCTCCTGGCACCGCAGATCTGCTCTTCCCGACCGGATGATAGTGTGGCTGGTCCTTTCGCCGAAGCGGCCCACAAAGCGGGTCGCGGTTCCCGCTGCACAGCCATCGCGACAACGCCAGCTTCCTCCACCGTAGCTTATACTGGCCACGGTTCCGCATCCCCGGCACGGTGTGTCGGCTCCGTGCTTCCTTCTCCACGGCCTGCTTGCCCACGACTTTTCCTAGCTTATGTAACGAAGGCCCTTGCACCACCGGTCTCTTCTATGTCCTGCCTCCGATCACCAATTCCATCAATAGAATGGATCAAATGGAGGGTCATTGGGCCGTGTTTCTTCAGCCCGTGACCTCCGCGTTAAGTGATAGAAATATACCGAGACAAACAAGATTATACAACAACGAACCGAGGCACAATTTTAATCCATTAAAATTGAACATAACCCCCACCTCAATAGTGGATGTCTCACATCGGGCGTCATGGAAGACGACATCAGGGGGGGGGGGGAGAATTTGAAGTCGATGTAAGAGTGCATCCGAGGAGGAAGCGGCATTTCCTCACTTATCGCGGAGAAGAGAATGGTTGGATTGTCATCGTTCTTCGTGGAACCAGAGTTCTTCGTGGATGAGACATCGTTCTTCGTCGAGAGAGGAGTTCTCTTCTTCTTCAAAAAATTTATCTCACAATCTTCCTTAGCTCAATGAAAACCCTCCCAAAATAAAATAATAGGCTTCTCCTATTATATTATTATCACAAGCAATTTAAAAATTCAAATTCAAACAACTTCATTAATTAATTGATGTGGTTGAATTAATTAAATTAATGTGTTGGAAAGATTTAAAGAGGGAGAGAGGAGGAGGTGAGAGGATTCATATTTAATAGGAGTTTACAAATTAAAGACAGGGGGTTATGGAGTTTGGGGAAAGTTGAATGGTTGGGGCTCGTGTGGTCCCCACCTCTACTATATCCACACATGGGAAGTTGGGTGGGTGTGTGCCCCTCCAGAAACATCCCATGGGAGGAGTTAGCATCCATAAATATAAAATAAAATTGTAATAACAATTTATTTACTTCTTAATTAAAACCCAATAAATAACTTATCCACCCATAGAAACATAACTACGGTAAAGTCCCCTTAAGCAATTACCGGCGTTGCGAGTTCATCGGTGCCCTCAGATTTCAAATTCGAGCAACGGTTCAAAATATAGAGAAACCCGCTCGTTTGTTCACTGAACGTACCCGATCTAAACATAGGAAATTGATTCTGAGCACACTGGGCCTTGGAATCAAGTTCTTTCTGTAGGCACTGACTAGTAAAATTTTAAAATATTTAAGAAAAAAAATTTCCTTGAAATTTACGAGTCATTACATTACTCCCACCTCAGGGCTTTACGTCCCCGTAAAGCTACAACATAAACTAGGGAAACAAAAGTGGATACTGAGCACGCATCTGAGCCTCCCACTCCCATGTGCTCTCCTGGAGGTTTCCTGTGCTTCCAACAAAAGTGCACAATAGGAATTGACCGTCCCTGTAGGACCCACTCATGTCAATCCTCAACCTCTATTAGAACCCCATGAAAGTCATCCCATCATCGATGTCCAGATCCCTGTGGTCGATGATGTGTGAAGGGTCGTACACGTATCACCTCAGCTGAGATATGTGGATGACGTCATGCACCCAGTGCAATTGAGGTGGAAAGGCCAGTGGTAAGCCACCTCTCCTACCCTACCGAGGACCTAGAAAGGTCAGATGATCCTCAAAGATAACTTGCTGCGTCATCCAAATCTCCCTAGACCTCGTCGAGGTGAGACCCTTAAGAAGTTGTGGTCGCCATCCTCGATCTCTCGTGGTCTCCGTCTCTTATCAGCATAGGACTCTTGTCTACTCTGTGCAGTCTTCATCTGCTCCTGGATGATCTGAACCATCTCTTGTATCCTCAAGATGGGCGCACTAGTCAACCTATGCCTCAGCTCCTATAAATCTCTACTCGCATCTCTCTGACCACACAATGAGTTTCCCCTTCTTCGTCAATGCTAAAAGTAGTGTAGCAACTCTGGTGATGTCTGGAACAAATCTAGGTCTGACCGACTCATGAGTGATCGGCTGCACCCACTTATACATGATTCCATCCTGTGCTACCTAGGGTTTCCTTTTCACCGACCAAGGAAAAACCCATCCCAATGTTGTAGGTAAACCGCAACCTTATTTCCGAATACAGTCAGTCTGTGTATGAACTGTGGTTTCCTAGTTTATACCCAAACTAACTTCGTAAGGCCTCGACGATGCCACCAAGAGGATCAAACCAAAACTCTCACCTAAAGGGTCAAATCACACTGTTGGTGTAAGCGTGATTATCAAGTCTCATTCCAAAGGTATATCTAGATGTGAGGGTCAGGTCAACAGCTTAACTGGAAACTCTAGGTCTGGGACAAGATTTGTGGATGGAAGGAATGATTCGTATCAATGTCTATTGTTATGGCAACTAGTAGTAGACATTGACCGTAACTTGAATCATTCCTAGAGCCCTTGGGTCACACACCTTGCCCAAATGTAGCTACTCTCTTCCCCTGCCCTCCTGCTCCCTGAGCCTGGCGGGGAATACAAAGGCGGGTGGTTGTAACATATCAAAATGTACATCAACACATGATGCCCTCCTAGCTCTGCTTCGACATCTTCTACTTTGCAGATTCATCTGTCCTTAACACTTCCTCTTCTTAAAAATTTTAAATGACCAAGTCTCCAAGACTAGCGCCAGTTTCCTACTTTTCCACTGCTAACCTTCAGTGGTTGTAACAGCCCGAGATTTTATGAAAAATAATTATTTTTATTTCACTAATGTCTTGTGTTGTACGCTACACGAAAAGGATCTTGCACAACACGCATCCTTGACTTGCCTTGCATTACACGCAATCGCGACCTTCCTCGATAGCGTGTGTAGTACGCAATAACGAGTTTCACTAAACAGCGATATGCTATTAGAATGTTATTAAAACTAGCCGTTATGAATAGTAATAACCACTTTTTGAAAATTTGTAAATTTTATTTTTCAAAATGGATTTCATTTTTGGATTCGGAGTATCGAATTTAGCCTAAGGTGAAATTTTGGTACATTTCGGATAACTTTCATATTCTGATGAATAGTGAAAATTACTAAATTTTAATTAAAAACAACTTTTTTAATCGAAATAATTAATAGTGATAAATTATTAATTTGAGTGGTTTTAAAGTATATTTAGAATATATTTTTACAATTTAATACAATGATGGTCATTGGTTGTAATTTCACATTTAAACCAGCCATAATCAAGTGTCAATCTTCTGATAGATATTGTTTCTTAAAAACACGCTATTTGTTTTAACAGCGGGATTTAATTATAAAAATAATTAATGAAACTTCTATGTTATGAATTTGGTAAAATAGACTTCATTTTTGAATTCGGAATATGAAATATAGCTTAGGATGAAATTTTGGCATTTTTCTGAAAACTTTCAATTTTTGATGAATAGTGAAACCGCTAAGTGGTAGGTTAAAAACTGAATTTTGCATAAAACTTAATTTTACCGCTTCTGTGAATGAAATTTCGAAAATCCGACAGACACGGTTAATATCAAGGACTAAAATGTGGTTCAATGAGATGAAAATAATTTTTGGTGAATAGTAACTTTTTAATTTTTTTACCACGGTTAATAGTAAATAGGGTAACTAAGGGTAAATATGATATTACTATTACCCTAACACATGTCCTAATTCTATTTGATAAGTTTAATTCGACCAAAAACAACCTTATGAATAGAATATGACCATTTAGGCCCACTTGGATTAGATTAGGACATTTATTATTAATTTATTTAAAGAAGGGTTAAAATAGTTAAAATCAAAGTTTAATAGGTAAATCATTTTTAATATGGGGTTATACATAAGATAATTTCGATTGTAAATTTCTATTAGAAAGCTAAAAAGATTTCCTACATGATGGTATTTTATTTGTAATTTTTAGACATCAAATAATTTAATTTATATATGACTCAAAGATGATGCAGTAATTATCTTATTAATGAAATATTGACATAATTGATGTTATAAACACCAAAATAAATGTAATTTGAGAATTTTTATGAATTCCACTAATTTTCTAGGTTACTATGATATATTAGTGTTGATTTAATCAACTTGGTTCGAACATATAATTCTGTTATGACTTACACAAAAATCATATATCAAATAGTGTCAAAATTGACACAAAATAGTTTTTAAATCAAATATTATATTATTAATTGTTATTTTATTTCTAAAAATCTAAGGTTCGGCCAAATGACTTAGATAAGGATATATGTATTAATAATAAACAATTTGGGGTTCGTTTGACATGTTATAGTAAGTGTATTAACCATATAGTGAAAGGAAAGAAAAAGACACGGTAAAAGTTAAATTATTTAACTTAGAGTTAAATCTAATTGATAAGGTTAAAATAATACCCTAAACTTGTATAAATTCTATTGGATGAGAGTATTTAGACCCATCCCCACCTTATCCTCGAAATAAATCAATTTGGAGCTAATTAAAACTGAACTTGACTTTATAATAAAATAATATTTTGAGATATTCCTAAGGTGCCCCTCTCCTCCCTTATAAAAGGACACCTCCTCCCCCTTCCTCCTCACACCAATTTGAGCACTCAAGCTCAGCCAACCTCTGCCAAAATCCCTTCTACACTTCCCTAGAATAATCCTAGAGGTCCTGGTCTTCTTAAAAGACCAATCATAGTTCCCTAAGTGGAGGATTCAAAGAAGCGTTCCAAAGAAGAGGTAATATCCATTACCGATCTTTTCAATTTCTTTCTTCTTCAACTTCTTCATCTTTAGTTGTTTCATAACAAAGTAATAACATCAGTATCACTAATATACTGATATGTTATTTTAAGTATGAAACAACCCTATTTCACCATCTATCCATCCTACGGAAAAATAAATCACCACGCGTGCGTACGTACGGAATACCGTCTCCACGACGCGATGAGATTCATTCTCCATGTTAACCATTTAAGAATGATTATAAAGTATATATAAGAAATAATAATGAAATATATGACATTATAAAGCTACTGGATTTATGTATATATATACATATGTATGTCATCTACTTACTTCCATTTCAAGACAATAAGGAAAAGAAAACAACGTTCATGCGTACGTACGGACTACCGTCTCCATGAACGGTGTTTTTCATTTTATTTATCTACCTATTATATATATATATATATACTGAATATATATGATATATAAATCATATTTTATATTCTGGAAGTAAGTAAATGATGATATAAGTAATAACGATGTCAAGAACAACAAGTCAAAACACCTACGATAAATGAAATGATTTTACCCAAAACGCTTCTTTAACGTGGAATTTACAAAAGAACGGGTAATATAATGTCATAAGTGAACCATATATGATATCATAACAATGAATATGATTCTGTAATAAGTCAATAACATGATTTAAATCATTATACAGGAGGTTCGGACACTTACAAAGCAAGTCGGACCTAAGGTAAGGGGAAATATCACAATCTCATTTTTATCCGAGATTGTTTATTCGTAATTATTTAATGGGGTGTATTTTATCATCCACATACATGTTCCCTCAATATGTAATATTGTTTTCATCCACTTACAATAGTTTAAATCCAATTTTACCCTTCGGTGAGTTTTTAGTAAAAGATATGAAAGGAATCTTTTATCGTTTTTTTTTCGTACGAGGTACTTTTTTTGACTTTTCCGACAAAAGTACGAAAGAATGTTTTTTTTAACTTATACGGCATGAATAGATTTTAAAACATTATTTCCAAGAAGCTTCCTTTACAAGTTTTCAAGTTTATTTTTAATCAACTTCTTTTAGTTTATAATTTTATGACATGTTAAGAAAAGAAAAGTGTTTTTGAAGAAGAAACGATATTTTCCTCAAGAATGGAGTTCAAGTGTTTTATCAAAATTATTTTCCATCTAAGGAAATAAAGGGTTCTGTTTATATCCATATTTTTACATTTATTTGACTATGTTGTGATGGAATTATGTTTATGAATTCCTTTATCTTATATGAATTGTTTTATGATGTCATGTTGTTTAAGAATCCCATTTTTATTACACGGGTTATGTAATGATGTATGATTTATGATTTTGTGGCACACATAAGAATGGTATCATTATGAGATGGGTGGGACCTATATCTCCCTCCAATGAATTGGGTAAAGATTTTATATCTCATGAGATAGACAGGGCTGGAACGGTAGGTTATACCGGTTCAGTGAAACAGGACTGAAACGAGGGTTACTCGATTCAGAAAGGGACTTTGTCCACTAAGATAGTCTTGGCAATGAGTCTTGACTAACAAGAAATGATTTTCTATGATTATGTGTGTATGCCACAAAGTTTCATGTTTTATGTTATGATTACTGGGATTTCATTTCACTACTATGATTTATCCCATGTTATGAAATTATGCTCTCTTTTGCAGGTTAAGATTTCCAAAAGTTATGTTCTTATGAATATGATGTGATTGATATTTATTTTGTTTACCCTTACTGAGCATTTGAGCTCACCCTTTTATGTTTTCTTTTCCCCAGGATATAAAGAAAGGTTTTAGGTTAAAAAAAGAGGAAGATCTTTATGTGAGATGTTGAAGATATTTCACCACGATTAGAAGATTTTATTCCGAGTTTCCAAAGACACTAAACTATTACGATCCTTGTGTGTGTATTTTTGTTATGTACTAAGTATTCTGCAAATGTAATGTAATGTCCATGTACGTCAGGCTTCGGGTCTCTACAGTTGGTATCAGAGGAAAGGTTTAGTCAACCTTTGGAAACTAGGATGCGATAACTTTAGTGAGATCCCGAGAGATATTTCGAAGGTATGTCTAGGGATGTCCCTAAGGATAAGTATACGTATAGGATACAGTCCTAGATCTACGGTAACGATCATAGAATTTAACCTAAGGTGTTAGATATTGAGGATACTCCACCTTTATTATGTTGTTTTCCCTAGCATGATTTTTGCCTCTCACACTATTCTTTTCTGGGTTTTAGAAAATGGCTGGAAACAAGATGATTCACGATAATGGAGGATATGATGGACAATGGAATGATATTCTTCATAATGAAATGGGATTTGGAAGTGTTTGCATCATTATTATGCCGAATTAGCAATCTCATAATATGATCAATAAAGTAAAATTTGGTAAGTTTCCTGACTCGGCTAATAAGAGAAAGATGGAGTTTTATGATGATCATAGAGGAAAGAAAGTTCAATTTCCCCTATGTAAATCATGTGGGAAGAGGCATCAAGGAGAATGTTTCAAAGGAACTGGAAGATGCTTTGGGTGTGGAAAAGAAGGACACAAAGCAAGTAAGTGCAAAGGAAAAGGTTCAGTTAACACCATGGATGAGGATAATGGTATTGCTACGACATCAAAAATGGTTAAATGTTTTAAATGTGGAATGTACGGGAATTATGCAAACCAATGCACTAAGGGAAAGTCTCATGAAGATAATCAGTATGGTCGTATGGGAAGTATTTATGTTGATGAGGATGAAGAGACTACAAATGATATGTGAGATGAAAGAATTATTGAAGCTCGGTCAATGGTTTAAGAAGGTAGTGGAATGATTACATGTTTATCAAGTGTAATGTTGTACTATAGAATAAAAAGAAATCTAAGGATTGTTACACTATTGTCTTTCCTTAAGTTTTGAAAGTTTATGATGAATGGTATGAGTAACAATGAAAGGTTATTCAGATATTTTTTTGGAAAGTGGATGATATGCGCATAATGAAGGGATAAAGAGAATCTAATATGTTTGATAGTATTCATGAGCTCATGATTGATATAAGGACTAAGTGATATCATGGTTTGAGTATATAGAATTTTGAGGATTTTGGTATGTGGAAAGAGTTAACTTTTAATAGAATTCATGTTTTCAATAAAGTTCAATGGGTATTCAAGAGAGTACAAGATTAAGGCCTTTGAATGTTTGGAATGTGACCAACAAGATATATCTTATGATATATGGGGATCAACGATGGTATTAAATCTCTGGTAATCGTTTTCACTATGTTATGAGAATGGACTGCAGTATTATGGATAAGCCTAAAGATTGGAATGGATTATGTTGGACATAAGTTAGTATTGTTTAAGGATAGAAGTTTTTTCGATATTATTGATGGGATGTTATAGTAATGTAGTTTTAGAAAAAGGACAACCTGCAGGACGGGTGACAGCCCATCGCTTCGGACAAGGCTGTGGGAATCGAACCCACAACCGAAGTGCGACTGGCCTTTATCGCCTACCACTGGCGTACAGGAAGTCCCTGTTTAGTAGAAACTAGTTTTATTATATTAAGCAGTATGATATATGAAGTATAAGTCCATTTTAGGAACCATATGTGATTAATCTCACTATAGATCGACTTATGTATATTTAATAACTTTTGCATACCTTTTGTTTGAGACAGATGGAATGACCCGTCATTCTATCACATGATCTGCTAACACTTCACAAATAACAAATTCAACTTCATTTATTTAAGAGATGAAGTGGAAATTGTTCAAGGCACGAACAACAGTGATATTGTACCAAAATAAAGTAAGTATTTATTCTAATTCAAATTTTCAACTTTAGGGAAATGATCCTGAAAACAAAAAATGTTGTCCTAGTGATCTTATACCTGATGAATCAGATGGTACCTTAGATCGTCACAAATTTATGGATTTGTGATTACTGGCTTTTCCATAGCCATGTTCTCTACCACTCTCCATCAGAACATGATGGTTAGATTTTTCTTCCATATCCATATTTTCACCTATGTGGAAACCCAGTGATTAGTTTATTTGGGTAACCGTTACGTTTCATACTTTCGTTTTTAAAGATTGGTTTTGGTATTCCTTTTTACGATGTGGGTTTCTATTAAAGAAGCTTTCGAATAGTAAACCATTTATAACCCCGACGAATTTCGAGGGAGAAATTCATTTTAAGGGGGGTAGAATGTAACAGCCCGAGATTTTATGAAAAATAATTATTTTTATTTCACTAATGTCTTGTGTTGTACGCTACACGAAAAGGATCTTGCACAACACGCATCCTTGACTTGGCTTGCATTACACGCAATCGCGACCTTCCTCGATAGCGTGTGTAGTACGCAATAACGAGTTTCACTAAACAGCGATATGCTATTAGAATGTTATTAAAACTAGCCGTTATGAATAGTAATAACCACTTTTTGAAAATTTGTAAATTTTATTTTTCAAAATGGATTTCATTTTTGGATTCGGAGTATCGAATTTAGCCTAAGGTGAAATTTTGGTACATTTCGGATAACTTTCATATTCTGATGAATAGTGAAAATTACTAAATTTTAATTAAAAACAACTTTTTTAATCGAAATAATTAATAGTGATAAATTATTAATTTGAGTGGTTTTAAAGTATATTTAGAATATATTTTTACAATTTAATACAATGATGGTCATTGGTTGTAATTTCACATTTAAACCAGCCATAATCAAGTGTCAATCTTCTGATAGATATTGTTTCTTAAAAACACGCTATTTGTTTTAACAGCGGGATTTAATTATAAAAATAATTAATGAAACTTCTATGTTATGAATTTGGTAAAATAGACTTCATTTTTGAATTCGGAATATGAAATATAGCTTAGGATGAAATTTTGGCATTTTTCTGAAAACTTTCAATTTTTGATGAATAGTGAAACCACTAAGTGGTAGGTTAAAAACTGAATTTTGCATAAAACTTAATTTTACCGCTTCTGTGAATGAAATTTCGAAAATCTGACAGACACGGTTAATATCAAGGACTAAAATGTGGTTCAATGAGATGAAAATAATTTTTTGTGAATAGTAACTTTTTAATTTTTTTACCACGGTTAATAGTAAATAGTGTAACTAAGGGTAAATATGATATTACTATTACCCTAACACATGTCCTAATTCTATTTGATAAGTTTAATTCGACCAAAAACAACCTTATGAATAGAATATGACCATTTAGGCCCACTTGGATTAGATTAGGAAATTTATTATTAATTTATTTAAAGAAGGGTTAAAATAGTTAAAATCAAAGTTTAATAGGTAAATCATTTTTAATATGAGGTTATAAATAAGATAATTTCGATTGTAAATATTCATTAGAAAGCTAAAAAGATTTCCTACATGATGGTATTTTATTTGTAATTTTTAGACATCAAATAATTTAATTTATATATGACACAAAGATGATGCAGTAATTATCTTATTAATGAAATATTGACATAATTGATGTTATAAACACCAAAATAAATGTAATTTGAGAATTTTTATGAATTCCACTAATTTTCTAGGTTACTATGATATATTAGTGTTGATTTAATCAACTTGGTTCGAACATATAATTCTGTTATGACTTACACAAAAATCATATATCAAATAGTGTCAAAATTGACACAAAATAGTTTTTAAATCAAATATGATATTATTAATTGTTATTTTATTCCTAAAAATCTAAGGTTCGGCCAAATGACTTAGATAAGGATATATGTATTAATAATAAACAATTTGGGGTTCGTTTGGCATGTTATAGTAAGTGTATTAACCATATAGTGAAAGGAAAGAAAAAGACACGGTAAAAGTTAAATTATTTAACTTAGAGTTAAATCTAATTGATAAGGTTAAAATAATACCCTAAACATGTCTAAATTATATTGGATGAGAGTATTTCGACCCATCCCCACCTTATCCTCGAAATAAATCAATTTGGAGCTAATTAAAACCGAACATGACTTTATAATAAAATAATATTTTGAGATATTCCTAAGGTGCCCCTCTCCTCCCTTATAAAAGGACACCTCCTCCCCCTTCCTCCTCACACCAATTTGAGCACTCAAGATCGGCCAAACTCTGCCAAAATCCCTTCTC
Source organism: Viscum album (assembly GCA_963277665.1). Lineage (NCBI taxonomy): Eukaryota > Viridiplantae > Streptophyta > Magnoliopsida > Santalales > Viscaceae > Viscum > Viscum album. The sequence continues at coordinate 719,601,719 of OY728135.1, forward strand.
CACTTCCCTAGAATAATCCTAGAGGTCCTGGTCTTCTTAAAATACCAATCATAGTTCCCTAAGTGGAGGATTCAAAGAAGCGTTCCAAAGAAGAGGTAATATCCATTACCGATCTTTTCAATTTCTTTCTTATTCAACTTCTTCTTCTTTAGTTGTTTCATAACAAAGTAATAACATCAGTATCACTCATATACTGATATGTTATTTTAAGTATGAAACAACCCTATTTCACCATCTATCCATCCTACGGAAAAAGAAATCACCACACGTGCGTACGTACGGAATACCGTCTCCACGACGCGATGAGATTCATTCTCCATGTTAACCATTTAAGAATGATTATAAAGTATATATAAGAAATAATAATGAAATATATGACATTATAAATCTACTGGATTTATGTATATATATACATATGTATGTCATCTACTTACTTCCATTTCAAGACAATAAGGAAAGGAAAACAGCGTTCATGCGTACGTACGGACTACCGTCTCCATGAACGGTGTTTTTCATTTTATTTATCTACCTATTATATATATATATATATGGAATATATATGATATATAAATCATATTTTATATTCTGGAAGTAAGTAAATCATGATATAAGTAATAACGATGTCAAGAACAACAAGTCAAAACACCTACGATAAATGAAATGATTTTACCCAAAACGCTTCTTTAACGTGGAATTTACAAAAGAACGGGTAATATAATGTCATAAGTGAACCATATATGATATCATAACAATGAATATGATTCTGTAATAAGTCAATAACATGATTTAAATCATTATACAGGAGGTTCAGACACTTACAAAGCAAGTCGGACCTAAGGTAAGGGGAAATATCACAATCTCATTTTTATCCGAGATTGTTTATTCGTAAGTATTTAATGGGGTGTATTTTATCATCCACATACATGTTCCCTCAATATGTAATATTGTTTTCATCCACTTACAATAGTTTAAATCCAATTTTACCCTTCGGTGAGTTTTTAGTAAAAGATATGAAAGGAATCTTTTATCGTTTTTTTTCGTACGAGGTACTTTTTTTGACTTTTCCGACAAAAGTACGAAAGAATGTTTTTTTTAACTTATACGGCATGAATAGATTTTAAAACATTATTTCCAAGAAGCTTCCTTTACAAGTTTTCATCTTTATTTTTAATCAACTTCTTTTAGTTTATAATTTTATGACATGTTAAGAAAAGAAAAGTGTTTTTGAAGAAGAAAGGTTATTTTCCTCAAGAATGGAGTTCAAGTGTTTTATCAAAATTATTTTCCGTCTAAGGAAATAAAGGGTTCTGTTTCTATCCATATTTTTACATTGATTTGACTATGTTGTGATGGAATTATGTTTATGAATTCCTTTATCTTATATTAATTGTTTTATGATGTCATGTTGTTTAAGAATCCCATTTTTATTACATGGGTTATGTAATGATGTATGATTTATGATTTTGTGGCACACATAAGAATGGTATCATTATGAGATGGGTGGGACCTATATCTCCCTCCAATTCATTGGGTAAAGATTTTATATCTCATGAGATAGACAGGGCTGGAACGGTAGGTTATACCGGTTCAGTGAAACAGGACTGAAACGAGGGTTACTCGATTCAGAAAGGGACTTTGTCCACTAAGATAGTCTTGGCAATGAGTCTTGACTAACAAGAAATGATTTTCTATGATTATGTGTGTATGCCACAAAGTTTCATGTTTTATGTTATGATTACTGGGATTTCATTTCACTACTATGATTTATCCCATGTTATGAAATTATGCTCTCTTTTGCAGGTTAAGATTTCCAAAAGTTATGTTCTTATGAATATGATGTGATTGATATTTATTTTTTTTACCCTTACTGAGCATTTGAGCTCACCCTTTTATGTTTTCTTTTCCCTAGGATATAAAGAAAGGTTTTAGGTTAAAAAAAGAGGAAGATCTTTATGTGAGATGTTGAAGATATTTCACCACGATTAGAAGATTTTATTCCGAGTTTCCAAAGACACTAAACTATTACGATCCTTGTGTGTGTATTTTTGTTATGTACTAAGTATTCCGCAAATGTAATGTAATGTCCATGTACGTCAGGCTTCGGGTCTCTACAGTGGTTGTATCCACTCCACAAAACAATTATCAACCAAAAAAGTTCTCTATAGAACCCTAACATAAGTATGAATGCGTAGAGGAATGGTGTTGGCCCGGATGTGCTTAAACACACCTCACTCGGAAGTCTGAGCCCTGGATCGCTGATCGTATCATATTCATCAAGTACCAGGAATGATTATTACACCTAGATGATTACTCAGCTACCGTCATGTCATCATGCCGAAGCTGTATAAGCTCTAGAAAACACTCAGCCACCTCCTCAAGCCAGTCCTCAGCCGTCTATGAGTCAGGCTCGCATCAGAACCTAAGGGGTATCTGATGTTGAAACACATGTAAGGCATTGAACTGACATGTGTAATCTACCGGTAATGCCGGTTGAAACTACTGACCAACAGGTAGTGATATAGCTGGCACACTACCCGAAGGTACTATCTTAGACATCGGTCCAAGTACCAAAGTGCCATCACTATGTCGACCATACTCATGGTCACTCACTAGGATATAACAGTAGCTAAGATCACAATCTGCTCTACTAGTGTCTAAACAATGTGTAGAACTCTATCAATCACCTCCATCTAGTACACTACTTCCTGGGATTCTGTCTCACCTCGTAAACTCGGAGGCCTCTACTAGAGGAACTCGTGCAATACACTCTGTCAGTGTGCACTGTCCTCCAGTACAGCTGGTGGTATCTGCTACCCAACAGGTGGTGGTGCTGCTGGTACACCACCCGAAGGTTCCAACATAGCAAGATGGATCTGCACCTGACCTCGTCGCTCAGTGGGCCATCATCGGGTACTATCTCGGAACTCCAACTGACTGTCTGCATGGAGGTATCCTGAACAGATGTGACACAGTCACAAAATTTAAACCTGGTGAGTTGACTAGGTTTGAAAAGTCTTAAAGAAAACTTTTGGAAACACACACACAATTAATGTTTTCGTGCGTTGAGTCGGAAATCAGAAGTCAAGGTCCTGCTGTATGGATATATCGGACGCCGCACCAACACTGGACTCCCTGAACTGAAGACCACACTCTGTACCCTCAACACTATTGTCTCACAGAAAACAATGATCAGAGTCTAGAGTTATGTGGTTGAACTGACTACTCTGATACCAATTTGTCACGACCCATCTTTGGGGCCCGTGATGTGACTACCCCAAGTCCACCTTCCATAGGCCAGGGGATGTCGAATAGCACCAAAGGAATAAATCACAATAAAAAGGGAAGGCATTGACTTTATGAAACGTAAACAAACACAACTAGAGTACAAGTGGAAGAAAACACCATCTAAACTTAAAAAAGAAGTAGTGCTGAAATTAAAGGTGCTGGAAATAAAAGCCCAACTATAAAGTACAAGGTAAAAGGAAAAACAACTGGATGGTGACAAGAAACTCCTAGATCTTCCACCATGGATCCTACCTAAAGGGTAGGTATAGATAACATAGCTCCTAGATTGTCCACCACGGATCCTACCTGAAGGGTAGGTACAGATAGCCTCCTCAGCGCCTTCGTCTGTCAACCTCCTCCAGGTTCAGACTCGTCGTGAGGTCCACCTCCGGGTACCGACTCGTCGTGAGGTCCACCTCCAAGTACTTCCCAGTCCTCATACACTCAGCCTCCGTCAACACTGTCTGTCGTCTACATCGAACACAACGAGGTTTGGGCGTAGCCCGTGCTGGGGTGAGTATAACAATACTCAGTAGGGACCCTGAGACCCTCAAGGTCTCACTAAATCCAACAAGGATAAACCAAAAAGAAAGATCTCAATAGATAACCTTTACATAGGTATATTCCCATACATATACATAAGTTATCAAGTAACCCATCTCAATCATGAGGAAAACACAAAGGTCCTTGACTCAGCTCAAACCAGGATTTTTATTCATGATGACGAAAAAACGACTGCTGGAGAACTCCTCCTCTACCGAGTGCAGCAGTCATGTTATGACTCCGAGGTGCTTCTCACTAAACTTAGACTGCTGAGGTACTCCTCCTGTCGAGTACCACGGGTCGACCACCTCACAAAGTAGTGCTCCCCCACCATGGGTCTTCCACCCCACACAATGGTTCTCTCCCCTCATAGCCTACAGAGGTACACCTCCTATCGAGTACCGTGGGTTTTCCACCTCACAATGTAGTGATCCTCCTCCATGGGTCTGCCACCTCACAAAGTAGTGCTACCCGCTAGGCTATTCAAGTCACTCTGAATCGAATCGGAGAAGCAGTCATCAGGTCTTAGCCAGCTATAAGGTCACCATACTCCGTATGCTCGTCTTCGGGAGGATCCGCTCCACGAGCCACTGGTCGATACTTCCAAGTGTCACGAAGTTCCAGGAAGAAGTATCTCAAAGGACTGCCTCGACATAGGGGTCTCAAAGCAATAGACGGTACGTTAATTAGACGCCCTGTCTGTGAGTTATTAGCATTTCTGTTCTAGGGGCGTGATTGGATTTTGGGTACTATCCAACACGGCCATACTCCGACTACGTACAAACCTTAGGTTAAGTACTCCAAAAGAACATTATCATCAAGAGGAATCCAACATCGTTGACAGCACATCAATCGGATGTCCGATCCTCATGTTATAAGCGTTTCCGCTTCGAGGGCCAGGTTAGTTTTAGGTTCGAACCAACCCGTCCATTTTTTCAATATTGTCCAAAACTCACTATGAGTAATGAAAAACGACTGCCTTGTAGTGAGGGTCCCAATGCCGCAGATGGAACGTCGATTGGATGCGCGGTCTTCATGTTATTCACATTTAAGTGAAAACGGGCCCGGTCCGTTAGACCTGATGGGCTGACGGGTCGGGTCGACTTGGTTTTTGGTCTGACCCAACAAAGCAGTCGGACTGGCCTGGTATGTTGCGCAGCCTGGCCCAAGGGGTGAGGCCTGGCCCAGCGCGACCCCTCTTTTGTCCGATCCGGCGGCGCCATGAGGCGCCGCCCTTCCCCAACCGTCGAGCTAGGTAGGCCGACCTTCTGGCACAAGCGGGCCGGACAGCGGGCCATGCCTCATCTGGTGCGGTGCCCTCCTGGCATCGCGGCTCCCCTTCGCCCGGCCGACCGACAGGCCGACCAGTCCTTCCGTTGAATCAGCCCACAAAGCGGGCCGTGGTTACCACTGAAATGTCGGCGCGACGGTGCGGACTTCCTCTGCCATGGCCTACGCTAGCTGTAGTTCAGCATTCCCGGCACGACACATCGGTGTCATTCTTCCTCCACCACTGCCTTCTTGGCTGTGGCTTTTCTTAGCTTATGCGACGGCGGCCCTTACTCCACCGGTCTCTTCCATGTCCCGCCTCTGATCACCAATTCCATCGAAAAACAGGATCAAATGGAGGGTCGTCGGGCCGTGTTTGTTCGGCCCACACCCTCCGCGTTAAGAGATAACAATCGGCGGAGACAATCAAGATTATACAACAACAAACCGAGGCACAACTTTAATCCATTAAAATTGAACTTAACCCCTACCTCGATATTTGATGTCGCACGTCGCGCATCGCGGAAGACGGTGTCATGGGGAAGGAATTATTAGGTGATGTCGGAGTGCGTCCGAGGAGGAAGAGGCATTTACTCACTTGTCGCGGAGAAGATAATGGTTGGAGTGTCATCGTTCTTTTTGGAACCGACATTCTTCGTGGATGAGACATCGTTCTTCGTCGAGAGAGGAGTTCACTTATTCTTCACAAGAGTTCTCTCCCAATCTTCCTTATCTCAACAAAAACCCTCCCAAAATAAAATAATAGGCTTCTCCTATTATTTTATTATAATAATAAATTTAAAAATTCAAATTCAAACTACTTCATTAATTAATTGATGTGGTTGAATTCATTAAATTAATGTGCTGGCAAGAGTTCAAGAGGGAGAGAAGAGGAGGTGAGAGGTCCCATATTTAAGAGGAGTTTACAAATTAATGATGGGGGTTAAAGAGTTTGGGGAAAGATAAATGGTTTGGGATTGTGTGGGCACCACCTCTCATATATCAACACATGGGGAGTTGGTTGGGTGTGGGTCCCACCAACAACTTCCCATGGGAGGAGTTAACCTCCGTAGATATAAAATAAAATTGTTCCAACAATTTTATTTACTTCTTAATTAAACCCCAATAAATAACTTCTCCTCCCGCACAAATGCAACTATGGTAAAGGTCCCCTTAAGAAATTACCAGAATTGTGAGTTCATTGGTTCCCTCAGATTTCAAATCCGAGCACCGGTTCAAAAGTTAGAAAAACCCGGTCGTTCGTTCACTGGACGTACCTGAGCTAAACTTCAAAAAATCGATTCTGGGCACACCGGGCCTCGGAATCAAATGCCGTCAGAAGCCACAGACTCGTAAAATTGCAAAGTATTTAAGAAAAAACATTCCTTGAAAATTACAGGTCTTTACATTACTCACACCTCAGGGCTTTACATCACCATAAATCTACAACATAAACTAGGGAAACAAAAGAGGGTACTGAGCACACATATGAGCCTCCCGCTCCCATATTCTCTCCTGGAGGATTCTTATGCTACCAGTGAAAGTGCACAAAAGGAACCCGTAGGATACGATCTTGTCGATCTTCAACCTCTACTAGAATCCCATGAAATTCTCCCCCTCATCTATGTCCAGCTTTCCGTGGTCGATGATGTGTGAAGGGCCGTGCACGTATCTCCTCAGTTGAGATTCGTGGACGACGTCATGTACCCGATGCAATTGAGGTGGAAAGGCCAACGGTATGCCACCTCGCCCACCCTGACGAGGACCTAGAAAGGTCAGATGAACCTCGAAGATAACTTGCCGCCTCAGCCAAATATTCGTAGACCTCATCTAGGTGAGATCCGTAAGAAGACGTGGTCGTCATCCTTGAACTCAAGTGGTCTTTGTCTCCTATCAGTATAGGACTTCTGTCTGCTCTGTGCAGTTTTCATCAGCTCCTGGATAATCATCACCTTCTCCTGTAGCCTGAATATGGGCGTACTGGTCAACCTATGCCTCTGCTTCTGTAAAGATCTGATGGAATCTCTCTGACCACACGAAAAGTTTCCCCTTCTTCGTCAATGCTAAAAGCGGTGAAGAAACTTTGGAGAAGTCTGGCACAAATCTAGGTCTGTCTGACTCATGAGTGATCGACTGCACCCACTTATGCATGATTCCATCCTGTGCTTCATGGGGTTTCTTTTTTTTCCGACCAAGGAAAAACCCATCCCAACATTGTAGGTAAACCACAACCTTTTTTCCTTATATAGTCAATCTGTGTATGAACTGTGGTTTCCCAGTTCATACCCAAACTAACTTCGTAAGGGCTCAACGCTGCCACCACGAGGTTCCAACCGAAACTCTCACCTCAAGGGTCAGATCACACAGTCGGCGTATGTGTGATTATCGAGTATCCTCCCAAAGATATCTCCAGACATGATGGTCAAGTCAATGGATTAAACGAAAAATCTAGGTCTGGGACAAGATTTGTGGAAGGAAGGAATGATTCGTATCAATTCCTATTGCTACAGAAGCTAGTAGTAGAAACTGACCATACCTAGAATCATTCCTATAGCCCTTGGGTCACACTCCTTGACAGAATGCAGCTAATATCTTCCCCTTCTGTTCTGCTCCCTGAGCCGGGTGGGGACTACAATGGTGGGTGTTTATAACATGTCGAAATGCACATCACCACATGCTACCCTCCTAGCTATGCTTCCATGTCTGCTACTTTAGAGATTCATCTTTCCTTAACACTTCCTCTTCTTAAAACATTTTACACGCCCAAGTCTCCGAGACTGGAACCAGTTTCTTGCTTTCCCACTGATAACCTTCACTGGCTGTATCCACTCAGCCAGAGAATTCAAAACCACAAAGGTTCTCTCTAGCACCCTAACATAAGTACGAATTCATAGAGGGAAGGTGCTCACTCAGATGTCCTTAAACACACCTCGCTCGGAAGTCCGAGACCTAGAGCATTGATCGTATCATATTCATCAAGTACCAGGAATGATCAGTATGCCTCGATGATTACCCAGCTACCAACATGTCATCTTACCAAAGCTATATAAGCTCTAGAAAACTCTCAGCCACCTCCTCAAGCTAGTCCTTATCCACCTTTGAGTTGGGATCGCCTCGGAACCTGAGGGGTATCAGATGTTGAAATACGTGTAAATTACTGAACCTACATGTGTCATCTACCAGTACCGCCGGTTGAAACTGCTGACCAACATGTAGTGATATAGATGGCACACTACCCGAAGGTACTATCTCAGACATCGGTCCACATACCAAAGTGCCATCACTATGCCGACCATCCTCATGGTCAATCACAGGGAAACACCAGTATTGAAGATCACCATATGCTCTACTAGTGTCTAAACTAGGTGTAGAACTCCTAAAATCACCTCCAGCCAGTCCACTACTACCTGGGAATCTGTCTTGCCTCGTAACCTTGGAGACCTCTACTGTTGGAACTCATGAAACACGCTCTGGCAGTGTTCACCGTCTTCTAGTACAGCTGGTGGCATCTGCTTCCCAATGGGTGGTGGTGCTACTGGTACACCACCCGAAGGTGCCAACATAACAAGAGGGCTCTGCACCGGACCTCGTTGCTCTGTGGGTCGTCATCAGGTACTCTCTCAGAACTCCAACTGACTGTCTGCGTGGAGGCATCCTGAACAGATGCGACACGGTCAAATAATTTAAACCTGGTGAGATGACCCGGTTTGAGCTGACTTAAAGAAAAATTTTGGAAACACACACGCAATCAATGTTTTCGTGCACTGAGTTGGAAATCAGAAGTCAAGGTCCTGGTGTATGGATACGTCGGCTACCGCACCAACACTGGACTCCCTAAACTGAAGACCACACTCGATACCCTTAACACTATTTATTCATAGAAAAGAATGATCAGAGTCCTGAGTTCTGTGGTAGAACTGAATACTCTGATACTAATTTTTCACGACCCGTCCTCGGGGTCCGTGCTGTGACTACCCAAAACCTGCCTTCCATAGGCTAGGGGCTGGCGACGGGCACCGAAGGCATAAATCCCGATAAAAAGGGAAGGCATTGCCTTTATGAAACATAAACACACACAACTAGAGTACAAGAAAAAGAAAACACTAATTAAACTGAAAAAAAATTATTGTAGAAAGTAATGGGGCCGGAAATACAAGCCCAACTATAAATTACAAGGTAAAAGACAAAACAGCTAGATCGTGACAAGCAGCTCCTGGATTGTCCGCCACAGATCCTACCTGAAGGGTAGGTATGGATAGCCTAGCTCCTAGACCGTCCACCACAGATCCTACCTGAAGGGTTGGTACAGAAAGCCTCCTCAGCGCCCTCATCCGTCAACCTCCTTCGGGTACCGACTCGTCATGAGGTCCACCTCCGGGTACCGACTCGTTGTGAGTTCCACCTCCAAGTACCGTCTAGTCCTCATACACTCGGCCTCCGTTAGCGCTGTTTGTCATCTGCATCCAACACAATGAGGTGCGGGCGTAACCCGTGCAGGGGTGAGTATAACAATACTCAGTAGGGGCCCTAGGACCCTCAAGGTCTCACTAAATCCAACAAGGATAAACCACAAAGAAAGATCTCAACAGATAACCTTTACTTAGGTATATGCCCAAATATATACCTAAGTTATAAAGTAACCCATCTCAATCATGAGGAAAACACAAAGGTCATTGAATCAGCTCAAACTATGATTTTTATTCATGATGACAAAAACACAGCTGCTGGAGAACTCATCCTCTGTCGAGCGCAGTAGTCCTGTCACGACTCTGAGGTGCTACTTACTAAACTTATACTACTGAGGTACTTCTCCTTTCGAGTACCGCGGGTCGGCCACCTCACAAAGTAGTGCTCCCCCGCCATGGGTCTGCCAACTCACACAGTAGTGCTCCCCCCACATAGCTTATAGAGGTACTCCTCCTGTCATGTACTGCGGGTCTACCAACTCACAATGTAGTGCTTATCTGCAATGGTTCTGCCACCTCACAAAGTAGTGCTCCCCACTGGGCTATTTAAGTCACTCTGAATCGAATCAGACAAACAATCATCAGGTCTCAGCCAGCTACAAAGTCACCATACTCTGTATGCTCATCTCCAGGAGGATCTGCTCCACAAGCCACTGGTCGATACTTCAAAGTGTCCCGAATTTCCACGAAGAAGTATCTCAAAGGACCGCCTCATCATAGGGGTCTCAATGCAACAGATGACGCGTCAATCAAATGCCATGTATGTGAGTTATTTGGATTTCTGTTCCAGGGGCCCTGTTGGATTTCAGGTACAATCCAACCTGTTCATACTCCAACTGCATCCGAACCTCAGGTGAAGTATGAAAAAATAACCTTCTCATCAAGAGGAATCCAACATCATCAATGACACCTCAATCGGACATCCGATCCTCAAGTTATATGAGTTTCCGCTCTGAGGGCCCGGTTTGTTTCAGGTTCGAACCAACCCAGCCATTTTTCCGAAGTCGTCCAAAACTCAATAATAGTAACGTAAAAGGACCACCTCATCGCGAGGGTCCGAGTTCCATAGACGGTGTGTCAATTGGATGTGCGGTCTTCATGTTATTCACGTTTAAGTGAAAACGAGACCAGTCAGTTAGACCCGTTGGGCTAACGGGTCGGGCACTCTCGTTTTTTGGCGGGTCCAACCCGGAAAAGGGGTCGGACTGGCCTGGTAAGTCACACGGCCTGGCCCAGCCCGGAGGGGCATGGACCGGCCCAGCCTGACACTGCCGCGCCCAGTGGGGCGCAAGGCCTGGCTGGCTCGGCCAGCCGGCCGAGAGGTCCGAGGGGCGCGGCCCCTCAGCTGTGTGAACCGGAGGCGCCAAGCTGCACCGCCCTTCCCAAACCGGCTGGCTAGACTGGCTGGACTGCTGTCGCAAGTAGCTCGCACGGTGGGCCGCGAATCTACTGGCGTGGTGCCCTCCTGGCGTAGTAGATCTGCTCCGCCCGACCGGCCGACGGGTGGGCCGGTTTTCCAGCGCGACGCCCTCTTGGCTCCGCGACTTCCCTTCACCGGGCCGGCCGACGGGCCGACCGATCCTTCCGCCAAAGCGGCCCACAAATCGGGCCGTGGTTTCCACTACACAGCCGGCACGACGACGCCGACTTCCTCTGCTGCGGCACGCTTGGCTGCGGCTTTTCCTAGCTTATGCGACGGCGGCCCTTGCGCTGCCGGTCTCTTCCATGTCCCACCTCCGATCATCAATTCCATGAATAAACAGGATCAAATGGAGGGTCTTCGGGCCGTGTTTGTTCATCCCACGCCCTCCGCTTTAAGAGATAGCAATAGGCTGAGACAAAAAAGATTATAAAAGAATGAACCGAGGGACAATTTTAATCCATTAAAATTGAACTCAACCCCTACCTCGATAATTGATGTCGCATGTGGTGCGTCGTGGAAGACGACATTGTGGGAAAAGAATTCGTAGGCAATGTCGGAGTGCATCCGAGGAGGAAGTGGCATTTCCTGACTTGTCACGGAGAAGAGAATGGTTTGCTTGTCGTCATTCTTCGTGGAACCGGCATTCTTCATGGATGAGACATCGTTATTCATCGAGAGAGGAGTTCTCTTCTTCTTCACAAGAGTTCTCTCCCAATCATCTTTATATCAATGAAAACCCTCCCAAAATAAAATAATAGGCTTCTCCTATTAGTTTATTATCATAATAAATTTAAAAATTCAAATTCAAACCACTTCATTAATTAATTGAATTCATTAAATTAATGTGTTGGCAAGAGTTAAAGAGGGAGAGAGGAGGAGGTGAGAGGTCTCATATTTAAGAGGACTTTACAAATTAAAGATGGGGGGTTAAGGAGTTTGGGGAATGATGAAAGACTTGGGATCATGTGGGCCCCACCTATCATATATCCACACATGGGAAGTTGGGTGGGTGTGGGCCCCACCAACAACTTCCCATGGGAGGAGTTAACCTCCTTAGATATAAAATAAAATTGTTCCAACAATTTTATTTACTTCTTAATTAAACCCCAATAAATAACTTCTCCTCCCAAACAAAAACAACTAGAGTAAAGGTCCCCTGAAGCAATTACTGGTGTTGTGAGTTTATCGGTACCCTCATATTTCAAATCCAAGCACTAGTTCAAAAGATAGAAAAACCCGCTCGTTCGTTCACTGAATGTACCCGAGCTAAACATCTAAAATTTATTCCAGGAACACCGAGCCTCAGAATCATGTGCCGTCAGAAGCCACTAACTCGTAAAATTCCAAAGTATTTATGAAAAAATTTTCTTGAAATTTTTGTGTCTTTACATCAGTAGAGACATTTACCTATTCTTTTGTTGAAGTCTTTTATATACCATATTAAGGTCCCCTGGAATGGTATTTTATGATGAAAAAAACCTATAATTATTTTTTAGGAAAGTTTTAATGAGATTATAATGGTTTTTAGATAGCTAACATAATAAGGAGTAATGATAGAAGATAACATGTTCCTTTTTACAAGGGATAGAAAGGAAACTGTTGAAAATACAAAAAAAAACAAATATAATTAATTAATTATCATGAAAAAGGCTTCCAAATAGAAGAAGATATTAAAATAAAAGTATGATTAGGTAACACTATCGTCATAAAATGTAATTTAGATTGGTTTTGGTGTCATTTTATACCTTATATTTTTTGTTTAACCCAATTGTTAACCAATTCTAATCTTAACTCTACTAATTAGTTTTTCATATAAAAGGGTTATAATATTTATTATAAGGTAAAAATTGGACCACAGATGTAAAATGGATTTCATGTTCACAAATGTATTATCTTAATTTTCCTCTTTAAAAATATTATTGTTTTTTAAATAATATAATAAAATATTTCTATTATAAAATAATATCATTGTGATTTTGAAGAACTGTTTACATAATTTGACTTCGCTAACAACATGGAAGAAAATAAAATAGAATATATACAATTCATAGATATATGATATATCATTATTAACTAAAAAATTCATAGAACATAGAAATTAAAAAAATTATATTAATTTTTTTTACTTTTAAAATATTTTATTTTATTTTTATATTAATTAAATAAATACTATATAATTCAATATATACAATATCGAAATTGTGTAAATATTTAAGGAAATTATTTTATATATGAAATTATAAAATAAATAAAAATTATTAAAAAAAATCAAGGTCAGATAAAAAATTATAATTGAACTTATCCTCTTTTTTTCCTTATGTAAAAGTCAGAGATATATCAAATTTAAGAGAGTGAAAATTTTTATATATCTTTTTCTTAAATTAATATAAAGGCCATAATAAATGAAAAATTACACCAAGTGACCATGTATTTGATACTTGTGGTAAATAGATAAAATCCGACCATAAAATAGTATAAAATAATGTGTTAGATAAATTTTAAACCCTTAATCCAATGTTTTAACCCCATTTCACCCATCTTACCCCTACTGAGGTGAAACATATTTACCAAAGATACCATTCACATTAACAAAAAATAAAATGGAACTATTTACCAAATTATAACGTATGAATTCTAAATATGAAATCTTTTTTAATATTCAATTCATAGAAGTGGTAAAATTTAATTTAAAATTTATGCTGAAAAACATGGTGAAAAATATCTTTCTAGAAACATTTTTTCATATGTAGACAATGTTTTTTTACCAAAATAAAAAATAAAATTTATTTCAAAAACATAAATTGAATTATTAATAATATAACCATTCAGATCTTACTTTTCAAATCAATATAAATCAAAATTAATTATTTGTAAATTCCTAAAATGAATGTAAAATTCCCAATATTAATTATTATTTTTCCATATTCATTGAAATATAAAACCTTTTATAAAATTATTGAAAATTAAGTTTAATATAATTTAAAATTTTAATTTCAAAAATAAAGTTAATATTTTATGTCTTTTTAAAAGTAGTAGAAGTTAATTATTTTATTTGATCATAAAAAAAGATAAAAATCTTTTTGAGGGGAAATATATTTTTTAAGGTTTGAAAGACTTTACTAAAAATTGAGTACTTATTTATTAATATATATCCACTGTAACACCCCAAAATTTTTTAGTGTGTTATTTCCTCAAAATAATTCAATAACTTTCACTACACGCAACACAAAGTTCAATCGCACCATGACTTACCAAACAAGCTGTTCAAAAGTGGTTATGAATAGTGTTAACTAAATTTTAAACTTTATATAATCCTTATAATTTTAGAATCCATATTATGAGTTTCTTAGACATAATGTAAGAACAAATTCATTTTCAGTATTGCACTTTTACCAAATTTTAATAGTGAACCCTTTTTAGATACTATATTTTAAACTTTTTGACTAAATGGGGACATCAAAAATTTAAAATGAAACATCCCAAGCTTCCACGGTACGCTAGCGTGTGTTGTACGCAACACCGAGTTCTAACACACCGCAACCAATCAAACTAGCCGTTATGAATAGTAATACCTAAATTTTGAAATTATATATATTTTATATTTTAAAATGGACTTCATTTTTGGATTCAGAATATTGAATTTAGCCTAAGGTGAAATTTTGGTACTTTTCGGATAACTTTCATATTTTGATGAATAGTGGAAATTACTAAATTTTAATTAAAAACAACTTTTTTAATCAAAATAATTAATAGTGATAAATTGTGAATTTTAGTGGTTTTAAAGTATATTTAGAATATATTTTTACCATTTAATATAATGTTGGTCATTGGACATAATTTTACAATTAAACCGAACATAAACAAGTGTCAATCTTTTTATAGTTATTATCTCTTAAAAACACGCTTTTTGTTTTGGCAGCGGGAATTAATTTTAAATTAATTTCTGCCACTTCTGTGTTTTGAATTTAGAAAAATGGATTCCATATTTGGAATCAGGATTTCCAAATTGTGTAAATAGGTAACTTTTATTTTTAGTCATTTTGAATAATTACTGTGGTAAATATTTTATTTACCATGGTTAAGGGTAAATCCGGAAAATAAGGGTTAAAAAATAATATTATAATAATAAAAAATTACCCTAAAACGTGTCCTAACCTTATTGGTGGACACATACCCGACCATGGGCATCCTTGGGTCGATTTGGGGACCCCATGGAGCCACTTGTATGTGGAAGGGACACATTATATTAATAAAGTTAAAATAAAAATAAAAATGGCATAAGCTTACATCTTTTAGAAGAACAATTTTTACATAGAGTTATACATGTTGGATTTTCGATTATAAATATTAATTAGAAATCTATAAAGATTTCCTAAAAAATGATATTTTATTTATAATTTTTATACATCAAATAATTTAAATTATTAATGACACAATAATGATGCAATGTTTACCTCATTAATAAATCATTTAAATAAATAAGATTATAATGTTTAATATATTATCTAAAACCAGTCCAATTCTTATTGGTTGATGTTATTTAGAATATGAGTCATCTTATCTTCGACCTCAATTATTTTCGGACCATTATAAACCGAATTTAATTATATTATAAAGTATTACTTTCACTCTTTCATAAAGAGCCCCTCCTCTCCCTTATAAAAAGAGATCACTTCTACTCATTCCTCACACCACTCAAGCCACTTGGATAGTCCAAAATCTGCCCAAATACTCTCCCAACTTCCCTCACTACAACCTAGAGGCCTTAGTTTGATCCGAAAGCCAATCTAAGGATCCCTTTTGATCAAATCAAAAGGAAGAACCCGAAGAAGAGGTAATGTTTTCACCAACCCTTTTCAAGTTCCTTTCTTCTTCCACTTCCTCTTTCTTTGTTATTACCATTATAAAATAATAACTCCAGTATCATATATATACTGTGATGTTATTATAAATATGGTACAAAAATATTCAGTATTCTATCAAACCTTTGAATAACATGTCACCATACGCGCGTACGTACGACTTACCGTCTCCACGTCGTGGTGTAATTGTTATTCAATATATTATTATTTGGATGGGTATAATAATGATGTGTAACTCATGTAAATAAAAAATATAACATGATAATGATTCTGTATATATGATATAACATCCAATTATATATTATTTTAATTTCAAAAGAATGATATTGTCGCTTGTGCGTATGTACGGACTACCGTCTCTACGAACGCGATGAGATTCATTATCCATCATATCCATTCAAGTGTAATTTTAATTTGATGATTTAAAAATAGTATCTAAGGACTTTATATCATTCTGGATATAAATAATATACATCCCATTAATAATGAATATGGCTCATATAACAAATAATATTAAGTAAAATGAACCCGTTAACACCCGAAATGACGGTAATTCTAAGATATTATTAACAAATCAATGTTAAAAGTTCATATATGATATCATATTAAAGTAAATGATTCCTGTATTATTAATTAATAATTATTTCACCATTATACAGGAGGTAAACCTACCATCGACCAAGGAAAAAGTACAAAGTAAGGGATTCTCTTAACTCACTTTCAATTCCGTGAGATTTCCATTGTTCGCCACTAAATTATTGAAAGTGGTGTATTGTGTACGGCCATTTGATATATATTATCATGATTCTCTTTATATTCATGTTATTCTATAAATCATTTTGGTGGTTATTAACTTTTGGCCATACGACTCAGTTGATTAACGTGGTAAGGAGTTTCTTATCTCACTCTTAATTTCGTGAGAATTCCATTGTTCACCACTTAATTATTACATGTGGTGTATGTGTACTGCCCATGATTGTATTCATTGTGTAATATACATTAATTTATGGGTACTTACACAGTCATGGTATGATCCTGCACTCATAGTTTTATGTTTCGTAAGTTACCAAATCGATAAGGGAATTTGACATTTCAATTTCCACTCATTCGGCTTTACGCATATTTCATTGATTATATTACTCCAAGATTATGTGTGAAATCACTATTCATTTGATTATGTCATAATTTCCACTCCCCTTCCTATGGATATACTTTTGATGCACAAAATCACTCCATTGATAATTCTCAAGTCATTGATATGAACTTGATAAGAGTAATTTTAACTCATTCACCATTTGTTGAGTTAAACATCCAATTCGTTGGTATTGTTTTTAAAAGAATTTGTGTGAATATCCTTTGATTGTTTTACACTGAATATCCAATCATATTTAGTGTATTTATATTTGTCGCATATAATTATGTCATTTATTTATCCTTAACCTAAGGATACAACCTTTATGAGAGATTTCATCTCAATTTACATTCCATTGAGACTTCTTTGATGATATACACCAAATAAATTTTATGTGGTGTATATAATGTACTTTGACATAGTATATCATGATTCCCTTTATTCTCATGATATTACAAAGTTTTGATTACCTCAAATATTTGTATTCAAGTGTCTCTTTTGGTTAGAATCTCTAACTAAAATACCATTTTTAAATGTTTTAAAGACTTATTCATCTAAACCTTTCTCATTAATGTCCATGTTTTAGAAATGGTTTTAAGGATTTATTTATATGGACATTAAAGTTTAGAAATCAAAACTCCTTTTAAAAAAGTTTTAAAGTGGTATGGGACACTTTGATTCAAAAATCTACTTTTAAATGGCTTCTTGATAAATAGTGTGACTTTTAAATGTTTTCAAGAAAAGGGGGATATTTCTCTCAAATAGTTTTGATTATTATTTTCATCTATGTCAACATCCTTCATTATTCTTGATTGAGGTTAATGTGATACAATAAAATCTTCCATATTGTATCGAATGAGTTATGTTTGACTGTGGATGTGCTGTTTTTATACCATTCATGGTTTGTGGTAAAAGTATTGACATTTCGTATGCTAGTTTTAATACGAATGTTTATGTTATGTTTAAACATGTTCATATTAGGAATGCATTGGACTTAATAAGTGACGGGTGGAGCCCGCTATAGCTCCTCGATGCATCGGTAGGTCTCATGAGACAAACTAGTGTCTTGGCACAAGGCCTTGGCAAAATCTTATTTGTAGTCTTGGCATGAGGCCTTGGCTATGTGGTTATGATAGTCTGGCATTATGCATTCCATCATTATGAAAGTGGTTATTGATATTGCATGTGATCATTCGACTAGTAGAATATCAATGTGAGTAAGTAAATGGCATTATTTCATTTTACCTTTGCCATTTTATGCTGAAGTTCAAGTTTAAAAGGCTTTTGTTTTAGTTATAAATTTCCTTAAGTGTTTATGCTTATTTATGAAAGCTTCTGCTATAATGTTACCCTTACTGAGCATCTGAGGTCACCCATTTCAATGTTTTATTTTTCCCAGGATTATGAAGAAGTAATTTATGAATGACCTGCAGGGATAGTATGAGGGGATATGAAGACAAGATGTTTTTTTAATGATGTAATGTAAAAATTTATGGATGTATCTAGTTATTCCAAGGCTACTACACTAATCGGTCTTTCGAGACTTGATCTTTCTCGTGATCATGCCAATGTTATGTAATAATGAACCGACTCTAGGTAACTAGGGTCGGGGCGTTAGAGTTGGTATCAGAGGAAGTTTAGTACAAACCTTGGTAGCTAGATTTAGATAAACTCTGATTAGAGCACGTAGACCTAAGGTGAACTTTGAGGATTAGTATAAAAGAACTTCCTAGAATGTTGTTATTGTAGAGATTTTGTGAGTTTTCCGAGCAATACATCCCTGTCTGGATACGAGCAGGTAGAGGCGGCTCTGGCACAGATGTACCTAGGGGTAAAACCCGAAAACACCGCTTTGAGCTAGACTCGAACGGGAACTGGTGCACGACAACGGGCCTTGCTGCACTCTTGGTTACGACACTCCCGGGGGATATGCTTAGGGCAATTTACATTTTCTTTACAAACCGATTTAAGTAATATATACATAAGATGAGAGTAAATGACCTTGGTTAATCCTAATATGTTTCAAATTGAGAATATGGTGACATTTTAATCTCTAAATGATTTTACGACTACTATTACTCACACAATGCTTTCTGGTTTTAGTCAATGGATGGATTCCAAGGAAGTCATAGTGACTTTGAGAATGATGTACAAGGTGGGAACGGTGGTGGCAATGAGCAACAAAATGGAATGTTCATAGGCGTAAAAGATATCGTCTTTATGCCAAATCAGTTTTCCAAAAATATTATCAACAACATATATATTAACCAAATCCCAGACTCAAAAAGGAAGATAAAGGTGATAAATGATAAGATCTCTAGCAATGGAGACCATGGAGAAAAGAAACCTCAATTTTCATCATGTAGGAAATGTGGAAAGAGACACCCAGGAAAGTGTCTCAATGGGACAACGAAATGTTTTACGTGCGGGAAGGAAGGACATAAAGTGAAGAATTGACGAAGAAAAATGAAGAGTACTATGGAAGAAGATAAAAATGGTCCCAAGAGTCCATTTACAGTCATTTGCCGTAAATGTAGGGGACCTGGCCATTACCCGAGTGAATGTCCTATTCTATAGGATATTTTCTTGGTCAAAGAAGAAGCTATGTGGAAATAAATGGTTGGAGAAAAATTTAAAAAGTATTAGCACTCCTTGTTGATGGGTTTACTTTGGAATAATTTTATCTTGTATTTGTAACCCCGCATTTTGCCATGTGAGAATGATATTTGAGGAAGAATTGTCTCTTCTCTTGTGCATATAGGTATAAATAACCATTTGGTTTTATATGATCATTGGGGTTGGAGAAAATGATAAGTTATTATAATTTGGGATGAAAATGCAAAGTATGATATAACATTTGTGGTTAAATAATGTTATTTTGAGGAATTTATCTCATTTTGGTAATATTATAAAATATAGTTTTTGAAAAAGGACAACACGTAGACCGTGTGACAACCCGTCGCGTCGGACAAAGCTATGGGAATCGAACCCACAACCAAAGTGCGATTGGGATTTATCGCCTACCACTGGTCTACATGAAGTCCCTGGTTAGTGTGACTTTTTTTTGTTAAATGATTTTATTGATCAATAATAAGATGATTTGGGTTCTTATGTCTTATCAAATGAATAACCTTGGTATAGGAAAACGATTTGGTGATTAAGTAATAAATGTTATTTTGTAAGATGTTCGTTTTGTTAGGAACACTATATGCCCAAGGAAAATAGATTACAATGAGGTTTCATTTGTAGAGTAATGGTGGATTTTTATCTATGTTTTTATTGTTGATTTATAGTGATTTGGGTTTGATTAACCTATAACAGAGAATATGTGATGATGTTAATTACTTTTAAGTATGCGACTTTAAGAGTATTTGATGTCATTTGGAGATACAATGTAACATGGGAGACTACATAATCAAATTATTCTATGTTTTGGGTTTCAATATTAGTTTGGATTATATTAAAGGATTTTAAGGAAAATTGGTTATTGAATGGTATCTATTTAACTTTGGGGTATTGTTGGTTTAATTTTAGAAATTAAGATTAGTGCATATTTATCTCAATGAATATCCTTTTGAGGGATCATTAGATCATTCACTAACCATTTTGGTTTTGATTAATCTTCAAAGACAATGTAAATATATGGTTTATCCTGCATGGATCATGTGATTCTATAGAAGTTTATTCTAGCTCTTCCAGTGTGACCAAGTGTTCTTGAATACTCATCGTTTAAAAAAAAATTGACTTAGTGGTGGAAATTTATTAAAGAATGAAAATCTACTTAAAATTTAAGTATATCTCATAATGTTCTTAGTCAATATCATAATTGAATTACTCTTCCTTATGTAATGTAACTTTAAAAAAATGTTGTCCTAGATGGTACCTTAAATCATCACTAATTTATGGCTTTGGGATTGTTGGCCTTTTCATAGCCATGTTCTCTACCACTCTCCATCAGATAATTGATGGTTAGATTTTTCTTCCATATCCATATTTTCCTACATGGAACCCTAGTATGTGTTATTTTCGGTAATCTTCATACTTTCCACTCTTTATTTAAAATAGAGGCCTCATTAAATTCATTTTTCGATGTGGGATTTCAACTAAGATATTTTGAAACGTCAAAAATGTGTTATCCCAATACCCTATGTTTTGTTGAACCGATGGTATTTCAAATCATCATAGATTGATGATTTTAAGGACCTCAATTTTATACTTTTTTTGATTGATGACCTCAATCACTACCTATAAATATTTACGTTTTTCCTCCAATTATATGTCTCTAATTGCCACCAATGTTCTCCTAATAGAGATCTTAATTTGGTGGTGATCCTTTCATTTCTCTTTTCCTCATATTAAGACTAAATTTTTGCAACCCTATTTCCGATGTGGGTTTTCCCACAAAGATATTTTCTATTTTCAACCTTTTATTTTCGAAGAACAATTTCAAATTGCGAGGACGCAATTTATTGAAGGAGGGGAGAATGTAACACCCCAAGATTTTTTAGTGTGTTATTTCTTCAAAATAATTCAATAACTTTCACTACACGCAACACCAATTTCAATCGCACCATGACTTACCAAACAAGCTGTTCAAAAGAGGTTATGAATAGTGTTAACTAAATTTTAAACTTTATATAATCCTTATAATTTTAGAATCCATATTATGAGTTTCTTAGACAAAATGTAAGAACAAATTCATTTTCAGTATTGCACTTTTACCAAATTTTAATAGTGAACCCTTTTTAGATACTATATTTTAAACTTTTTGACTAAATGGGGACATAAAAAATTTAAAATGAAACATCCCAAGCTTCCACGGTACGCTAGCGTGTGTTGTACGCAACACCGAGTTCTAACACACCGCAACCAATCAAACTAGCCGTTATGAATAGTAATACCTAAATTTTGAAATTATATATATTATATATTTTAAAATGGACTTCATTTTTGGATTCGGAATATCGAATTTAGCCTAAGGTGAAATTTTGGTACTTTTCGGATAACTTTCATATTTTGATGAATAGTGAAAATTACTAAATTTTAATTAAAAACAACTTTTTTAATAAAAATAATTAATAGTGATAAATTGTGAATTTGAGTGGTTTTAAAGTATATTTAGAATATATTTTTACCATTTAATATAATGTTGGTCATTGGACATAATTTTACAATTAAACCGAATATAAACAAGTGTCAATCTTTTGATAGTTATTATCTCTTAAAAACACGCTTTTTGTTTTGGCAGCAGGAATTAATTTTAAATTAATTTCTGCCACTTCTGTGTTTTGAATTTAGAAAAATGGATTCCCTATTTGGAATCAGGATTTCCAAATTGTTTAAATAGGTAACTTTTATTTTTAGTCATTTTGAATAATTACTGTGGTAAATATTTTATTTACCATGGTTAAGGGTAGATCCGGTAAATAAGGGTTAAAAATTAATATTATAATAATACAAAATTACCCTAAAACGTGTCCTAACATTATTGGTGGACACATACCCGACCATGGGAATCCTTGGGTCGATTTGGGGACCCCATGGAGCCACTTGTATGTGGAAGGGAGACATTATATTAATAAAGTTAAAATAAAAATAAAAATGGCATAAGCTTACATCTTTTAGAAGAAAAATTTTTACATAGGGTTATACATGTTGGATTTTCGATTATAAATATTAATTCGAAAGCTAAAAAGATATCCTACA
Organism: Viscum album; assembly: GCA_963277665.1. NCBI lineage: Eukaryota > Viridiplantae > Streptophyta > Magnoliopsida > Santalales > Viscaceae > Viscum > Viscum album. Next base: position 719,624,405 of record OY728135.1, read on the forward strand.
AAATGATATTTTATTTATAATTTTTAGACATCAAAGAATTTAAATTATTAATGACACAATAATGATGCAATGTTTACCTCATTAATAAATCATTTAAATAAATAAGATTATAATGATTAATATATTATCTAAAACCTGTCCTATTCTTATTGGTTGATGTTATTTAGAATATGAGTCATCTTACCTTCGACCTCAATTATTTTTGGTCCATTATAAACCGAATTTAATTATATTATAAAGTAATACTTTCACTCTTTCCTAAAGAGCCCCTCCTCTCCCTTATAAAAGGAGATCACTTCTACTCATTCCTCACACCTCTCAAGCCACTTGGATCGTCCCAACTCTGCCCAAATACTCTCCCAACTTCCCTCACTACAACCTAGATGCCTTAGTTTCATCAGAAAGCCAACCTAAGGACCCCTTTTGATCAAATCAAAAGGAAGAACCCGAAGAAGAGGTAATGTTTTCACCAACCCTTTTCAAGTTCCTTTCTTCTTCCACTTCCTCTTTCTTTGTTATTACCATTATAAAATAATAACTCCAGTATCATATATATACTGTGATGTTATTATAAATATGGTACAAACATATTCATTATTCTATCCATCCTTTGAATAACATGGCACCATATGTGCGTACGTACAACTTACCGTCTCCACGTCGTGGTGTAATTGTTATTCAATATATTATTATTTGGATGGGTATAATAATGATGTGTAACTCATGTAAATAATAAATATAACATGATAATGATTCTGTATATATGATATAACATCCAATTATATATTATTTTAATATCAAAAGAATGATATTGTCGCTCGTGCGTATGTACGGACTACCGTCTCTACGAACGCGATGAGATTCATTATCCATCATATCCATTCAAGTATAATTATAATTTGATGATTTAAAAATAGTATCTAAGGAATTGATATCATTCTGGATATGAATAATATACATCCCATTAATAATGAATATGGCTCATATAACAAAGAATATTAAGTAAAATGAACCCGTTAACACCCGAAATGACGATAATTCTAAGATATTATTAACAAATCAATGTTAAAAGATCATATATGATATCATATTAAAGTAAATGATTCCTGTATTATTAATTAATAATTATTTCACCATTATATAGGAGGTAAACCTACCATCGACGAATGAAAAAGTACAAAGTAAGGGATTCCCTTATCTCACTTTCAATTCCGTGAGATTTCCATTGTTCGCCACTAAATTATTGAAAGTGGTGTATTGTGTACGGCCATTTGATATATATTATCATGATTCTCTTTATATTCATGTTATTCTGTAAATCATTTTGGTGGTTATTAACTTTTGGCCATACGACTCAGTTGGTTAACGTGGTAAGGAGTTTCTTATCTCACTCTTAATTTCGTGAGAATTCCATTGTTCACCACTTAATTATTACATGTGGTGTATGTGTACTGCCCATGATTGTATTCATTGTGTAATATACATTAATTTATGGGTACTTACATAGTCATGGTATGATCTTTCTTTCATAGTTGTATGTTTCGTAAGTTACCAAATCGATTAGGGAATTTGACATTTCAATTTCCACTCATTCGGCTTTACGCATATTTCATTGATTATATTACTCCAAGATTATGTGTGGAATCACTATTAATTTGATTATGTAATAATTTGCACTCCCCTTCCTGTGGATATACTTTTGATGCACCTAATCTCTCCATTGATAATTCTCAAGTCATTGATATGAACTTGATAAGAGTAATTTTAACTCATTCACCATTTGTTGAGTTAAACATCCAATTCGTTGGTATTGTTTTTACAAGAATATGTGTGAATATACTTTGATTGTTTTACACTGAATATCCAATCATATTTAGTGTATTTATATTTGTCGCACATAATTATGTCATTGATTTATCCTTAACCTAAGGATACAACCTTTATGAGAGATTTCATCTCAATTTACATTCCATTGAGACTTCTTTGATGAGATACACCAAATCACTTTTATGTGGTGTATATAATGTACTTTGACATAGTATATCATGATTCCCTTTATTATCATGATATTACAAAGTTTTGATTACCTTAATTATTTGTATTCAAGTGTCTCTTTTGGTTAGAATCTCTAACTAAAATACCATTTTTAAATGTTTTAAAGACTTATTCATCTAAACCTTTCTCATTAATGTCCATGTTTTAAAAATGGTTTTAAGGATTTATTTATATGGACATTAAAGTTTAGAAATCAAAACTCTATTTAAAAAAGTTTTAAAGTGGTATGGGACACTTTGATTCAAAAATCTACTTTTAAATGGCTTCTTGATAAATAGTGTGACTTTTAAATGTTTTCAAGAAAAGGGGGATATTTCTCTCAAATAGTTTTGATGATTATTTTCATCTATGTCAACATCCTTCATTATTCTTGATTGAGGTTAATGTGATACAATACAATCTTCCATATTTTATCGAATGAGTTATGTTTGACTGTGGATGTGCTGTTTTTATACCATTCATGGTTTGTGGTAAAAGTATTGTCATTTCGTATGCTAGTTTTAATACGAATGTTTATGTTATGTTTAAACATGTTCATATGAGGAATGCATTGGACTTAATAAGTGACGGGTGGAGCCCGATATAGCTCCTCGATGCATCGGTAGGTCTCATGAGACAAACTAGTGTCTTGGCACAAGGCCTTGGCAAAATCTTATTTGTAGTCTTGGCACGAGGCCTTGGCTATGTGGTTATGATAGTCTGGCATTATGCATTCCATCATTATGAAAGTGGTTATTGATATTGCATGTGATCATTCGACTAGTAGAATATCCATGTGAGTAAGTACATGGCATTATTTCATTTTACCTTTGCCATTTTATGCTGAAGTTAAAGTTTAAAAGGCTTTTGTTTTAGTTATAAATTTCCTTAAGTGTTTATGCTTATTTATGAAAGCTTCTGCTATAATGTTACCCTTACTGAGCATCTGAGCTCACCTCTTTCAATGTTTTATTTTTCCCAGGATTATGAAGAAGTAATTTATGAATGACCTGCAGGGATAGTATGAGGGGATATGAAGACAAGATGTTTTTTTTATGATGTAATGTAAAAATTTATGGATGTATCTAGTTATTCCAAGGCTACTAAACTAATCGGTCTTTCGAGACTTGATCTTTCCCGTGATCATGCCAATGTTATGTAATAATGCACCGACTCTAGGTAACTAGGGTCGGGGCGTTACATCCACTTTATCCAAAAAATTTATATATAATTATAAGCATTTGATTATTCATTTTTATTAAGATAATTTTCATATATAATTTATAATGATAATGATAAAATAATTACATTTTAATAGTATACCATTTTATTTTTAAACTCTGTGTTTCATATAACAAAATCCATCAAAGAAATTAGTTTTATTATAATGAAATATATTCTGAAATACAAATTTTGTAAATAATACCCCAATAAATAAATTTCACCATCTTAATTTTATGTTGGTTATAAAAGGATTAATATTTGAAAATACCTTTGTTGAAAACCCACATCGTATTGAGGGATATTAAAAAATCATTTGAAATGGGGAAGTGTGAAATATAAAGGTTACTTGAAATATAACATACAAAGGTTACTAAATAAGGATAATGTTATTGGGATGTTTAAATATATACCTAGTAGAGAATAATAACATCTAATGAGTAATAGAGAGAAATTGAGAACATGGTTATGAGAACATTAATGTCCTTAAAACTGTAAACCAGTGAGGGTGAAAAGACCATCAATTAATTGCTAATGAAGTTAAAGAGGCATATTTTTTATTTCATGATACTTTTTATAAATTTCAGGGATATTTTTCTATGGTTATAAAGAACACGAGAAAATGTACTTACTCTATTTCATTCTAATTAATAGTAATAACTTCATTATTTGGTTGTGCTTTGATGAATCTCCATTTCCTTTTTTATTCTCATAAATAAATATTCAAAATGATTCTTTCATGACGAAAACACAAAAATTAGCTATTAAAATCCATAATGTCCATGAATAAATGAGAATTAATTCCTTATTTCTTTAAATATATATCAAAACAAAAAATTATTATCACCAGATATCCAATATAATACATTAATATCTAAAACCATAAAAAATTACCCCCAAAGATAAAAATAATATATTCTGTAAAAATATAACCTTAAAACACATCCAAATTATGTATGAAAAAATTCAAAAAAAAAACAAAGTATTTAGTCATAATTTTTTTAAATATCAAATTTAACATTTACCCTAAAAAACATAAATAATATTACAATGTCAAATACCATAAATCTGAATACTAAAATCATATTTTATATTAAAACATATTAATACCTGAATCACCATATAACCTCAATAAATTCATATATACATTAGAAATTTAACTTAATGTTTATTCTTCAAATAAAATACCATATTATCCAAAATTATTATGTTTACCATAATTTTATAATGTTTCCCAAAATTATAGTGAACTTCTTCATAAATAACCATGATTTCATAGTCATGAAATAAATTCTCTATCCCATAGTAATCTAAATAATTAAACATATGTTACAAAATTGTAATAACCAAAAATTACCTAAAAATTAAATATTATATTAACAAATATTTTTATCAATATATTTTCTTATATGTCAAACATATATAAAATAGGTATTCCTCAAATAACCTTTTCACTAAAATCATAGTAAATCAATGATTTGTATTCTATAAATGTCTCTGAAAATACCCTTAATTATACTAAAATCCTATCACATAACACCTCAAAAGGGGTAACTACTGATTTAAACATATGATCAACCTTAGACTTATTAAACCATATTATATTAGGTTTATCCGATATCACTATATAATATAATTAGATTCAATTGGTTATATCCGATATTTTATGAAAATGGTTTATAAATAAACCATGAATTACCCAAAACAAATACCCCAAGAGTGTCAAACAAGGTGAGAAGTAAGGCAGCACACATTATCCAATAGAATGATGGATGAGATATACTCAAATTACTCCTTTTAGTGTTATTACACCTAGATGAATCTATTCCAAAACCATATACACTTGTAGTATGCATACGTGGATATATTTGGTAGAAAATCCACATAATCAATTCCTTACTAAAAGAATTATTATATAATCCTACCTATAATTAAAAACATTATCAACATTTGTTATAGGTAAAATATATAATTTCATAAATATATTTCCCAAGGTGTTAAATATATTTTCATTGATACTAATTGTAAATAAACTTACTCTAGTGCCCCAAATCCAGTGGTTAATTTATTATATTGAAATAAGATTCAAGTGATCACATCTCAAAGAAAGGAATAGTTTAGAAATGATGAAGAACTAGATATATAAATGATTTCTCTATTCATGTTGTAAATAAAATATAAAACATAGTTAAAGTTAAAATATTACATCCTGGAACACATTTAAATATTTCTTCTTCAAATCAATAGGAATTCTAAAAATAAAGATGTGATCAAACTATCAGTAAGGGTTACATAGACTTTGTATAATAATGTTTAAAACATGAGTATATATGAACCAAAACCAATTTAGTAATGCTAGAAAAATAGTATATCTCATGATATATGCTGATGAATTGAGGGGTATCTCTAACTAGGACCCACACATCACTATATTTCAAGTGAATTCATCATAAATTAAAAGATAAAATTAATTCAAAAAAATATTTCTTATCAATAAATAATTGTATTAATTAAAGAATACAGTTTGTCATGTTTTCCCAAATAAATAGAATAACATTCATTGTAAAACACCATATTTAGAAATGGTATGCAGTTTAGCTAATAGTAATATCCATGATAGCGATAATAAGAATTTGTATGATAATTTAAATATCAAATGAAATAATTTCTCAAGATTTTTAATTTTTAATTTAATGTTAGTGTCAAAAAAATAAATATGTTTTAAATATATGATCATTAATTCATCATAAAATAATATTGTTCAGTAAAATCATGTATTTTAGAGAATTAATGAAAATGGAAGAAACAAATTTAAAATAATTTTTAAATAAATAATTTTTAAAGACATTTAAAAACATATAGAAGAATAAAAATATCAAAAAATTATTATAGTTGTAGGAAAATATATTAACACCATATAAATTAAAAATAAAAATCCCTTTTTTACTTTTTGTAATGAAAGTAAAACATGAAAATTTAATAAATTAATAGAAATATACTTTTAAAAACAATAAAATAGGAAAATATATAAATAAATTTCATTAATACTTCATTTATGTAAATAAAAAGTTCTTTTATCAAATAATTTCTGAAAAATATGGACATGGAATAAAAATATACCCCGTCATATAAAGAAACGATATTTGTATTTCTTATAAAACATTATTTACATGACTTAGGTGAGAAAGAGTTGAAAATTTAGAAAAAAATAAGTAATAACCATAAATATATCATGGATAATAAATTATATTTTGGTTATGAAGGAAAAATAATATGATTATTTTGATGTAAATAAATAAAATCCCAAAAAATAATATTGTGATGTAAATAATTAACCCTTTTATAATATTTAAATTATAACCCATTAATATTTATAATATTAATTAAAAATTTAGTTATCATGATTAAATTTATATTAAAATTAAATACCTCATATCAGTAGTATATACAACCCATAAATTTGAATTTGTGCATAGAACCAAATATGTCTAAGTGGTGTGGAAATGAGGATGGAATCCCTTGCCTAACACTTCCACATTATGGAACATGATATAAAATATTTTATTATAGGTTTAATATTATTATAATTTATACTAAAACCATATTAATATTCATAATATCATATATGATCAACTTATAACATTTCAATACATTTTTATTAAGAATTATTTATTAAAATCACCGTTTTCACGTGTTAACTGTCTTCTTTTTAATATTTGGTTTTGTAGTTTTAGTAATTATATATATATAACTTTAAAATCATATAAAAAATTATATTTATTCTATTGATATCATATTTAATTATTATACATATTTTTATATTCATTCTTGAATGGTGTAGAGAGAAAAAATATTATACTATTTATTGAGACGGTAGATTGTACATTTGCATGAACATTGTTTTCAATTTTTCGATGGATGGAAAAACATAAAAGAAAATAATACTTAGAAATTATAGAATAATTACTATATATTAAATATAATTTATATTCACTAAATCTTTCCTTATTTCCACCCATATAAATAAGAAATGAAAAATGAATCACATCTCTTCATAGAGGTGGTAGTCCACACATATGCATGAGCAATGTTATCGTTATCCAACAGAATGAAAGGTAGAAATGAAGATATGTATTTTAATTACATAATAAATATTATTTCAAAATTATCATATATATTTATTATTTCCATATTCATAACCATCTAATTAAAATGGATATGAGAAAGTAATTAAAATGCTATGGGAGATGGTAAACTGTACGTAGACACATGTGATTTTTTTCTTTTTATAAGATATAAAAGATATGGATTTATTTTTTCAAAAATATAATATATATATATATATATATTTTGTTTTTGGTACTATATTTTTTATTTTTTTATTAGTACAATATATTAATAGGAATTAAAAGAATAAATAAACTTGAAAGTTTCAGTAGATACAATTACCACTTCTTACGTAGACATCATTTAGATCTCATATTATGGAACATTGGAATGGCCTTTTAAGAAAACCAAAACCTCTACATTGTTTATAGGTAATTTTATGAGATAAAATATCTTGTTTTTTATATAGTTTTCTCATGAATGTGTAATAAAGAGAGAAAGGGTTCCTTTTATAAGGGAGGGAAAATTCATATTTAGAATTACAAAATTGATTAAAATTTAAGTAAGTAATTACGAATAAAAATAGTTCAAAATAGAAATATATTTAAATTATAATATGATAATGTCAAAATATAATCATCCAATGATGTCTAGACATGTTTCAGTGTAATTTTAAACATTATATTTTCATTTAATCCATTTGTTATTAAATTTTAATCATTATCATGGTAACGAATTTCTAATATAAATATCTATAATTTTATTTATAAGTTAATAATTGGATTATAAATGACAAAGGGATGAAATTTTGTAGCCTATATCTGCCTGATTTATCTATTTCAACATTTTTATTATTCTTAATTAATTTTAAAAAATATTTTTATCATAAAATAATATTAAGGTCATTTTTAATAACTAATCATATAATTTTACTTTAAAAAAAATGAAAGAACATTAATTCTATTAAAAACATTTAAAATTTATTTAATATGTTATTTTTTTCTAAAAAATATATGGAACATAACAATTCATGCATATTTTATTACTTATAATACTTTTATAATAATTTATTTTATTTATCTATTATTTGAATAGATACTATATCAACACCAGGAAAGATTGTAACACCCCGAGCTTCCACGATACGCTTCTCATTCAATAATGCAATAGCTTGCATTGTACGTAAGTTCGAGTTCTAACACACCGCAACTAATCAAAATAGCCGTTATGAATAGTAATAACCACTTTTTAAAATTATAGAAATTTTATATTTCAAAATGGACTTTATTTTTGTATTCCTAATATTGAAATTAGCCTATGTTGAATTTTTTGTAATTTTCTGAGAACTTCAAAATTTTTATGAATAGTGAAAAATACTTAAAACAACTTTTTTAATCAAAATAATTCATAGTGATAAATTATACTATTGAGTGGTTTTAGAGTATAATTAGAATATATTTTTACCATTTTATCCAATGGTGGTCATTAGAATTAATTTAACATTGAAATTGGACATAAACAATTGCCAATCTTTTGATATAAATTGTTTCTTAAAAACACGCTATTTGTTGTGACAGCGGGAATTAATTATAAAATTAATTAATGCAACTAATATGTTTGGAATTTTTTAAAATAGACATCATTTTTGAATTCGTAATATCAATTATAGCTTAGGGTGAAATTTTGGCCTTTTTCTGAAAAACTTCAATTTTTGATGAATAGTGAAACCACTAAGTGGTAGTTAAATAACTGATTTTTCTTTTAAATGAAATATTACCACTTCTGTGATTTGATTTTCAAAAATCCGACATACATGGTTGTCATTAAGAAGTAAAATGTGGTTCAATAAGATTAAAATAATTTTTTGGTGAATAGTAACTTTTAAGTTCTTAATCGCGATTAGAGGTAATTAGTGTAGTTTAAGGTAAAAACAATGTTTTAATAATATTATATGAGCTTGACACTTGTCCTACTCCTATTGGATGAGTCATGGCCGACCAAGACAACCCATGGGTCAACTTGGGGACCCCATGGAGCCACTTTAGTTAGAAAATGACAGAAACACCTTTTATTTAATGTTAAAGTAAAAAATGACACAAACATAAAATGTTTTACTAAAACAGTTTTTAAATGGGGTTACACAAGTCCAAATTTTGATTATAAATATTCATTAGAAAGATAAAAAGATTTCCTACATCATAGTATTTTTTTATAATTGTTAGACATTAAATAAATTAAATTATTTATGACATCATGATGATGTAGTGATGACCTCATTATTTAACGATTTAAATAAAATGGGAAGATAATGCAAAATCCAAGGCTTACACTTGTCCAAAGCCTATTGGATGAAGATATTTCGAAACCTTATCACCTTAGCCTCGAATTATATAAGTGTGGGACCTTTAGAATCCTAAAATCATTGTGAAATAATGTAACATTTCAATCTTTCCAAAAGTGCCCCTCCTCTCCACTTATAAAAGCCCCCCACCTCTCCCACCTCATTTACACTTTCAAGCCATTTGGCTCGGCCAACCTCTGCCCAAATACTCTCCCAACATTCCTCCCTTACTCCTAGAAACATCACTTTGGGCAGAACTCTTCCCAAGGAAGCCTTTAGCTCAAATCAAAAAGAGTTACCCGATTTTGAGGTAATGTCTTTTATAATGTTGTTTTGTTTTATTTTTCTTCTCCAACCCCCTAAACTCTTTTTATTCATTTATTTTGTAACAACAACAGTATCCTCAATATACTAGGATGTTGTTATAAGAAGGATTCGAGCTACACTTACACACACCGACATCTAATGGTTAAAGAACATACGGTTTCTGGGGATGGTGAATTTCTGCATCACGAAACGATGATTGTTCAACACTCATATAACACCTTCAAAGGTGGCCATTAAGATGTCACTATTTTTATATATGATATATAATATGTTTATGTTTTACTTATGCTTCTGTATTTCTCATTTATGGCATACTTTATGATTTCCATTATGGGTAAAACGCGATAATTTCATTTTAGGAAGTGCGGACTACCGCCCCCTCAAAGTGATTTGAATCGTTAATGCCATATGTGGGATGTATAAAGGATGGAGTAAATGGTATTATACACTATATTATACTGGAATTATATTATACATTTATATCATTATGATTTAGTTCCATTAAATATGAAATTGAAATGAAAGTAGCGTTCATGCGTACGTACGGCTTACCGTCTCCATGAACGGTGCATTTCATTTCTTACCTCTAAATGTTACGTAATATTATAAATGAATGTATATACTGGATATACAAGATATATATGACATATAAATCATGAATATAATTCTGGATATAATGGATATTTCACCACATAAACAACTTGTAATTATAAGAAGCTTATTGTTGACTCAAGTACCAAAGATCGACAAAACGACCGTTATTAACTTAAATAATTACATAATGTTCATATCATTGTAATAAGTGATATAATAAGGATAATGAAGTTGAAAATGGTTCTTAATAAGGTATATATTAAATCTTGTTTATTATTCAGGAGGTTAAAGAACGGTTGAGTCAAGTCAGACACGAGGTAAGGGAACTTCTTAACCCAATTTTCGTTCTTTGGGTTAATATCCTACTTTCAAATTATGTCATGATATTATTATGTCATATCCTGTATTTGTACATTATTTATGTTTACTTGTAGTGAATACACATAATAGATCTATTTTATTTTAAAAATGCTCTTTGTAAGGGTTTACTTCACAACCTCTTCATTATCCAAGGTTGTTTATACATAATTATCTACTGGGACCTCGTTATCATCCACATCCATGTTTCTTCAAAATGTATTTCAAAACATTTTTATTATTTACAAGAATATGGGTTAAAGTCATTTATACCCTTTTCGACTTTTATAAGAGGAATCTTTCCGCCGTTATAAAATCTTCAAAGCTTTCCTTACAAGCTTATAAGAATATTTTCAAGAAAATGTTTTGTTTTATATGGCTCTTAAATGATTTCAAAAATAGAAAGTGATATTTCTCTAAAAAGTGTTTTGATTTCATCTATGTCAACATCCTTTGATGGATTTTACGCTTATTTGAAGTTGATTTATTATAATACAAAACTTCTATATTGTATTGAAGGTTTTGTGATATGTCTGACTGTGGATGTGTTATTTTATACCATTCATAGTTTATGGTGAAATTATTGACATTTTGTATGCTAGTTTTAATACGAATGTTTATGTTATGTTTAAACCTTTTCATATGGGAATGCATTGGACTTAATATGTGACGGGTGGAGCCCGCTATAGCTCCTCGATGCATCGGTAGGTCTCATGAGACAAACTAGTGTCTTGGCACAAGGCCTTGACAAAATCTTATTTGTGGTCTTGGCACGAGGCCTTGACTACGTGGTTATGATAGTCTGGCATTATGCATTTCAACATTATGAAAGTGGTTAGTGATTTTGCATGTGATTATTCGATTAGTAGAATATCCATGTGAATGAGTATATGGCATTATTTCATTTTACTTTTGCCATATTATGTTGATGTTCAAGTTTAAAAGGCTTTTGTTTTAGTTATACATTGCCTTAAATGCTTATGTTTTCTTATAAAAGCTTCCGCAATATTGTTATCCTTACTGAGCATCTGAGCTCACCCCTTTCAATGTTTTAATATTTTCCAGGATGTGAAGAAGAGTATTATGACTGACTTGCAAGAATAGTCAGTGAGGATATGAGTGTGGACTATGAAGACCATGTTATTGTAGTTTGTTTAATTTTTGATGCAATGAAAGAATTATGAATGTATCTAGTGTTTCCAAGGCTACTAAACTAATCGGTCTTTCGAGACTTGATCTTTTGTGATCATGCCAATGTTACGAAGTAATGCACCGACTCTGGGTAGCTGGGGTCGGGGCGTTACAGTTGGTATCAGAGGCAGTTTAGTACTAACCATGGAAGCTAGATTTAGATAAACTCTGATTAGAGAACATAGCCCAAAGATAGACTTTGAGGATTAGTATAGAAGAACTTCCAAGAATTTTGGTATTATAGAGATGTTATGAGTTTTCTGAGAAATACATCCCTGTCTGGATACGAGCAGGTAGAGGCGGCTCTGGCACAGATGTACCTAGGGGTAAAACCCGAAAACACCACTTTGAGCTAGACTCGAACGGGAACTGGTGAACGACAACGGGCCTTGCTGCACTCTTGGTTACGACACTCCCGGGGGATATGCTTAGGATAATTCTCATTTTACTTACAAACCACTATGAAGGGTTATGAGTACATACTTACTCAAAGAAAACATTTCTTTTTATGATTATGGATTATATCCATAAATAGTTCAATTTATGTAAAGTGTTTTACAAGTATGGAATTATGTATTTTGATTCATAAACTAACCTAGTTAATGCCGTTGTATAGAAATGGCGCCCAGTAGAAGGAATGTGAACTCCAGAAGTACGTATGATCCAAAGAGTAAGAAGGATAGTATCTTTCACGGTATTAAGCCAACATTTCGAAGGGAAATAGTCTCCCATGTGTTCTCAACATTTGAAGAAATAGTATCATGTGTTAATAGGATAAGTAAAGAATTCTCTGAGTCCTATGGCTTTGAAGCGAAGCAAGAGACGAAAGGGATGGAAGAGAGAATGATGGATAAAGGGATGAGGGGAAAGAAGAATTTTTCAATATGTGGTAATTGTGGGAAGAAACATCATGGAACTTGCCTAAAGGGAATGGGAGTTTGTTATAAGTGTAGAGAAAAAGGACACAAAGTGCGTGACTGCAAGGGTAAGAAAATGGTTTCAAATGTACAATGCTTCTTCTGCAAGGATTGGGGACACTACGCAAACCAATGTCCAAATCATCAGAGCATGCCCCAAATGATGTTATTGGATAATAATCAAGTTATGATACTACCACAGATGAGGAGTAATGATTAGAGTTCTTATGTTGTTATTAAATTTTTTTTTTAATTTGAGTGTTGTATCAATGATGTACTGGTTATAATAATTATGGAGTATATAAGGATTGTACTGCAGTACTATTTCATCAAGGACATGAGATTGTGTGGAACCAAGAAAAGTGACTCCACAGTAGGTTAAATTTTTGGAAAATATATGGTTGAGAGAAAGATAAACCATAATATGGTTTTGATACTGAGATTGTGATTTTGGAATAAGACGTGATTGATTTGGATAAATTATATTGGATATACTTAACTTCCTTGAAACTGATTGATGTTTTGTATACATTTTTGGATAGAAGGAGTATATCTAGTATTCTATAAGGAATAAGGGATCATGGTAATTCAGTATGTTTAAAAAGAATACATGATGAAGGTGTTCACATGTTGTTACGTGGGATAAAGGATCTTCATTATGTTTACCTTCCTTATAAAATTTGGACTGTGAGTTGGACAGAAGTATTTTGGATAACTATTAAGGTTGGAGTGGATTAAGTTGAACTTTGGATAGTATTGTTTAAGGTTAAAACATTTATGAAGATTATTTTTGGAATAGTATAGTACTATATTTTTAGGAAAAGGACAACTTGCAGGGTGGGGAATAACCCGTCGCGTCGGACAAAGCTGCAGGAATCGAACCCACAACCATAGTGTGACAAGCCTTTATTTCCTACCACTAGCCTACAGGAAGTCCCTGGTTATTAAAAAATAGTTTTACTGATCTAAATGGTATGTGTTAACATTTGGAACCTTATACAATTAGGATAAATAGAATATTTTTGAGTTCCGTTACCATTTGGAGTAAAAGTTGGGTTTGTGGTAAAAATTTATTAACGAATGAAAGTATACATAACAAGTATGTATATTCCCTTACGTTCTTAGTAAATCTCATAAATAAATTCCTCAACATTATAAAAGGTAACTTAAAACAAAAATGTTGTCGGTTAACTTTTCTAACTGGGGATTCAATGACCGTTTAACCAATCACATGTTTGTGATTTTCTTATGGTTAAACATTCTCCTAATCCTGTTTTCTATAACTCTCCATCAGACCTTGATGGTTTGTTTTTCTTCCATATCCATATTTTCATAGAATCCTAGAATGGGCTATATCGGGTGACCTTTGTACTTATCCTGCTTTCTTTTAATGTTATATATTTATTAACCTTATTTCCGATGTGGGTTTTCCACAAAGGTATTTTCTATTTTCAGCCTTTTATTATCAAAGAAAAATTTCAAATTGCGAGGACGCAATTTATTGAAGGAGGGGAGAATGTAACACCCCGAGCTTCCACGATACGCTTCTCATTCAATAATGCAATAGCTTGCATTGTACGCAAGTTCGAGTTCTAACACACCACAACTAATCAAAATAGCCGTTATGAATAGTAATAACCACTTTTTAAAATTATAGAAATTTTATATTTCAAAATGGACTTTATTTTTGTATTCCTAATATTGAAATTAGCCTATGTTGAATTTTTTGTAATTTTCTGAGAACTTCAAAATTTTTATGAATAGTGAAAAATACATAAAACAACTTTTTTAATCAAAATAATTCATAGTGATAAATTATACTATTGAGTGGTTTTAGAGTATAATTAGAATATATTTTTACCATTTTATCCAATGGTGGTCATTAGAATTAATTTAACATTGAAATTGGACATAAACAATTGCCAATCTTTTGATATAAATTGTTTCTTAAAAACACGCTATTTGTTGTGACAGCGGGAATTAATTATAAAATTAATTAATGCAACTAATATGTTTGGAATTTTTTAAAATAGACATCATTTTTGAATTCTTAATATCAATTATAGCTTAGGGTGAAATTTTGGCCTTTTTCTGAAAAACTTCAATTTTTGATGAATAGTGAAACCACTAAGTGGTAGTTAAATAACTGATTTTTCGTTTAAATGAAATATTACCACTTCTGTGATTTGATTTTCAAAAATCCGACATACATGGTTGTCATTAAGAAGTAAAATGTGGTTCAATAAGATTAAAATAATTTTTTGGTGAATAGTAACTTTTAAGTTCTTAATCGCGATTAGAGGTAATTAGTGTAGTTTAAGGTAAAAACAATGTTTTAATAATATTATATGAGCTTGACACTTGTCCTACTCCTATTGGATGAGTCATGGCCGACCAAGACAACCCATGGGTCAACTTGGGGACCCCATGGAGCCACTTTAGTTAGAAAATGACATAAACACCTTTTATTTAATGTTAAAGTAAAAAATGACACAAACATAAAATGTTTTACTAAAACAATTTTTAAGTGGGGTTACACAAGTCCAAATTTTGATTATAAATATTCATTAGAAATCGAAAAAGATTTCCTACATCATAGTATTTTTTTTATAATTTTTAGACATTAAATAAATTAAATTATTTATGACATCATGATGATGTAGTGATGACCTCATTATTTAACGATTTAAATAAAATGGGAAGATAATGCAACATCCAAGGCTTACACTTGTCCAAAGCCTATTGGATGAAGAGATTTAGAAACATTATCACCTTAGCCTCGAATTATATAAGTGTGGGACCTTTAGAATCCGAAAAGCATTGTGAAATAATGTAACATTTCAATCTTTCCAAAAGTGCCCCTCCTCTCCACTTATAAAAGGCCCCCACCTCTCCCACCTCATTTACACTTTAAAGCCATTTGGCTCGGCCAACCTCTGCCCCAATACTCTCCCAACATTCCTCCCTTACTCCTAGAAACCTCACTTTGGGCAGAACGCTTCCCAAGGAAGCCTTTAGCTCAAATCAAAAAGAGTTACCCGATTTTGAGGTAATGTCTTTTATAATGTTGTTTTGTTTTATTTTTCTTCTCCAACCCCCTAAACTCTTTTTATTCATTTCTTTTGTAACAACACCAGTATCCTCAATATACTAGGATTTTGTTATAAGAAGTATTCGAGCTACACTTACACACACCTACATCTAATGGTTAAAGAACATACGGTTTCTGGGGATGGTGAATTTCTGCATCACGAAACGATGATTGTTCAACACTCATATAACACCTTCAAAGGTGGCCATTAAGATGTCACTATTTTTATATATGATATATAATATGTTTATGTTTTACTTATGCTTCTGTATTTCTCATTTATGGCATACTTTATGATTTCCATTATGGGTAAAACGCGATAATTTCATTTTAGGAAGTGCGGACTACCGCCCCCTCAAAGTGATTTGAATCGTTAATGCCATATGTGGGATGTATAAAGGATGGAGTAAATGGTATTATACACTATATTATACTGGAATTATATTATACATTTATATCATTATGATTTAGTTCCATTAAATATGAAATTGAAATGAAAGTAGCGTTCATGCGTACGTACGGCTTACCGTCTCCATGAACGGTGCATTTCATTTCTTATCTCTAAATGTTACGTAATATTATAAATGAATGTATATACTGGATATACAAGATATATATGACATATAAATCATGAATATAATTCTGGATATAATGGATATTTCACCACATAAACAACTTGTAATTATAAGAAGCTTATTGTTGACTCAAGTACCAAAGATCGACAAAACGACCGTTATTAACTTAAATAATTACATAATGTTCATATCATTGTAATAAGTGATATAATAAGGATAATGAAGTTGAAAATGGTTCTTAATAAGGTATATATTAACTCTAGTTTATTATTCAGGAGGTTAAAGAACGGTTGAGTCAAGTCAGACACGAGGTAAGGGAACTTCTTAACCCAATTTTCGTTCTTTGGGTTAATATCCTACTTTCAAATTATGTCATGATATTATTATGTCATATCCTGTATTTGTACATCATTTATGTGTACTTGTAGTGAATACACATAATAGATCTATTTTATTTTAAAAATGCTCTTTGTAAGGGTTTACTTCACAACCTCTTCATTATCCAAGGTTGTTTATACATAATTATCTACTAGGACCTCGTTATCATCCACATCCATGTTTCTTCAAAATGTATTTCAAAACATTTTTATTATTTACAAGAATATGGGTTAAAGTCATTTATACCCTTTTCGACTTTTATAAGAGGAATCTTTCCGCCGTTATAAAATCTTCAAAGCTTTCCTTACAAGCTTATAAGAATATTTTCAAGAAAATGTTTTGTTTTATATGGCTCTTAAATGATTTCAAAAATAGAAAGTGATATTTCTCTAAAAAGTGTTTTGATTTCATCTATGTCAACATCCTTTGATGTATTTTACGCTTATTTGAAGTTGATTTATTATAATACAAAACTTCTATATTGTATTGAAGGTTTTGTGATATGTCTGACTGTGGATGTGTTATTTTATACCATTCATAGTTTATGGTGAAATTATTGACATTTTGTATGCTAGTTTTAATACGAATGTTTATGTTATGTTTAAACCTTTTCATATGGGAATGCATTGGACTTAATATGTGACGGGTGGAGCCCGCTATAGCTCCTCGATGCATCGGTAGGTCTCATGAGACAAACTAGTGTCTTGGCACAAGGCCTTGACAAAATCTTATTTGTGGTCTTGGCACGAGGCCTTGACTACGTGGTTATGATAGTCTGGCATTATGCATTCCAACATTATGAAAGTGGTTAGTGATTTTGCATGTGATTATTCGATTAGTAGAATATCCATGTGAATGAGTATATGGCATTATTTCATTTTACTTTTGCCATATTATGTTGATGTTCAAGTTTAAAAGGCTTTTGTTTTAGTTATACATTGCCTTAAATGCTTATGTTTTCTTATAAAAGCTTCCGCAATATTGTTATCCTTACTGAGCATCTGAGCTCACCCCTTTCAATGTTTTAATATTTTCCAGGATGTGAAGAAGAGTATTATGACTGACTTGCAAGAATAGTCAGTGAGGATATGAGTGTGGACTATGAAGACCATGTTATTGTAGTTTGTTTAATTTTTGATGTAATGAAAGAATTATGAATGTATCTAGTGTTTCCAAGGCTACTAAACTAATCGGTGTTTCGAGACTTGATCTTTTGTGATCATGCCAATGTTACGAAGTAATGCACCGACTCTGGGTAGCTGGGGTCGGGGCGTTACAAAGATTCTAATATAATTATTTAATAAAAAATGGAAATGAATTACCATTATAAAATATTTTTATTTAAAATAACACTTATAAGTAATATTATCATGGTTTTATTCTAATGTATATATTTTAGAGGATTTATATTCAACCAAGTGACATTTTGTATTTAGTCATTAATTTAAATAATATTAAGGTTATAATCAAATAAAAATCTAACCCTATGGCCATATATTCGAGAATATAATGGAAATATCTAAAATAAACTAATAAAATAGGATAAAGTGTGTTTTTAGAGAAACATAAAAGCCTTAACCCAATGTTTTTAGAATACTTTACCAGTACTAACCTTATCGAGGTGATAAATATTTACCAATTTTACTCTAAATAATAACTAAAAATTTAAGTGACAAATTAATCAAATTTAAACATCCAAATTCCAAATATGGAATCCATTATTTATATTCTATTCACAAAAGTGAAATAATTTATATTAAATTAATCCTAAAAAACGTGACGAAAAGAAGTTTTCAAGAAAAATGTTTT
Source organism: Viscum album (assembly GCA_963277665.1). NCBI lineage: Eukaryota > Viridiplantae > Streptophyta > Magnoliopsida > Santalales > Viscaceae > Viscum > Viscum album. Next base: position 719,643,347 of record OY728135.1, read on the forward strand.
CTTAAGTATAAAATGATTTTATATAAAAATTCAAAGTAATAATAATCAAAATGACCTAGATTATATTATTAATAATATTAGTTATATAAATTTTCATTGAAATAAAATTTAAATCAAAATATTAAATATTAAATTCTTAAAGAAAAAAGGTTAGTTTTTAACATAAGTCAATATTTTCAACTATTCATCAAAACATAAATCCTCTCACAAAATTATAAAAACTTCATTGTAACATAATTTTCACATTATTATATGAAAAATAAATTTCTTGTTTTTAGGTAATATTTATAAAAGTGGAAAATTTTAATTATTCTACTTGTTTACAAAAAGATTAAAATCATTCTTGGGGAAAGATGTATTTTTTATACTTTTAAAGATTTCACTAAAAATTGAGTACTTATTTATCAATATATTTTATTGATCTAAGAGCATTATAAATATTTTTTTAAAAATTAATTCTATATTCACTCCACGAATTCTAATGGTTAGGTTTTAACATTCACTTTAAAATAATAATAATTCAATAATATACTATGTTGTGTTTAAACTAGGTGTTGTATGAAACTTAAGGTTCCAAAAAGTTAATGTTATTAACATAAAAATATATTCTTAATTACTAGGATGTTAATTTTTTTCATTATATTATAATATTATGATACCGGGGAAGATCTATTAAATTTTATTGAAACATTTTTTATCTAAGGTGTAGAAGATATAATGATGTATTTGGAGGATGTCTAAAAATTATGGTAAACTAAAATTATTAAATTGATGGAGTTTTAGAAATCCAAGTGTAAATTTAATGGGGATTTTAACAATATTGGTTTACTAACAAATAATTAAAATAGAATAAATGGCTTATCAAAGGATGCATCAGGCTATGGTGACGAAATGGAAGTTGAAGATGATCATATTACAATGTTTATATAATAATATCAAAAAAGCATATGAAATATAAAAATATTTTTAATTATATATTAATTATTAAATAATATATTAGGATCATTGATGACATAAATATATCTATTAATAAGGATGTAGGGATAATTTAATCTCTTGAGTAAGAAGTTATATCATTACTAACGAATATTGATCCAGATACAAAAACTTATGGATTAAAGAAGATGACTGTGTTTGGTAAATATTGATATGATGTTTTGATGTAAAGGGTAGAATACAAAATAATAATATTTAATGAAATTATTTATGTTCAATGATCAAATTACATGGGAAAAAATTGTTGATTTTGATGGTGTAACATAAAAGATAATGTCTACAAATATGAAGAGAGCATGAATTCCAAATAATGGATGAGGTTCTCGAACATAAAGAACATATCAATATCCAAAGAGTTGTGAAAAATAGAATTACACATAGAGAGGTAAAAAATCAGATATTTGTAATTATGAAATTCTATCATTGTTGTTTTCTTGGCCACACAATGTCATATTATAGATATCTTGATAGTTACATAAGGGGTGAAGTTATTGGATGCTGTTAAAGGAGAGTTAGAACACACTATAAAAATAAAAAGAACAATTTATTCAATAGTTACTATTTAAATTTCTAAAATCATAGGCATAAATCTATAGATTTCTTGATTAAAAGAGAAATATGTTCTTATATATTCCAAAAGGAAATAAATTTTAGTCAATCTAATTCATTTTCATTATGGAAAAAATATTATTCTCTATAAGAAGAATAATTGTATTTGGTTTCTTAAGTTAAAGATAATGAGAAAATACATAAAAATGTCTAAAATCATTCAACAATGTCTTATATGGAAATAATTAAATTTTAGAAAAATACCTGGTTGAAATTTCCTTGATGGAAAAATATAATGGAAGAACATATATTTTATAAAGTGGATGACCCTAGGTATTTGTTTCAAAATATATCTAGTATGAATCATTTGAAATAAATATTTGGATAGAATTGATGAGAACATTCACTTTTTTAAATTATAACACATTAAAGATCAAATAATGTGGAAATACTTTTATCAATAGTGAAAATTGATGAATAATGATATTATTTATGTTGATAGACTTCAACCTAATTTTCCATTGTAAGACAGCCTTGTGACTCATGTTTGGAGTTAAAATTTTTTCAAAAGGGAAACATAATCAATTTCTAGTTTAGGAATTATTTGATGATGGGTTGGTGAAAAAATGGAAATAAATATAATGTAAATAGAAAAAATAATTCTTCTATTATGATGGTGGATAAAGAAAAAAACTGGAATCAGAGGCTAGGATGTATTATTTAACAAATAATTGATAATTTTTCAAAATTAAAATCTATATTAGATATTCATTATTTAATGTGATATCATGAAAAAATTTAAAATTATTTTATATAGAGAAAGATACTTTAGAATTACTATCCTCAAAAGAATAAGAAATATTCAAGTTTGATTATTTCATTTGAATCTAATGTGTGTTGTATAATTGGTCAGGCAGGAAAACAAGGAGTTATCTTTTTCACCCTATTTGTAGATGATTATAATAAGATGGGGTGTTCTATGTTAATTAATTCTAAAACAGAAGTGTCAGATTCCATAAAAGGATTCTAGTTAAGAGTTTAAAATGAAACTATAAGAAAAATGAATACTATGAGATAAATAAATGTAAGAGAGTACACATCGGATGAGGTTGAAAATAATAATTATAAAATGCTATTAAACATGATGTATACTTAGTAATAACTCACCAACCGAATAGGGTTTTAAAAAGAATAAATTTTTGGTTAACAATATGGAAAATATTTTTTTGGATAATTTTGGAATCCCAAATCACTACTAGAAAAAATTGGATAAAGTGGATATATTTAATCATAAAGTGTATTACTTTTCAGGGGTAATGAATATGTAACTAGTTGAGATTTTTTATCTTCTAAATTGATATTATCTTCAATATATCATCACATGGAACACCAAACTAATGAAACAATAGACTAAAACAAAATGTGACCTATTATAATTATATTAAGAATATAATAATTATTAGAAAACCATCTAATAATAAATTAAAATAATTACATATTAGTATTTTTCTTAGACAAATATTTTAAAAATTGATTTATTTCAAAGAACTATTTAAGAAGGTATTGTTTATTAGATTAACAAATTTAATTAATCCTTGTTAAAAAGATTATTATTATTTGTTAATATTTATATTTTATAATATATTATGTAAAAAAATAATTTGAAATTTTATATTAAATAATACTAATGCCACTTATAGTTAAGGAATTAATTTTTTTTAAAATAGTTTTTTTTTATATTTTTTATTTTCATTTAAATAAATATATTTTTTATAATTTATATCTATAGAAATAATATAGTTTCTATATTTATAATATGAAATTTATCTCTGGGTATATTTTTATTAATTTATTACAATAATTATTTTTAGGTTTATATTTAATACTACTATTTTTACTAAAGTCATCACATTTATAACTATATTAAGAAACGAGTAATATGAAAACTTTTTTCATGATAATTTTTTTATTTAGTAAGTGAATCTATAAATTTTAGAACTCTATTATGAATTTATAAAACCCATGATTTAAAAATAAATTAATATTTTCAATAAATACTATTTTTCCCTTTTATTTATATTAAATATTATTTTGGAAAACATCAGTTTTGTATTGATTTGGAAGCCATATAATTTTTGAGTTTTTATAATAAATGACTTTATATCATTAAAAAATAAAATGATAATTTTACATATATATAATTTTTAAATATACAAATAAAATTGTTCTAAAAATGAGTTTCTACATGTTACCAGTACTAATGTTAATATTTATTTTTCATATATGTTTAAATTTTATAAGATAAAACGGAATAGATATTTGGAGTTATGAACTCCAAATTATTTGACAAGATCAATTTTTTTTAGGAATTAAAGGTATATTACTTGAAGTAAAAATTATTTAATATGGTAAAACTATAAATGATAAAAGTTGAAATTGGAAAACTAATAGTCTTAAAAACAAATTTAAAAAATCTATGAAAATTCATATTTGAGATAATATAAACCTCATATTATCCTGCACTCTATTATTGTACACATCTAAGTCTTATTGATATATAAAACAAGAGCTCAATTTATATTATGATAAAATATTTACAAAAAAACTGATGTCACCACTTATAACAGGGGTTTCTCACCACCCCTTCAAGACCACTAAATGAATTTTGTTTCTTATTGAAACCGTACCATTTAACATCCCCTAAAATCCTACACTTTTCCCTTGAGCCTCTTTTAATTTTTTACGGTTTTATAAATTACTGTTTTTGGTCTAAAATAAAATTAATTTTTAGGTGAGTACTAATTTAACACAAGAACACGAGTTGTGAGTACTAATTTTTCATTAACTTATTTTCCTCTATATCTTATGTTTTCAATGGTAATTTTATAATTCCAATAAAATTACATCAATATTGTTTATATATGGAATGTTTTTATATATATGTATTAATATTACCCACATTTCGCATTATTTATTAATATGAAAGAAACTATAATTCATGCGTTGTATGGACTACTGTCTCCACAATGTAATGAAATCCACTATCATCTCTATTCAATGATTATAAGGCTGAAATTTGTGAATAAACATGAATTATATAATATTATATAATAATTAAGATACAAATTATAATATTAAGTTACCCAAGAACAACTTATATAAATATCATATATAATTAGATGAAAATTCTATACATTGAAAAATAATACATTTTTGAGGACCATAAAGGATTAATTTCATTTGAGACTAGATACATAAATTTCATTCTAAGTATAATATTCTTCATCTCAAACATATTTCATAACATAAGGTTCCCTTTTAGTCTCATCACACTTAAAACCTTCCATCAAAACTAGGTGAAGGAGATTATAAGAAAGGGTGAGCTCAGAGGCTCAATAAGGGTAGAAATGGGAGATTTCAATCATTAGAGCATACAATGATAATAGTGGCATGACATCATATTCAAGTTAATGTTCTAAAAAGAAAATTCATTCCTAGAAAATTTTACCTCATAATAACCATGATCAATTAATATCCAAATGTTCGTTCAATAATTATGTCAAATTATTAATCAAAATTCAAGAGTCTTAACATATGCATGTTGCATCATAAGAATAAGAAATGAGATACTTATGAACATTGATAAAAAATGATTTTCATGAATAATATTGTGAGTATAGAAATAAATAAATACTAACCACATATTAAAACGTGAAAGAATATTTTATCAATCATGTACACACATATTACTATGATCATAATTATAATAAATCATACTCAGTCATAAAAATATTTACAAGGTCATTCAAAATCACGTAAACACTTATCGTAATCATCTCTTGAATTTTTTAAAAGGGTGGGGCCAAAGCCTCATTTTATTATTAATGTAAATAAAATACCTCTTTAGCTGGGTAGAGAGAGACCCAATACATAGCCCGAAGGCCCAGTGGACATTTAGCAAATTACATGACCCGTAGGCCCATTTTTTTGGCCCAAAGCCCATTTTGTGAATATTACTGCTATAGTACCTGCGCTGCTACAATGCTGCATAGTTCCTGCCACTGCTATAGTACTCTGCCGCTGCTGCAGTGCCCACCATTGCTACAGTGTCGCCACTGCAACAGTACTGTTATAGTAACTGCGCCCACTGGGTTTGAACCCCCATTTTCATGTATAATTAAGGGGTTCTTTCTACATAGACAACCCCAACTACAATCTCATGATATATCAATATCACTTTACCCAATTCATTGGAGTTATATAATTGCCGCAAAAATAAGATAATCATAATTCATTCATATATATGTCATCGGACCATAAAACATTCATCACCTCATCATAGAATAACCCATGGAAAATAAATTGGTTTTGCATACATCTCATGATAAAAATAGTATACCACCCAGAAAAACAATTAATATGGTATCATTGGATCATATCCCAAATAAAGAATAATTAACATCAAAATATTTTATCATAGATTAAATAAAAGTTTTTATGGAATAATTCTTTAGGAATATACACTAACATTTTGAAATTACATTATTAAAACCCAAATATTCTAAAAATAAAAAGTAATCCATTTTCTTTAAAAATAACCATGAAAAATATAATGGAAACATAGAAGCATGGAGTGGTCATGGTTTTGGAATATTTTTTTCATGCTATAATCATTAGAATAATGATTCTTTTCACACCTTTGGTAAAAAGACATTTCTCAGAGAATGAAAGGGGAGTTCTTTTTAAAACCCTTTTAATAAAGTTAAAAATGGAAGAAAATTAAATTAAAAAGATAATGATGATTAGAGATAAAAGTTTTTGAAATATTTTTATAGAAAACATGCATATGGATGAAAAATGTTTCTGACCAAAAGAGGATAAATATGGATGAATTTTCCTAAAAAAATTCTAAACCTTTTTTTGTTCCAATGAGAGAAAAAAGATACGAAAAATTCAAAATTACAAATAATAAAAGAGTATAAGAATATTTAAATTGGTTTATAAGATAAGGATAATATAATTTCTTAAATATAAATTCAAGAATAAAAAATATTTAATAAAATATGATTGCAATAGAAATCTCTTACACCAATTCTTATCTTACACTATACGTGTTCAAATATAATATTCTTCGATAAGACACCTTTATATCCCTTATTGAAGACTATTATAATGATACTATAAGAATATGATAAACTCTAATAAATAGATAGTTAAATTGAGAAGATAATATTTTAAGGGCATTTTCAAGGTATATGGATCAAAGTGGTGTACTGAACAAAAAAAGGGATGTCATATTATAAGTGATGGAGGGGACACACATGGAATTTCATAAAAGATTATATATATATATATTATTCATTTAAATTGGTACTGAGTCACAAAAATGAGAATATAATATGATATTATGTTATAATAATGTTAACCAATCAAATTTGAAAATGTTTTGGATACATTTTGATTCTTACCCCTAGTAAAAAAATTTAAACTCATTTTATCATTAACCAGGATAACTCAAATTTTTACCATGATATGATAATTATATCACGAAAAATAAAAGTGTAATTATATCTAAATCTAGTAACTATGTTTCTAAATGTTTAATTAAATTTATCTCATTTTTTTAATTTTTTTGTAGAAATTACTTATAATTTATCAATACGAAACACATGAAAATGAATATTTTAGAAAATTATAATATTTAAGCATAGAAAATATTTTATAATAAAATCAAGTAAATAATTAGTTTAAATTATTTTTCTGATAAATAATAATAAAATTAAATCTTTTAGACTACTATATCAAGAATAAAATGAATGATATCTTCTAAAAAATCCACTAATTGCAATGACCCCTTTTTTAATTTGAATAAAATATAACTTACCTTCACAAAATCCATGATTATATTCCAAAATAAAAAAGCGATATAAAATATATTAGTTAACTCCATAAACATATTTTTTTGAAAAATTCTTACACAATATAATAAGTATAACTGTTAGAGATATTTTAAATCAGTCCGCTATGGTTTTAATTAAATTTTACAGGGGTGAAAAAATTTAATATGGTCACTAATCAAAATGACCACAAATTAAGTTAAAAATATTAAATTATATTAATTATGTTGATTAAAATTATGGAATTAATTTTATCAAATATAATTCACATAAGTGATAGAAGTGAATTTAATATTAAACAAGAAATATATTATGGAATGTTATTTTACCAAAACAAATGTCTTCTTAAGAATTGAATGTTTTCATACAAAAATGAAGCATAAAATTTATTCCAATGAACTTAATTAGATAATTTAAAATATATTTTGTCTAATTTTAATTTAAAACCATTTTAAAACTAAATGTGATTTTTTAAAATCATGAAAGAAAAACATATTTTTCAATAAAAAATTAGTATTATTCACTATTCACTATAAAAACAATATTTTCAGAAAATTGTAAACATTTCACCTTAATATAATTTTTTATGATGAATTAGAAAATTATATATTATTATAAAAAAATATAAAAAATTTGATATAAATTTATTATAATATTGCCATAAAAAATTCCACAAATACCATTTTTGAAGAAAATATATTTTTGCAACATAAAATTAAATGTTAGATAAGGTGACAGAAGATGGTCAGGAAGAGATGGTTGTGAATAGAATAGATTAACTTTTTAAATAAATTGATTAATTATCAAAATTAATTATCAAATTTCAATACTGATGTTAATTATAAAATGATGATAATTAAAAGAACTTAATGATTTTTATAATAGTTCAGTCGAAAGTGGATATAATATAATCTTATACCTCTCTATATAGTGTGAGATAATTTTTTGCACTATAGTTATTGTTGAAGGGGAATCAAAACCGAATTACAAACTAATTTTTCTAGTGGATATAAAATAATAATGAAACATGAATCTTGTATGGGGCGTTGCAACCAATTTATAACCATGGACTCAGATAGTAGGAGTCACAACCTGAACAGTATAGAAATTATAATATGGAATTCACTTCCCAAACAGTTCTTAAATTATAATATGGGAGTCAAAACTGAAATAAATAAATATCTTTTTCTATATAAAAGAATAAATAAAAAATGAGAGCATGTGTGAGATATGAGAAGATGTGCAATAAACACAAGATAATAGAATAAAATAGATAGGTATATAAGAGATTCATTTGTATTGGTTCTTAATTATTTTATTAACAGTTCTTATCGAAGAAGTAGTATTTGACATATATTAGGTTAAATTATTGAAATATTTTCCATAATACAGATTATTTTTTAATAAGAATAATTGCAAAATAATATCACAGTATTACACCACAACAGTTTTTCCCAGTAAGACTTAAATTTAACTAAGATATTATCAAAGGAAAATTATTTCAATATTAAGAAAAAATATTAAGTGCCAAAAGATATCATTAAATAAATTAGAAACATAACATACTCAAGAAAATGGTAAGAAAATTCATAAATTAAAATGACAAATGACAGTTAAAAATTTATCAGAGAGAGAAGGATATTATCGTTGAAAAATTATCATCCTACTCTCATTAAAAATTCATAATCATGAAGAATAATCCAAACTAATTTTATATATTCATTCATATTGTAAATGAAATTCCCAAATAATATTTCAATTAAAAACACAAAACAATCCCATAATAATATTAATTCAAATTGAATATTCCAAAACATTACGAATATCTGCTTGAAGATATGATGATTATCAAAATTGAATAAAATTTAATTAAATTATATAATTTTTTAAATAAATTTATTATTATCTACTGTGAATATAGAAATATTATAATCAAAAAAATATTTAAAAACAATAAAATTAATTTTTTGAGTCCTAAACTCAATGTTCATACTAAAATAAAGAACACAATTCATTATATATATATATATATATATATATATAAGTTTAAATACACATGAAATAGAATTTTTATAATTATTGAAAAAACATATTTAATGATATGATAAATCATTTTCATGTACATGAGTACACAAAAATTAGATAGTTATTTTCCTTATAAATATATTATGTAATTTTTAAAATAGAAAATGAAATAGTTTTATTATAGTCTTTTTATAAGGATTTATTAAAAAAAAATTAAATTTATAAATTTATAATTTTAATTGGAAAAATAAAATAATTATTTAATTTCATATGTAAAAATTATATTATGATAAATTTTGAGAATATCTAATAAAATTGTTTTTCTATGAATAGTGAGAAATACTGATTTTTAATTGAACCTTGTATTTCCTTTTAAAGTATTTATGAATTAAAATTATATTTTGGATTATTTTAAAATTTTAATTTCATTTTTTATCTAAAATTATATAATTATGGTTTGTAAATGTATTTTATACTTGAATTTAGTATAAAAATGTTTTCCATTTAAAAGGGATTTTTTTATGAAAAATTTCGTCTCATCAAAAAACTTCTACTTTAATTTTAAATTAATCTATCCAACTTTTTTGTTTAAATTTTTTAAAAATAAGTTAAATATTTTCCATTAGTGGGTATAATATTTTTAAAATTTCCCTTTTTATTTTTGTTCAATATGAATAGTAATACCAGTGATTTTTATTACCATATAAAAAGAAGAAATCAATTAATTATAGATAAAAATAAAATTAAAAATACTAGAAAATGACCATTACACTTGAATTTTATTTGGATGATCCAATTTCATCCATAATAATCCATTATTTTGGTATATGGACTTTTTCCCTTTTTTATGTGATTATAGAATTTATAATATTTTATTTAATAAGAAATTAAAAATTTCACACTAATGTTTTTAATAAAAAACATTATTAAAAAATAAAATTAAAAATAGGTTATGTTCACTTATATATATTTTATTTTACAATATAAATATTCTATCTTCATCATGGTAATTTATTTTTAAATTTTAATTGAGAAATAATTACGTTAAAATTTTACACAACATTGACTAAGTAATTATTCATTTAATAGAAAAACAAAATAAATGATATTAAATATATTACAAAAAATATTATTTTAGATAATTAATATGATCCAAATATTTTACAAATTAACATGAAATGTTATTAATGATATTGTTTTTTAGTTTTACTTGTTGAATTGATATTATTACAATCAAAGTATTGAATTTTCTAAAAAATGAAATTGATGTAACTTTATAATAAATGATATTTTATTAAATGATATAAAATTATTAAAACATTTATATGTGGAAAAGTGATTAGGATATGGTTTATTATTTAAACTACTGAATATTTAGGGTCTATTTTCCATTTATTCTAAATATATCGACCAATAAAGAGTAAAAATCATTGTTTCAACGGTAAATGTGATTGGGGTTAATGGGGAGTTAAGAAAAAGATAAGGGTAAAAATATGATCATAACATATATAATTTCCATTATATTCGAGGATTTTAAACAACAGTCATCTTATATTAAAAATAATATAGTATCTATCTATATTAAATGAAAGTTTATTTATATTAAATTAATATTTTATAAAATTCCATGAGTTCACCTCTCCTCTATATTAAAAGGAAACCTCTTATTCCCTTTACATAGAAATACAAGACCCATTTTTTAATATAATATCTATATAAATCCCTACTTAAGATACATACCCATTTAATAGAGGCCTTAAATAGGTCATAGCAACATCCTTTGTAGTCTTAATGTGTTATGAAATGGATGTTGTCTGAAGAAGATGTATCATTTATAATTGTGCTTTTCTAATTCATTTCGTCATCCACCACTTTAATATATTAATTATTCATTATTATATGATAACATCAATATATTCCATATAAACAGGTTTTTACATTAATGGTTCAACCAATATATATCTCATCTTCTATCAAAAAAGAAATGAAACAATCGTTCGTGTGTACAGTGAACTACCACCTCACAAATAGATGTAAATTTTTTCATCACTATCTTCCATGGATGGATTACCATTTTGGAATTAAATATTATATATGTTATTAATGAAAAAATTATAATTATTAATTAAAAAATATAAAATTTACCTTTTTTCATTTTATTTCTCTTAAAAATGGTAACGACATTCGTTCGTACTTGTGAACTACCAGCTCCACAAAGCGATGAGATTAGTTTTTCATCACCGCATCACATTGATGACATATATAAGTATATTTAAAGAATTAATATGATATTTTTTATATTATTATAATTTATTGATGATAAAATAATACTCTCCTTCCTTTTATAATGATCATAGTAAAATGGAAACTTTACTCATGTGTGTGTATGGACTACCATCTCCATGATTGCAAGATAATTTATTTTTTAAAACCATATTTCATGATGTTTTTAAAATTATTATTTATTTATAAAGATGATATTTATATAATTATTATTATTCCAGATACTGTGAAATCATTTATTATTCGATCATAGTCAATCTACCAAATTCATTCTGATATATGAGATGAATATTGTCAAAATTTACAAGGCCCAAGGTGAGTTTAATTGATTATTTAATTGAATATAAAATGGTGTTAAATGAAATAAAGGAATATTTAACTAAAACGGTTCTTAATAAAGTATAAAATTATAGAATTTTGTTATTATGGAACACAAATAACTTTTGTGATGAATCAGACTCAAGTTATGAGGATTTCTATTAAAAATCCTCTTTTAAAGTTTCTATTGAATATATTTTTTTCATACATATTAATAATTTCATTGTTATTTTATTGATTCCTTTATATATAAAATTAAAATATTTATAAATGAAACTATATATCTCTTTTTAAAAAATATTTCGAAATGGATATTTTTTTGTAATGTTTGAATTTATTTACAAAACATACAATAATGATTATATTTTAACAGATAAGGATAAAATAAATTTTACCTCCACCATAAAAATTATTTGATTTTTGAATTCCTCTACAGGATTTCATATTTTATATAAAGAAAAATCAAATTTTATTTCCACTGGGTTTTTTTTAATTGAAAATTTTATTTAATAGGAAAGGTTATTTTGACATTACAAATGTTTTTCACATGGGTTTAAAAAGGGGTTTTCAAGGGATTTATTTAGGACATGGTCATTGGAAATTATTAATGAAGGGTTGGGCCCCATTATAGCTTGTGAGTGATCACAATACTACTTATATGATGTTTTGAGCCCTATTACTGTTCAAAGGTGTGTATTATATAACTTATATAATGGGTTCTCCCAGATAACACTATATTATCCCGTTATATCTTATATGATTGGTGTATTCAAATAGTTCTCTAATGAATTGGGTTAAGATTATATTATATGGATAATTATATTAGAATTTAGCTGAATATTTATTACAATTCTTTAAGTCTTTATAAGGGTTAAAATATGATGATGTTCCAAGGAACCTATATGAATTTTCCATGCAACCCATTATGTTTTCTTGGAAATATTATTAATTTAAGGGGTAAGACAATGATATTTTAAAAGTAAATATGATTCAATTTTAGGCTAAAAATGTGGGTTTTTATGTAATTAATTTTCATTGGGTTTTATGTTTTCAAATAGGCTAATGAATATATTCTTTTTATGCCCCTTAGAGAGTTTTTTCTATTACTAAGTTTGAATTTTTTTCCCATGGTATAAATATGGGAAAGGGAAAATAAAGAGTCATGTTTAAATACCTGAATATTTTTCATGAAAAGAAAACACTATTTTTTTTAAATGAATAATTTTTAGAAAAAATATGATACATTTATATGATTCCACATTATAATAAATGGGATTAATATCTAAGAGTTATAATAGAACTATCTAAAACTCAATACATAAAAGATATTGGGGAATGTAAACAAGTGAATTCTAGTTTAAAATGATTTTTATTTTGATTCTTTAAGGATGATTTCTTACATTTAGTTTCAGATCACGGTTTAGATAACTTTATAGGCTGGGTTATTATTAATAGAAAACCCTTAAAAAATTTCCTAATTTTTAATTTGAAATGATATATAATTTTTAGATTACCATGTTCCTTTGTATAAACTATTTTATGTAAAAAATATTTTTCTATAGAGTAAAACTAGATGATATTGTAGAAAGTCATAAATTCAATAACTGTGAAGTGTTAGAATTGGAACTAAAATGTTTGTTGCTCTGATTGATCATTTGTAAAAATCTATAAACAATGGTGAAATCAATGCTAGAGAGAAGTTGGATCTACTAGAGAGGAAAACGATGATATTGGAAAATTTCATTTGAAAACAAACTCCAAAATTCAATGGATATATTGACAAAGTTCTTATCAAATTATGGATCAATTCCATGGGTAATATATTTGAAACCATAGAGTTTTTGGAACATCAAAGGTAACCCCTTATATTTTTTATTACTAAGGTTAATTTGATCGATGATGGTATATAGTTATGAATACAAAACATATAGAGGAGATTGATTACATGGTATGCAACATATTTAGGAATCTATTACTTGAGAAATATTTCCCTAATGTTGTTTGAATCAAGATGGTGAAACAATTATCTTCAGAGAAGATACAATTTGAGGATTTTGTGGCTGTATATGATGAAAAATTCACAATAATATATTGTCACAAAACATATTTTATTTAGGGAATTTATAATAAAATTAGTTGATTTTACTCTGATTTGAAACCATGTATAATAAGATCTTTGGTCACATGATAATTTATAAGTATTTAGAAATTTGTTCATTATGCAACAAAATTGGAGATGGATTTTTCTAAAACTTGTGTTCTGCAAGATGACCAAAGTATAAAAGGTTAATATGGAAGGAAATTGAGAAACAACTAACTAAGAATTCTGGAATAAATTCCACAATATTTTTGTGTGTGGTAAATTATATTTCATAGAATGTTTGAATAGTTATATTATGTTTTACTGGTGTGGAATGTTTTTTCATATACCTCGTGATTGAAAAGGAATGAGTTCTAAAAAATACAATAATGGGGTAATAGATATTCGGCTAATAGTGCGGTGGTTTAGTTGAAATGAGTTGGTAATGGTCTTAAAATATGTCCAAAATTAATACATTTGGTGGAAATAATCAATATTAAAAATATAAGGGTATGGAAAAATCTTTTGATACTAGAAATTTTTATGTTGGGGTATCAAGTGAAGTGGTGACATGTATGTTTCTATTTTATTGAAATTATAGAAATAACCTTTTTGATAATGGATCATTACATTCCTTCATTTTTGAAAAATTTTGTAGTAAATTTCTAATATCACATAATGGAAGTAAGGTAGAACATTTGGTGAAAAATTTGTTTGGAATCAATAAAGAGACAAATATTTGTAAAATATTCCAATTATTATCAGTGGAATGGTATTTTTTTCAAATTAGGTTGAAAATATCATAATGGAGTTTGATGTTATTTTGGGTATGAATTGGATTTTAGTTTATCAAGCTATTATATATTAAATATCTAAGAATATATTTTTTTCATTTATTTCAAACATTTGATAAACTTATATGAAAAAAATAAATTGAATAAATTAGTAGTGAAATTTAAATATATCATGTTGATGAAAATAAATAAACATTATATATTTGTGATGTACTAGCAGTTAATGAAGAGATGATTTTATTACTGTCATCTTACGTGGTGTTATTCTGGATTAGAAAGTTGTTTTTACTTTTGAGATATTACTTAATGCTAAACCAATTTCAAAACCCCCTTCTCAAATGACTCATGTAGAAGTTTTCAAATTGAGAAAAAAATTATAGGAGATTTTAGATAATGGTATCATTTTTCCATGTACTTCACTTTGGGGTGCACCTATTTAGTTTGTTAAAAATAAATATGTTTCCCTAATAATTTTTATTTGTTATAGATATTTGAATAACATCACTCTTAAGAATAATTATCATTTACCTCATATCAGTGATTTTTTTGATCAATGATAGGAAGCACAGTAATTTTGAATTATTGATCTTAGGTTCAGGTCGATCAGTTGAAAGTGAGGGAGGAATATGTTTTTTATATAGTTTTTAAAATGTGATATGGGAATTACGCGTTTTTAGTGATCCACTTGGGGTTATCCAATACACTATATATATTTATTTAATTTATGAATATATCATTGAATGATTTATTGGATATGTTTGTGGTTTTTTTATTAATGATAGATAGTTATATTATCAAATTCATGATGAAAATTAAGTATATATCATTGATTTTTTTTAAAGCACTAAAAGAAAATAATATTAATTGAATTTTTTTATTGTGAGGTTTGGTTAAAAAATTATTTTTCCTTAGACAAAATGTTTCTAAATATGTAATAACTATTAACCTGGCTAAAACTAATGTTGTTTAAGAATATCCATGTCTATGAAATGTCATATATATATATATATACATATTTTTCTACATTAATCTAGTTACTATTGATGGTTTGTTGAAAATGTTTCATGGTTATTCATCCCATTTACTAAGTTAAATAAAAAATGAGTTAAATTAATCTAGATGAAATAATATTTTTATATTTTTTAGAACTAAAAAAAATTGGAGAATTCTCCATTTTTTGTCTGATTCCTAGAGAGATAGTTATTTTTACATATATTATAATTCATCATTTAAGGAACATGGTTGTGTTCTGATGAATAATGATCAGGTAATTTCATATTTTTCACAGAAACATAAACCTTATGAGTGATATTTTCGATGACAATATTTGCAATTGGATAGTATGTTTATTTTTTTTAAATTTTGAGGCATTATTTATATGGGTTAATGTTTTAAATAAATACTAATTTCAAAAGTTTTAAGTATATATTCACTTTGAAATATTTGTACATGAGACATAGATGATGATTGGGGATGATCATGTATTATGGTAGCATAATTTATTAACATATTATAAAGATAAAAAATGAAATCAATGACATCAGAAAGAAAAATAAGTCTACATTAACTATGTTTCATTTGGAAAATGACCATTCTGTTAATAAATAGAGAATTTTTCACCTAGAGGTCTTGAATGTAGGAACCTACTCCATTTTATTTCTAGATTCTGTAAAATAAACTCTTTTTGAAAGAGTTAATAAATGTTCATAAAGAAATACGATGAGTTATAATAAAAGGTATAATTGGTTAATGAGTGTGTGATAATTGAATTTAGTATTGAAAAAGAATGTGTTCTGTTAATTTAAAAGAGATTATGTGTGAATTTCAACTCCCAGATAAAGAAATAATTGTTAATTAATTCTCATGGTTCCCTGTTTTCCATCTAGCTAGTATAATGATGTATAAAGACCATCCATAGTATTACTGGAGGGATAAAATTAAAATAGATATCGCTTGGTTCACCATTAAATGTTTGACTTGTCAGTATGTTAAAGTAGAATGGAAATTACCAAAAGGGATAATTCAACACTTTATAGTTCCATAGTGTAAATGGGAAAATGTATCAATTAATTTTATGGTTGGATTCCCAATAACATCTCAAATTAATAAGGAGGATTGAGTTATTGTGGATCAATTAACTAGGTCTACACATTTACTTCATATTCAAGATATTATGCCTTTAGAACAACATTTTCAACTGTACCTCAAGGTTATAGTCAGGTTACATGGAGTTCCTATCTATATTGTTTCTGACTATGATCCCATGTTCACTTCTAATTTTTGGAAAGGACTTAAAAATTCATTGGGAGATGAATTAAATTTCAATGAAATATTTTATCCTTAGTACAATGAAATGTCTAAACGAATGACTAAAACATTGGGAGACATTATTCATTTTCTTTATATAGATTACAATGGAGACTATATAAACATCTTTCTTTGGTTATGTTTTCTTTTAATAACAGTTTTCATTTAGGCATTATATGGAAAGCGACATCAGCTTACATATTTTGTGGATGTCGTTGGAGAAATGATATTTATGGGACCATATTTTTTTAGTGGAAACTCCTGAGATTGTGGAGCTAATTAATCAATATATGAGGACAACTCATAGGGGAAAAAATCTATGAAGATAAATAGAGTAAAGATTATTCTCTTGGGGTAGGTGATCAAGTTTTTCCCGATGTATCTCCTTGAAAAGGTGTTGTATATTTTGGTAAAATTCTGATGTTAAGTCCATGGTTTATTGGACTATATGACATCATGGATAAAGTTATTGGAGTTTACCATCTAGTGTTTTATCCATAATATTTATCCCAAGTACAATATTATTTTCATGTTTTTATGTTAATAATGTATGTTCTAGATTCATCTCATGTTTTATGATAGGAGGTAGTTTAGCTATGAGATAACCTATTATATAGGGAAAAAACTATTTAGTTTCATTAATATAGATATAATTTATTTTGGAAAATATTAATTCACTAGGTTAATGGTTTTTGGGAAAACCATATATTTGAAGAAGCAATATGGGAATCATAAAATGTTATGATAGAATGACATCACGACTTGTTTAATATGTAAAAAAATTATGAGGATGAAATTTCTAGGGGGGGTGGAGAAAAATCACTAGTAATGATAAAATAAATAATTTTCATTTTTATTTATTTTCTCAACTATGATCTATATATTCATTTAAAATATGTTATTTAATTTTAAAATTCTAAAAGTAAATATTTCTATTAATTTATTTTATTATAAGCTTTTCATAAAAAATTAACTTACAAAAATTAAATTTCAAGTTGGAAAAATTAAATTAATTGTTGAATTCAAAATGTCAAAATTATCTTAGGATAAATTTTTGAGTAATTTTCCAAATGATTGATTCAACAATTAATAATTAAAAATATTTATTTTTAATTAAAAAAAATTTCCTTTTTAAGTATTTATCATCGAAAATTATTTTTTGGATTAGTTTTAATTTTTTTTTCATTTTAATTTTAAATGATACAATTATTTGTTTTTAAATGAAATTTATATTTAATTTAGTATTAAAAAATTTATATTTTCAAATGTAATTTATCAAAAAATTTATTTTTCCTTACATTTTTAAAGTTGAATTTTAAATTAAATTCTTCCAATTATATGTTATGAATTTTTAAATATATATTTCATATTCAGAATTAGTGTGAATGTTTTATCAGAATATAACCATTTTATTTACGATTAACATGAATAGTAATCCTAGTACTTTTTACTAGCATAGTAGAAGGGTAAATCATTTTATTAAGGTTAGAAAAATAATGATAAAGACTAGAAAATGACCATAATACTTAAAAATATTTAATTATATGAGTCTATGTCATTCATAATTTTCTATTATTATGTTATATGGACTTTTTTCCCATTTGGATATGATCATAACATTTATAATATTCTATTTATATTAAATAAAAAAATACCAAACTTTTGTGCTTAATAATTATAATATTTTTAACATATACTTAACCTGAAGATATATTTAGTTATTTATTATTTTAGTAATTTAAATGATTAATCTTATCCTTGGTAATTGTTTTTTTGTGAGGAAATAATTACCTTAAAATTTTACACAATGCTGATGCCTTAATTATTCAATTAGTCAAAAAATAATATAACTTATATTAAAATAAAAAATGAAATTAAATTCGAATAATTAATTCGATTAAAGAATATCATATAAGAACATGAAATTTTATGAATATAATAATTTTTTTAATTTTACTTTTTTTGTTATGTTATTAAAATAAAGGTAATAAATAGTTATAAAAATTGACATTATTGGTACTTTAGAAAAAATAATAATTTATTAATGATATAAAATTTTAAAAAGTAGTATATTTAGAGACATTATCATGATATGGTTGATAATTTCAAACATGTAACATTTATTACCCTTTTATCCATTTATATTATCTATATTTACACGAAAAGAGTAAAAATATTTTTTGTAACGGTACTATATAAATTGTTTAAGACAAAATGATAAGGGAACCAACGTGATAAAAATGTGTTTAACTTTTTTATGATTTTATTTATACTCACACTCATATTATATTCTAAATAATATGTTTGAAGCCATTTTAAATTGAAAATTTATTTATATTAATTTTATGTTTTTCGATATTCTGGGTGTACCTTTCCCCTCCATTATGAAAGGGAACCTCTTTGGCCCGTTACATCACAATCCAAAACCAATTTTTTTTATTCCAATAACAAACTAAATCAGTTAATAAAATCTATACCCACTTTCTACATTCTTTATTTATGTAATAAAACCATTCTTATTGCCATTAAATTGTTACAAAAAGGGTATTGTTCAATGAATATGTATTGTTTTAAATCGAGTGTATTTGTTTTATATCTTCTTAGATATCATTAAAATATAACAAAATGATGATTATATAATTGAAAAATATCTATCATATAAATATGTGTTTTTTATTAACTCTACAAACTATATTTATATACTATCCCATAAAATGGGAAATGAACAAATTGTTTGTGTGTTGGACAAACTACCATCTTGTGAAGAGATGTAATTCGTTTTTAATCACTATATCCCATGGATATATCATAATTATGGAATTATTTTTACATATTATAATAAATAAAAGTTTCTGTCATTAAAGGATAATATTAAATTTATATTATTATATTTTAATTCCCTAAAAAATGATAACGTCGTTCATGCGCACGTGTAAACTACCACCTTCACGATGAAATGTGATTTTGTTTCACTCCCAAATCACATGGATGATATATATAAGTGTATATATGTTTGGAATATTATATTTAAGATACTATTATAATTCTATAAATATATAATTATACTTAGCTTTATTCCATAATGATATTTGAAAAATGGAAACCTTACTCTTTTGTATGTGAGGACTATCATTCTCATGATTGCAACATAGTTCATTTTTCTCAACCATAACCATGATTGATTTAAAATGTCCAAATTATGTAAATAAATTAGAATTATTTCATGATTATTATTCTGGATATGGTGGAATAATGATCGATTTGACCATTTTCAACCAACCAATTTCATTTCTGACATATGAGTCAAATATCTTCAAAATGCCTATTGTGGATTTAACTAACTAAGTAAATTTATATAACATTGTATAAAATGAAATAAATTAATAATTAATTTTAATTTTTTTATAATTTATAAAATAAACATACCTTTTTTATTTAGGATGATAAAGAATTTATGTGACGAGTTAGACTCAAGGTAAGAGTCTTTCTTTTAAGGATCCTCTTTTAATTATTCCCTTAGAACTCTCTTTTTCTTACATATCCTTATATATAATGTTTTTTACTGATGTTATTATATCAACATAGAATACTAATAATGAAAATTTTATTTCCATTTTTACTTTTTTTAAAAAGGAATATTTTTAAAAAATGGTTTACTTTATTCATAGAAATAAAAAAATTAATTATCTGTTTTAACATATACAGTGAAAATGACTTTTCCTATGGACATAAATATTATTTTATATTTTTCATACTCTATAATATTTTATGTTTTCCTCAAAAAATAAATCATTCCATTTTTAGAGAAATTTTCATGTCGAAAAGTTTTTTAAAAAAGTGTGTTTTTATATCTGAAATGTTTTTGACATGGGTTTCAAAGAGTTTTTCAAGGATTTTATTAATTATATGGTCACTAGACATTATTTATGAATGGTTTAGACCCATTATATCTCATGAGTGAACTAGATAATAATTATATGTTCTGTTGATCCCTCACCAGTGGGGATGATATACCCTAAATGATGGGTGAACCGAGATAGCATTGAGTGAGATAATTGTATCTTATTTGATGGGTGATCCAAAATAACTATCCAATGTATTGAGTAATGATTATGTTCTCAATATGACTGTATTGGAATTAATATTAATTATTATTCTAATTTTATGGGTTTTATAAGGGTTTTAAGAGGACGATTTCCAAAAAAACCCACATGAATGTTCTACAAATTAACTATAAGAAAAGTATTGTTTCAAGGTAGTTTTTTGTGGTTTTTTACAAAACCACTTCTAAAATAATTAAATAATTTCATGGTATATTTTTTAAAAACCTTCAATAAATAGTGTGTTTTTATTAAAATATAACAATTCTCCCCCAACCCCAACTCCTTGAGCTCCCCCTCTCCCTGAATCCCCTATGCTCCCCTCCCCCTCGAACTCAAGCCCTAACACTGTCGTGCTTCCCCACTCACAAGTTCCTAGGTATCTCCTAAACCCTATGATACTAATACCCCGATCCCTCACCAGTACTACGATCATAAACAATAACTGATCACCCCCTCTCTTTCTTACTCCCAATCCATCTCTCTCGCCCGAGCCCTCTCCCTCCACCGATCCATCACCTTCGCTTGATCCCACACCAAATCTACAGTTAACCCTAATCCCCATGATTCATAACAATTATGTAAATCCCTCCCATATTGTTATTTTTTATACTCCCTTATTCCCTTATTCCCTTTCCCCATCTCTCATTTTTTATAATGCCTACTAACTCCTCGGAAGCTCTAATGATGTGGATTTTGGGTATCTATGTAGAGGAGATTGATTATTCATTGCATTGTGTCGTCAACTACATGTATACATCATTGAGGTATCAAATAATTAAGGTAATGTTCATATTTAAATTTATTAAATTTATTTATGTTCTTTTTTATAATAAAAATATGATATAAGTTTTTTCCCAGAATGAACTCATCATAGTTAGCTCTTTATAAATTTTATGTGCTTTAAAATTTGTTCCGATTTATAGATATTTCATATATTTTTTTCTTAAATTAAATTAATGCTTTATATTTTATAGGTTTTATAATGTTAGTAAATAGAGTTCTTTTCTAAAATTAAAGCATTTTTTAAATTAGCAGAGGCTTCTATTTGGGTGGGTTTTGTAACTAGTTGGCCCATAAATATTTTGTTTGTGTCCCATTTAATGTGTCAAATCTTTTTCTTTTATATAAATACTTTATATTATATCTTTTTAACGATTTTTAAAAATAAATCATATATTTTTTATGTTTTAAATTGAATACAACATGATTTATTTATTCATTATTGACATCTTAATTAAATTTAATGGTTATAAGGTATATTGTTGGTATTTATATATTTATTATATTATGTTGAACATATATTTATGATTTGAATATATTGTTTTCCAAAAAAATTTCTTTTATAGAATACAAATTTAAGCATTAAATTATTTATTTAAATATTTTATATCATTTAAAGTAATGTTTTGACGATTTTATTTCAGTAGTATTTTAATTGATTAGTTTCAACTACATGTGTTTTTTTTAAAGAATATAATTAATCTAATTTGTAGTATCTATGAAAAATTATATTTTATATTAATCATATTTTAATGTAAATACATTTTTAAATAACATGGCTAACAGAGAATGAAATTTAGGGATACAAATATTATTTTTAAATAATTATATGTTTTTATTTTATTAATTTTGCTAAAGAAACGTTTTTAAAAAATCACTTTTAATAAAATAAATATTTTGTCTCTTTTGAATGATTTAGAAATATAGATTTCTTTATGTTGTTCATATGTAATGTTTTTGAATGGTTAATAGGATAATGGTATTCATCCTTATTTTGGTAAAGTAGAATCTTCTTGTTATTATATGTTGGTCTGATTCCACTTGATTTGGTTAAGTGTTATTTTCATATATGATGTAGACACTCTCACACATCCATTTCATACTCAATATCATTACCAATATTATTTATAATTATATTAAAATAATATAAATGATATAATGTATTTATAAAATTAATATAAAAACTATATAGTATATATATCTTTTATAGGTCCTGGTTCAAAATTTCCATTCATGCAATGGATTAAAACCTAAATACAAGATCATTATTATTTTATTATCACATTACAATTGGTTTTTAAAATTATAGGTGGATTTTAGAATGGTAATTAATTATTTAAAGGTGTCTTCAAGGTCAGTTTTGTCTTTAAAATGTATGTCTATTGTTTTAGAGGCATATTTTAGTTATTGATGGTAGTTGGACTATAATCATTTTTAAAATGGTTTGAAGACCATAAGTCTCATGGTGTCTTGAAAGTTTTTTAAAAGGTGATTTTTTTGAAAAATGGGTTCTTGATTGATATGGGTTTTTTTTAAAGTGGGGTCTCTTTCCATGAAAAGTGATTTTATGAAAAAAAATAAATTTCTAAATTGGTTTTTAATGTCTGGTTTGATAAATAATTTTCAAAAAACATTTAAACTATATTTTTCAAATGGTATGGAAATGAATTGGCTTCTAAATCACTTTTTAAAGACTTTTTGACACTTTAAGAAAAATGTTTATATAAATGTGTGAGTCCCTCTTGAGCCTCGTGTGACTATAGTTACTTCCAGGGAGACTTTTGATCCCATGAGGGGATAATTTTTATTGATGAATATTTGTGCATTTAGAAATGATTTTATCATTTTTCTCTATCTTGTATTTTACATTATACTATCCATGATTGATTTCATTTTATTATTTTGACATTTTTAGTAATAATATGGCTGTTCTTATAACAAACTGGGTTTTGTCTTTCTCACATCCATTTATATATTTTAATATTTAGTAATAATTATTTGTTTTAATCATTTTTAATAAAGTGTTTTCACATTTTGAAATGTGTGGATAACAACTGGATCACATTTCTGAGGAACAAACCATAGTATGCTATGGGTTCATATTTCTTTTTAGATTTTGAAATTTCTCATCGATCCGTTGATGGAAGAAAAATATTCCAATGTTATAAATGAAAATTTAGATGATGGTTAAATAGAGATGATGTTTATTAGCACTTTATATTGAAGAAATTACCTAAAAAAACATGTGTTGGATTTGGAATGGATAATCTGTAGTCACAGAATGTTTTATTACTCATTTCAATCTAAATAATTAGCTCCAACTTCATCAACAATGGAAAATGAAATGAAAATCCTTATAAAAGATTAATTCAGTATTTAAAGATAATAAAATCAATATAAAAACATATTAGAACAACCGATTTATACTACTATAAATAGATACTTGACATGTGTTGTTTTTGGGACTAAAGAAAAAACATATCAATATTGTAACTTATTATTGGATCCTCCTTTTGTTTTTTGAAGACTAATGTAATAGGGTACTTCAATGAGTAGAAAAATTCATTTTATGGTTTAGTTGATATTGTAAATTAAGATCTATATGGTGGATGTTTTAAATATTCAAAACATTATTTTCTACTAAATATGTACCATATTCAATTCTTAAGTGGAATTAAAAGTATGGAGAGCTCTATGATTTTGGAATAATTATGTGATGCATTTCATGAAGCGAAGATCCATTATAATTTTTATGATATGAAAAAAGTTATTAACATTCTTGGTTTAAATTATTCAAAAATACTTTCCCATCCCAATGATTTTATGCCTTATTGGATAGAATATTCAAGAATACAAGATTGCAATAATGTACTTTTTCTATATAAAAGTGAATGGGTGATGTTGGATGTCTAAAGAAAAATAATACTATAAAGAAAAAGAAAATTAACACAGTATAAAATGTTTTCCATTAATTTTCTTTAAAACCTAAATTAAAAATATTATTCGTGTCATTGAAAACCTCTTAGCACATGAAGTGGCATTCTATGGATAATAAAAATGATGGGTTAATGCGATACTCAAGAGATTCAAAATCATGTAAAATATTTATTTGTTACATCAAAATATCTCATCTGATACTATGAATGTGTGGTTGGGATTGGATTCAAATGGATTATACCCAATTGGGACATTGAGCACCAATTATAGAATTTGGAGATTTGTTTTGACCCTTTATAATCTTCCTCCATGGATGGGTATGCAATAGATGTATTTTGTCATTTTGATGATTAATATTAGAAATTTTTTTCAAATGATATTCTGGAATAATTTTTGACTGTAATTGATGAGTTACAAGGGTTATGGAGAAATTTTTCTGAGACATATGATGTATCTTCTTGGATAGTGTTCAATATGAAATCCTTTCTAATGTGAAAATTAGTGACTTATTTGGAATTGAGAATTTAGATGGTTTAAATACTTACATGGATTTGGATTTTCATGTTTCTAAATTTTATTTAGATACCAAATTACTACCTTATAGTAATAAATGGTTCATTTTGTTTCATCAATGACATCTCAATACATATCTAGGATTTCGATTGAATAAGTAAAATTTAATGGTTCTATTGATTATAGACCACCTCCAAAGTTGTTGATGGGTTCTAAAATATTAGAACAACATGGAAATATTGAAATATAATTAGAAAAGGTTCATCATTTGATTGATAGTGGTATATCAGTTATAAGTTAATCAATATGTGAAATCAGAATGTAATAATGAAAGAAAAAATTATATTCCTCAAACTTCCATATTCGGAATTTAATTTGATGTGGAATAATCATAATGTTATGAACATTGGGAATACTTTCTGTGATATTTTGATCACTAAATTTCTCAATTAGCATTGAAAATATAATGAATATTTCAATTTTAGTAAGGACATACAAACAATGAACCTAAATCGTTATCTCTGGCCTGATGGGAATGGAAAGTATGATACAAAATTGTTTTATAGAAAACATTGTGATAAATACCCATTAAACTAATTTTTCAAACATGTGAAGGTATCTAATAGGTATTAAAGTAACATATCAAGGTCTAATGACTTAAATAATAATAGGTTACACGGATTAAAAGTCTCGATTAATTTTTTTACAACAGATACTACCATTGGAATTATGTATATTATTAACTAAAATTTTTACTATTGTTGTAGTCCAATTTTGAACATTCTTCAAATAAATATGTTAGAAAACTCTAATACCATTTGATATTGAAAAAATTCATGAGATATTTATATTGATACTTTTTAAGTAGAGATGATATTTCTTATGTTGTTTTTACTATCATTATGCATTTAACTATGCATTTGGATAAGGGAGATAAATTAGGAGGCCCTGAACGTTATCGATGGTTGTATCCAATAGAGAGGTACTTTATTTAAATTTTTTCATCTTAACTATGATATTATTAGAACATTATTTAATACATAATTATGTTTTATTTATTATATTTAATATATATCTTCTGCATTTTAATTCACACATGATAAATAAATCTCATCCTGAAGGCTATATTTCATATGACTATTTGAAAGAGTAGTATATTATATTTTGTTCTATATACTTGGATGATATTGAGAAAAGATTAAATAAACCTATATATGTTGGAAAACCAATAAATCAATCTAAACTACATGGGAAATAAAAGATACTTCCTAATATTGACCGATCAATTAGGAGGATCTCAAATGTCACCCTAACAAAAATAGAATTATTATAGGCACACACACACACACACACATGTATATATATATGTTTCTAAATAGTGAAATTTTATATCCTTTTATTGAAGGGATCAGAATAAAAAAAATATGAATTAGAATCAAAACACGGAATGAGAAATATATAACAAAAGATCTGAATAATGGATTTGTAGAATAGTTTACACAATGTGTAAGTTCATAAATAATTTAATCAAACTTGTTATTAAGTTGACACATATATTTTCTATGTATTATAATTTATATTAATTTTTTTTAGATAATTAATAAGGATATTTAAGATGAGTTTTTGGAAGATTTGATGTTTTTGGATTGATGTCCTCTGAAATAGGTCTGGAAGTTCAACACTTACAATGTGAATGGATTTGAATTTCATGCAGTTGATCAGGAAGAGGGTTTGAAAAAAAATTGTATATTTATTTTTTCTGAATTTAGATACTATAGAAAAATGAATGATATTATCAAATTAGACTACCATGGTCAGTTTTTAGTTTTATTCTAATTTAATTTGGTTAATATTATCAAGTTTTTTAAAATAAATTCCTTATAATTTATATTTTTTGACATCTCTCTCTTGATTCAGGTCAGTGACCATGAATTACATAATCTATATATCTTATCATGGTAAGTGAAAATGGTATATTTTATAGAATATGTCATGTATGATGGTTGGATTGTAGTTGTTCACATAAAACCAAAAGACTGGGTTGATATGGGTGATGAAGTGGAAGATTTTACATCTGACATTGAATCCGATCTATATCAAGAAGAAAACAAATTTTTCTAATTGAATATTTAAAATATTACTCCTGCAAGGGTGGATGAAGTAGATGATGTAATGACAGAGAATGAAAATGACATGAATTAAGAAAAAATATGATTTTATGTGTACTCATCCATTCAATTGTAAACCACTCCTATTATATGTGAAATCATTCATTATCATAGTGATGCATTTTTTGTTTTTTAGTACTATGAATATGTTATCATTTCTTTTTTTTCTGCAAGAATTTTTACATATACATTTCTTGAAGTTAATTTTATTTTATTAAATTATACAAGTGAAATAGAGGGAGTCTTTTTCCATGAAAATAATAATTCATAAATAGGGTTATCATATAAAGATGCAAGATAAAAAGTTCATAACTCTTCATAATGTGTTGGTTCAATTATATCAGAAGATGACTGGATCTATCCCCGAGGATATTTCATCGATGGATGGCATTGAGTAGGTAAATCACATAATTTCAACATTATTTAGTACAAAACATATTATTGGTTTTAAGTTTGAATTTGAATATACAACACCGTTTAACTTTTGATATATTTTCATACTGGTCCAGGTAGATGGAAGTGTAGATACCGAGGGGGAGGGGTTTGAAAATAGTGTATTGGGTAGTGATAAGGATTTTTTTGGATTCATAGATTATGTGAAACTAAAACTTATGGAACATTATGTATAAGTATTTCAAAGGTTATGGTTAAAACCTTATTTATCCCCTTGATTATCTTTTATTCATGGTCATGTGTATTGTGATATTATAAGAAATGTATTGATTATTATGTATTTGAAATTGAATATTTTTTTATGGGTGTTGGAGGCTGGAAGGATAAATATAATTATGATATATTGGTTTCTTCTTTTTCGTTGGTTGTTCTGGGGATATAGATTTTATAGTTTTATTATTTTTTGAAAAGGGATATTTAGCATCATTTTAAACCCCCATTAAATATTACAAAAAATAATCATGGTTTAAACCATCACTATATATTGGATTTATTTGCATTTGTTTTTTTTATTTTGCTGGTGGTTTACCATCCAAAAAACCCTATTAATATAAGGGTATTTTAAAGTGAATTTATTCATTAACATTTTTCATAGGAAAAAACGCCCCAAAAACCAATAAACCACTATTAAATAAACATTATGTGATGGTTCCCATAAACCACCAGTAAATTTAAGGAACCTCATGAAGTTGTATGTTAACTCCAAATTTAGTAGTGATTTTTGGAAACCCTCAAAAAAACATTTGATGGTAGTTTTACCTGTCAGAAAAAAGCACTGCTAATAGTCTATTTTGTTTTACTAATTCTAATGAGTTTTCATGGGAATCATTTTATTTCAAAAGTTTATATTATGATACATATAAAAAACTGATCATTTATTTATACAAAAAGATTTATTTTTTTTTCGAAAAGGGGCTCCTGGGTTTTAATTTTTTTCACTATGCTAATTGATTTATTGTTTTTTATGTCCCCTATTGAGATTCTTCTACTCATCCCATGTTTTAAAATATATTTTTTAAGATTTAATGATGTGTAACGTAAAAAAAAATTTCAAGTTGAAATCTTGGAATATTTCTCATACAGATAAATCATGATTTGTTTGAAAATTTAAATCTTTTAAAAAAATTAATGGTGAGTAGAAGTGTCCACTTTATAATATAATGTATTTTTATACAAGAGTTGTTGTCAGACTCTCTAAAAATCTAAACTTAAATTTTCATTTAGAATGTACGAAAGTGAATTCTAGTTTAAAACCATTAGAATATGTAATTTTTAATGTTTTATCCTTATAGACATTATTAATTTATGGAATGATTAAAATAATTTAAAAAAATATTATAAACTTGAAATAAATTAATATATGATGAAAATCATAAAAATAAAGTAATGTAAAAAATATTATTCATTTTAGTGTCATACATAAGCCATGCATAAAGGTAAGAAGGAGTTTTTATTGGTTACATGAAGGTAATCAAATAATTCTATATACTATGTAAAATTAAATTAAGATGAATAATGGTTGAGGTAAATATAAACTTCACATGTAAAGGTAACATAGGAAGCTATGTAAAGGTAGATTAGATCAACCATAAGGGTGAACATACCATGTGTAAGGGTAACTTAGATGATTTCATACCAAGCATTAGGGTACATTTTTTTGGTAATTGTATAATAGAATTTGAAAATATCACAAAATTGTAATTGAAACATATATAAGGGTAACTCCCAAACTATAAAGGTCACAAAGGTAACTAAACATACTATGTAAGGGTTGTTAGACCAGTGTACTAGAAAAAAGAATATTTTTTAAATGTAAAAACAATCAGAATCATCACATTTAAGGAAAAAAATTTGTTTAAGGGTAAATATATGAATACATTACATACATAAGGGTATACAAAATTCAATTTAAGGGTATATTCATTCTCACATACATGTAAAAATAAGATGGATAAGTGTAAAAAAATCAGTTATATAAAGGTAGAAAATTACATTCATAAGGCTAAAATTATTATGCATAAAGGTAATTAATGGCTATTAAAACGTATTTAATATTAATAAATTACTTGAAAAACATATAGTAGGGTAAAATAAATAATATAAAAACAAAGAAAAAGTAATGAAAACAATAAAATTATTAAATAATAGAAAAAATAAACGATACATAAAATTAATAAAAATTTATTAAACATAAATATTGATATGAAAAATAATAATTTTTTGAGGAATTATTAATATTGAAAAAAATAAAACATGAATACTCTAATGTTAGAGAAACAAACATCCATGTTCTATCAAACACCCCCAATTTTAAAATTTTCAAATGAAATATATTTTTCCAAAAATCTACCCTATTTTAAATTTTATCAAAAAAATTCAGTATATATTTAAAATAAAAATTAAATCAATCATTAATTAAATAAAAAATAAAATAGTATTTTCAAAATAAGTTTTAAATATTGAAATTTAAAATTTTATTTTCTCAAATCTATCAAAATCTTGTGGTTTAGTATAAATATGTGCATGTTGATTTTTAGTGAGAATATATTAAAAAAATACATACTTTATGAACACAATATAGTATAAAATGAAATTTATTGTCAATATTAATTGATCAAGAACGTTTTACATTGTTTTCGAATTAGAAATAGTGGAAAAATTTTCATAATAAATATATTTTTTTCGAAATAAAAACCAAAATCAGATAATGTTTTTTAATCCATAATTACTAATAATAAAATGATGTTATAGAAATTTATTCTCCCTAATAAGTAAATAGAGAAATATTATTTTATTTCCTTAACCACCTAGAAAATTAATTTTTATTGAGAAAATACCCTACACTCGAGGTATGTTTTCTATCAATTATATATCTTCAAAAAACCAAGAAAGAGAAAATAAATAAACCAAAAATAATTTTATATATACAAAAATAATCTAGTATTGATTGTTCCTTTAACATATAAAATAATATATTTAATATATTTAATTTTATATTCCTTAGGATGAGATTGAAATCAAACACATAAGAAAACTGAACCCTATATCATGTCAAGAAGTAGTTAAATACAAAAAATTCTACTCATCCCATAATATAATTTAGAGTCAACAAATTTCCCTGATGAATCTGAATCTAATTTAAAACTAATAATCAGAGGGGTTTTCAAATATTAAGTATAACAAATTTCCTAATGGTTGACCAAATATTAAGCATATCTTGGTTGATCC
This sequence comes from Viscum album, assembly GCA_963277665.1. NCBI lineage: Eukaryota > Viridiplantae > Streptophyta > Magnoliopsida > Santalales > Viscaceae > Viscum > Viscum album. The sequence goes on from OY728135.1 coordinate 719,674,778, forward strand.
CTGAAAATAACATCCCTTATTAACATAAAATGAAGAGATAAAAATAATTATTGTTCACCTATAAGGATCATATGAATTTAATTTTCATAAAATTATAAAATTCCTTGCAAAGTAAATAATTTTTTAAGAAGAATGAAATAACATCAACATAAATATGAATGATCAAAATATCATTTAAATTTATTTTGAAAAACATTATAGCATCTAAATTACATTTACTGAAAGCATTTTCAAACAAAAAAAAGTTTGTATGTCATACCTTGAAGGAGGTCCTTATTTAATACAATATAATGTTTTTGATTATATAATAACATGATTATTAATATCTTCGTTTTCAAAACCAGGGGGCTAAGAATCAAAAACATCATCCTAAATAAAACCCTTTAAGAAAAAACATTCAATATCCAATTAAAATAAATTAAAATCTTGAAAATATAAAAAAATATAATAAAATTATAATAGGCTAAATATTTTTAATATGCACAAAATATTCATAAAAAAATTACTTCTTCTTGTTAATAAAATTGACTAACATGACTATATTTATTATTAAAAATTTGACTAAAATCGTCCTTTTTTTTTTCTAAAAATCCATTTAGTTATAATAAAATTATTATCTAACAGGGGTTCAATTAATGTCCAATCACTATTTATTGATAATTGATTATTTTTATCCTGAAAAAATAATCCAATTACTATCATATAAACTATCTGAAACACCCCTTGGAATACAATCATAATTAATTGTTATGTGTAAAACATAACTTCTTGTCTCAATACCCAAACCAGAATTACAAATTACATTAATAATGATATAATATTTATTAATATTACAAAAGCTGGGATCATATTTAGATGAAAAATCCCCCCCTCAATAGATACTTTATCTAGAGTTTTTCCTTTATGAAAATTTAAATACCATAAATAATATTAAATGTTCTTCCAAAACATATTTCCAACCATCACCAGATTAAACATAATTTATATTCATAGATTCTTCAATGATCATGATATATGTATTATAAACTCCATAATCATTATTATTAAATTAATAACGAATAAGGATAACTTCAACACTCCTAGAATAAACATTTTTAAGATTATCTTTCTTATTTAATATAAAAATATTACATCCAAAATTTTTAAAATAACTAACCATTAGTTTTAGACCATCAAAATATTAATAAGTGGTATTCTTCAGAAAATATCTAACATAAACCCAATTAAAAACATAAAAATAATTTTAAAAAGATTCAACCAAAAAATTCATAGGCAAACTATATTCCTTAATCACTATTCTATCTATTCCATTAATATATCTATTTTCCCTTTATCCATCAACATGTTCTTATAGCATTCTTGAAGTAGAAGAATTTTGAACACAACCATTTTCATGAATATTTTTTTCAAAATTAAAATTGAATCATTGAATTCATTATCAATTTTAATAGAAACAATTATAGAGCCTTTCATATTTTGAACAAAGTTACAAAAATAAATAAATCTTGATAATGATTGATGCATATGAGAAATAAATTAAATCCTTGTCAATCAATTGAAATAATCAACAATAAAAACAACATATCTTCTACTACTTAAACACGCATCATTAATACAAATAAATAAATTAGGATGAAATAATTTAAGGATTCTAGAAGTAGAAACGTGATTGTAAGATTTTAGAGATTTACTTTTCTTCATAACTCTTAATATTTAGTCACAAACCATTATTTATTACCTATAACTTTGGAAACTATATAATATTTCTAAACGTAAGTAATTTGTGTAGCATTCTGGAATGAGCATATCCAAGACATCAATTCTAAATAATGACATCTATTTCTAAAACATTGATATATTCTATGAACCATTTAAAAACATCTTTAGAGATATTTCTAAAAGTAATTGAGTCTCCCACACATTTTGTATAAGAGAGAAAATTAATTAAGTCAACCTTAATATTGGGAACAATAATTGAACAATGTAAAATATTTCCTTGAGATTATTTAGGTGTTTATTCACAGCAGATAAATTATACAAAGAATGTTTTTGATATTTATTCTACTCTACGTCCAACTAGGACAACGATAGAATTCATAGGCACCCCAATATATTTAATATATTTATTACAAGTTACTCCATAAGATAAACAATTTGAAATAAAATTTCTATAACAACAATGATATTTGGGAAATGTAAGAGAACATTCATTAACTTAATGTCTATATATACAGCATCTAAATCATGTAACAGAAGAAACATTTCCATAAGAACTTCTAATATATTTTTCTTTTATAACTCGTGTATCTATGTAAATAACCAAAAATAGTTTTATCCCTCTTTAGTTTTACCATAGATACCATCTTTTCATATTCTTTATTTCCTTAGACAAAAGTAAATAATATTTTATTTTATACAAACAAATCCCTTCCCAATATTATCAATCACCATCTTAACAGAGTAGATATCATCATAGATATTATATTCATAACATGAAGTAGAACTTCATATTTCATCCATAAGAGCACCATTCTCTTTAATGAAATTTTGGATTTCCATAATAAGCCTCTTATTTTAATCTTTCAATTATTTAAAAAATTCAACAACTCTTAAAAAATACATTTGAAATTTTCCATTTTATTTATACAAATAGTTAAATATATAACCTCACTATCAGTATATATACGAGAATTAGAATCATTAAATATTATTTTTTTATTTTTTCACCATCTAATACATGTTAAATAATTCTTTCCCACTTTTATATTCATCACTTGAATCATATTATTCTATGAAACTCTATCTAGCTTGAAAATTATGTTTCAATTATTTTTTTGTGTTTTTATCACTCCCATATTGATTTATATTTGGAAAATGTGTTTTTATCAGTATGTTCTTTATAAATTCCAAAACTGTTATATATGGTCCATGTGTGGTGCCCTTTTTTATTTTGATCATTATTTGGACCATTACTTTGTATATTCATGAATATTTTCATTTCCCATTAAAATTATAAATACAATTAATTATATTCACAATTCATCCATTGTAACTTTCCTTTTCCTTAGATTTTAAAAAATTACATATCATAATTATATTTTATTTGAAAAAAAACATTTTCTATTTGAAGACACTTATTCTGTAACTTTTTTCAACTAAAGTCCATTTTGAAAAAGTGATTCGATGATTTTTTTCCATTGAGTATTCATATAAATTATTAAATTCATTGATCAAAAACTTATTTTCATCACACTTATATGCTTTTCCTCAAAATACTTTATCAATAATTATAGGGCACTTGACAATGTCTCCAAAGGAATTAATTTTATCTACAATGAGTTTGAATCAGAGGATCATTTGATTGATGATTCTATCCTTACTAATATTTAATTTATGTTACTCAAAAAAATGAATTCTATGTTTTTTTATAATCAGATTGTTAGATTCAATATGTGTTACATATAAAATATTCTAGATCTGATGAGTTTTCTCACATGTAGTTACATAAATGAACATAAAAATGTTAATAGGAAAAATTATACTTTTACTATGTTAAAATTAAAAACAAATATAGTAGCATCATTTATTATAACATTATCCACGAAATATTTAAGTTATTTGTTTGGTTTTATTAGTATCAACCAATTCTCTATGCCAAATTGCTTGAATTGTGCCTCTAATATGGACTACCTGTAACCATTTCCATTTCCATTAAAGTGGTGTGGTTTTGAGGAATATATGCATTGGCCATGTTAATTTCTACCATCTAATTGATCTTTTCATTATAATTTATGGTTGAGAAAAAGGTTTTCACAATAGTGATTAATAGACTATAAACAGAAAAATTCCATAAAATCTCATACGTTGAAACCAATTATTTGGTATGAAGAAAATCAATAAATATCTAAAATGTCCTAAACAATAATCAGCCTTTGTCACACATTTTTACGTTGGATAAGGTAACTGCATATGGTCAGGGGGTGAATAGACTATATGAAATTTTTTATGTATCGATTAAATATAAAAATTAATTTTAAATGCTAAATATCAAAGTTAATTTGAAATGAAATATAAATTAAAGAGCACATGAATTGTTATAATTGTTCAGTCCAAAGTGGACAAAGTATACTATTATACCTCTCTACATGGTGAGATATATATTTTTTCAGTATACATAATTTAATGGGAATCATAACCCTATTACAATATACATTTTCTAATGGGAGTATAACTAGAAACAAATATGATTTTTTATGGGGAGTCGCAACCCAATTACAACCCTGACTTTATACTATAAGAGTCTTAACTAAAATGATCCTAACTTTAGAATATAAGAGTCATGATCCAAAAAATAATTAAATTAGAACCTATTAGTCATAATATTAAAATAAAAAATATTTTTATATAAAATCATAAACAGAAAGTGAGAGAACATGTGAGAGATGGGATTAAGTGTTACAGAAACAAGACATTAAAACAAAATAGATTGATAGATTACAGAAGCATGAGTACGGGTTCTTGATTGGAAAAACTATTATTATCAATGATGTATATGTAATTGTAGTTTATGTTCAGTCATAGAGAGTTGATCCAATATATGAGATAATTTTCTTCATATACATAATTTCATGATAGTATCACATTATCTCACCACAACAATTTTGAATAATAGAACATTAAAGTAAGAATTCTCACATCGAAGAAGAATTATTTCAGTATCCAGAAATAACCTTTGAATCACTGATCTAATGACTCAAATAAAATAAAAAACACACCATACTCTATCCAAAGGGTTAAAAAATTCAAAAATGAAAATAGAAATTATAGCTATAGAATTATCGGAGTTAAGAAGATTATTTTTATTGAAAAGTGTCACTCGACTCTTCAAAATTTTGAAAACATGAATAATACTTCATAAAATCCATTTTTCATTAATATAATAATAATAAATCAATAAAATTTTTCTAGTGAAAGTCCAATAATAATTTCTTAGCAATTATCATTAAAATTAAAAATTAAAAAACTTGTTCAATATATGCATGAATATATGATGATTTTAAAAATAAAAGACATTGTATTAAAGATTATAAATAATATATGAATAAGTTTTTTGCAATTTAACACTAATGTAGATACATTAATAACCAACAAAAAAATCAAAAGAAAAAAAATAAATTTTTGTAGTTCCATGTTAGAAGTTCATGTGAAAATAAATAGTATACTAGATATTCATATAAATATATTTTGAAAATGGTAAAAACAATTCCAATAGAATCTAATTAATTATTATGAATTTATATTGTGATTGAGTTATCTTAAAGAATTATTATAAATATTTAACAAATGAAAATATCATAAAATTCAGAAAAAAGAGTAATCTAGAGAACTATATTCACATAACGATCATATATAATCAATTATTAAAGACAATATGGAATTTTAATTTGTTGGGTAAAGTTAATAATATAATTCCATGTACATAAAAAATGTAAATAGATATTCATAAATGTAAAGAGAAATTTAAACTCTCCACATAAAGGTAAACTTTGAAGTATAGTAAATATAGTTAATATATCGCCTAAGGGTAGAACATACCTTTGATTATGGGTAATATGAATAATTCAATACTTTTTGTAGGGGTATAATGGTATTTTAAAACACCATGTTAGGAAAATTGAAACATGAATAAGGGTAAAAAAATTATACTAGTTGTTTAAGGGTACTAGTCATGCTGTATAATGTTAGTTATAATTTAATAAGGGTAACTGTTATATTCTCATAAAGGAAAACAAAACAATAATCTACCTTTGACAGGGTGAAAATATGTTGTGTATGGGTGAACATATAAATATACTACTTGTATACGGGTAGAAAAAGGCTACTAAAGGTTATAAATTTTTTTAATTAAAGATATAAAATAATTTATTTAATTCTAAAAAAGTAAACGTTATGTAAAAGTACGAAACATCTTGTGTAAGGGTAAATTGTGTTTCATAATGGTAAATATTAGCCTTCAAATCTTACGGAAGAGTATGAAATGAATTTGAATTTTTTTGAATGGGTAATATAAAACACTTATAAATTATAAATAAAATATGAAAAACAATTTATAAAAACAAAATAAATAAAGAAAAGATAAAATAAATTATAAATACAATTAATTAATTATAATTAAATAAAAATATCGATATGAAAAATAATAAAAGTATTTTGAGGAAATTTTTATTTTCAGAAAATAAAATATAAATACTCTAAAATAAGTGAAGCAAACCTCTATGGTATAACATAAAATGATTTTAAAAACTGATTCCTTGTATATCAATGAATTAAATTATATAAATAATTTTTATATATATTAAAAATGTTATTATTCAAATTCATATTTCCAATTTTAGTGTTTATGTTATGAAAATCATGCTTAAATAACATTTTTTATATCAAAAGTTTTCTAAACTCGGGTTTGATTGTATCACAATATATTAAATAAATTAAATTAATTCAAAGAGAAATATATCATAAAATGTACTAGAGTTTCATTCTACCCACCAAAAAATTAATTTCACCACGCGAATATCATCTCTCTAAACATGAAAATAAGGATATCTCAATTTTATCAGCTACTTGGGATTCTATATAACATCTTAAAATTTATGATTCCTCCATTGAACATTAACTAAGTGAGTAGTGTTCTTCCATGACACTACATCTCTATGAGTTTAGTACAACCTTTGAGTTTAGTACAAGTGGGGGTTCATTATGTACTTACTCATGAGAGATACATGGAAAACATCATAAAATTGAGAGAGTTTTAGTGTAAGAAACTATTATTACTCAATGAAGAATATAAAAGGGTCTAATAAACCTAGGGATTTACTTTCCTTTATTTATGAATCCCATAACATTATTTAATATATCAATTCACAGTAATAAATTCATATCATCTTCGAATTCAATATTTCATTGATGTTTTTTAGCATAACTTTTATGCCGTCTCTCAGCCTCCTTGATGTGATACTAAATGAATTTGGCTTTCTCTACTATTTACTCTACTAACATAGATCCCAATAGAATTATTTATCCTATATCATCTCATAACATTGGAGTTCGGAACTTGTTTCCCTAGAGGTCTTCATAAAAATCCATTTGAATGTTCAAGTGGAAGCTATTATTGTAAGAAAACACAACTAGAAGACATTTTTGGTCTAAAACACCATTGAAACCCATAAAAATAAATACTTAGTATAACTTATCGGTTTTGAATCATTCTCTAATACTGACCATTTATCAATGGATGATAATTAAAACAGAAGTACAATTCTAAATCTAGAGCTTGCTAAAGACTTTTTGATGACGTCAAGGTAAAAATCTAATACAAATCTAATAAATTTAACATATTAAACCATTAAAACATAAAAATTCATTAATTTATATTATATAATGTTTATTAAGAGATATGTATTCTCTGATAATAATAATTTGTGGTCAACGTTTAAGGTGATAAACTATAATCGAAATATCATTATCACCAATAGATGTTTTGGGGTGTCCAAAGACAGAATATATGGTGATGTTTTATTTTTCTGTTATTGTATAAGTATTTTTATAATATATCCTAATAATTATTACAATTTTCCTTGATATTATGACATCTCAAAAATAATGATACATTCTATGAAATATCTCTCTTTATATTTTCCAATATATATATTCATTCAGTCCACTATACATCTTCATAATTCTATGATGAATATAGAATGATGAGATATGGCATTCTTATAATAGATCTATTTTCAAATATAGTATAGATGTCACATATACACTATTCCTAAACCTTATCATTCCATTATACTCAAGGCTTAACTCAAAAACATTTCATACATTCTTTTGAAACTCTACATCTTCTTTCTGGGATTATTTAATATTCATATTGGTATATGTTTGAGCACTCTTTTGAGAAGGATAATATTTATACCATTACAACAATATTTCCAAATCCGTTATTTTTAAATGCATAAATATTAGTTCTTTCATGATCCTAATCATTGATAAACTAGCATGATCATTTCAACTCAAAGCATCAGCCATCATTTTTTCTTTCACTGGGTGGTAATGTATTGAGAAATCATATTATTTAATAAACTATAAAAATCATCTATGGTGGATATTAAATTATTTTTCAGTTAATATATAATTTAAAATTTTATTATTAGTATATATGACACATATTTCTCCATAAATATAATACCTCAGAAAAATTACCATAGTTAACTCTAGATCATGAGTTGGGTAATCTTTCTATGAAAGCATCAATTTTCATGAGGCATAAGCTATCATAATGAATTTCTATATGAGTAAGCATCCATGTATCATATTTGATGTATCAATAAAGATAAAAAACCCTTCTCCACTATATGGTATAGTATGGAAATGTGATTTGATGATATTTTATTTTTCAGTTCCATGAAATGTTATCCACACTCATCCATCTAATGGAACTTTTGTCCCTTCTGAGTTAACTTGTTGAGTGGATTAGAAAACAATCAGAATGTTTGTAAAAATAATTGATAATATATTGTAAACAAAAATATGGATCTCAGTCACAGTGGTTGGTCTAGAACAATATTTAATAACTTTTATCTTTTAAAAAAACCCCAATATAGCCATGCATGAGATTATATGACCCTAAAATGATAAAATTATATATACCAAAATCAAACTAGGTAAATTGGGCATATAAATTATTTTTCAATGAGGTCTTAAGTACAATACTAAAGTGATCTTAAAGGTATTATTTTATCTTAGAATATATAATAATATCATCTATAAATACTAACAGAAACTGATCAAAGTAATCAATAAATACTACATTCGTTAATAAAAGTGAACAATAATGAGAAATGACTTATAGTATTTCTAAATCATGGTACAATATCAATCAGAAATGCATTAGGTTTAGCCTAGGTCATTCACGGTCATCATATATTTAGAAAATTCATAATGTTTTATAAATAAATGTTGATTTGAACAAAATATATCCCCTCAGGGTGTCAAACAAGATGAGTAGTAAGGGAATAATCACTATTCACCAAAACTGATGTTCAAGATATACTCAACCAACTATATTTTGGGTTATTACCCCTGAATGGTTTTTTCGGAAGCCATTACCATATATATTATCCAAATAGTTATGTATTTCTTGGGAAATAACATAATACATTCCTTACAAAAAAATTTGGATTATGTTTTAAAATTATACTTATTCCTAGATTTTTTACCGATTTTATCTAATCCTAATCTCCAAATATTTTCTAAATATGCCTCTTAAACCATATAATGAAACACGAGACCAACATATGTTTATATTACATTATTTTGAGTTTAATATATAATACATTTCACAATAGTACATGCTCGAGGACCATAAAGGGTTATTATATTAGGATAAATATACATAAACATATTATATAAGTAAACTATTTATCATCTCAAACGACCTTATTTATATTAGGTACCCTTCAAGACTTATCACACTTATAACAATCCATTAAAAATAAGGGATGGAAAACATATGTAATTTTGATCTCAGATGCTCTGTAAGGCTAAACACGGGGGGTATAAATCATTAGAGCATATAATGGTCATAAGGACACGATAATGTATTAATGTGAATACTATCTACATAAAATATTAATTCGATGATAATTTTGGATCATATGCTCCAAAATTAATTCATTTATTGAAATATGATCAATAACTACGTAAAAGTAGTAATCATCATTCAAGAGTCATAACATAGTTATATTTCCTCATAAGCATAAGAAATCACAATCTTGTCAATATATCTTAAAAACTAATGTTCATGAATAACCTTGTGTGTATAAAAAAAATTGGTCATAATCATGCATCAAAATGTGAAAAAAATCATTTTGTAATCATTTAACTACATACTCCTATGAGCATAAGTAGAATAAATCATACTCAGACATCAAAATGTCAATAAACCTATTTATAATCCTTTCCACACATATCATCACCCTGTCATTATATATCAATATCACTTTACACAATGAATTGTAGGGATATAATAGACCCAACAATCACATAATTATAATTCATTCATGTAAATGTCCCAAGATCATACAACATTCATCGCACATGTCGTCCTTATAATCCTATACAATATAGAGAAAAAATAAGGATGAAACCATTGGATCATAACCCTAGGAAAAAATAATTAACATCAAATGAATCTATCCCAGATGAAAATTATTTTTTTAAATGTGAAATGAAAGGGATTTTCAATGTAACATTTTTTATACTGAATGGGATATTTTTGATACCAGCTTCTAAATGGAGTGAAATTATGAGGCCCAATGGTGTGAAAAATATTTTAAATATTTTAAATATATTAAATATTTAGAGCAAATTTTATTCCTAAAAACATTGAGTAACATATAAATGGAATCTCATATAATAAACATGTGGTTATATTTTAGTTCGAGGTACTATTTTTACCCTAGGTGCAACATAAACTTTTTCGGTGTAGAGAATTTTTGAAAAATTTATCGAGGGTATAAAATGAATTTAGTAATTGAAAAAATTATTATATTTTAATCATTTGATGCAGATACTAATATTGATTATAATTATATGGTTATGATCTTATTATATGGTTATTTTCATAACCCTAGATCCATAGGAGAACCATTGGAGAGATCATCGTAGGATCTCTCTTAGAATAACATCATTAAGATCGATGATCGATGACCAGTGCACAACGGAAGCAGATGATCTCACCAATGATGTTGAAAAAAATTAAATTCTTCATTAGTGATAGATCAGAATTGAGGTTGGATTTTTTAATTTTTAATTTATCTTTATTTATGATTATTATGATCAATGTGAATCAATCATCCAATGAAATGATTTTCTGATCATGTATATTGTGGGTACGAGATAACTATGATTTGGGATGCTCAATTTCTTATTATTTATTTTAAATATATTTAATCATTATTCTAATGGGGACTAATCATGGTCGACAAAATCATTGATTGAGTTATTTTCCTCATAGTCATTCTTGTTCTTTCCCTTTACAATTTCGTAGTTTATCACTAGTATCGTTTTCTCGATGGTTTGACAAAAATACTAAGTAATGGAATGTTACACGACCATTTCATGGGGAAAAAATTAAATATAATAGGTCTAGACTCATTATGGTGTAGGGATCATGTGATGGTGGTTTCATCAAGTGGATATGTTCAGGTCAGGAAAGCATGTGTGTAGTTCTTGGACTTGCATTGAGAGTGGAGGTTCAGGATGATTCTAAAACTAATGAGACGACCAAAAATCAAATCTTCAGTAATGACCAACTTCATTTTTCCTAGATATGAAATTAATGATAGTTATGTTCGGTGAATATAATTGTTCTAAGGGGAGATATGTGAAGAATAATAAGATTCAAGAAAGTGATGATACACAAAAAGTGTATTTCATGAACACCTACCATTTGGGATACTCATAGTGGTGGCTAGGGATTTGGTATGAAGATGAATATCACATGGTTTTTTACCATCATCAATGTATCTATATTTATCTTATAGGTTACAAGGTCATGAATAATAATTCACATTAACAGGCATGAATTGATCTTTGATAGGGAGACAGTCTGGAGATGTGTATATGGGGGGAGATATATACTTGGACATGGGATGAAATACATGATTGTGGGAATGAAGTGTACTATCACATGGAAACATACATGGTTTTTTACAGGGGTAGGAACTGGTGTTGAAGGGGCATGCCGTGTATTACTAATACACATAGTGTACTCCTTCTGAGTTGGCATGGAGAACTTTTCCACTTCATATTGGACATGTTTTGTTAGGGTAAATTCCCTACAACAGTTTACATGATGGTTTGTATGGAATTGAGTCCTACATATAGTATAGTGATCCTTTTAGTATGAATTATTGGATGGAGTTTTTTGGAATCCTTCCATGAGGTTCATAGAGATATCCTCTATCATCTTCTTTCCCTAGGTTGAGTTCTTAGTGACATCATGAAAAACACTACATGGGTATTGATCCTCTTTATATTGGGATATTCGAGATTGATTTATTGGTATACCCCATGTAATTGGGTGTGATCCTCATGAATTTATCACATCTTTTTAGAATTATTGTGTATAATTCCAATGGTGAGTCTCAATGATCACAACCTATTAGATAATCATCATTAGTGATATCTAGCTTTTGGAGTGTGTTCTCAAAGATGAGTGTTATGTGGATCCTTTGAGCATGAATCCTTTGCAAGAATTAAGGTTGTGATTTTATCTTGAGGCTATGTGCCTTTTTTATTATATATGGACATTTATGTCATATATACTGTAGAAATATACCTTTTTAGAGCCAAATGTTATTATTTTCATATTTTATTTTGGTTTCGGGGTGTCATATTTACTATTATCATACACACCCATGCATGATATTCTCCTGCTTGTGAAATTTATTCTGTATATGATCTCCCTTTGGATGGTTTCCTATGGGGACCAATAACTTGTAGTGCTTAGTGAGCCGGATAGACCAAGGTGTGTTCCTGTGGTTAGCTTAATATTATTCCCCTTATTTACTTTCAGGTTGGAATTATTTTTAGAATCTATATAGTGGGATTCTATACGGACTTATTTACATTCCATTTATTTTTTTCATAATATAGTTGTTGGATCTATAGGTATGTATTCACGTTTTATTAGTTGTGTTACATTTTATAATTTTATGGTCTTGGAAATGTATGTGTATGTGTGAATGTATCTAGTCTAAGGCCTCCAATGATTGCTATATGCCTACTCACCACTAGACTCCATCCCATGGCCTATTGGAGATGGACTTGAGGAGTTGTTCCATGTCCCCATTTGGGACAGGTTATGATAGAGTGGTAAAAAATGAGTATGTTATAACATAAGATTTGAGGTGGGAATTTTGGTTTGGGGAAGTAATTATAAGGACCCGACCTTAAACATTACATAATCATGAATTATATCAAGAATTCACATTGAGGATATTTTTAGGTTTAGAGTTTTAGAGAATTAGGCCATAAATATTACATAGCACCATGAATATTACATGTATACACTACTATCGAGTAACCATTTTTCATAAAATAAAAACTATTAAAAAGAAACATTTCTAGTTCCATGTTTTAGACAACATGACTTTTCCTTGATCCCATTCTTGACCCTATTAATATTTATGTCATGAGAAAAATATTTCAAAAACTTGTTATGAACATAAAAATCTCCATAAGGATTATAAAATAAAGAAGGAAAACATTATCCCATAAATAAATATAAATCAAGAATACCAATACTTTTCAATCATAACATACCTTACGAAATGATAAGATTTATTAATAACACACTAAAATGATAAATCATAAAGGTAAATTATGGAATTCATAACATAATTACATTGTAGATATCACATCTACATAGGGATTCACATTTGGAATACCCATCACATTATATTCCATTAATATCTTAGGAGAAACATTAACGTTTACCACCATCACGTTACACAATGAATTAGAGATCTATCTTGGGAAAACCCACCATATGTTTATCACAAGACCTCCAGTATACGTAAACAATTCCCAATAACCATAACATATTCATAACACATATAACAAGCATAAATTAAGGATAATAGTTTCACATTTCAATCACAAATATATCATTTCAAGTTATTGACATAATGAATTCTTTATCAAACCATATTTAAAACGTTTAATAAAGAAATTTTTAATCGAAGTGTCCCATACAACTTTTAAGCTTTTAAAAGAATTGAAATTTCATATCCCTAATGTCTATATAATTAAATTCTTAAAACCATTTTGAAATTATGGACATTAATGAGAAATATTTAGAATGATAAATCATTAAAACATTTAAAATGATATTTTAGTTAAAGAGTTTTTAACAAAATGAGAGATGGTTGAATACAAATAATTGAGAAATAATATTAATCAAAACATTATAAAATAATGATAATAAATGTATATATGATTTTATATTCCAAAGGATAGTATATTCACTATATGAAAGTGAATTAGTGCATAAAAACAATGAAGTCTCAATGGAATGTAAATTGAGAAGAAATCCATTATAAATATGGTATCCTTAGATTAAGGATAAATCAATGAAATAATTATGTGTGAAATATATTAATACACCCAATATAAGTGGATATTAAGTTTACAAAAATCATAGGATATTCAAACATATTCATAGTATGACACAATCTAAATGTTGAAGTTTAACCCAAAGAATTAAAATTGGGTAAAGAAGTTCCCTTACAGAAATTTGACAGCCTAACAACGTCACATTAAAATTCATAAAATGTGTTGATGATAGGGAAAATGATCTCTCATCCTATGGACATAAATTATACATCAATAAGGATGAATAAGAACATATCCCAACACAATAAGATGTAAATTAAAAGACATAACAAAATGATGTCTTTTAAAAAGAATATGGTGAAAGGTTCCCTTACTGATTTGGTAACTTACGAAACATAAAACCAATGAAAGAAGGATCTTAACATGAAGATTTAAAAACTAATAAAATGAATTATATTAAACCAAGAATAAAATAATGGGTAGTACATACAACACACAAAAGGAAATAGTGGCAAATATAGCATGAATCACATAGGAATAAGAAGTGAGATGAAGACCCCTAACCACGTTGTAATTAATCGAGTCGTATGACCAAAAGTTAATAACCACCAAATAAATCATATAATTCAATGAATATAAAGATAATAAAGATAATATATATCAAATGGAAGTAAAAAATACACCACATGCAATAAATAAGTGGCAAACAATGGAAATCTCTAAGAATTAAAAGTGAGATAAGAAATCCATTACTTCGTGTCCGACTTGACTTGGTTGTTATTTGTTCCTCATGAATAATAAACATAAGTTAATTTATACATTATTAATAACATTTTTAATGTTTTTAAACCTTTTTTATATCACTTATTTCTATGTTATAAACATTATGTAATCATTTAAGTTAATAATGGTTATTTTGTTGATATTTGGTACTTGGGTAAAAAATGAACACCTTATAATTACAAGTTGTCCATGTGGTCAAGAGTCCATTATCTCCATAATTTTATTCATGATTTAGATATCATATATATCCAGTATATATATTTATTTATAATATTATATAATATTTAGTGGTAAGTAATGAAATGCATCATTCATGGAGATGGTAAGCCATACGTACGCATTGACGGTACTTTCACTTCTATTTTGTATTTAATGGAATGACAAAATAATGATACATAAGTATATTATTATTCCAATATAATTATAAAATTTAATTTCAGTAACTCCATCCTTTATACATCCCATATATGTAATGAACGAGTCATATCACTTTGAGGGGGCGTTAGTCGGCACTTCCTCAAATAAAATTATCACGTTAACCCATTATGGAAAACATTAAGGTATGGTATAAATAAAAAATATAGAAGAATAAAGAGAGAATAAACAGAATATATATCATATATAAATAAAGTTCCATGATAATGGACACCATGAGAGGTGGTAGAAGATAATTGATCAATCATCGCTTCGTGAGGTGTTAGTTTTCCATCCACAGAAACAGTATGTTCTTCACCCATTAGATGGAGGTGTGTGTAATTTAAGTTCAAATAATTCTCATAAAAATATCATAGTATATTGATGATATTTATGTTCTTATAAAATAATGTAATCGAAAGAGTTTAGGGGTTATAGAATTAAAATAAAAGAAAAGAAATTAAATGAAACTGTTCCCTCTAATTTGGGTATCCCCCTTTGGTTTGAACCAAAATAACATTTTGAAGTGCCTTATTCCTATGGTAAGGATTATAAGGGGAGGAGAGGGATTTAGGGATCTTAATTTTTCATATATTGGTTAAACCAATGGACTTTAGAGGTGTGAGGATTGGGTTACAAGTGGGGTCCTTTTATAAGAGAGAGGAGGGGATCTTTAGGAATGTTTGAAAATGTTTTTTTATTATAAACCTATCATCAGTTTGAAAAAGGTAAAAAACACATTAAAATCAATGATAAGGTGAATAATGGTTGAAATAAAACCATCCAATAATAATTGGACGATTTTTGGATATTTTATTATTTTTTATAATCTTATTTATTTAAATCATTTATTAATGAGGTAAATACTGTATAAATTTTGTGCCATAATTAATTAATTTATTTTATGTCTAAAAATTATAATGGGAAACCATGATGTAGGAAATATTTTTATCTTTAAAATTAATATTTATAGTCGAAAAGATAACTTATATAAACCCATGTCAATATTGATTTACTAAAAGATATTTGTTTGTGTCATTTTTGTCTTCACTTTAAATTAATTAATCTAAAGTGTCATTATCACTCCCAAGTGGCTCCATGGGGTCCCAGAATCGACCCAAGGATGCCCATGGTCGGCCATGACTCATAAAATAATGTTAGGACGGGTGTTATGGTATGTTTGTATTATTATAATATTATTTTTAACTTGAATTACCTTATTTACCGTTAATCGCGGTAACTAAATGTCAAAAATTACTATTCATCTGAAATTATATTCATCTTGTTGAACCAAATTTTACTGACTACTAAAAACCAACTATGTCATATTTTCTATACATAATTTAAAAAATGGGTAAAATTTTATTTAAACGAAAAAGTCAGTTTTTTAACTACACCTTAGTGGTTTCACTATTTATCAAAAATTAAAGTTTTTCATAAAAATACCAAAAATTCAGCCTAATCTATATTTGATATTTCAAATTCAAAAATAATGTCTATTTTACAAAATTTAAAAAAATAATTTGCATTAATTTATTTAAAATTAATTTCCATTGTCAAAATAAATAGCGTGTTTTTAAGAAACAATATCTTTCAGAAGATTGACACTTGTTTATGTCCAATTTCAAAGTGAAATTAATTGCAATGACCACCATTGAATTAAATTGTAAAAAAATAATCTAATTATGCATTAAAACTAATTAAAATGATAATCTATCCATATAAATAAATTATATTAAAAAGTAGATTTGAATTAAAATACAGTATTTTTCATTATTCATTAAAATATGAATTTTATCAAAATATTTCCATAAAATTACCCAGAGTAAATTTTGGTTTCCTGATTCTAAATAAAAATTATATTTTGTCAAATAGAACATATAAAAGAGACCAAAACTATATTTAAATAGGGTTCCCCATTAAAATGGGTAACTCGACCTTTTAAAGAATATTAGAGTATTTATGCATAAAATTTGTTTCATTCACATTTTAATCCTCGAAAATTTATTGGGTATTTGTAAGAACATTTAACAAACATGTATAATCAGATTATTGTTAATTATGTTCATTCATGCCAATAAAATGTCTATATGTTAACTTCCATATAAAATAATAATATTATATTGTTAGTGTGCAACGTAAGATTTCGAAGAAACCCTTTGTTGTCTATCGAGTATGCCATCAAACTTAGAATCCCCTTTAAATTGAAATTAATAATCAATCTATAAATATTAATAAATATGAAAATTTCACATTCTTTATTTACGTGGGATGTTACATCCTTCCCCCCTTTTGGGAAATTCGTCCTCGCAATTTTAAAATTGGGAACATAAACTTCATTAAAAGCCCCACATCAAAAAAATAGTCAATAAAACATTCACTTTAAAATAAAGGAAGCGAAGTGAATAGGTTACCTGAGACAACAAATACTAATATTCAATGAAAACATGGATATGGAGGAGATAAAAAACCATCATGTTCTGAATGGAGTGTGATAGAAAACATGATTAAGAGAAAGTTAACCACCGGAAAATCACAAACTTGTGATGGGTTAAACAGTATTTGATTCCCCATTAGGAAAAGTTAACAGACAATGTTTTTCTTTTAAGTTACTTTTAATTGTGGAATTTATTTTCAAGATTAACTAAAAACATGACGAAACATACTTACTTTTCATGTAGACTTTCATCCTTTACTATATTTCTAACACAAACTCATATTTTCTCCAAACGATGAGTATTTAAGATGACTTGTTAACATAAAACCACTATAATAAACTTCTAGAGAATCACATATTCCCCAAAATATTAACTATATATTTACCCTATTTTTAGACATTAACAAAAACCAAAATGGTTAGTATAAGATCAAATAATCTCCAAAAAGGATAATCTTTTACCAAATTAAAAACTACTCATAATCTCCAAAATTCAGCAAACAGTACCCAAAGTTCAAAGAAGGTCATTAAATTTACAACTGTCCATAAAATTATTCAAAGTAATCCAAACTAATTTTGAATCCCAAATATCAGGAGGATCTCATCAGATAGTCTTCCAAGATAAATCTTAACATTTATCTCCAAATAACATCAGTTACTCTTAAAGTCCCATATTGAAATGTAATTATCCTAATCACATATTCTCTATGATAGGTTAATAATTTCCATAGATAAACCAAAATAAACTTATTATTGATTCATAAAATCATCTAACTAAAAATAATTAGTCATACTAACTAGGTACATCATGTATTATAGTGGTAGGTGATACATCCCAGTCGCACTTTGGTTGTGGGTTTGAATCCTGCAGCTTTGTAAGACACGATGGGTTATCACGAGGTCTGTGTGTTGTCCTTTTTCAAAAACTATATAATTTTATAACATAAAAAAAGAGATAAATTCATAAAAAATAACCATAACATATTTTAACCATAAAGGTTATCTAATAACATTCATTTTTCATCCCAAAATGTATTAACCTGTAATTGCCTCAAATTCAAGGATCATATAAACCCAAATGGTTCTTTATAAATATATCCATAAAGAAAAAAGGTAATTATTCCTTGAATAAAATTTTCATATATCAAACTTTTGGGTTACACATACTATAAAAAGTATTCTAATGTAATCCCATCATTAAAAAAGCCTTAATACTTTTATGCATTTCACCATTATAAAATCTACCATAACTCTTGAATCCATTATATGTTGACTTCATACTCATTCAACAATACTCATGATCCATTAACCATTTTTTCCAACTTATTCTGAAATAATTATTTCCTAAAAATAAATTCATTAATCATATCCTAATATTCAATAATATCAAAACATATGTTAAGAAATAATCCATACCATTAATTGGTCAGTGTCAGTTAATTCATCCTCAATTATAATGGCATTAGGTATTGGTAAACAAATATTTGTATGATCCTGGTGATACCATTCCTGAAAATTATTTGTAGGAAATCTTTTTGTATAATGACTATCCACACCACATTTAAAACATTAAATTTATCCCTAAAAGAACTTCTTTCCCTTTCTTAGAGTCAACTGGATGATTCCTTTTTCTATGGCAGGTTCTTGCTTTATGACCTTAATTTCCACATCTATAGCATCTTCTTGTACATTTGAAACATTTTTTTATTTGTTTCATTCAACATCCTTGACACATGGATTTTTGAATATACATACCTATATGATTATTACCTGATCTTCCATGGAGATTTGTTTCTGGCATATACGATGCCTTATAAAAATCACTAAGGTTCAGGTGGTCAATCACGACTTCAGAGAGTTAGTCGAGAATGAACACACGAGTTCTCATTGTATCCCCCATTTCATTCAATTTCTCATTCAAAAAACTATTAGGGTTTTCATCACATATATTGTTACTTTTATGCCTTCTAGATCCAGCCATTGATTAAAACCAAAAAGGTCAGTGTGATTATATCAGTAAAATCATCATATATTATCTTATGAGGATGGTAAACAAAAAAACATACTTTTTTAATGTTATCTTAAACTCATTCGATTTATCTAAAAAATAATGACTCTTTATATTTTTCTAACCATTATGGTTATGTCACATATGATTAAATAACACCATAACCTCTAAAGTTAACTAAACCGACCTTTGATACCAAGTATAAGGACCCGACCTTAAACATTACATAATATTGAATTATGTCAAGAATTCACATTGAGAGTATTTTTAGGTTTAGAGTTTTAGATAATTAGTCCATAACTATTAGATAACAACTTAAATATTACATGTATACACTGCTACTCAGTATCCATTTTTCATAAAATAAAAACTCTTAAAAAGAAACATGTCTATTTTCATGTTTTAGACAACATGAGTTTTCCTTGATCCCATCCGTGACACTATTCAACTTTAAGTCTTGTGGAAAACATTTCAAAAACATGGGATGAAGATAAAAATCTTAGTAAGGGTTATAAAATAAGGAAGGAAAACATTATCCCATCAATAAATAATAATCAATGAAACCAATACTTTTCAATCATAACGTAACTTATGAATTCCTAATATTTATGAATAATACACAGAAATAATAAATCATAAAGGTAACTTATGGAATTCATAACATACTTATATTGTAGATATCACATCAACATAGGAAGTCACATTTGGAATACCCATCACAGTATATTCCCTAAATCTCTTAGGGGAAACATTAACATTTACCTCTGTCATGTTACCCAATGCATTGAAGAGCTATCTCTGGCTCACCTGCCCTAGGTTTATCACAGAACCACCCATATATATAAACAATTCCCAATAACCATATCATATTCATAACACATAAAACAATAATAAATTAAAGATAAAACATCCACATTGCAATCACAATATATCAATTAAAGATATTGTCATAATCAATTCTTCATCAAACCATTTATAAAATGATTAATAAATAGTTTTTTTAATCAAAGTGTCCCATAACACTATGATGATTTTAAAGGAATTGAAAATTTAAAACATTATTATCCATATAAATAAGTTCTTAAAACCATTTTGAAAACATGTACATTATAGAAAAATATTTAGAAGAATAAATCTTTAAAACATTTAAAATGATATTTTATTTAAAGTGTTTTTAACAAAATGCGAGATGCTTAAATACAAATAATTGAGGAATAATATTAATCAAAAATTTATAATATCATGAGAAAAAAATGTATTTATGATTGATATTCCAAAGGAAAGTATATACACCACATTAATGTGAATTTGTGCAAAAAAAATAATGATGTCTCAATGAAATGTAAATTGAGATGAAATCCCTTATAAAGATTGTATCCTTATATTAGGGATGAATAAATTACATAATTATGTGTGAAATATATAAATACACACAATATAAGTGGATATTAAGTGTAAAACAATCATAGCATATTCAAACATATTCATAGTACAACATAATAAAGAAGTAGAAGTTTAACCCAAAGAATTTAAATTTGGTAATGAAGTTCCCTTACAGAAATTTGACAGCCTAAAAGCCTCACTTTAAAATTCATAAAATGAGTTGATGAGAGATAAATGGATCTCTCATCCCATGGAATTAAATTCTACATCAATAAGGATGTATTAGAATATATCCCAACACAAAAATATGTAAATTAAAATACATAACAAAAATAAGTCTTTTAAAAAGAATAGGGTGCAAGGTTCCCTTACCGATTTGGTGATTTACGGAACATACAACCCATTAAAGAAATATCTTAAAATGAAGATATAAATATCCATAAAATGAAATATATTACAACAATAATACAATCTTGGGTAGTACATACACCACATAAAAGGAAATTTCTAAAAATATAACATGTATCTCATGAGAATAAAAAGTGAGATGGAGACCCCTTACCATGTTGTAATCAATAGAGTTGTATGACCAATTGTCAATAGACACAAAATAAATAATAGAATACAATTAATATAAAGATAATAATGGTAATATATATCCATTGTCAGTACATGATACACCACATGAAATAAATAAGTGGCAAACAATGGAAATCTCATAGAATTAAAAGTGAGATAAGAAATCCCTCACCTCGTGTCCGACTTGACTTGTTTGTTCCCTATTATTCTTGAATAATAAACTTTAGTTAATTTATACTTGATTAAGAACATTTTTCAAGTTTATTATACCTTTTTATATCACTTATTACTATAGTCTAAACATTACGTAATCATTTAAGTTAATAATGGTCGTTTTGTCGATGTTTGGTACTTGAGTAAAAAATAAACACCTTATAATTACAAGTTTTCCATGTGGTAAAGTTTCCATTATATATAGAATGATAATAATGATTTAGATATCATATATATCTATTATATATATGTTTTTATAATATTACATAATATTAATAGGAAGGAAATGAAATGCACCGTATAGGGAGACAGTAAGACATACATACACATGAACTATAGTTTCATTTCTATTTCGTATTTAATGGAATGAACACATAATGATACATAGGAATATTATAATTATAGTATAATTATAATATATAATTTCATTATCTCCATCCTTTATATATCCCATGTATGGCATGAACGAGTAATATCACTTTGAGGGGGGTGGTTGTCCGCGCTTCCTCAAATGAAATTATCAAGTTTACCAATAATGGAAACCATAAAGGTATTTTATAAATAAAAAATATATAATAATAAACCAAAAACATAATATATATCATATATAAATAAATTTCTATCATAATGGCCACCATGAGAGGTGGTAAGAGATAATAGAATAATCATCGTTTCGTGAGGTGTTAGTTTTCCATCATCAGAAACAGTATGTTCTTCACCCATTAGTTGGAGGTGTGTGTAAGTATAGTTTCAATCCGTATCGTAAAAAAACATAGTATATTGAGGATACTGGTGTTGTTATAAAATAAAGAAAAAAAGGATTTTAGGGGATGGAGAAGTAAAATAAAAGAAAATTAATTAAGAGAAACTGTTACCTTTAATTCTGGTATCCCCCTTTGGTTTGAATTGACAAGACTTCTTGAAGTTCCTTATTCTTAAAATAAGGCTTCTAAGAAGATGATAGGGATGTAAATACCATAATTGGGACTATTTTGAAAGAGAAAATGGGCTTTAGAGGTGTGATTAATGGGTTACAATATGAGTCCTTTTATAAGGGAGGGGAGGGTCTCTTTAGGAATGTTCGAAAATGTTATTTTATTATAAACTTACCTTATGGTAAAAAAGGTCCAAAACACATTCAAATAGAATATAAGGTGACTCATTGTCGAAATAAAATTTTCCAATAAGAATTGGATAGGTTTTGATTATTTTTTTAATATTTATAATATTATTTATTTAAATAATTTATTAAGGATGTAAATACTATATAATTTTTGTGTCATAAATTATTTTATATATTTGATGTATAAAAATTATATAAAAATACAATGTTGTAGGAAATATTTATATCTTTCCAATGAATATTTATAGTCAAAATGATAACTTATATAACCCTATTTCAATATTAATTTACTAAAAGATATTTGTTTGTCATTTTTGTATTTATTTTAAATTAATTAATCTAATGTGTCATTATCACTCCCAGGTGGCTCAATGGGGTCCCAAAATCGATCCAAAGATTCCCATGGTCTGCCATGACTCGTAAAATAAGGATATGAAAAATGTTAAGGTAATTTTGTATTATTATAATATTCTTTTTACCTTGATTAACCCTATTTACCTTTAACCGTGGTAAATAAAAGTCAAAAGTCATTATTCATGAAAAATTATTTTCATCATATTGAATCACCTTTTACTTACAAATAAAAACCATTTATGTTATAATTTCTAAATTTAATTCGCAGAAGTAGTAAAATATCATTTAAACGAAAAAGTCCATTTTTTAAACTACTACTTAGTGGTTTCACTATTCTTAAATAATTGAAGTTTCTCTAAAAAATACCAAAAATTCATCCTAAGAAATATTTGATATTCAGAATTCAAAAATGATGTGTATTTTAAAAAATTCAAAACAAATAAGTTTCTTTAATTAATTTAAAATTAATTACCGTTATCAAAACAAATAGCGTGTTTTAATGAAACAATATCTATCTATAGATTGACACTTGTTTTTGTCCAAATTCAAAGTGAAATTAATTACAATGACCACCATTGGATTAAATAGTAAAAATATAATATAATTACACTTTATAACAAATAAAAAATATAATCTAACAATACAAATAAATTATATTTAAAATCAGATTTGAATTAAAATATAGTATTTTCACTATTTATTTAAAATCAATTTTATCAGAAAAATACCAAAAAATTACCCCAAGTAAATTTTGGGGTCCCTATTATAAAGAACAATTTTATTTGGTCAAACAGAACGTATAAAAGTGGCCAAAACTAGTTTTAACATTGGTTTACCATGAAAAGGTGGTAACACGGCCTTTTAATGAATATTAGAGTATTTATTCATAAAATTCGATTCATTCAGATTTTAATCCTTTAACTTTTATTGGGTAAATGTAAAAACAATTAACAAACATGTATAATCATATTGTAGTTAATTCTGATCATTCCCACCAATACAATGGCTAGGCGTTACCTACCATTTAAAATGATAATTTTTTATTGTTACTGTGCAACGTAAGATCCATCGTTGTGTATTAGGTACGCCATCAAACATAGAATCCCAGTTAAAGTAAAATTAATAATTAATTTAAAAATATTAATAAATATGAAAATTTCATATTCTTTATTTACCTGGGATGTTACAGTAATGTTAATTGTTCTGAGTTTGATTTTCATTCTTGGGACTCTAGTGTTAGTGCGGAGACTGATGTATTCATACACCCGGACACCAATCACCTTCTTTTAGAATAAATAAATGAAGGAACTAGTTTTTGGGAAAACAATGCTACATTCATAATATAAGAATGGGTTGTGGTTTTCATTTACATTTGGAGTCATCTCTCCATAAATATTGATCATTAGTGATACATCTTATCTACATTTAGGTTTCCTCTACGGCGTATTCCATCTTGGATTTAGAATTCAGATCATGATAATGGTCCTTTACATAATGAGGGATGATATAGGGTCATATTCTAGAGGATTTACCTATAGGTGGTGCAATATCAATACAACTACATATTGACAAAAATATTGTACCCGTAGTACCAGTAGATGAGGTCTGTAGTTTGAGCATAGTTCACCAGGTAAAAGGGTAGTGGACCCTCATATTTTAAGGTGATCCAAACCCAAAATATTTTAAGGACTATCTTTAGGGATTGATGAATGTTTGACACTAATTGATGAGATGGTAATTCTGTATGTGAGCCTTATCTATGGATATGTGGGGTGATGGTGGGGTCAGTTAACCCATCATACAATGAGGAAACTCTAGCATTGTCAGAGTTTGAACACCTTTTTATAGAGTAGTTATCTTAGGATTTGTTTATGACTATACACTTCTAGGTGATTCTACATATCAATTAGGACATCACTATGGTGGCTGAGTATTCATCAAGGTTTAACAACCTACCTAGATACTCAATGGATATTGTTTGTGATAGTTCTTCTAGAATCGGACCTTCGAGTGAGGATAGTGTAGAGACATAAAATCTAGTGTTATACATTTTTAAATTCCAATATATTATGAGTTTATAGATATTTATTTTTTGGTTGGGAGTTTATGGGCTGAGAAGACGCTGACAATGATAGTTAGAAATGGGAACACAAGAGTAGAGACTTTGGAAGCAGGGAGTCGAACTCAATCTCAGATACCTGGACTGTAATTTGTTTCAAAATTATGTAACATGATAGTGGGTCTATGGGTTAGGGATAATAGGATGTTTCCATTAATCCTAGGGATAGGTTCTTCTAATATTATGATGGTAGGGGAAATCATGGATGAGATTGTGTGACCTGTTATAAAGTTTACACAGAGAAAGTGGAGGGTCCACCAAAAAATAGGCAGTGGTAAGAGAAGAATGGTATGTATGGTATAGGATGTAACACCCCAATATTTCATGGTATGTTCTCTTCATTAGCTTTTGTGTTACGCAACATCGATTTGTCTTGTGTAACGCACAAGATTGATTTCCTACAAAACAACAAGTTACTATTGTAATTATTTAAATGATATATTTAAAACATATCCATTAAATATAGTAATATGAATAGGAAAAATAAATTTTAAATGCTATTTATTATATTTTTACATAAATAAAACATATTTTCAAAGAAATGTATAATTTTCACTACAAAAGTTACATGTTTTGAACTATAATTTTTTTAAAGGAACTACCTTTTATGACTATTTGAGAACTGTAATAGAAATTATTTTAGACACTAATAGTAATTTAATTTGGTAAAATAGGCTTCATTTTTTAATTTGGAATATCAAAATTCTCTTAGAATGAATTTTTGGAATTTTTCTGAAAATATTCATTTTTTGATGAATAGTGAAAACACTACATTGTGGATAAAACCAAATTTTTTATTTAAACAATATTTTTAATTTCAATTTATTTTAAAGAAAGAATATATACATAATAAATATATTATTACAATTTAATTCATTGAAATAATTTTTATAATAGAATTGGATATTAAAATATATTGAACATTTTTAACATCTTTTAACCAGACCTCTAACCGAAATTGAAGATTATCATTAAAGGTAATTTTACCACTTATATGAATTTAGTTTTGAAACTCTGAAATTCATGTTTGTAATAAATATGAAAAATGTGGTCTATTAAGAACAAAATATTTATCGTGAATAATAACTTTTAAATTTTATTTACCACAGGTAAAGTTAAATATGGAAATTAAAGGTAAAAATAATAATATAATAATATTAAATCACCATAAAACTTTTTCTAACCTTGTTTTATGAGTAATTTAAGACCAATAAAACCCTTTAGGACACACATTTCTCATATTAAAACCACTTGGGCGTGATTATGATATTTATAATATTTCATTTTATGTAAATGTAAAAATATCACAAACATGAATATTATTAATAAGAGAATTTTAATATAGGGTTATATAAATAATAAATTAGGCCAAAAATATTACTTATAAATATTAAAATTATTTCCTACATCCTGGTATTATATTTATAATTTTTAGACATTAAATAAATAATTTCATTTATGACACAACGATGATGTAGTGATTACCTTATTGAAAAATATAAAATATGATATTATAAATATTAAAATATGTCTCATTTTAAAATTTTGATGTCATACAATTTTTTTGGATTCTTATGACATGTTATATTTGAGTTAATGCATTTTTTTAAGGAATCAAGTTTTTATGACTTTAAAAATAATCATGTATTAAATAATGTCAAAATTGTCACAAATGAGTTTTAAAAATAAATACTATTTTATTAAATGATATAAAAATCCTAAAAATTTAATTTTCACTCAAATAACATGTATAGTGATAAAATGTTCATAAATGTTACACTATAGGTTTAGTTGATATTTTATAGTAACTATATATACCATGTAGTGTAAAAATAAAAACAAATACATGGCAAGAGTTAAACTATTTAACTAAGGGTTAAATATAAAAATTTGGTAATATTTATGACCAAAGAATGTATAAAAACTATTGGTTGAGAGGATTTCGACCCAGCCTCATCTTCTCCTTTAATTAGTCACTTTTAAGCTATTATAAACTAGAAATCAATTTAAAATAAATTTATATTTTAAGATCTTCCAAAAGTGCCCCTCTCACCTCTTATAAAAGGACACTTCTCCTTCTCCTTAATTTACACCTATAAACCCTTTTTTATTATCCAACCACTGCCTATTTCCTCTCCAAATATCCCTATTTTCATCCTAGATGGTACACATTGGAAAAAAAATCCATCTTAAGGAATATTTTTGTGCAAATCAAAAGGAGACACCTCAAAAGAGGTAATTGTTTGGTCACCTCTTTCAAAGTTATTTTCTTATTCTAATTCCTATTTCTATTTTTTTTACATACTAAAACAATAACTATAATACCTTATGAATTCTGAGATGTTGTTATAATTATGTTACCACCATATTAATCCTTTTACCCATCCTACAAAAAATAATATCACCATGCGTTCATACGTACGACTTACCCTCTCCACGCTGCGGTGTAAATTTTTTATCATGTACAATTTATTTATAAGGGTATAATGATGAATATAATAGATGTAGATAATATATATAACATTAATTTTTTACAATTCAAATTCCATCAAATTTTATACCATTTAACCATTAATGAAATGATATCGTCACTCGTTCGTACATATGGCTTACCGTCTCCACAACACGATGAGACCCATCTTCCATGTTCACCATACAAGAATGATTATAAGAACAAATATTATTAATAAGAATGAAAGAAATGACATAATAATTCTACAGGGATGATATATATATATATACACATATATGTCATTCACTTACTTTTATTCAGTATGATAAGAAATGGGAAAGAACGTTCATGAGTATGTGTGGCCTATCGTATCCATGAACTGTGTGATCCATTTTATTTATATACATATTATATATATTTATATACAAATATATATGATATATAAATCATTTATTACAACATTAAGTAAAAACATTATGATCTAAGTAATACAATCAAAAATAACATGTCAAAACACGTATGATTAAGAAATCAATTATTACCCGAAATGTTACTTTAACATGGAAAGTATTATTAAAAGATTAATATAAATAATATATTAATCATATCTGTTATAAAAAATATTTATATGGTCTTTGTATAATTTAATAATATTTTAACCATTATACTGGGGATAACTCACCCTCAACTAAAGGAATGTATAAGGTAAAGGTTATTTTCAAAATATCATCTGAGGTTGTTTATATGTGTCTATTAGGACACATTTATTATCAAGATCACTAAAAATGTATTTGAAAATATTATTAATATTCCCTTATAATTGGTTAAAGTCATTTTTACCCATGTTTTCCTTTTTATAAAACGTTTTGAAATGAATAATTCCGTCGTTTTTCAAACGATGTACATTATAACCTTTTCGTAAAATTAATAAAAGAATTTTTTAGTAACATATACAGTGTGAGCATCTATTTACACTATCATTGAACCATAATTTTTTGAAGCTTCCATGACAATCATACAAGGTTATTTTAAAAAATAAATGTTTTAATTTATAATTGGATATTCTTTTAAATGATTTCATAGTAAAAATGAGGTATCTTTCTCTCAAAGTGATTTAAATTATTTTCATTTATGTCAAAATACTTTGTTGGATTTTATGCAAGATTGAGGATGATTTATTATGATACAATATTATATATAGGATTGAATGGTTTATGATATGATTCACTTTGGATGTGATATTTTGATATAATTTATGGTTTATGGTCAAATTATTGATAGTTCGTATGCTAGTTTTAATACAAATACTTATGTTGGTTATATTTTACCCCTTTCATAAGATGACTACATTAGACTTTGTAAGTATCGAGTGGGGTCTTCTATATCCCCTTGATGCATCGGTAGTCTCGTGAGAAATTTTTTTTTTGGCTTTTATCTAATGTATTAACCAAAAAG
Organism: Viscum album; assembly: GCA_963277665.1. Classification (NCBI taxonomy): domain Eukaryota; kingdom Viridiplantae; phylum Streptophyta; class Magnoliopsida; order Santalales; family Viscaceae; genus Viscum; species Viscum album. The sequence continues at coordinate 719,704,276 of OY728135.1, forward strand.
GTATGGTTTCTTGGTTAAATCCTTTACTATATGTTTAAGGTGTTCTGCATTATGCATTCCCTCATTATGAAATTAGTTATTTAATTTACATGTGACTATTAAACTAGTAGAATATCCATGTTAATGTTTAAATGGAATTCTTTTATTTAACATATCCATTTTATGCTGACTATAATGTTTTAAAAGGGTAGTGTTTTAGTTTTGTACCATGCCTTAAAAGTTAAGGCTTATTTATGATAGCTTCTTCTATATTGTTTGTCTTTATAGAGCATCTAATCTCACCCCATTCTTTTGTCTTATTTTAACCAGATTCCAAAAAGTTTTTTATGATAAATATATAGGTTTAAGCTAGGAGAATAATGGAATTCTCAAAGGATTATCTATTTTGTGTTTCACGTTATAGATTTTAATGTAATGTTCATATATGTAATATATTTTTGAAGACTGCTAAACTGATTAGTCCTTTAGGATTTGATTCCTTGTAATTATGAAAATATATTAAAATAATGCACCAGATCTGGTATATTGGGGTCAGGGTGTTATATTTGGTATAAATGGATGTTTAGAAACAACCTTTGAAATATATTTTAAAAACATAGTTCAAGGATCTTAACCCTAAGATAGAGTTTGAGGAAAAGTATTAAATCCATCCTATAATTAAGGTAATTTAGAGATAAAGTGGTAATTCCTAGAAATTACACCACTATCTAGATACTACAAGTGGGTGTGGTTCTATAACAGATGTACCTAGGAGTAAAAAATCTGACAAGGTTTTCCAAGCTTCACTCGGGGAAACCTGGTACATGACAATGGGCCTTACTTCGCACCTAGTTTGACACTCCCGGGGGATATGTTTAGGGTAATTAACATTTTCTTTACAAACCATTGTAAAGAATTTATGAATAAGTATGTTCCCAAAAAAACATTTTTATGATTATGAGATTATATATGTTAAAAATTTTAAGTTATTTGTTAATTTAGTATTTGGACTATACATTACGATATGATCTAACCTTGTGCATGTTGTCATTAAGAAATAACGCCTATTAAAAGGAATGACAACTCCACCAATGCTCATGTTACAATGCCTAAGAGGGAACCTATCTTTCATGGTCTTAATAAATCATTTAGAAAGGAAGTAGTCTCCCATATATTCTAATCATATGATGAAATAATATCATGTGTCAATAAGATAAGTAATGAATTTACCGATTCATATGGATTTAAAGGGAAGAAAGAGAAGTAGAGTATGGAAGAGGAAAAGATGGATAAACGGTATAAGGGAAATAATGATTTTACAACATGTGGTAACTGTGGAAAGAATCACCCTAGTAAATTCTTGAAGGTAATGAGAGTTTGATAAAAGTTTGGATAAAAATTACACTGAGTTTTTGATTATGAGGTTAAGAAAACAGTTTCCAATGTAAAATTCTACAACTGAATGTAGATGAGACACCATGCTAATCAATATCCCAATCATCAAAGGAATATACCCCAGATGATACAATTAGATAATGATCAAGTTATGATACTTCTGTAAATAAAGTGGATTGATTAATATTCCAATTGAAAAATAATTTTATTTTAATACCTTTTATAAATGTAATGTTTATAAGAATTGTGGTGTAAATAAAGATTACACTATAGTAATATTTCATTAAGGATTTGAGATTGTATGATACCATGTAAAGTGACATAGTTTCTGTAACAGCTCGAGATTTTATGAAAAATATTCTTTTTATTTCACTAATGTCTTGTGTTGTACGCTACACCAAAAGGAGCTTGCACAACACGCATCCTTGACTTGCATTGCATTACACACAATCACAACCTTCCTCGATAGCGTGTGTAGTACGCAATACTGAGTTTCACTAAACAACGATATTCTATTAAAATATTATTAAAACTAGTCGTTATGAATAGTAATAACCACCTTTTGAAATTCTGTAAATCTTATTTTTCAAAATGAACTTCAGTTTTGGATTCTGAGTATCGAATTTAGCCTAAGATGAAATTTTGGTACTTTTCGGATAACTTTCATATTCTGATGAATAGTGAAAATTACTAAATTATAATTAAAAACAACTTTTTTAATCGAAATAATTAATAGTGATAAATTATTAATTTGAGTGGTTTTAAAGTATATTTAGAATATATTTTTACAATTCAATACAATGTTGGTCATTGTATGTAATTTTACATTTAAACCAGACATAAACAAGTGTCAATCTTTTGATAGATATTGTTTCTTAAAAACACGCTATTTGTTTTAACAGCGGGATTTAATTATAAAATTAATTAATGCAACATCTATGTTATGAATATGGTAAAATAGACTTCATTTTTGAATTCGGAATATGAAATATAGCTTAGGATGAAATTTTAGCATTGTTCTGAAAAACATCAATTTTTGATGAATAGTGAAACTACTAAGTGGTAGGTTAAAAACTGAATTTTGCATAAAACTTAATTTTACCACTTCTGTGAATGGAATTTAGAAAATCCGATAGACACGATTAATATCAAGGACTAAAATTTGGTTCAATGAGATGAAAATAATTTTTGGTGAATAGTAACTTTTTACTTTTTTTACCACGGTTAATAGTAAATAGGGTAACTAAGGGTAAATATGATATTACTATTACCCTAACACATGTCCTAATTCTATTGGATAAGTGTAATTCGGACAAAATCAACCTTATGAATATAATATGACCATTTAGGCCCACTTGGATTAGATTAGGACATTTATTATTATTTAATTCAAAGAAGAGTTAAAAGAGTTAAAATCAATGTTTATTTACTAAAACATTTTTAATATAGGGTTATACATAAGATAAATTCGACTATAAATATTCATTAGAAAGATAAAAATATTTCCTACATAATGGTATTTTATTTGTAATTTTTAGACATTAAATAATTTAATTTATTTATGACACAAAGATGATGCAGTAATTATCTTATTAATGAAATATTGACATAATTGATGTTATAAATACCAAAATAAATATAATTTGAGATTTTTTTTTGAATTCCACTAATTTTATAGGTTACTATGATATATTAGTTTTGATTTAATCAACTTTGTTCGAACATATAATTCTGTTATGACTTTCACAAAAATCATATATCAAATAGTGTCATAATTGACACAAAATAGTTTTTAAATCAAATATTATATTATTAATTGTTATTTTATTCCTAAAAAAACTAAGGTTCGGCCAAATGACTTAGATAAGGATATATATATTAATAATAAACAATTTGGGGTTCGTTTGGCATGTTATAGTAAGTGTATTAACCATATAGTGAAAGAAAACAAAAAGACACGGTAAAAGTTAAATTATTTAACTTAGAGTTAAATCTAATTGATAAGGTTAAAATAATACCCTAAACTTATCTAAATCTTATTGGTTGATAGTATTTCGACCCATCCCCACTTTAGCTTCGAAATAAGACCCTTTGGAACCATTATAAACCGATTTTGACTTTAATATAAAATAATATTTTGAGATATTCCTAAGGTGCCCCTCTCCTCCCTTATAAAAGGACACCTCCTCCCCCTCCTCCTCACACCAATTTGAGCACTCAAGCTCGGACAAACTCTGCCAAAATCTCTTCTTCACTTCCCTAGAAACATCCTAGAGGTTCTGGTCTTCCTCAAGGACCAATTTTAGTTCCCTAAGAGGAGGTCTCCAAAAGGCGCTTCAAAGAAGAGGTAATTACCGTTACCAATTCTTTCATCTTTATTTCTTCTTCCACTTCTTCTTCTTAGGTTGTTTCATTATGAAGTAATAACATCAGTATCACTCATATACTGATATTTTATTATAAGTATGAAACAACCATATTTCACCATCTATCCATCCTACGGAAAAAGAAATCACCGCGCGTGCGTACGTACGGAATACCGTCTCCACGCCGTGGTGTAATCTATTTTCCACCACCACCTTACATGGATGGGTATAATGGTGTAAAGAATAACTATACATAGTTATTACAACATAATATTGATTCTGATATATTGTATAATCCACTCCAATTCAATTCAATATTTATGGAAATGATATCATCGCTCGTGCATACGTACGGACTACCGTATCCACGACGCGATGAGATTCATTCTCCATGTTAACCATTTAAGAATGATTATAAAGTATATATAAGAAATAATAATGAAATATATGACATTAAAAAGCTACTGTATTTATTTATATATATATATGTATGTCATCTACTTACTTCTATTCAAGACAATAAGGAAAGGAAAACAGCATTCATGCGTACGTACGGACTACCGTCTCCATGAACGGTGTTTTTCATTTTATTTATCTACCTATTATATATATATATATACTGAATATATATGATATATAAATCATATTTTATATTCTGGAAGTAAGTAAATCATGATATAAGTAATAATGATGTCATGAACAACAAGTCAAAACACCTACGATAAATGAAACGATTTTACCCAAAACGCTTCTTTAACATGGAATTTACAAAAGAACGGGTAATATAATGTCATAAGTGAACCATATATGATATCATAACAATGAATATGATTCTGTAATAAGTCAATAACATGATTTAAATCATTATACAGGAGGTTCGGACACTTACAAAGCAAGTCGGACCTAAGGTAAGGGAAATATCACAATCTCATTTTTATCCGAGATTGTTTATTCGTATGTATTTACTGGGGTGTATTTTATTATCCACATACATGTTTCATCAAAATGTAATATTATTTCCATCAACCTACAATTGTTTAAATCCATTTTTATCCTTCGGTGAGTTTTTAGTAATATGTATGAAAGGAATCTTTTGTCGTTTTTCGTACGAGGTACTTTTTGACTTTCCCGACAAAAGTACGAAGAATGTTTTTTTTAACTTATACGACATGAATGGATTTTTAAAACATTATTTCCAAGAAAACTCCTTTACAAGTTTTCAAGTTTATTTTTAATCAACTTCTTTTATTTTAAAGTTGTATGACATGTTATGAAAGGAAAAAATGTTTTTGAAGTAGAAATGATATTTTCCTCAAGAATGAAGTTCAAGTATTTTATCAAAATTATTTTCCATATAATATAATAAAAGGGTTCTGTTTTTATCCCTATTATTACATGGATTTGATTATGTTTTGATGGAAACATTTTTATGAATTCCTTTATCTTATATGAATTGTTTTATGATGTTATGTTGTTTAAGAATCCCATTTTTATTACATGGGTTATGCGATGATGTATGATTTATGATTATGTGGCACACATAAGAAAGGATTCATTATAAGATGGGTGGGACCTATATCTCCCTCCAATGCATTGGGTAAAGATTTCATATCTCATGAGATAGACATGGCTGGAACGGTAGGTTATACCGGTTCAGTGAAACAGGACTGAAACGAGGGTTACTCGATTCAGAAAGGGACTTTGTCCACTAAGATAGTCTTGGCAATGAGTCTTGACTAACAAGAAATGATTTTCTATGATTATGTGTGAATGCCACAAAGTTTCAAGTTTTATGTTATGATTATGGGGATCTCATTTTCACTTCTATGATTTGTTCCATGTTAAGATATTATGATCTCTTTTGCAGGTTCTGATTTTCAAAAAGATATGCTTTGATTTTTATTTCTTTTGTATACCCTTACTGAGCATTTGAGCTCACCCTTTTATGTTTTCTTTTCCACAGGATATAAAGAAAGGTTTTAGGTAAAAAAAAGGAAGATCATTATGGGAGATATTGAAGATCTTTCACCACGATTAGAAGATTACGTTCTGAGTTTCCAAAGACACTAAACTATTACGATCCATGTTTGTGTGTTTTTGTTAAGTACTAAGTATTCCGCAAAAGTAATGTAATGTCCATGTACGTCAAGATACGGGTCTCTACAGTTGGTACCAGAGGAAAGGTTTAGTCAACCTTTGGAAACTAGGATGCGAAAACGTTAGTGAGATCCCTAGAGATATTTCTACGGTATGTCTAGGGATGTCCCTAAGGTTAAGTATACGTATAGGTTATAGTCCTAGAATTGCTCTAACGATCTTAGAATTTAACCTAAGATGTTAGATATTGAGGTTACTACCCCTTTATTATGTTGTTTTCCCTAGCAAGATTTTTTCCTCTCACACTATTCTTTTGGGGTTTTAGACGATGGCTGGAACCCGAAGGAACCGTGTTGATCAATGCAATGGACAATGCAATGATTGTCCCCCTGAGCAACCAAACGATATGGGAGCTGGAATGAAAAATCTTGTAGCCATGCTCACACAACTTTCTCAAGCTATGAATCATGCAGGACTTCCAAACGAGCAAAGGAAGGAGCAACATTCTGTTGAATCCTTCATGAGGCAGCGTCCGCCTTCTTTCAGTGGGTCTACTGATCCATTAGTTGCTGAACAATGGATTAGTACTACTGAAAAGATATTTTCAGTTCTTAAATGTTCTGAACATGATAAAGTCATCTTAGCAGTATATCGTTTGGAAGGTGAAGCTGATCAATGGTGGAATCTTATCAAGAATACGAGGCAAAGAGATTAAATTGATTCCATGGAATGGGACGAGTTCAAGAACTTGTTTTTCAGTAATTACTTCCCTCGTATTCTTCGAACGAAGATGGAGAAGGAGTTTCTTGAACTAAAGCAAAAGGATGATGAATCTGTTGGTATATACGAAGCGAATTTTAAAAGACTTGCAAGGTATGCATCTGGCATTATCATCCAACCTGAAAGTAAAGTTGATCGATTTTTCAGTGGCTTAAAACCAAGTCTTCGAAGGGCATTAGCTATAAGAGACTTCAGTAGCTATGAAGAAATTGTGCGTTGTGCTATCAAGGTAGAAATGGAAGTTGGTGTTATATATCCATCTCATGGGTTTGACAAGAAACGAAAGATGGAGTTCAAGGAGAAATCTCAGAATAATGGTGAAAAGAAGATGAATGTTTCCTTATGCACAAAGTGTGGAAAGAAGCATGGTGGAGATTGTCTTAAAGGGACTAGAAAATGTTTTAAGTGTGGAAAAGAAGGTCATCGAGCAGTTGAGTGTCGAAGTAATGGAAAAAGGGATTCTAATGAAGTGAATAAATCAAACACTGCAGAGAACGTACAACCAACACTTCAATGCTTCAAGTGCAAGGAAATAGGGCATTATGCTAATAAATGCCCTAATCCAAGGGTTAGTGATGATCGACATGAGCAACCGCTTAAGGCAAAGGACAAAGGGAAGTCACATGCGATCACTATTGGCAATGTTGAATATGACAACGATGTGGTGGAATGATTAAGTTTTTATGTAATGGGATTCCAAAATAATGTTGTATCATGGAATATTGGAATATTTATGTATTGGTCTAATTTGGTATTCAAAGTGATTGAGATATTATGCGCATAATGAAGGGAAAACGAGAAAATGAAATTTTTAACAGTATTCATGAGCTCATGATTGATATAAGGACCAAGTGATATCATGGTTTGAGTATATAGAATTTTGAGGATTTTGGTATGTGGAAAGTGTTAACTTTTAACTGCATTCAAGTTTTCACTAAGGTTCAATGGGTATTCAAGAGAGTACAAGATTAAGGCCTTTGAATGTTTGGAATGTGTCCAACAAGATACATCTTATGATATATGGGGATCAACGATGGTATTAAATCTCTGGTAATCGTTTTCACTATGTTATGAGAATGGACTGCAGTATTATGGATATGACTAAAGATTGGAATGGATTATGTTGGACATAAGTTAGTATTGTTTAAGGATAGAAGTTTTTTTCGATATTATGGGATGTTATAGTAATATAGTTTTAGAAAAAGGACAACCTGCAGGACGGGCGACGACCCATCGCTTCGGACAAGGCTGTGGGAATCGAACCCACAACCGAAGTGCGACTGGCCTTTATCGCCTACCACCGACCTACAGGAAGTCCCTGTTTAGTAGAAACTAGTTTTATTTTATTAAGCGGTATGATATATGAAGTATAAGTTCATTTTTGGAACCATATACAATTAATCTAGCCATAAGATGAACTTAAAACTTTTCAAACCTTTTGTTTGAGACAGATGGAATGACCCGTCATTCTATCACATGATCTGCTAACACTTCACGAATAACAAATTCAACTTCATTTATTTAAGAGATGAAGTGGAAATTGTTCAAGGCATGAACAACAGTGAGATTGTACCAAAATAAAGAAAGTATTTATTCTAATTCAAATTTTCAACTTTAGGGAAATGATCTTGAAAACCAAAAATGTTGTCCTAGTGATCTTATACCTGATGAATCAGATGGTACCTTAGATCGTCACAAATTTATGGATTTGTGATTGTTGGCTTTTCCATAGCCATGTTCTCTACCACTCTCCATCGGAACATGATGGTTAGATTTTTCTTCCATATCCATATTTTTACCTATGTGGAAACCCATCGATTAGTTTATTTGGGTAATCGTTACATTTCATACTTTAGTTTTTAAATCCAAGTTTTGGTATTCCTTTTTACGATGTGGGTTTCTATTAAAGAAACTTTCGAATAGTAAACCATTTATAACCCCGACGAATTTCGAGGGCGAAATTCATTTTAAGGGGGGTAGAATGTAACAGCTCGAGATTTTATGAAAAATATTCTTTTTATTTCACTAATGTCTTGTGTTGTACGCTACACCAAAAGGAGCTTGCACAACACGCATCCTTGACTTGCATTGCATTACACGCAATCACATCCTTCCTCGATAGCGTGTGTAGTACGCAATACTGAGTTTCACTAAACAACGATATTCTATTAAAATATTATTAAAACTAGTCGTTATGAATAGTAATAACCACCTTTTGAAATTCTGTAAATCTTATTTTTCAAAATGAACTTCATTTTTGGATTCTGAGTATCGAATTTAGCCTAAGATGAAATTTTGGTACTTTTCGGATAACTTTCATATTCTGATGAATAGTGAAAATTACTAAATTATAATTAAAAACAACTTTTTTAATCGAAATAATTAATAGTGATAAATTATTAATTTGAGTGGTTTTAAAGTATATTTAGAATATATTTTTACAATTCAATACAATGTTGGTCATTGTATGTAATTTTACATTTAAACCAGACATAAACAAGTGTCAATCATTTGATAGATATTGTTTCTTAAAAACACGCTATTTTTTTTAACAACGGGATTTAATTATAAAATTAATTAATGCAACATCTATGTTATGAATATGGTAAAATAGACTTCATTTTTGAATTCGGAATATGAAATATAGCTTAGGATGAAATTTTAGAATTGTTCTGAAAAACATCAATTTTTGATGAATAGTGAAACTACTAAGTGGTAGGTTAAAAACTGAATTTTGCATAAAACTTAATTTTACCACTTCTGTGAATGGAATTTCGAAAATCCGACAGACACGGTTAATATCAAGGACTAAAATTTGGTTCAATGAGATGAAAATAATTTTTGGTGAATAGTAACTTTTTACTTTTTTTTACCACGGTTAATAGTAAATAGGGTAACTAAGGGTAAATATGATACTACTATTACCCTAACACATGTCCTAATTCTATTGGATAAGTGTAATTCGGACAAAATCAACCTTATGAATATAATATGACCATTTAGGCCCACTTGGATTAGATTAGGACATTTATTATTATTTAATTCAAAGAAGAGTTAAAAGAGTTAAAATCAATGTTTATTTACTAAAACATTTTTAATATAGGGTTATACATAAGATAAATTCGACTATAAATATTCATTAGAAAGATAAAAATATTTCCTACATAATGGTATTTTATTTGTAATTTTTAGACATTAAATAATTTAATTTATTTATGACACAAAGATGATGCAGTAATTATCTTATTAATGAAATATTGACATAATTGATGTTATAAATACCAAAATAAATATAATTTGAGATTTTTTTTTGAATTCCACTAATTTTCTAGGTTACTATGATATATTAGTTTTGATTTAATCAACTTGGTTCGAACATATAATTCTGTTATGACTTTCACAAAAATCATATATCAAATAGTGTCATAATTGACACAAAATAGTTTTTAAATCAAATATTATATTATTAATTGTTATTTTATTCCTAAAAAAACTAAGGTTCGCCCAAATGACTTAGATAAGGATATATATATTAATAATAAACAATTTGGGGTTCGTTTGGCATGTTATAGTAAGTGTATTAACCATATAGTGAAAGAAAACAAAAAGACACGGTAAAAGGTAAATTATTTAACTTAGAGTTAAATCTAATTGATAAGGTTAAAATAATACCCTAAACTTATCTAAATCTTATTGGTTGATAGTATTTCGACACATCCCCACTTTAGCTTCGAAATAAGACCCTTTGGAACCATTATAAACCGATTTTGACTTTAATATAAAATAATATTTTGAGATATTCCTAAGGTGCCCCTCTCCTCCCTTATAAAAGGACACCTCCTCCCCCTCCTCCTCACACCAATTTGAGCACTCAAGCTCGGACAAACTCTGCCAAAATCTATTCTTCACTTCCCTAGAAACATCCTAGAGGTTCTGGTCTCTCAAGGACCAATTGTAGTTCCCTAAGAGGAGGTCTCCAAAAGGCGCTTCAAAGAAGAGGTAATTACCGTTACCAATTCTTTCATCTTTATTTCTTCTTCCACTTCTTCTTCTTAGGTTGTTTCATTATGAAGTAATAACATCAGTATCACTCATATACTGATATTTTATTATAAGTATGAAACAACCCTATTTCACCATCTATCCGTCCTACGGAAAAAGAAATCACCGCGCGTGCGTACGTACGGAATACCGTCTCCACGCCGTGGTGTAATCTATTTTCCACCACCACCTTACATGGATGGGTATAATGGTGTAAAGAATAACTATACATAGTTATTACAACATAATATTGATTCTGATATATTGTATAATCCACTCCAATTCAATTCAATATTTATGGAAATGATATCATCGCTCGTGCATACGTACGGACTACCGTCTCCACGACGCGATGAGATTCATTCTCCATGTTAACCATTTAAGAATGATTATAAAGTATATATAAGAAATAATAATGAAATATATGACATTAAAAAGCTACTGTATTTATTTATATATATATATGTATGTCATCTACTTACTTCTATTCAAGACAATAAGGAAAGGAAAACAGCATTCATGCGTACGTACGGACTACCGTCTCCATGAACGGTGTTTTTCATTTTATTTATCTACCTATTATATATATATATATACTGAATATATATGATATATAAATCATATTTTATATTCTGGAAGTAAGTAAATCATGATATAAGTAATAATGATGTCATGAACAACAAGTCAAAACACCTACGATAAATGAAACGATTTTACCCAAAACGCTTCTTTAACATGGAATTTACAAAAGAACGGGTAATATAATGTCATAAGTGAACCATATATGATATCATAACAATGAATATGATTCTGTAATAAGTCAATAACATGATTTAAATCATTATACAGGAGGTTCGGACACTTACAAAGCAAGTCGGACCTAAGGTAAGGGAAATATCACAATCTCATTTTTATCCGAGATTGTTTATTCGTAAGTATTTACTGGGGTGTATTTTATTATCCACATACATGTTTCATCAAAATGTAATATTATTTCCATCAACCTACAATTGTTTAAATCCATTTTTATCCTTCGGTGAGTTTTTAGTAATATGTATGAAAGGAATCTTTTGTCGTTTTTCGTACGAGGTACTTTTTGACTTTCCCGACAAAAGTACGAAGAATGTTTTTTTTAACTTATACGGCATGAATGGATTTTTAAAACATTATGTCCAAGAAAATTCCTTTACAAGTTTTCAAGTTTATTTTTAATCAACTTCTTTTATTTTAAAGTTGTATGACATGTTATGAAAGGAAAAAATGTTTTTGAAGTAGAAAGGATATTTTCCTCAAGAATGAAGTTCAAGTATTTTATCAAAATTATTTTCCATATAAGATAATAAAAGGGTTCTGTTTTTATCCCTATTATTACATGGATTTGATTATGTTTTGATGCAAACATTTTTATGAATTCCTTTATCTTATATGAATTGTTTTATGATGTTATGTTGTTTAAGAATCCCATTTTTATTACATGGGTTATGCGATGATGTATGATTTATGATTATGTGGCACACATAAGAAAGGATTCATTATAAGATGGGTGGGACCTATATCTCCCTCCAATGCATTGGGTAAAGATTTCATATCTCATGAGATAGACATGGCTGGAATGGTAGGTTATACCGGTTCAGTGAAACAGGACTGAAACGAGGGTTACTCGATTCAGAAAGGGACTTTGTCCACTAAGATAGTCTTGGCAATGAGTCTTGACTAACAAGAAATGATTTTCTATGATTATGTGTGAATGCCACAAAGTTTCAAGTTTTATGTTATGATTATGGGGATCTCATTTTCACTTCTATGATTTGTTCCATGTTAAGATATTATGATCTCTTTTGCAGGTTCTGATTTTCAAAAAGATATGCTATGATTTTTATTTCTTTTGTATACCCTTACTGAGCATTTGAGCTCACCCTTTTATGTTTTCTTTTCCACAGGATATAAAGAAAGGTTTTAGGTAAAAAAAAAGGAATATCATTATGGGAGATATTGAAGATCTTTCACCACGATTAGAAGATTACGTTCTGAGTTTCCAAAGACACTAAACTATTACGATCCTTGTTTGTGTGTTTTTGTTAAGTACTAAGTATTCCGCAAAAGTAATGTAATGTCCATGTACATCAAGATACGGGTCTCTACAGTTGGTACCAGAGGAAAGGTTTAGTCAACCTTTGGAAACTAGGATGCGAAAACGTTAGTGAGATCCCTAGAGATATTTCTACGGTATGTCTAGGGATGTCCCTAAGGTTAAGTATACGTATAGGTTATAGTCCTAGAATTGCTCTAACGATCTTAGAATTTAACCTAAGATGTTAGATATTGAGGGTACTACCCCTTTATTATGTTGTTTTCCCTAGCAAGATTTTTGCCTCTCACACTATTCTTTTGGGGTTTTAGACGATGGCTGGAACCCGAAGGAACCGTGTTGATCAATGCAATGGACAATGCAATGATTGTCCCCCTGAGCAACCAAACGATATGGGAGCTGGAATGCAAAATCTTGTAGCCATGCTAACACAACTTTCTCAAGCTATGAATCATGCAGGACTTCCAAACGAGCAAAGGAAGGAGCAACATTCTGTTGAATCCTTCATGAGGCAGCGTCCGCCTTCTTTCAGTGGGTCTACTGATCCATTAGTTGCTGAACAATGGATTAGTACTACTGAAAAGATATTTTCAGTTCTTCAATGTTCTGAACATGATAAAGTCATCTTAGCAGTATATCGTTTGGAAGGTGAAGCTGATCAATGGTGGAATCTTATCAAGAATACGAGACAAAGAGATGAAATTGATTCCATGGAATGGGACGAGTTCAAGAACTTGTTTTTCAGTAAGTACTTCCCTCGTATTCTTCGAACGAAGATGGAGAAGGAGTTTCTTGAACTAAAGCAAAAGGATGATGAATCTGTTGGTATATACGAAGCGAATTTTACAAGACTTGCAAGGTATGCATCTGGCATTATCATCCAACCTGAAAGTAAAGTTGATCGATTTTTCAGTGGCTTAAAACCAAGTCTTCGAAGGGCATTAGCTATAAGAGACTTCAGTAGCTATGAAGAAATTGTGCGTTGTGCTATCAAGGTAGAAATGGAAGTTGGTGTTATATATCCATCTCATGGGTTTGACAAGAAACGAAAGATGGAGTTCAAGGAGAAATCTCAGAATAATGGTGAAAAGAAGATGAATGTTTCGTTATGCACAAAGTGTGGAAAGAAGCATGGTGGAGATTGTCTTAAAGGGACTAGAAAATGTTTTAAGTGTGGAAAAGAAGGTCATCGAGCAGTTGAGTGTCGAAGTAATGGAAAAAGGGATTCTAATGAAGTGAATAAATCAAACACTGCAGAGAACGTACAACCAACACTTCAATGCTTCAAGTGCAAGGAAATAGGGCATTATGCTAATAAATGCCCTAATCCAAGGGTTAGTGATGATCGACATGAGCAACCGCTTAAGGCAAAGGACAAAGGGAAGTCACATGCGATCACTATTGGCAATGTTGAATATGACAACGATGTGGTGGAATGATTAAGTTTTTATGTAATGGGATTCCAAAATAATGTTGTATCATGGAATATTGGAATATTTATGTATTGGTCTAATTTGGTATTCAAAGTGATTGAGATATTATGCGCATAATGAAGGGAAAACGAGAAAATGAAATTTTTAACAGTATTCATGAGCTCATGATTGATATAAGGACCAAGTGATATCATGGTTTGAGTATATAGAATTTTGAGGATTTTGGTATGTGGAAAGTGTTAACTTTTAACTGCATTCAAGTTTTCACTAAGGTTCAATGGGTATTCAAGAGAGTACAAGATTAAGGCCTTTGAATGTTTGGAATGTGTCCAACAAGATATATCTTATGATATATGGGGATCAACGATGGTATTAAATCTCTGGTAATCGTTTTCACTATGTTATGAGAATGGACTGCAGTATTATGGATAGGACTAAAGATTGGAATGGATTATGTTGGACATAAGTTAGTATTGTTTAAGGATAGAAGTTTTTTTCGATATTATGGGATGTTATAGTAATATAGTTTTAGAAAAAGGACAACCTGCAGGACGGGCGACGGCCCATCGCTTCGGACAAGGCTGTGGGAATCGAACCCACAACCGAAGTGCGACTGGCCTTTATCGCCTACCACTGACCTACAGGAAGTCCCTGTTTAGTAGAAACTAGTTTTATTTTATTAAGCGGTATGATATATGAAGTATAAGTTCATTTTTGGAACCATATACAATTAATCTAGCCATAAGATGAACTTAAAACTTTTCAAACCTTTTGTTTGAGACAGATGGAATGACCCGTCATTCTATCACATGATCTGCTAACACTTCACGAATAACAAATTCAACTTCATTTATTTAAGAGATGAAGTGGAAATTGTTCAAGGCATGAACAACAGTGAGATTGTACCAAAATAAAGAAAGTATTTATTCTAATTCAAATTTTCAACTTTAGGGAAATGATCTTGAAAACCAAAAATGTTGTCCTAGTGATCTTATACCTGATGAATCAGATGGTACCTTAGATCGTCACAAATTTATGGATTTGTGATTGTTGGCTTTTCCATAGCCATGTTCTCTACCACTCTCCATCGGAACATGATGGTTATATTTTTCTTCCATATCCATATTTTTACCTATGTGGAAACCCAGCGATTAGTTTATTTGGGTAATCGTTACATTTCATACTTTAGTTTTTAAAGCCAAGTTTTGGTATTCCTTTTTACGATGTGTGTTTCTATTAAAGAAACTTTCGAATAGTAAACCATTTATAACCCCGACGAATTTTGAGGGCGAAATTCATTTTAAGGGGGGTAGAATGTAACAGCTCGAGATTTTATGAAAAATATTCTTTTTATTTCACTAATGTCTTGTGTTGTACGCTACACCAAAAGTAGCTTGCACAACACGCATCCTTGACTTGCATTGCATTACACGCAATCACATCCTTCCTCGATAGCGTGTGTAGTACGCAATACTGAGTTTCACTAAACAACGATATTCTATTAAAATATTATTAAAACTAGTCGTTATGAATAGTAATAACCACCTTTTGAAATTCTGTAAATCTTATTTTTCAAAATGAACTTCATTTTTGGATTCTGAGTATCGAATTTAGCCTAAGATGAAATTTTGGTACTTTTCGGATAACTTTCATATTCTGATGAATAGTGAAAATTACTAAATTATAATTAAAAACAACTTTTTTAATCGAAATAATTAATAGTGATAAATTATTAATTTGAGTGGTTTTAAAGTATATTTAGAATATATTTTTACAATTCAATACAATGTTGGTCATTGTATGTAATTTTACATTTAAACCAGACATAAACAAGTGTCAATCTTTTGATAGATATTGTTTCTTAAAAACACGCTATTTGTTTTAACAACGGGATTTAATTATAAAATTAATTAATGCAACATCTATGTTATGAATATGGTAAAATAGACTTCATTTTTGAATTCGGAATATGAAATATAGCTTGGGATGAAATTTTAGAATTGTTCTGAAAAACATCAATTTTTGATGAATAGTGAAACTACTAAGTGGTAGGTTAAAAACTGAATTTTGCATAAAACTTAATTTTACCACTTCTGTGAATGGAATTTTGAAAATCCGACAGACACGGTTAATATCAAGGACTAAAATTTGGTTCAATGAGATGAAAATAATTTTTGGTGAATAGTAACTTTTTACTTTTTTTTACCACGGTTAATAGTAAATAGGGTAACTAAGGGTAAATATGATACTACTATTACCCTAACACATGTCCTAATTCTATTGGATAAGTGTAATTCGGACAAAATCAACCTTATGAATATAATATGACCATTTAGGCCCACTTGGATTAGATTAGGACATTTATTATTATTTAATTCAAAGAAGAGTTAAAAGAGTTAAAATCAATGTTTATTTACTAAAACATTTTTAATATAGGGTTATACATAAGATAAATTCGACTATAAATATTAATTAGAAAGATAAAAATATTTCCTACATAATGGTATTTTATTTGTAATTTTTAGACATTATATAATTTAATTTATTTATGACACAAAGATGATGCAGTAATTATCTTATTAATGAAATATTGACATAATTGATATTATAAATACCAAAATAAATATAATTTGAGATTTTTTTTTGAATTCCACTAATTTTCTAGGTTACTATGATATATTAGTTTTGATTTAATCAACTTGGTTCGAACATATAATTCTGTTATGACTTTCACAAAAATCATATATCAAATAGTGTCATAATTGACACAAAATAGTTTTTAAATCAAATATTATATTATTAATTGTTATTTTATTCCTAAAAAAACTAAGGTTCGGCCAAATGACTTAGATAAGGATATATATATTAATAATAAACAATTTGGGGTTCGTTTGGCATGTTATAGTAAGTGTATTAACCATATAGTGAAAGAAAACAAAAAGACACGGTAAAAGTTAAATTATTTAACTTAGAGTTAAATCTAATTGATAAGGTTAAAATAATACCCTAAACTTATCTAAATCTTATTGGTTGATAGTATTTCGACCCATCCCCACTTTAGCTTCGAAATAAGACCCTTTGGAACCATTATAAACCGATTTTGACTTTAATATAAAATAATATTTTGAGATATTCCTAAGGTGCCCCTCTCCTCCCTTATAAAAGGACACCTCCTCCCCCTCCTCCTCACACCAATTTGAGCCCTCAAGCTCGGCCAAACTCTGCCAAAATCTCTTCTTCACTTCCCTAGAAACATCCTAGAGGTTCTGGTCTTCCTCAAGGACCAATTTTAGTTCCCTAAGAGGAGGTCTCCAAAAGGCGCTTCAAAGAAGAGGTAATTACCGTTACCAATTCTTTCATCTTTATTTCTTCTTCCACTTCTTCTTCTTAGGTTGTTTCATTATGAAGTAATAACATCAGTATCACTCATATACTGATATTTTATTATAAGTATGAAACAACCCTATTTCACCATCTATCCATCCTACGGAAAAAGAAATCACCGCGCGTGCGTACGTACGGAATACCGTCTCCACGCCGTGGTGTAATCTATTTTCCACCACCACCTTACATGGATGGGTATAATGGTGTAAAGAATAACTATACATAGTTATTACAACATAATATTGATTCTTATATATTGTATAATCCACTCCAATTCAATTCAATATTTATGGAAATGATATCATCGCTCGTGCGTACGTACGGACTACCGTCTCCACGATGCGATGAGATTCATTCTCCATGTTAACCATTTAAGAATGATTATAAAGTATATATAAGAAATAATAATGAAATATATGACATTAAAAAGCTACTGGATTTATTTATATATATATATGTATGTCATCTACTTACTTCTATTCAAGACAATAAGGAAAGGAAAACAGCGTTCATGCGTACGTACGGACTACCGTCTCCATGAACGGTGTTTTTCATTTTATTTATCTACCTATTATATATATATATATATACTGAATATATATGATATATAAATCATATTTTATATTCTGGAAGTAAGTAAATCATGATATAAGTAATAATGATGTCATGAACAACAAGTCAAAACACCTACGATAAATGAAACGATTTTACCCAAAACGCTTCTTTAACATGGAATTTACAAAAGAACGGGTAATATAATGTCATAAGTGAACCATATATGATATCATAACAATGAATATGATTTTGTAATAAGTCAATAACATGATTTAAATCATTATACAGGAGGTTCGGACACTTACAAAGCAAGTCGGACCTAAGGTAAGGGAAATATCACAATCTCATTTTTATCCGAGATTGTTTATTCGTAAGTATTTACTGGGGTGTATTTTATTATCCACATCCATGTTTCATCAAAATGTAATATTATTTCCATCCACCTACAATTGTTTAAATCCATTTTTATCCTTCGGTGAGTTTTTAGTAATATGTATGAAAGGAATCTTTTGTCGTTTTTCGTACGAGGTACTTTTTGACTTTCCCGAAAAAAGTACGAAGAATGTTTTTTTAACTTATACGGCATGAATGGATTTTTAAAACATTATGTCCAAGAAAATTCCTTTACAAGTTTTCAAGTTTATTTTTAATCAACTTCTTTAATTTTAAAGTTGTATGACATGTTATGAAAGGAAAAAATGTTTTTGAAGTAGAAAGGATATTTTCCTCAAGAATGAAGTTCAAGTATTTTATCAAAATTATTTTCCATATAAGATAATAAAAGGGTTCTGTTTTTATCCCTATTATTACATGGATTTGATTATGTTTTGATGGAAACATTTTTATGAATTCCTTTATCTTATATGAATTGTTTTATGATGTTATGTTGTTTAAGAATCCCATTTTTATTACATGGGTTATGCGATGATGTATGATTTATGATTATGTGGCACACATAAGAAAGGATTCATTATAAGATGGGTGGGACCTATATCTCCCTCCAATGCATTGGGTAAAGATTTCATATCTCATGAGATAGACAGGGCTGGAACGGTAGGTTATACCGGTTCAGTGAAACAGGAATGAAACGAGGGTTACTCGATTCAGAAAGGGACTTTGTCCACTAAGATAGTCTTGGCAATGAGTCTTGACTAACAAGAAATGATTTTCTATGATTATGTGTGAATGCCACAAAGTTTCAAGTTTTATGTTATGATTATGGGGATCTCATTTTCACTTCTATGATTTGTTCCATGTTAAGATATTATGATCTCTTTTGCAGGTTCTGATTTTCAAAAAGATATGCTATGATTTTTATTTCTTTTGTATACCCTTACTGAGCATTTGAGCTCACCCTTTTATGTTTTCTTTTCCCCAGGATATAAAGAAAGGTTTTAGGTAAAAAAAAGGAAGATCATTATGGGAGATATTGAAGATCTTTCACCACGATTAGAAGATTACGTTCCGAGTTTCCAAAGACACTAAACTATTACGATCCTTGTGTGTGTGTTTTTGTTAAGTACTAAGTATTCCGCAAAAGTAATGTAATGTCCATGTACGTCAAGATACGGGTCTCTACAGTTTCAAGTTAAACATTTTTGATGATATTTGGTTTGGGGAAATGTAACCCTTAATATTCTTTTGATACTGAAATATTAATTTTGGAATAAGATAAAATTGATTTTGATAAAGTATATTGTATATTATTTAAATCCTTGGAACTGATTAAATGATAGTTTAAAAAGCGGTTTATAACATCATTTTTGGGAGTTTTCAACTTTTTTGAATTTATGGTCTACATCTAATATTCAATGATTTACATAAGGAATAATGAATAATTAAGGTATTAAATAATTTTTTCTGTTAAATAAGTTTATTACCATGTTTTCTGATAATACATGATGAAGGTTAACATGTATATTATGTGACCTTATTTAAAAAAATTGGACTGTGAGTTTGGACAGAAGTATTTCAGATAATATAAATGGTTGGAATCGATTAAGTTAGACATTGGATAATATTTTTTAATGTTAAAACGTCTATTTTGATTATTTTTTTTAATGTACTAATTTTGTGGAAAACAAAACCCATTGGTCGGGCGACAACCTGTCACGTCCGACAAGGCTATAAGACTTGAACCCACAATAGAAGGGCGACAAGGGCGCATCGCCCACCACTGGCCTTCATGATGTCCTGGTTTTTATAACATTTTTTTTATGGTATGATAAATGATGTATAAATTCATTTTTAACCTTATATGATTAATTTTAATAGAATATTTTTGAGTTTTATTATCCTTTTGAGAGAAAAATGAGTTTTAAGTCGAAATTAGTTAAAGAATGGTACTATACATGTCAAGTAAGTATGATTCCTTTTTTACTTATTCAATGAAATTCATAAATTGTATTTAATGGATCATAGAACCAAAACTATTTTCCTGTTACTTTCTTTTGTGATTAATCAAATGGTCCATTGGATCATCGAAGATTTATAGATTTCTGGTCATTAACTTTCTTTTAATAATGATCTCTATCACTCTCCATCAGAATGTGATGGTTATATTTTCATTCATGTCCATGTTTTCTTACATGGAACCCTAGTTTGTTTTATTTATGGTAACCATCTTACTTCCCTTCACTTATTTTAAAATTGTGGTCTCATTAGTCCATTTTTCAATGTGGGATTTCAATAATGTTATTTTGAAAAGTTGATCCAATAGATTTTTCTTCAAAGTTTAAATTGAGAGGACACCATTTATTGACATTATGGAGAATGTAAACCCACAATATTTCATGGTATGTAATCTTAAATTTATTTTGTTTCACATAACACTGACTTGGCTTGCGTAACACACAAGATTGAGTTCTTATGAAACAACACTTTAGTGTTGTAATTATTTAAGTGATATATTTATAAAATTTCCATTAAATATAGTGAAATGAATATTATTAAACAAATTTTAATTTTTATATATAATAGTTTTACATAAATAAAACATATTTATAATGAAATGTATAAGTCTCGGTAAAATTGGTATATGTTTAGAAATATTTTTTTTAAAGGAACTACTTTTTCTGTCCTTTTGTGAACCATAATAAAATTAATTTTACACACTCATATAAAGTTAATTTGATAAAATAGGCTTCATTTTTTATTTTTTAATATCAAAAATATCTTACGGTGATTTTTTGGTATTTTTCTAAAAACATCCAATTTTTGATGAATAGTGAAATAAAAAACATTGTTGATAAAAACAGAATTTTTCATTTAAATAATTATTTAAATTTAAATTTATTTTAAAGTCAAAATATATACATAATACATATATAAGACCAATTAAGTTATATTAAATCATATTCATAATATAATTAGATATAAAAATTCATTGATCAGTTTCAACGCCTTATAGCAACATTAGTAGATTGACATTAAGCATATTTTACTGCTTCTATGAATTGAATTTCAAAACATTGACATAAATGGTAGTAATCATGAGTAATGATGTGGTCTAATATTATTAAAATATTTTTATGGAAAATAGTAACTTTTGAATATTATTTATAACAGTTAAAGGACAATATGGTAATTAAAGTTAAAAATAATATTATAATAATATACAATAACCCAAAAACTTATCCTAACATTATTTTACTAGTAATTGACACTAAAAAAACCCTAGGACACATATTTGGACTTTGGAATCCACTTGGGTGTGATTAAGACATTTATAACATTTAATTTTATATAATGGTAAAAATGTCATAAACATGACTCTTATTACTAAAACAATTTTAATATGGATTTATATATGTAATATATTAGAATATAAATAATCATTAATAATATACTACTATTTACTACATCAGGTAATTTATTTATATTTTTTAGACATTAAATTAATAAATCTATTTTTGACACAATGATGATTCAGTGATTACCTTATTTATTAAATATTCAAATAAATGATATTATAAATATTAAAATAAAAGTAATTTGAAAATATTAATGACATATAAAAACTTTATAGATAATTATGACATTTTTTCATTGTTTCCATGGTTCTAATAAATGACATTTTTATGACTTTTACAAAAAAATCATTTATTTAATAGTGTCAAAATTGACATAAATGACATTTTAAAATAAATAATATTTTATTAAATGATATAAAAATACAAAAAATATAAATTTTTGTAAAATAAATTTTATAATGATAAAAATTTCATAAAATATCCACATGAGGTTTTCTTGGAATTTTATAGTAACTATATTAACCATGTAGTGCAAAAATACAAAAATGACAAAGCAAGAGTTAAATATTTAACTAAGGGTTAAATCTAAAAGATAATGTTACATTTGAGACCTAATCATTTATAAAACCTATTGTTTGAGTAGATATGGACCCATAATCATATTATCCTCCAATTAAATTACTTTTTATCTGTTAGAAACTGAAATTAAATTATAATAAATTAATATTTAAAGATAATCCAAATGTGCCTCGCACCCCTCTTATAAAAGAACTCTTATACTTATCTTTAATTCACACCTCAAACACCATTTTTATCATCCAAAATCATAGCATTTAATCTGAAAACATCTCTCATATCATCATAGTGGTTTCTATTTGTAAAGAAATTCATCATACAGAGTCCTTTTGTGCATATCAAAAGGAGACACCTGAAAAGTTGTAATTTTTTTCTCACCTCTTTCAAAGATATTTTCTAATTATAATTATAATTTCATTGTTTTTTTCAAACTAAAACAATAAATACAGTATATTAAACAGTCTTATATGTTATTATAATTATGGAAATACCATATTCTTTCTTTTACCCATCCTACGAAAAAACAATATCACAATGTGTGCACACATATGGCTTACCGTCTCCACGCTATGGTGTAAATTGTTTTTCATGTAAAATTTATTTATATTTGTATATCGATGGATACAGTGGATTTAAATAATGAATATAACATGATATTGTTTCTCTACAATTCATATTCCATCTAAATCCATACTATTTAACCATTAAGTAAATGATATTGTCGCTTTTGCGTACCTACGACTTACCATCTCCACGATGCGATGGGACTCATATTCCACATTCATCAACCAAGAATGATTATAAGAATATAAATTATTAATAAATATGAAATATATGACATAATAACTCTACTATTATGATATATATACACATATATTTCATTAACTTACTCACATTCAAAACAATATGAAAAAAGGAGACAACATTCATGCATACCTATGGCATACCGTCTCTTTGAACGGTGTGTTCCATTTTATTTATCTATCTTATATATATATTTTTATAGACAATATATATGATATATAAATAATGTTTTTCATTTTTTATGTATGTAAATTATGATCTATGTAATACGATCAAAAATAACAAGTCAAAACACGTATGACAAAGAAAGTAATTAATACCAGAAACATTGCTTTAACATGGAATGTATTAATAAACAGGCAATATAAAGTCATAAATGAATCATATATGATATCATAAATATGCATATGGTTATAGTATAATTTATTAATATTTTTTTAAACATTATAAAATAGGATAACTCACCCTTAACTAAAGGAAAATATAAGGCAAGGGTTATTTTCCCAATCATATATGAGGTTGTTTATACATATCTACTCGGACACCTTTATTATCCATGTCAATAAAAATGTATTTCAAATTATTATTATTATTCATAGATAATTTGTAAATGTAACATTTACCCATATTTGAATTTTTTTTAAACAGTTTTGAAAAGAATCATTCAATCATTTTTCAAATGAGGTACTTTATAACCTTTTCAACAAATTAAGCAATGAATATTTTAACTTATACAGTGTGACCAATTATTTCCACCATCATGATGCCTTAATGTTTTAATGAATCCCTTACAATATTAAATTGTTTATCTAAGTAATAAATGTTTTCTTTTATAATTGCACATTCTTTTAAACAATTTCAATGTAATAATGGGGTGTATTTCTCCCAAATAATTTTTTAATATTTTCATTTTTTTCAACATCGTTTGTTAGACGATAGTATATATTGAGGGTTATTTATTATGATAACATATTAAATATTGTATTAAAGGGATTATGATGTCTTTGAAAATCGATGTTCTATTATGATACCATTCATAATTTATGGTTAATGTATCGATATTTTGTATGCAATTTTAATATAAATGATTATGTTCGTTATGTTGTAACACTTTCATAAGAAGAATGCATTGGAATCTTTAAGTGTCGAGAGGAGAAAATATATCCCCCATAATTAATCATTAGTCTCATGAGACAAATATGATTGTTTTTTGGATAATTTCATTCCCAATTTGGTATGGTGTCTTGCAAGAAGACGTGACAATATATTTAAGATGTCCTATATTATGTATTCCCTCATTATGAGATAAGTCATTGATTTTACATGTAATTATTCAACTTGTAGAATATCCATGTGAATTTTAAAATTTAATTATTTGATTTATTCTTGCCATATTATAATAATTATAATGTTTTAAAATTATTGTGTTTTAGTTATTTACCTTGACATAAATGTTTATGCATATTTTTCAAAGCTTATGATATATTTTTTATCCTTATTAAGCATCTAAAAACACCCACTTATTATATTTTATTTTATTAAGATTATAAGAAGTGTTTTATGATTTATATGTAGGATTAAGTTAGAAGAATATGAGTGTTCTTAAAAGATTTTCTATGTTGTGTTTTATGTTATAAATTTTAATGTAAATTTCATGTTTGTAATATATTTTTCAAGACTACTAAACTGATCTTTAATTTAGGATTGGATTCCTTGTAATCATCCTTATTTATTAAAATAATGCATCGGATCTCAGCTATTGGGGTCAGGGTATTACAGAAGACATGGAAGAGGATTTGTGAGAGAAAAATGAGGTGGTAATGACTTCAACTTGTTTCCACCACCCCACCTATGTAGTCCAATCTAGGATATTGGGGTAGATGACATGAGTGAGGGAAGCAATTTGAAGTTGAGTACATTAACCTAAAGGATCTGGGAATGATAAGAGTTATAATATGTGTCTTTATACCTTATATTCAATACTTATAGGCACAAGTGATAGTCATTCCTTTATTTTCACATATCTGGTTCGAGACTTAGAGATTCATGTTGTGCCCATATCTTGACTCTTGTGCTTGGAGACTCCTACTAGAGATGAATCAATGATTGAAAACTTATGAAAATAGTGTTATTGGATTCATGGTGTCGATCATTTCCATTGGGATATATTTATAGTTGTGATGATGCATGCTGATCTAATATTATGCATGGAATAGATAACTATAGATCATTCTCTTATCGATTATTTTAGGTATAGGATATAGTGTGACTTCAGAAATGGGACTAGGTATTCTTTTATGGATTAAAAGGAAACCCAGATAGTGAATAATTGACTCATTCATATAAGGGTGAAACTGATTACTCACTAGTTGGATAGAATGACCATTTATATAAAAGATGTTTTGAGTTTCCATTTCATTGTAGTTTTTGAAGTGTATTAAGACCTATTGCCAGAGAAGTTTCATGGATTTCCTCCCCACTGAGAGATATAAATCTAAATTGATCTACATAATTGGATGACCCAAATATTTGCACTAGAATATCATATGAATCCCATAGTGATTAGTTATTTTATGGTGCAATTGGAGGAATTGTAGAGGAATGGATTTTTTAAAAACCAGTGTCTCGCCCAGGAAAAACCCATTTCTATTTTCTAAATAGGGGTATGAGAGATTGAAATTATGTTCGGAATACCAATGCATGAATTAGGTAAACATTAAGAACTAATTCCCACTACCATGTATCAATAACCCATTTGATCTTTTGAGAGGGGTATGCTGGTTCTCGATGGTCGACCACAGCTCATGATTTTTCCAGTGTGGGATGACGATATACCAAAGATGATATTATTATTCCCCAATAGTCACAATGAGTACATGGTGATTCAATTTTGGTGTGAAGAATGCCCAATAATTTTTCATGGGACTCATGAACCGGGAAATTAATCCCATCTTAGACCAATTCATGAAAGTTTTCCACAAAGATATCTTTATGTAATCGGTGTTTTAGGAGGAGCACATGAGAAACATGGCGATAAATCTGGACATATTCTATCATCACAAAATTTATGAGATGCTCTCGAAGGGATATTTCTTAATTCATGAGGTACACATTCATAGAATTGTTATATCAAAAGATGGTGTGGTAGTAGACTTGGAAAAGGTTGAGGAAGTTCTAACATGGGAGCTACCCAAGATCTCGATGGAGGTCAAGAGATTTCATGGTTTGGTAGTCTATTATAAGTGATTAATAACTACATTCTCCAGGATATTAACCCCTAGAGTTGTTTGACCTTAAAGGGAAAGCCTTTCATGTTGAACGAGAGGTTCCAACATTATTTCTATGAGTTTTGGTAGATATTGATGAGCATAGACATATTTAGTTTTCTAGAGGAGGGTGTCAAATATGTAGTGTTATGTGATGCAACTAGAATCATGCTTGCTTGTGTACTGATGTAGAGGAAGGCAGTGATTTCCTATAGTTCATAAAATCTATGACCACATGAGAAGAACTATGCAATCCATGATCTTGAGTATGTAGTCATATTTTTCTTACTAAAACTGTTCCCACACTACCTGATGGGAGAGAAATTTATTATCTATTATGACCACACAATTCACTTTTATATCATCTCTCAAAACGATGAAAATTTGATTAAGATTCTATGGGTAGATTCCATCAAGGATTATAACATAGATATTGCCTAAACTTTTGGCTAGGGGAAAGTAGTAGTAAATTATCTCAGTAGGAGATCTTGTTTTCATTTACTAAAAGAGGCATTGAAAAAGTTGTACTCAATGTAGTTACGCTTTGTAGATAGATATTGAACAACTTACCTCCAATTGATGGTTGTCACCCTTCTTATTTTATAGTAATACAAGGAGGCATATCTTGGGGATACCAAATATGATATCATATGTAAACATATATCCACTAGACATGCTCATAATGGATTTTATGAAGGTGGTGAGAATTTCATTATTTTTGAAGGATTCATAACGGTACCAGTGTTGTTGGGGGAGGATGTTTTTAGAGTGTTCATACCTATACATTGGTGGTAAAACCAGGTGTTGACAAGATGTACCATGGCCTCTAACATCAGTTTTGGGGGCAAGAGATGAAGAAGGGAGTTATAGAGTTTGTCTCCAAATTCTTTACTTGTCAGCATGTGAAGTCCAACCACCATGTTCAAGCGGGTTTATCTCAAAACCATGAGCTACCAAAGTGGAAGTGGGATGGGATATCAATGAAATTAATGAAAGAGTTACCATATTAGACTCGGTGAAATTATTACATCTGGATGATTGTATACTTACTCACAAAGTCAGCACAAATCCAAGATATCTTAGAGAATAGTTCAATAGTGAGTTTGGGAGTTCTCTATGTGTATAATATAGTCTAACTCTATTTATTTTCTTTTATTTTTATTTATGACCATGATTCTTTCTTCACATCTCAGTTTTGGAAGTTATTCATTAGGCATTTGATACTATGTTGAATTTGTGAATGAATTTTCTCCCCCATACTGATGGTTAAACTGAGTAGACCATTCTAGTTTTAGAGGACAAGCTGCATTCCTACATGTTGGAATTTGGTTGTAGTTGGAAGGATTATTTACCATTGGTGGAATTTGTGTTGAATAACAACTATCATCCCACCATCAATATGGAACCATTCGTGGCCATTTATGTGTGACCTTACAGGTCTCCACATTATTGGACCAACCTTGGAGAGACAACCCTTATGGGGCCAAATTTAGTTTGATCCACCATTGAGAAGGCCCAAATCATCAAGGAGTGGATGAGGAACTCAAAGATCCATCATAAGTATTATAATGATCGATGATGGAGGCATTTGTTTTTTGAGTGTGGAGGCCATGTATTCATGTGGGTTTCACCTCGATGTGGATTATTGGTATTAGGATGGGGAAGCAAGATATCACTGAGAATAATTTTCCCTTTACATATACATTATAGAGCTAGTGAGGTGATATACCACTAAAATTTACCACCATAGATAGACTAGGCACTCGACTCCTTCCACATGTTATAGCTAAGGACGCACATGTACGATCCATAACACATTATTGAATGTGGTGGTACAAACATAAGGATGGATCTACCTTTTCTGATTAACTGGTAGATATCGAGGTTTTACAAAAGAGGATCTATCATGGGATTGTGATTCTATTAGTGAATATCATATGGTGGCTTGTGAATCTTTATGAGATCGCATAGGAGGGGGAGCCTCAAATACAAGCTCAGAACCCACATTGTTTTTTATAGCCACTTGTTTTTTATTTTCAAGATGTAAATCTCCATGGTTAGGAGAATTTAATAAAATGGATTATCCAGGTATTTTTTTCAATATTTTATGGATTAGATTTGAGACTATGCACTGATATGATGTCTGATTCTATGGCATATTGTTATCGAAATAGATTTATTAAGAATAGTAAACATATTAAATAGAACACGATCAAAATTTTTCAGAAAAAGTGGAATAAATTTTAAAGAGTGGAACAAATCAAATATCCATGGTTACCTTTGAATTCAGAGCATTGGTTTTACCCTAAGTGTAATATAACATATTTCGGCATGTGGTGTTTGTGAAAAAAACATCACTAGTGTAAAATGAATAAAATAATAAAAAAAATTATTTTAATTTATTTTTTTGACACAATGGAAAACATTTTCTATAATTATATTATTATAATGAAATTATTGGGTTAGTCGCATGACCCTAGATTCGTTAGAGAACCATTAGAGAGAGTGTTGTAGGATCTATCTCAAACATACATCAATAAGATCCAATATTGATGACTGGTGTGAAACAAAATAAATAGTTGTTTTTAATGATAAAAACTTCACTGTGTTCTTCATTAGCTATAGATCAAAATCAATGTCATACATTTTTTTATTTGGATTTATCCAAATTTAATATTCATACAATGAATGAAAATCAATTAACCAATGAATTTATCCATAGATCATCAATATATTGGTTATGGTATAGTAATGATTTGGGGTGGGAAATTTATTTTTGATTGTGTTACATATCTTCCTTTATAGTTATAATAGAAAAAACTGAGTTCAAAAAGAACAACGAATGAGGTCCATTACTCATGGTTGTTCCTTTTACTTTCACTTTATCATATCTTCATTCATCATCGAGGTTTTTTCCCTAGTGGTTTGACCCAAATAAATATGAATCAAATGTTATACAACAAGTCATGACATAATGATTCAATAATGTAGATACCAACTCGGTATGGTGTGGGGGTTGTGTGATAGTGGTGGGGGTGAGCACATATGACCAGAATGGGCATGCATGGCTTTAGTTATTATACATGTGATGACGGTGGAGGTTCGAGATGATTAATAAACAAAAAAGGTGTCCAAACAAATCTCCAGTGATGATCAGCCTTAGTTTGCCTAGATCTAAAATCCATATGACTGATTTGTGGTGGATTTGATCGTGTGTGGGGATGAAACAAGAATAAAAATGACATTAGGGAAAATATCAATACAATAGGAATGTATTTTGAGAACACACACTATGTGGGACCCTCACAATGGTGGCTAGGGTTTTGGGATGTAGATAAGTATCCCATGGTGTGTCCCCATGTTGCACAAATTGTGACCCATCCCTGATGTCTGTGCATGTACATTAGAGGGTAAACTGATGTGGGAAAGAGTACACAGTTATGGGAATGTCATGTACTTCGACACAGACATGACCATGCATGGTGTACATGGGTAGAGGAATTTACTTGGACATATATAAAAGTACACAATCTTGAGAAAAAAACATACTATTCCACAAACACAGGCACAATTTGTTTTACATAGGCAGTACCTAGTGCTGAAGGGGAATGTTTTGTACCACTAATACATGTCGTATACTCCTTCAGTGTTGGTTGTATACCATGTCTTCTTCATATTAGACACGTTTCATAAGGGTGTGTTCCCTACATATTTTTACCTATGTGTTAGTATGGAATCACGTCCTACACATAGTACAATGTTCCCTTAACTAGGAATTCTTGGATAGAGTTTTTTGGAATCCTTTCATGAGGCTCAGTGGGAGATCCTCTATCAAAAACATTCCATAGGTGGAGTCCATAGTATCGTTATGAGAAAAACTACATGTGAATCAATCTTTTAAATAGTGGGTTATTCCAAATTCAGGTTTTGGTATACCCCATAGACTTGGGCGTGATGCTCATATATCTATTATGTCTCTTCAGAATTCAAGTGTATACTTATAAAGGTGAAATCCAATGTGAACTACCACTAGGATGGACATCATCAGTGATATCTGACTCATGGATTATGTTCTCTTGGATGAGTGCTATATGGGAACGTCGAGCATAAATCCTAGGATATAAATATGGTTTTGAAGTTATCCTCATAATTTGTGTATTTTTTTGATTATATCATGATATTCTCATTTAATGTACTCTAGATATAGATGTGTGTAGAGCTGGCTATTATTTTATATATTCATTGTTGATTATGGGTATCCTACTAAGGATTATTATACATAGTTATATATGGTATTTTACATCATGTGTAGTATCTTTTAGAGATGATATATTTTGTGACAGAGTCATAGATGGACTAGGACCATGCAATTCTTAATGAGCTTGACATAATGAGGTGTGTTCTGGTGGTTATCTTGACAGTTATCCCCGTGTTTACATTTAGGTTGGACTTGTTTTCAAACTCTTTGTGTTTTTCCTTGTAATTTTCCATGTTTACTTTTTCATTTCTTGTTTTCATAGTCTAATTTTCATATTTAGATTTATGCATGCATGGTTTATTAGTTGTTTTACATTTCAACATTTTATGGGATTGGAAATGTGTTCATGTGTACATGTATATAACAACCATTATATTTATTTCATATTTAGACTTGATTTATTACATTAACATTTACTTAATACGACATATAACATAGAGAGGTCTAGTGTATTTGTGGTTAGGAACATTACATGACAACATAATACATAAAATACAACATCTTTATTCAAATCTTCTTTTACAAGACCACCAAATTATTTCGTACTTAGCATTTCATGGGATAACCTGAAGACACCCATAAGAAAAGGGTGAGATATAAAGCCCAGTAAGGGAGTAAAAAATGCATAAAATGAATAATACAATACATGTTAGGTAATAGACATATCAATGGATCATAAGATAACCCCATCCATAATGGCACAATATAACATGATCATCATAACATGGAAATGTGCCAACAACATAAAACATTACATCATAAACATAAAGGAATCAAGTAAAACCCTATCCCAACATGATATAAAAATTCCTATAAAGGAGTCAGGAAAATATCTAACCCATCATGACATATCATGACACTAAACATTACACAATGAATTGGAGCACTACCTGGGTGCACCCATCATGAATAGTCTAATCTCATGCTTATGTGTGCCACATAGATCATATAACATGGATTCATTCAACATTATAATTTATTGCATGATAATGGAATGATGAATAATTATATGAAATTAAATAATAAAAAAGTATATGTGAATAATAATGAATACGTTTAGAGATAAATGTGCATGTTATTCACTACACGATGATTTTGGCATAGAAAATTGTAGTGCAGTTTAAGAAGCAAAACAACATCACATGGGGATTCATAAAATGTGTTGATGATAGATAAAAGGGTACCTCATCATTTAGATATGAAATTGAAATCATGTGGATCATGTATCATAATATCCCAATATATGAAATGGAGTTTTATAGGCATAATATAAAATAAGTTCTTGAATGGAAATAAAGAGAGAGAAATCCCCAACAGAATTTCGGCCTGGTAATAGGTGTAAATGGGCGATATTAATAAAAGTGAAAGTGGTATTTAATCATTCATAATTAATAAGAGAAATACGGGGGAGGTTTTAAAACAAACCCCATTATTTTTAATAGAAAACTTAAAAGGGTATAACAATATAATGAAACATGGAAAATAATGACAAAGGAAGGAACCCTTACTTGGATGTGTGATCTCAAATGCTTGGGAAAGGATTAATGGGAGATTTGGGAACCTTGGGGCGACTCTAGGGAGTGGATAGAAGAGTTATTATGAGATTAAAAGATACTCATGGATGTGTAATGGGTGATTGGGTGGGTTTATATAAAATAGGAGCGACATTCTTTATTGTTTAGGTTATGGACACTACACACTAAAATATTCAAAACAATTAACAAACCAATGATTTTTCCCACGAATTATTGATAATTGGAGTAGAAAAAAAATATTTTATTAGTAAAATAAAATAAAATAATAAAATAATACCCTTGATTATGTAGAGGTGAGTAACACTCTCAAGGGAATGAATTTAAAATCATAAAATATATTATATATTTTAGAGGATTCACTAAGGCATTATAAAATAAGTCAAATAAATATAAAATCACATTATTTTCAATTTAAAACATATATTTGGTTGAATATACCTTTTATGGTATTTATTACATCACTATTGGGTCATTATGATGTAATAAAACACACTATATATTTATATATTATTTAATTTTTACCCAAAAATTTGACAATCTAAGAAAATTATGAAGAATTAATTGTTGGATAATTTTGACGTCATGATTTAAAAAATAATATTAATTTTTCATAAATAATATTATAAATATGTGAATTTTAATTTTTAAAACGAGAATATACATTTATTGAAAATTGATGGGTTTTGACAAAAATAGTTTTTAAACCTTAATAAAAATTACATTTGACTTCATAATAATTATATACTCATCAATTATTAATAAAATTAATTTGATAATAATATTTTATTAAAATATTAATTATTTAAAAAATTCATTAATTACGTAAAATAAATTCATTAAAAATACACTTTCTGTTTTATTGTATAAAAATATAACTCTTATCAAACTGATTACCTAGTCATCTACAGATGAGGAACTGATATAATCATCATTTATAGGAATTTATTTTATAATATTATTAAGAAAAATCAAAGTATAATATAATAATGTATATATTTCTCAAAAGTACCATTTTTACCTAAAAAATCAATTTATCAAATTCTTCATTTATTTAAGAAAGACTATTATCATAAAAGAATTGATGGAATAATACTTTTACTTATAGAAAGGGATTACATAATAAGAAACTAATAAATTATAACATAACCCCTTATAGTGCCCACATAATACCTAATGGGTAAGGTGTCAGATGGTGACATGCTATTGGGGAGGCTCAAATAACATCACTCGGGTGGAAATCTCTATTAACATTAACTTCTCCCACATGTGATTCAATTAAAGCATAACACATAGAATCTCGGCTTGGGATGGTCAAGAGATAATCCAAGTGATGCTTCCTCCTTTCTGAGCTCTGATAAAAGTTCTTCATATAACCCTAGTCTACTGGATGAGGGCGTCATCACCTTTGTCTATGTCGAAAGGATTTGTTAAAATCTTATATTTATATTAGTTATGAAGTTAATTTCAAATACTATATTATTAATTTTAATGATACTTAATGGTTATTTAAATCTAATTTGATATATTAATTAATTAAATAAATGCATGTGTTTTCTATATCCATGAGATATTTAATTGAATGAAATGGAATTTTATTCATAAATGAATAGGTTGTTTCAAACTTCTCCCCTTAAGAAATTTCTTCCTAGAAATTTTCTTTTCCCACACTAATATAGATGAGGGTAAATCTTCGCCATCACTTCCTCTGGTTCCCATGTTTCTTATTTAAACTTGTGGTCTTTCAACAACACCTTAACAAGGGGAATCACCTTTTTTATAGAACTTTTTCTCTATGATCTAAGATATTCACCATATTATCTTCATAAGAGAGATCATTATATAATGGAACCACCTCTGTGTTGATTATATGCAATGGGTCACGTATTTACTTCCTCAATAGTGATATGTGGAATACATCATGTACTTGAGACATGTTCGGTGGGAGTTCTAGTTAGCATACCACTGCTCCAATGGGATCGAGGATTGAAAAAGGGCCAATGTACCTTAGAAGAAGCTTTACATTCTTCTAATATCTCATAACACTCTTTCATGGAGATATATGAATGAATACCATGTCTCTAATAACAAATTGTAGGTCTCATTGATGATTTTCAGCATATCTCGTTTTTTGACATTGAGTATCTTTGTGTGCTTTTGGATGGTATTAACCTTTTAAACCATTTATTTGACCATTTTCAGACCTAGATGTTTTCATTCCCCAACTTCATCCCAACATGCCGGTGTTCTACACCTCTTCCCATAAAGGGCTTCCTAAGGAGCCATTTGGATGCTTGAGTAGATTCTGATGTTGTAAGAGAAATCCAAAAAGTTATATGTTTGTCCCATATTCCCTTTAATTCCATTGAAATAGCTCTAAACATGTACTCAAGTGTCTGGACAGTCTTCTCTGATTGGCTATCAGTTTGAGGGTGATAGGTTGTGTTAAAGTTCAACTCAGTGTCCTAAGCATATTGGAGACTCTTCCAAAACACAGATATGAATCTTGGATCTTGATCAAATACAATTGATAGTTGTACACCATGTATCCTTACCACTTATTTGATGTATATAAGTTCCATATAATCCGGTGAGAAATCCTCTCAATGTTTAATGATGTTTGTAGTCTTTGTAAGGCGATCCACAATAACCGAGATAAAATTATTTCATTTAGATGTCTTCATATGTCCGGTCACAAAGTCCATGGTAATGTTTTCCCATTTCGATAATGGTATGGGTAATGGTTGCATCATCCACTAAGACTTTTTCCTCTCAGTCGTCTCTTATTGAAATAATAGGAACTATGATGTATAATCAATGATATACTTCTTCATGTTATCCCACTGATAATGATCCTAATGATCTTGATTCATCTTTTTGTTTCCTGGGTGAATAAATAAATTTGAACTATGTGCAAAATAAAAAAGATCTTTCGTTACCTTTATAATTCCTAGAAAACATAGTCTTGACCCAAATCACACAATTCCTTCTTCATTAACTTTAATCTCTGAGGATTTAATTTTTCTAATAGTTTCCACTTTCTTTTAAATTTCCAAATCATCTTTTCGACCACCCTTCAACCCTTCCAAAATAGATAGTTGAGCAATCCTTTTTTAAAATATTGATGATGCTCCATTTTTAGGATTCCCATGTCCATATTCATAAAATCTATGATTATTGGGTCTTTTTCAATTCCCATCAATGATAGAATCATTAGTTCATTTCTACTTATAACATATGTCACCTTGTTCTCTTTCCCAAGGTGGTAATGGATTGAGCAGTCGTAATCGTTGATGAGCTCTAACTATCTTCATTGGTGCATGTTCTTCTCTTTCTATGTGAATATATATTTGAGTCTTTTGTGATCCGTATATATTTCACACTTTTCCCCAAAGAGATAATGTCTCTATATTTCAATGCAAAGATCACAACTTCCAACTCTAGATTATGTGTGGGATAGTTTTTCTCATGAGTGTTGAACTACCTTGAGTCTTTGGCGACGACTTTTTAATTCTGCATCAACACATAGCTGAAGCCCTTATTCAAAGAATTCTTGAAGCTTATGAAAAGCTATACACATGTGGGTAGTGTGAGAATATGGGAAGTGATAAACTTCTTCTTCAACTCCATGAATATTTCATCCCATTCATCACTCCAAGAAAACATGAATTTCTTCCGAGTTATCTTGTTAATAGGTCTTGAAAATCCTGATAAATTTCTCAAAAATCGTCAATAATATCCGTATAACCCCAGGAATATACAAATATTCATCACAAGATTTGTCCATAGCCATTTGTCAATTTACTGTTTTTGGAAGGATACACATATATCCCATTTTTTGTGATGATATTCCCCAAGAATGAGACTTCCTTTAAACAAAACTCACACTTGCTATACGTTTCATAGAACATCTCGTTTCACAATGTCTGTAGTATAGTTCATAGATGCTTCTCATGATTCCCATTGGTTTTGGAGTATATTTTAATATCATCTATGAAGACAACCAAAAATTTGTTGAGGAAATTAGTAAAGACTCTATTCATCAATTACATGATGATTTATTGAGTATTAGTGAGTTATAAATGCATTATTATTAATTCATAGTGCCCATACCTTATACAAAAAGCTTTCTTGGGAATGTTCTCCTATTTCACTATTACTATGTAATATCGCAATAAAAGATCCACCTTAGAGATGTATTTTGATCCATGTAGCTGATCGAACAAGTCATAAATTCGTGGAAAAGGATACTCGTTCTTTATCGTAATTTTTTTCATCTCATGATAATCAATGCAAAGGCGCATTTACCCATCCATCATCTGAATTTCCATTGTGCTTAATTCTGTGCCTTTAGAATGTGGGATGATGGAATTTCATATAATCGTTGGAATTATGCATCAAAACACCAGAATTAAAGTCCAATTTCCGATTCTTATCCCCATGATACCCCTAAGATTCAAATATCTCTATCTCGACATTGAGGGTACATCAGACAATCTCCTCATCGATGTCAAAGTCACTGATCTATAGGGATTTATGTAGGCTAGTTTTTAGCCCACAAAAGAAGTTGTCACCCATACATTCGAGTGTAATGACAAAAGTAGAGGTGTATCATGCATGTTTGGTGAAGGTTTCCTCCTAGACCCCATCAGATTCGTCATCCTTTTGCTTGAGTTAAAGTAAATCTATTTCCATCTTAAGACAGAGGTCGTAGGGAAAATATTTATCGATTTTTTTTTACAGAAATCCATATATCCCATCACCTCTATCTTTTTCGTAGGACATATATTTTTGATCAATTCCCATAATTTATCAGCTCCACTCTCCATACAATAAGAAGTCACATGAACCTTGTCTTGTTCGGAAAATTGCAGGATAGAGAGGATATTCTCAGTGGAGTTGATCCATTATTTGATCATTGAGGGATCAAATGATCCATTGAATATAGGAGGCCATTGTCTCATGAATATCTTGATTTCAACTTGTTCTTTATTAGTGGGGGGGGGGGGGTGGACGTTCCTCTTGACCCATGTTTCTATTCAAATCATGAGTTAACGTTGAGTGCATCCTGACAATGTTTGTGATTCTCAAACCCATCAGATTGGGAATCTCAATAGAATTGTCATCAAATTGATCTTCACATTTGTTGGTATCCCTGAGACCTCTAATTATTTTCCATTAGATATAATAAAATGAAAATTATGGGTAATTATTTTAAATTATTAAACACATTAATGGGAATCCAATGATAAAAAGTGATAACTTAAAAATTACATTTATTTCCTTAAGTTATGAATTTATAGGCTTAAATATAAGTTATCCATGATCTATTTCCTAATATATATTCTTATGAAATTTTTTCTTGATCCTTTAACAATGGATCATACAAAGAATATGAAAGTTACAAAATCATATCTCCCAAGAGTGTCAAACCGAGAGTGATGTAATGCCCATTGTTGTGCACTAATTGCCATTCAAGTCTGGCCCAAAGCTGTGTTTTTGGGTTTTACCCCTACATACATATATTCTAGAGCCAAATATACATGTTCATATCAAGACATGGATGTATTTTCTTAATAAACCACTTAATATATAATCATCAAAATATAGGGATGTTTTTCATATACATATTATAATCCCAAATTTTATCATTAGGGTTTTCTAATCCAAATACCAAAAATAACTAAACCTATCCTTTGATACCAAATATAATAATCCTTCTCTTAATTTAATTTATAGACATCATTTATTACATAAACGTGCACATAATACAACCCATATGATAAAGAGGTCTAGTGTCTATGTGGATTAGGAACATTATATGACAACTTAAGACATAAAACACAACATTTTTATTGAAAAATTCTTTTACATGACCACAACATTCCTTCATACTTAGCATTGCATGGGATAACCTGAGGGCATACATATAAAAAGGGTGATCTATAAAGCCTAGTAAGGGAGTAAATAATTCATAATATGATGAATACAATACATTTTAGGAAGTAGAAATTTTAATGTAGTATAAGATAAATATGAACATAAAGGCACAATATAACATGATCATCATAACATGGAAATGTGGAAACATCTTAAAAAACTATATCATTAACATAAAGGAATCAGATAAAACCTGATCACAACATGATGGAAAAATTACTATATTGGAATTAGGTAAACCCCTATCCTAACATGATGTATCATGATACTAAACATTACCCAATGCATTGGAGGGCTATCAGGGCATGCCCTTCATGAACATTATAATCCCATGCTTAAGTGTGCCACACAGATCATATAACAAATACTCATTCAACATCATCATTTATTCCACAATAAATGAATGTGAAATAAAAACATTATATTCTATAATAAATAAGTATATGTGAATAAATGTGAATACCCTTGATAGATAAATGTGCATTCTAATCATTAAATGATGATTTTGGCATAGAAAATCATAGTTCAATTTTAGAAGCATAACAACATCACTTGGGTAATCCTAAAATTGTTTGATGAAAGAAAAATGTGCATCTCATCATTTATACATGAAATATTATTTAAAGGTATCATGGATCATAATTTAACAATTTATGAAAAGAAATTTGAAATGGATAATATAATATTAATGCTTGAATGGAAATGAGGAGAGAAAATCCCTTACACAATTTCAGCATGGTAATGAGTGTGCATGAGTGGAATTAATGAAGTGAAAGGGGTATCTAATAAATCATAAATAATAATGGAAGGATCAGGGAGGTTAAAAAATAAACCCCATAATTTTTAATTGAAAACATAAAAGTTTATAACAATATAAGGAAACTTGGACAAAAATGAGAAAGGAAGTAACCCTTGCTTCTATGTGTGATCCCAATGTCTTCAGATATGATCCTTGATTGCCCACTGGTGCCTTTAGTGGACTATAGGGATTTTATATAGTACTGAGGAATATATTCAAGGAGTTTTTGTGAAGAGTTTATTGGATGGGTTTATATAGGAAATGATAAGGAATTATTTATTATTTTGGTTTTGGACAGTACATGCTAAAATATTCAAAACCAAAAACCTTTCTATGGTTTTGGGCCATGGATTCAAGAAAAGGGGTGTGGAAAAAAATATTTTATTAGAAAATGAGATGAAGATATTAAAATATTTCCCTTGATTGTGTGGATGTGAGTCACACTCTCAAGGAAATGAATTGAAAATAATAAAATATATTATACATTTTGGAGGATTCACCAAGGCATTTAAAAATAAGACAAATATATAAAAAGTCACAATATTTATAAATTTGACACATATATTTGGTTGAATATCCCTTTTATAGTATTTATTACATCACTATTTAGTCATTATGATGTCATAAAATTCACTATATATTTATATATTATTTAATTTTTACCTAAAAATTCAACAGTCTCATAAAATTAAGAAAAATCTGCCATTGGATATTTTGGATGTACAGATTTCAAAAATAATATTCATTTTATCTAAATAAATTTCTAAATATGTGAATTTAAACTTTTAAAATGAGAACCAACATTTATTGAAAATTGATGGGTTTGGACAAAAACGGTTTTTAAACCTTTATAAAAATTACACATTATGTCATCAAAATTATAAACTAAATTTTTAGTAACAAAATTAATTTTATAATAATATTTTACTAGAAGATTAATTATTCCAGAAATTCTTTAATTCCATAAAATAAATTCTAAAAAAATAAACATTCTGTTTTATCATATAAAAATATAACTCTCATAAAGCTGATTACCTAATCATTTATAGATATGAAACCTATATAATAATCATTTATAATAATAGTTTTTATAATATTATTAATAAAAACTAAAGTTTAATATAATAATTTATATATTTATCAAAAGTATCTTATTAGCCAAAAAATCAAATTATCAAATTCAACATTTTTTTAAGAAAAGCTATTCTCATAAAGGAATTGATGGAATAAGACTTTTATATATAGAATGGGATTACATAATAAGCAACTAATTCCTTTTTATGAAACCCCTTATAAAACATTCATAAGACTAAAGGGTAAGGTGTGAATTGGTGACAAAATCTTGGGACGACTTATATAACATCACCCATGTGGTAATATATATTTACCTGAACATCTACCATAAGTGAATTTTCTCTAGCTTAAAGTGTTGAAGATCAGCTTGGGCATGGTCAAGAGAGAATCCTAGTGATGCTACCTCCTTTTATGCTCCAAAAAATGATATTCGTACGACCTGAGTGTAAAAGATGAGGCCACTATCTCATTTTTATATGTCAAAAGAATTTTTTAAAACCATATATTTATATAAGTTTTGTGATCACTATTAAAAGGATATATTATAAATAGTAAATATACATAACAATCATTTGAATCTTATTCGATATAACAACTAATTAAAAAAATGCATGTGTTTTATATATCCATGAGATATTTAATTGAAAGAAATATTGTATTATTCACATATTATCTGGTCGTTATAATGTACCTAGGATATGTACTTCCATGTTAGTGATATTCCTACTCTGTGCTAACTTGTATCCCCTATCATATGTGAGGTGTTCTTGGGGAGTCATAACCTAGGCTCCTTTGGGACGAGTGGTGAATAAATTATCTCTAGAGTAAATATTTAGGAAAATTATATTTTGTTTTGAAATACTCTATTTCAAACCCAAATATTATAAAAATATGCAAGAAACCATTTTTTCAAATAGCCATGAAAAATTTTAATGGGATATTCAAAACATAGAGCAGTCATGCTGGCAAAAAATTCTATTAATGTTTCAATAATTAAAACAATGATTATGTTCAAGCCTTTAATAAAATGAACCTGTTTTATAAAAGGACAAGTAGATTATTTTAATAAATTAAGGAAAAATTAAAACATGGTAAAAATGACTTTATATAATCATTTATAAATATTAAATAACATTATATTTTTTAGAAATCATGTATATGGATGAAAAATGTTTTCTGGACAAAAGATGATAAATAAAGCACTCTTTTCGGAAAAAAAACTATTGATGAACTTTTTGTGTACCAAAGAGCGGAAAATTGTACTAGGACATAAAATCTCATAAATAACTAGAAAAAAAATTATAATTAATTTTTTTATTATATAAGGATCTTATTCTGGAATCGATGGAAATTTAAGAATTTTTTTTATTAAAATAGGATTGAAAAATAAATCCATTAGCTCAATTTAAATCTCTCTTCATACATGTTCAAATATCATATTATTCATTAGTATTATTTTATATCACTTCATAATGAAAATTTAAATAGTATTTTAAGAGTACCATAACCTATAATTCATGTATTGGGATGTTGAGAAGAGAATTGGGTATGGATGTTCAAGCAAGACGACTCAAAGTGGTATAAAAAAGATAAATGAGGTGTGTCCTTTTATAAGTGTGAGAGTGGACAAACTTTTAATGTCTTAATAAGTAAAATAATATATATAATAACAATTTTA
This sequence comes from Viscum album, assembly GCA_963277665.1. Taxonomy (NCBI): domain Eukaryota; kingdom Viridiplantae; phylum Streptophyta; class Magnoliopsida; order Santalales; family Viscaceae; genus Viscum; species Viscum album. The sequence continues at coordinate 719,746,074 of OY728135.1, forward strand.
ATTTGAACTTAGGAAAAAATTGATTATACAACATGATAATAATTAAATAAACTCAACCAATAAAATTTTTAGACATGTTTATGATATATTTTATGATTTATCTCCCTATCAAGTATCGTTAAACTCATTTTAACTTTAACCGTGTCAACTAATATTTTTTACCACGAAAAAATAACTATTTTAGCACAAATAAAAGGGGTTTTCTAACCATATTTGGTCATGGTGATTCAAAAAATTTGAATTCATATTATTAGATTAAATTTCTATTGGTGGTATAAATCACTTTTAATTTAAAAACAAAAACAACTTTTAGGATAACACATGGTTTATGTGAAAAAATTATTTTCCCTTAAAACTAAATAATAAATTGGTTTCCATGAATTTTTTGGTTGCATAATAAAAGGAAGGTTTTATAATTTTTCATCAAGCTATGAACATATTGTATCTTCAAAAAATTCAATTAAATTAAAAGGACAAAATAGGCATTTATTTGAAAAAAATATAACTTATATTCAAAAAATACAAGATTGGGATTTAAAATTCATTTTGTTAAAATAAATTAGTCAACTCCTTAAATATATATTTGGACAAATTCCACCCATAACATAGGATAAAAGAACGTGTTATAGTGATTTTAAATCATAATCCCATGGTATTAATTGAATTTTACCAAGGTGACAAATATTTACTATGAAATCTATTCATAATGAAACAAAATTATATCGAACCTCTTAAATTATATTAAATATGTTTTTTAAACATATAGAATCTATTTTATCAAATTTGATTAATGGAAGTTTTAGAATTAAATTTAATATTAAACAATAAAAACATGATGGAATGATATTTTCTAGAAGAAAATGTCTTCTTATGTATAAATGGTTTTTATACCAAAATAAATCATAAAATAAATTCCAATTACCTAAATTGGATTATTAATAACATAATTGAAATAATAATTATTATAAACCATTTTGAGAAAAGGGAATTTTACAAATTCTTTAAATAAAAACAATTTATGAAAATTATTTTCTATAATATCTATGGGCATGCTTAAGAAAATTCATACATGTTTTTCATAATTAGTTAACATCATCATGATCCTATAATTATTAATGATATAAAAGGGTTTTTAATCTATATCCATCATGGGGGTTTTATTCAAAATTTTCTAACACTGTATGGGTTTTAATGAATTGATTTCCAAATCATTGTATCAAAGTCTTTACTACATGAATAAACATTTAAAGCATCATTTGATGCTACCATTCCACTATTATATATTGTTCATCAATTTTTTTCTAGATAAATTAATTATCATAATCAATGAAATATAATTTAATAAAAAAAAGTATTCATTAATGATATAACATTGGTTATAATAATTCCCAATTATACAAATAAATATTTTCAACTGTGTCCATATTCTCTATCACCCTAATGTATTCCTCTCTTTTGGGAACTTTAATATGGACTAAATCATGTGATCCTATTAATTAACATCACAACTTCTCAAATGGATTTTATATTTTCAAATTTATAATGTGGGTATTAAATAAAAGTTTTTTCAAAATAATGAAGTAATTTACATATCATCGACATTTATCATCTCTTACACCACACATTTATTTTGATAACCAATATATATATTTTTTAGGGATATATTATTAAATTTTATTTTTTAATGTAAAACATTATCAGTAGGTTTAACTTAATGTTCTCAATTTTTTTTTCAAAATTACTGCAACATCATCTTTTATTCCAATGATACAATAGTTTTATAAAAACTATTTTTTAGTTTCAATTCAATTTTCAACTTTATATAGAAAATTTTTATATACTTGGATGTTGTTTTTCATGAAGTCCAATCTAAATGTTCTTATTAAATACTATTTTTGGGTTATATTTGTGTGTGTATAAATGCTTATAATCTTCATAAAAATGTGTGTGACACCATTTACAAAATTTTTGAATCCCATTTTTCATTCCATGGTTTTTATTAGGTGATGAAAAACCCCATTTTCTATAATATAATTTCATGATATATTGAATGATGGATATCTTATGGAATAAATATTTATGGTTTTAATTATGTAGTAGTTGGAACCTATATATCTCTCTAATGAATTGGATAAAGATTTATATATTACGAGATAACGGGAAATGTGTTGTGAGGAATCAATCTACTATGGGAAATTGCTCAGTGAAGCCTGATCCACAAAGTTAAATAGGTGAGTGTAACCTGAACAACCTTGGGAGACATGTGAGTGAAACCAAACCCCCAATGGATAACATGTTGTGATTGCATATCCTTTATGTTATGATTTTATTCCATTGTTTTTTCATATTCTTTTAGTCTAAATCCTACTTATGTTTTGAATTATCATGAATTTGGATCAATGTTTAATTTGGTTATGTTTTATTATTGATATGATCATGGATCATTTTTATTTTTTCATACCCATATACATATAATTTTATCAGTTATGATCATTATTATTTATCACTTATATTCTCCTCATAGATCATCTAATATCAACCTTTAATTATGTGTTTTTCCTCAGGGCATGCAAATGGGTCTTAATTGTGAATTTTTTAAAAGGGGGTTTTGACTTGAGTTGTTTGGAGGAAATATTGACGATTGTTTTAAAATTAGTTTTTTATGTATCTAATCCTCCACTAAAAATAATATTTAGTTCTTTATTTTTTTTACTATTTATGAAATGGAAAAATTATTCATGTAAAATATATAAATAAATTTGATTATTTGTCATTGTTCAAATTAGATTTATTAAAATGAGGGTTTACTTATAATGGGGAGTAGATTAAATAAATTTTTTGAAAACACTAGTGACAAGACTAAGGTATAATTTTATGAATAGGATAACATAATTAAATTTTTGTAAAGTAGATATTTTTTGGCTTTAATATAAGTGAAAAACCTATCTGGATACCCAATGTAGATGCTAGCTCTATGATTAATATACCTAGTGGTAATAACTCTGATAAAGGAAGATTGGGTATTGAAACTATAGTCACCTAGTGCACTCCAATGAGGTCTAACTACACACATGGTTTGATACTTCTATGCGATGTTCAATGAAGAATTCCTATTCCTAATAATGGAAAATTATTATATATTTAATATACTATTAACTGATTATGATGTAGAACCTAATAAGAAAATTACCATGGATAACTACATATTGGAATAATAGAGTCATAGGTTGAACTGAAAGTATCATATATTGAAAATAAAGGTGACATAGGGGAAGAAATATTAAAATTAAAGTTTTCATTTTCATATTATTGATATTATAATAATATTTTTGGTGCTAGTATTTAGTTAAAATAGGACCATGAAAATTTATTTGAGAATGTTATGTATCTAGAAACTCCTACGTCTTATAAATAAATTATGTAGAATATAAAAATGCTATGTAATTTTAGAATAAGTATCTTATGAAGAAAAAGGAAATTTTCAAAGTCTCACCTAATGAAGTGAATGATATTTATTGATGATATTAGGGAAAATTCTAAAAGTTATGTGGATTATGTGCAACATCTAAGGATTGTTGTTTATTATTTTTGATTTAATGGTTTTGAAATATATATTAAATGGTATCAATAACATTGAAAATTTATTTCATGAAAAGGGAATATTTTTTGGGATCACCATTGAAGAACACATGATTGATTGATGTATAAATTTTAGCTTCATATATATAGAATCTTTTCCCGAAATAAAGGGCTGATTTATTTTGGAAAACAAAGTCAGACATTATTGGTAACATTGGTTTTGGTAATTGGTTAATAATATTTTAGGTTACTTTCATCATATTTTTGGGATTGAGGTACATATTGAATGTTGTGTGATTTTATGACCAAGAAGTAACACCGTTTAAGGGTAAAAAATATTGTTATTTCTTGTAAGAATTAATGGGTATTCTATGGTTTAATTTCTTTGAGATTCATATAGCCTTTATATTGGTATATTCTAGAGAATGTATGAGTAGGGTGTATAAATACTTGGGTATATTATTATACAAATGATTAATGTTGTTTGAGGAAAGAAAAGTTAATTAATATAACATAATTAAGTTGAATATATTTAATTTTTTAATTTATACCCAAAGTGAAAAATATTTTAAGAATAACCTCACCAACATTCAGCATTGAGTAATAATTAAATTTTATTGGAAACAATTTATTTAATGGGGTTTAATGTAATGACATGAGATTTTGGATCTATTAAATTGATACATTTTCGATAACTTGTATCAGATATTAAAAATATATGAATAATATAAATATTAGTAGATAAAATTATAATAATCAATTAATATAATTACAAGTTATTTTTTTTATTTTATTTATATTTCAATAATTTATTCCTTTTGAAAAACCATATAAACAAAGGGTATTTGATATAAATTATTTAAATAAATTGATCAAAATCAAGATCTTATTATAATATTTAATACTTATATTTAGAAACTATTATGTAAATATTAAATTATGTTTTAAAATTTATATGACATAATACTATATAGACTTCATGTTCAAAATTTAAATTTTGAATAAAAATAATATTTATTTATATTTTTAATTTTCATCAATATAAAAAAATAATTAATTTTTATAATTTAATTTATTATAAAGAAAATAATTTTTTAATTTATAATTTTAAAATTAATATTAGGATAAGATATTAAAATTTTCATAAAAAACTTATTATTAGGTGAATAGTTAAAAATAAAATTATTTCTATATGCATATTTTATATGAATATATCAGTAATTATAACATAAATAAATCTATGATACATTTTTCTTGGTAAAATAATTATTTATGAAGTAAAATGATATTATTTAAAATAATGTTATGAATTTATAAAACCGATGTTAAAAAACTTATGTAATATATTTCAGTAAAAACAGCTTTTGGTATTTTCTGTTAATTAATTATTTTTTTTATAAAATAAGTGATTTTTCTTATTTTAAGTCTACATGAATTATTTTTTTTAATAAAAAATAATATTATGAAAATAAAATAAATTTATAATTTTACCGTATACATTAATTTTAGGCTTAAAAATACACATATTTTATTAAACAAATCATTTTTATGCATTGTTTACACTAATGTTAAATGTGATTTGTATTGCATTAAAAAAATTTATCTAACAAAATTAATTTATTATTTGGAATAATTTTGTAAAAATTATATAATAAGATAAATTTTATTTTTTGGCATCAAAATTAGAGAACTTATGTAAAAATTAGTTACCCCAGTAAAACCAAAATTGGTAAAAGTGAAAACTCTAGGACTAAATTCTTTAAAAACCTATTTTAAAAATGAGTTAAAATGAATGGTTGGGGTATTATTGATTGTATGTAATCCTAAAACATATTAATTTATATTTGAGAGTATTTTTATTAGGGAAACATATGCTCTATTGATATTTATTTAAAATATTCACAAAACTGAAATTCACACCACTTGTAAAAGGGGCCTCTAACCACCTCTTCTAGAAAACTCAATGAATTTGGTTCCTTCTTGAAATAATGAATTTTTTACTACCTTATATTTTTTTCCTTTTGAATAATCATATCATCACAATTTATTATCTTAAGACCTCAATTTTTTAGGAATCCTCCACGGAAAACACATAGATTACAACGCGAGTAATCATTTTCCCTTTATTATTCTCCTTTATATCTTACATTTAAAATTTTAAATAACTATTATAAAACTAATTAAATAATTATTTTTCATGTACATAATGTTATTATTCTATTGAAATAAATATTATCCAATTTATACCATTTCTTTTAATAATAATGGAACAACTATTTGTACGTTGTGCAGACTACCGCATCAATGAATAGATAGATTTTGTGTTCTCCATTGACACTATTAATTGATTATAAGGGTGATAGTGAGAAAAAAATGATAATAATATAATATAATTATGATTATTAAGAGACATATTAAAATCCACCATGTCTTCCACTCATTATTCGAGAAATGAAATCATTAGCTGTACATTTTGCATAATATTTCCTCTGTGTAGTAACATATCACATTTTTTAGTTAGTTTCATTCATATTTACTAAAATGTATTAAAATATTATTCAAAAATATAAAATTATCAATATAATATCATTAATCTTTTGGAATAATGATATTATTCCCAAAATAAACCAGTTTCTTGACCTAGTGATCCATTAATTATGGTACATTCTGGTTTTGGTCGGTATGAACACCCACTTCAAAAATGATATAAAATAATATAATGAATGTATATTATAACTTGAATATTTATAATAAATGATATAAATAGTGATATATTTCTTTTATTTTTGGTTCTATAATAGTAATAAAAATATTATACAGATTCACTAAGATGTCATTGCTCGTTTGTTAAAAGTCACCGAAACATGCTCATCACCAAGTTCATATTAAAGGATCCTAACCGAAACTCCCATAAAATTAAGTTATATAGTGATAAATAATTATAATTAAACAATTATAGTAACTATAATGATATAAAAATGTTGATATATTAGAAAATAATGAATTTCGATAATGCTATCACAGAACAAGTTCAAAACGTTCAAGATTACTCACACCCAGTATTGAAAAAATATATAATTACTAATTTAAATACTTATAATGAATGAATATATATGTAGATTATAAATGTAAATAGCTATGAATATGGTTTAATATATTTTATTAATATAGTTATGTTTGTTATATAAGATCTTAGTGAACATTTGAAAATGAAATCAAACAAGGTAAGGGTTTCTTGTCTAAAACATTCATCCCTTAATTCATACATTTTTGTATACACCTTTTTTTGGAATAGATTTTATAATACCAAATTTATATTCTGTATCATGATCCTATTATTATTAAGGGTGATTAATGTTTCATTTAAAACTATATCCTTCTTGTGGTATTTATTTTGAATGTTTCTTACGTTGTAAGGGATTCATCAACTCAATTTCCATTTCATTGGATCATATATTTGATACATGTATATATATTACAAGAATTATTTTATCCTAACATACATATTTTTTATTTATTTTGAACTTATTTTTTAAATAAATTAATTCTCATAATCAATAACCACTTATCTGATAAAATGTTTCCTTTAATAAAAGTATAACATTTTGGATAGTAAATCTTATTATTTCCAATGAATTATTTATTCCATGTATGTATTCTCATTATCATAAATTTTTTTCTTTTATTTTGGGAATCCCATCATGGATTAATTCTTCATATCCTATTACTTTTAATAAAATAAATCAAAATATATTCTTATTTCTCTATTTAAGATGTGGATTTTGAATAAATGTTTTTTCAAAATAATAAAAGGTTTTATGAATCATGGATATATATCATATGTTTTTTCAAATAATTTCCTTCAATAAACATTATGTATTTTTCATTTATCATTTTTTGAAGTTTATATTTAAAATTTAAATGTATTCCAATTTTTTTACTTAACATTTTTGAAAACAATGGTTTTTTAAGACTCAACTATTGAAATTATTTTTTTAAAAATTAATAGTTTTGAAACGTTTTTCCACAATATTTCTAAAATATGATTTCAATATGATTATGTAATAATGTTTTATAAATTGATAAAATAATTTCTTAATAGCTCTTTTATGATTTTTTTCCATTATTTTCTAGACCCAACTCACTGAGGCCTACCTGGTTGGCGATAAAATGATTTTGACCACCCCAAGACTGACTCCAATATGCCATGGGATGGAGACTATCTCCAATTAAGAACATCCCACAAATGGGAGGAATTAGAATAAGTACCTATATGCAGAGACAGCCACCCAGACACTTTTCTGGGCCCATAAAATGATTAAATTTAAAAGAATAGAGTTGAATACAATGCTTACATACATCTAAGTCCCACCAATAATGTACCACATATTAATAAAAAAAAATTTGAAATAAAGACCACCAAAAAATAGATAAGATTGTATACTTCTCAAATCGAGTGTACATTACTAAAATGTAACACCAGTATGAACCTCTGTCTATCAAGGCTGAATACACCACCTGATCTCAATCCCCCTTAGGAATCATAAAAAGGATTGTTGTCTATATAAGATATGAAATGTGAAGGAAAATACCATGCAATGGTGAGTATAACATTACTTAGTAGGACACCCTAAAATCACTAAGAATAAAGTAAAAATAGTAATCCACTCATCAATAAATATTTATATTAACATGAGAGGGGGAAAATTTAATAATAAACTCAAATATACACATAACTGAAAACCAGTCTCAACCATTATCCTCCAATTCTACCCACCAAAAGATTATTTTCAAGAATACAAGGTAATTCTCATCAAGGAGGGATCACTCCACATGCTATGTTGTCTCTGTAAACACTCATTTGATAGGTGATTACACTCAATATTCAAAGATCACACTTTACAAATAGGTGATCACACCCATGGCCACTGGTGGATGTAATAAGACATAGTCGATTAATTTACATGATAGGGTATTAATTTCCCATGAATGGTGTTTATGATGATAAAAAAAAAATATACCAAAGATACGATAGATTATCCCACCCTAGGTCACATAGAGGGACACCACAAACTTTACCCAAAATAGAGATCATATAGGGGATCATAATCTTGTGTTTAGGATATAATGTGGAATGAAAAAGATTTTTTAATTATAATTGTTTCTTGAAAATACATGCTATATTATTTTATTTTAAAAAAACTATATCTCGTTTTTAATGAAGTTATTATAATGTGAAATTTGACCATTTGGATTCACCCTTTATATGGCTATTAGTTAATTATAACCATTGGTCAATATGATAGTTGGGAATTGTTCTATTGATAAAATTTTAAAAAATTCATTAGAGTTTATATGTTTAATTTTGAGAGAGAATAATTGATAAAAAAATAAGAGTTAAAAAACTCAACCATTAGAGTCTTTCTATTTTAATCCAATGTGCCAGAACTTGGGAGGGAGGTATATCACAATGTTTCTCCCTTTAACAAGCCCAAGACGAGCTACTATAAGTGAATCTTGAATGAAATCACCTATGGGGGGAAGTTCAATATAGTGGAGGTTACCACTCGGTTGATGTAAGCCAAATTTCCACATGAGTCTACCACCATAAAAAAACATTCATTTACGGAGTATGTGGTGATAAGGGGTTATGTGTGCTGACCTCAGTGTGTAATTAATTTTTTTAAATAAATATTTTTTCCATCAATTCCATTTAATGAATAGTTTTATATAATAACATTGATATAAAATATGATAAATTGAATTTTTAATTAAAGGTTTTACTTTTATGAAATAAAATAATTATTATAATAATCTAATGAATTATTAATAATGTTTATTTTAATTAAATAATTTTATTAAAACACTATTATTTAAAAATAAATGATGAAATATATTTTTTTAAGGGTGATAAATTTTATTATGCATTTTTAGTGGGCTATTAGTTAAGATAAATGAGGATTTTCAAATTTAAAATTGTAAAATACCATGGGTTTCTATTTTCCACAACCTAGGTGTAAAAGGAAACGTTTTTGAAATTAATAAAAAAATACCTCACTTTTTCTATAAATACCCAACCATTTCCACATTAAATTTAACTCCAAATTCTTCCTTCGTGATGCTATGATGGATTCAACACCCAATGAGTCCTCAAAATGTATCCTCAAGCCACCATGGAACTGATCCTCATATATTGGGAACTACTCTTCATGGTATGGGAAATCTCTACATCCCTTTTCCATTCATGTTTTCTTTGTGTAGTATATAATTCAAATTCCAAAGCTATGTTATTGTATCCATTTTTTTACTTTTACTGTATTAATGGTATTTTATTAATTATATACACATTTCCCCCCTCTTTTTACACTTTTCAAATACCATGTTTTATACCCGTTATGATTCCGATTTCACTTCTCTAAATTTATCTCTTCTCCTAAAAGTCCCCTTTTATTATCATTATATTAATACCCAAACCTATTTATTTTCCATGCGTATTTAAAAATATGTAAGAAATATTTTTTTATAATTTAATTTACATATATAAAACCCTCATTCCTTTTCCTTTGTTTATAAATTGCGTAATAATACTGTCTTTAAGAATTCTAAAACCCCAGGTTTTTTGTAAGAAAAATAATATATTAGATTCTCCACATATTATTTATGTAATATTTTATTATGATCTATGTGGATAAAATGAATTTATTAATTTTAATGGTTTTTCTATATATCTCTCCAATTCATCGGGTAAAGAATTTAATTTCTACAGATGACATGTTTTCTGATACTTTTGTGAATAACCATGATAAAATTTATGACACCTCAATGACAAACCGTGTTGATATAATTATGAATATATCATTTACATATTTAAGAAACATTTCCATGATATTATTAATGTTATTATTATTATGATATGCCTATTTCACATTACATTGTGATATTCCTCATGTTCTTCTTAGTATTTTTCAAGATCACATGTAAACATTTTCCCTTCCATTCCCTTACCAGGGATTATGCTCACCATTTTCGATGATGTATGCCACCAGTTTTCGAGATGTAGTAAAAGTACATAGGATGATCCAAAAATGAATAATTTCAATTGTATTGGAAGAATATTTTTATTTTTTAATTTATTATATATATTTTTCTATGAAACTAAACAATAAATGTTTCTCTATTTCTATGGTGAAAATAAATAGTTTATATAACAAAATGGTAGGACTCCATAGTTGATATCAAATGGTGGTTTGGTTATTTGTGGAAGTTAGTATTTGAAAACATTATAAATAACCATAAAAAAGTAACAAAATCGGAAAACATCCAAATATTTTGGTAAATTACTAAGTTGTATCTGAGTAATCGAATCATTGAATGGCTATGAGAAAATTGATGTGGATCTAACATAGATTTATCTAGTGGTAAAACTAAAAAAACTATTTGAGCTTGACTTGAATGTGAACTAGTTCATGAAAATGGGCTTTCATGCACTCCTGGTTTGACAATAAATGTGGATATGTTTGTTTATTAAAAATATATTTTTGATCTATTAAGGATGATTTATTGAAAATTTATTTATTATTAAATAATAATAAATTTAAGATTGATTTTTTAAGGTAAAAAATTTAATTTATAATTATACTATTATTAAAAGAAAAATGTTTCTCACTGAGGTTTTTTTACTTTTATAAAATGGTTAGAAATACAAGGAACCACATAAATGGTGAGTCAAATGGACCATGCGCTGATGACCCTCTGATCGAATATGGAATGGAAAAATTCCTGAGAATGATGAATCAACTTACTCGAGTAATGAGCAATAACTTGAATCATGTAAGGAGACAAAAAAACATGAAAGGAAAAACATTCCATTAATTATTTTGTGCATTAATTAAATCCTTTATTCAATAGATCTACTGAAACATTGATTGAAAAAAGGCTTATGTTTTATAGAAATGATCTTTCTACAATCTGTTGTTTAGAAAAATAGAAAGTCACCTCGATTGTGTACCCCTTAGAGGGAGAAGATGATCACTGGTATACAATGGTTAAATACACGAATCCAAGAATGGAAGTTGAAACTATAAATTAAGAATGGTTTAGTGGATTCATTTTGAGAAAACTATTTCCCCCATTTGATGTGAATTAAAATGGAGACGGAATTCTTAGAGTTGAAGAAGAAGGGAAATGAATCTTTTGGAAGCTATGACATAAAAATTACAAGAATTTATCACTATTCCTATAGCTTTTCCATGGATACAAATGGAATGGTTGAACTATTATTCTATGGACTAAGACCCCAACTACAGAAGAATCTTGCCAATAGTGACTATAAAAACAACGAGTAGATTTTGAGAAGTGCTATGAGGGTTAATTGGATTTCAGAGAGAGGTAGTGTCCCCATAAATTGAATGGAAATAGGAGATCAATGGATCCATGATTAGGGTGTAGCTTTGACAGTGGAAGTAGAGGAAATAATGTGAAACATTCCACATGAAATAAATGTGTAAAGAAGAATTTAGTAACATCTTTCTTATGAGTCGAAAATGTTACTATTGTGGAGTAGATGGACATATTTATTGGAACTATCATAGTGAGGTGAAGCCTCAAATTCTCAATGCAAATGAAAAAAAGGGAATATGGTGCATGCCCATTAAAAATTATAACACATCAAGTGTGGACATGTTGGGAACTTTGGTAATCACTTTCAAAATACAAAGTTAATGGAGGGGAATCACCATCAAAATTAGGATAGGCCAATGGACAATGGTCAGGTTTTTATATCATAAAAACTGATGTTGAAGCTCTAAATAATTTTGTGGAAGATACTATCATTATTCTATCAAGGATTGCAAGTACTTGGTTGGAATATGGTTCAAAACTTTTCTTTATTTTCCCCATGTTTTCAAAGAATATAGAATCAACCCCTAAATATATAGATATAGAGGTATCTTTCAGGACTCGTGGAGGGATTATACTAGCATAAACAGTGTATAGAAACACTAGTATTCACTTTGGTGACAAAAATATCATCTTAAATCTAGTATTTATTCCCATGATGAAATTTAACATTATACAAGGGATATAATGGATCTCAAAGTATAATTCTAATATCAACTACATAATCAAGAAAATCTCAATAGTTTTGAATTGACAACCTACAATTGTTTTCAAGGGAGAGATATATAGACCAGAAATTTTTCTAAAATAAATTATTGTGACCTTATTTATGGAAATGATCATTGATGGTAAAGAAGGAAATGACATAATAAGAATATAAATTTCCCCCATAATTGGAGAAAAAATTAATTTAATTCATAGGGAGTTACCTAGATCACCCCAAGAAAGAGAGGTAGAGTTCACCATTGAACTCATTCCTAGATCCACACCCATATCAAAAACCCCTTATAGAATGAAAAATGTTGATATGAAGGAATTAAAGAAATAAATTTAATATATTATGGAGGACGGGTGTGTAACACCATGTGTGTGACCTTGTGAGGCACATATTCTCTTAGTGAAGTGGAATGATTGAGAAATGTTTCTCTAAATTGATTATAGTGAACATAATGGGATCATAGTAATGAATAATTACCATCTTCAAAGGATTGATGATTTATTTGACCAGATTTATGGGGATCAATTATTCTTAATGATTCATCTTCGATCCGGTTATAATTAATTTATGGTGTTGAAATAAGATATTCAAAAGACTAAATTCTGATAAAGATATGGGAAATATGAGTTTTTTGTTATTCCCTTTCTAGAACTATTTCTCCTTCAATATTTATAAAATTGATGAGTAGATAATTTCATCACTACCTCGATAAAATTGTGGTATTTTTTAGTGATGATATTATGGTATATTCCATGATTCATGAGGTGCATGTGGATCACCAATGGGTTATTTTGAAAACTCTAAGTAATGAGAGGATATTTGGAATATCAAATAAATGTGAATTTTTGTTACAATAATTGTCCTTCATGGGAAGTATTATACCTAATAAAGGAATCACAGTTGACCATGCCAAAAAAAGGTTGTAGAGGTGTGGCCTCATCCTATAATAGTAATTGAGATTCATAATTTTCTTTATTTTGTATGATATTATAGTAGTTTTATGAATCATTTTTCCTGAATTTATAATCCAAAAACCAAGTTGACTCAAAAATGAGCTATGTTTAGCTATAAAAAGGATTTTTAAGAAACCTTCCAAGATATAAAGAATAGATTGGTTAACACACCTATGTTAACTCTACCCTCTATTAGAGAGTGATTTGTTATTTTTAGTGATTGATATATGAAAGGGCTTGGTTGTGACCTAGAGAAATATGAAATTTTTATTACTTATTCATCTAGATAGATAAAGCCTCATGAGATGAATTATCGTAAAAATGACATGAAGATATATGAAGTTTTTAAAAAAAATATTTGGAGGCACTATCATTATGAGGATAAATGTTTTATATACATAGACCACCAATTTGTGAGGTATATTTTCACACCAAAGGAATTGAAAATCAGATAGAAGATATGATTGAAACATCTTAAATACTAACATTGATGAATTTATTAACATCTTTGAAGGGAAAACAATGAATCTAATACACTATGTAGGGATGACCCTATTGTTCTAACAATGATTAAGATTAAAGGATATCCTTTGATCAAATACCTAAGTAAAATGAGAAATGTTTATCATATAGTGGGGTAAATCATCAACCCTATCTCAATTGATTTGTTAACCATCATTACTAAATAATATCAAGAAATATTAAAGAGAAGATAATTTGGTACAGTAGAATATTGAGGATGTGAAGAATGGTAAGTTTATTGATCTCAATATTGATAAAAAATGTGCACTAATATTTTATACAAGACTATGTGTTCCATCTATTCCAAAAATAAATAAGGATCTAACAGATGAATTTCATAGCTCTACATTATCTATACATTATGTAAGTATGAGAATGTATAGTTACCTTAATGATCATTATTTTATGGATAACATAGAAAGTGATATTTCCATACTACACTACAAGGTTCCTGGTGTGTTAACAAGTGAATGCAGAGCAAAAACATACTAAAGTCATGTGACAACCAATAACCATACTAACATGGAAGAAGGAAAATATCATTATGGACATTATCACAAGTCTCATAAGAAAATACAAAGAAAAAAAATGTAATATGGGTTTTAGTGGACCATATCAATAAAAATTTCCATTTTATATCTATACAGGAAGATATATATCTCGAAAAACAATCCATGATTTAGGTAAAGGATTTGATGATGTTACATTTTCTTCCACTAATTATCATTTTCTATTGTGATACAAGGTTCACATAAATGATCTAGAGAAGTATTATACATTCTCTGTGTACCAAATTGAATTTTAGTACATCCTATCACCCCCAAAATAAAATAATCTAAAAAAGTAATATTCAGACACTCAAGGGAATTATTAACATGATCAATATAAATTTATGGTTGATGAGATTAAAATATCCCACTATCTAAGTTTTCATAAAAAAACATGTTCTATTTGATTATTTAAATAGATCCCTATGAAGGTATACTTGGGAATCTATGTGAAACTCTTACTTGTTGGGATGATGTTGGTGAGATATTGTTTCTTTGGACTAATCTTGTACAATAGATGACATAAATGGTTCATGCAATCCAACAACAGATAAAGGATTCTCAAAGTTAGTAGAAGAGCTATGTTGAAAAAAATCAAAGGGACTTGGTGTTTAGTGTTAGTGACAAAGTCTTCCTTACAATATCACCATTCAACCGTGTCAAGTTGTTTGGAAATAAAGGTAATCTTATCCCTTGGTACATTGGCCACTACGAAATTCTTGATTATATAGGAGTAGTGGGATTCTAGATTAAACTTCCACCAAATCTATCTGATGTTCAAGATGTATTCCTTGTATCGTTATTGAGGAAATAAATACATAACCCTTGGCATGTACTAAGTCATGAGTTGGTACAACTGGAACATAAACTCTATTTTGAGGAGAATCTGGAGGATATCTTAGACTATAGAGGAAAGGTTCTACAAAAAAGGCTAACCACTTTATCAAATGTTTATGTTGAAACATAGAATATAAAGAACCGATGTGAGTAATAGAAGAGACAATGAGGTAGATGTACCCCCAAATTTTTCAGCTAAGGGAACGAGTTCAAGATTTAAGGACAAATTTTCTGAAATGGGAGAAGAATGTACCAACCCATACCTTTTGAATTATAATTGTTTCCTGAAAAGTGTGTATTATATTATTTTAGTCACAATAAAACCATATCACTTTTTTGATGAAGTGAATATAAATGGAAATTTGACTATATGTATTTGAATATTTTATGAACATTGATCAATTATTCCCATCGAAAAAATGGACATTGGTAACTATACTCTTGATGAAAACATTTACATTATAAATAGAGTTTTTAAGTAAAATTTTGAAAAAAATAACTTTTACAAAAAGAAGAGTCGACGGACACAGCCAGTAGACCCATTCCATTAGAATCCCATATATTGTAACTTTTTAGGGACATATAATCTCTAGGGTTTAACCTTTACCATGCCAAAGATGAATTTTAACAAGTGAGGCTTGAATGAAATCACCTATGGGAGAAGATCATATTAGTAGTGATTACTGCCCGAATGATGTTAGTTGAGCCACCACATTAGTCAAAACCATCATAGACCTTACTCTTATGGTGTAAATGGGTTTAATAAAGGGGTATATGTTACAAAATTTTTATGTAACTCCTTTTTTAAGATAAAATTATTATTCCATCAATTCCATTTTGGAATAAATTCTCTTAATAAAATCGAGATGGAATTTGATTAATTGATTTTGTGAATATAGATTTTACTTTTTAGAAATAGTATAATTATAATAAATTGTGTTACTATATATAATTTTTATTTTAATTAAATAGTATTATTAAACAACTCTTATTTAAAAATAAATGATTAAATAGTTTTATTTTTTTATGTGTCTGAAATTTTACTATGTATTTTCAATTCATAATATTTTTTAATAAATAACATATTTATATTTAAAAGATAAATTAATAATTTGTAGATAATTCCTATGATAAAATATATATTAATTTTTAAATTATCATATAAAAATTAGGTTAGGGTGTGTTCAATAGAATTTTCTAAAATACAATATTTTGTATGAATAGTAAAAATATTATTTGAGTTTTTTGGTATGTTCAATGACATCATAGTTTTTTTAATAATGTAATAATTAATTAACCAAAATAGAAGACATAAATTTGTGTTTTTTATCAATATCATTTATTTTAATATATTTTAATGAGCTTCCAAATAAATAATTTAGTTTTCAAATTTTTAAATGGAAACATCATCTTTAAAGATGTTATTTTGGGAAATCATTAATACTCCTTTCCAAAATAAGTATTATAAATTTATTAAAGAATCTTGAGGATTAAAAAGAATAATTTTTTTACATGATTCTAATATTGTGTTCAAATACCATAGGCAAGGCAATGATTTTTCATTTTCCATACCCTTGGTGTCCATAGCCAAAATTTAGAAATTAATAAACAAATCCCATTATTTGTCTATAAATACCACTAATTTCTCTATTTCATGTCACTTACCATTCTTCATCCATGAATATTTTATAGTTTTACCTCCCAAGGAGTCCTCCCAAGGAGTCCTCCTAAGGATTCATCCCAAGGTTTCCTCAATAACTCCATGTCCAGATTATCATGTTTTAGTAACTACTCTTCAAGGTAAGGGAAATCTCAAATTCTATTTTCTATCTGACTTACCTCGTTATGAGGTATGTATTTCAAATTTCCATTCTATGTTATAAAATGATAATTATTTTATCCCTTTACTATATTAATTAGTATTTTATTAATGGGTGTTTCATACCCCCTCTCTTTTTACCCTTTTCTAAAACTATATTTTATACATGTTTTGCTGTCGTTTTTACATCTCAAAATTTCTCTATTATCCTCAGGAAATTGCATTTTATTTTCTGTATGTAAAAAAAACCATTTATTTTTCAAGAATATTCACCAAGATGTTAAAATTATTTATTTGATTCTAAAATTGACATATAGAAAATGGTCACTCCCTTTTTGTGGGTTATAATGACTTAAAGATCTTCTCTTTAAGAACTTTTTAAAACCCAATGATTATTATATAATGACCATTTAATATATTATCCATAGGTTATTTTTGAATTTTTTTGTTATGATATATGTGTATCACATTAATTAAAACATATGGAGGGTTCCCATTTATAGTGAACCAATTCATTGGGTAAATAATTTAATCCTTATATATGACATGTTTTATGATATATTTGTGAAAAACATAGAAATTTTTATGACACCTCGGTGAAAATACTTGGTGATATGATTTTGAATGTATCATTTAATTGATTTATTGACATTTGAATGTTATTGTTAATGTTATTATTATTATAATATTCCTTTTCACCATTATTTTAGGTCATTCCTAAAGTTTTTATTTATATTTATCAAGATCACATTTATACTATTTCCCAAACTTTCCTTTACTAGGCCTTATGACCACCCTTTACATTGATGTATGTCCCCCGGTTATGATATGAATTAAATTTATTTAGGATGAACCAAAAATAAATTATTTCATGTGTATTATAAAAATATTTAATGATTTAATTTTATAGGTACTTTATTCTAAGAAATTAAACATTAAAATATCCTATGTTTTTACTATGTAAATGAAACATTTCTGTAATAAAAAGGTGTAATTCAATATATTTTCATGTTGTTCCCCTACAGAGATGGACCAAGTTACCATAATCAACTGAACCTAGTCTATACTAAGGAATCAAAGGGTTCCAAGTTATCTTAGAGAAAGAACGTGGCATGTATAGGGGGAACATGACATGTACCTCTAATCTCAAACCTACATTTTTCCATTCCCATGATACTCTTCCTAGGATCATGTATACATAGATATAACCATTTATAATGGATGTTCTCATGTACTATCCATGATTGAGTATCTGTTCGTGGTTTTGTATTGTACTTGTTCATGTGTGCCGAGCCTTGTTAGTTTCTATGTACCCTCTACAATAGGTGTTGAGATGCCATGGGATGGTTACACAGAATGTGAAAAGTTTCACATAATTTTTAGTATGTAATTTTCTTATGAAACCCTACTTATAAAACATGGGGACCTACATGAAATATTTTATTTGGTTTTATTCTGTGTAACGGTGGATTTTTAAGAATCTCGTGTCTCTTCTCTACAAATTTTGATTCCCCTATTTCCATTGTAAATCATGCCATGATATCATGGATTTAAGGATGAACAGACATTCCATCACCACTCCTCATATTATAGACATCAATCAGATGTAATCATATTTCCTATCCAATCATCATAATGAGGAACCCAAGATACCATTGAAAACTATCGATCCAATCTTGATCTATCATCATACCACAAAGTCATGTTGTCGATCTCTATTCGGGACCACTAACATTGATTTTATGCCCCATAAATGTCATTTCAATGATTTCACACCATGAATATATCAAATTACTAAAAAAATTAAATGAAAATGGTGATGGAACATATAAATGGGGTTGAAATCCATAAACCATAATACAGGGAATGAACATACCCAAACCCAAAATCACGATCGAATAAAAAGTAAATTTATTAGAATAATTTATTAATGTTCATAATGGGATAAATAAATTGGTATAAATATATATATAATATCATCCTATCTTTGGTTAGATCAATCAATGATGAATATCTTTTGAATGTCGATGTCTCTAGAGATCTCTATAACCACCATTAGAAAAAAAAATATTCTAGATCGTGATGTCAATACATTTTAATTTTCCAAGATTCCCCCAATAACTCCACTAAAAATAAAAGGGTTGTATAGATAACCATGTGATTTGGGTATAAGCGTATATTTATATAGTATTCTAGGTTTCTATTTCTAAACGTAATAAAATAAATAAATAAATTTATTTTGTTATTTGTGTATGTGACATTTTTTTAACAAACTACTGATGTTAGAAAATATTATGTTACGCCTAGAAGAAAACATTCACTATGAACTCAACAGGGGTCTTAGATTTATTACAGGAGACTTTATTTGGGACTTATTACACAATTTCATGACAAATTCATGCATGTGATATTAATATATTTAATATTTTTATAATATGAATACCAGACTCAATGGCCTCAGAATCTTTTACCACCTCAATGGATGGATCTAAAAATAATACTAGATATATTTATATTCACTACATGAAAAATCATAGATTTTAAATTCTCCCAACGCTATGGTTTCTGATCATGAAAATAAAAAAAATACTACATGATAAGACATGGGTACTAATCTCGAATTGGGGTCTCCCACTCCCATGGGACGTCACAAAGATTCACATGCTTCCACCAGACACACTCCAAGGAAATCACTCACCCACTAAGGATATTATCCTATGGAACCTCAATATATACTAAGTACTTTTAAATTGTATCCCAATCATTGATGTTCAACTCACACCAGTTGATAAATCATGATGGGACACTCAAATACCTCTCTAATTATGACACATTGAAGATGTAATTTACCCAACCTAACTGTGGAGGTAGGAATAACTGGTATTAAACCTCATTGAATATATTCAATATCTATAAAGGTCTAATGAATCACAAATATTTATTGCTTCATTAGATAAATCTTCATAACTATAATCATGGTGAGACCATTAGGGAGACATTAACTCTCACCTCAACGTCCAAAGGAATATATTTTTGGTCCGCATAGGACTTCATACGACATTGGGAAGTCTTCATATACTTTAATATAATCTATACCTTCTCTATCATAGATTACATAAAATTTGGTCCCATCAGTAATAACTGACTTGGATTAGTCCAACATAGTTGTGACATATAGTGTTCCCCAAAGAAATCCTCGAATTGTGTCATACTAATGGAGAAATTTTAGCTATTTTTGTATAAAAGTTCATCAGAGGGTAGGTTTTCCTACTAAATATTGCCTAAGCCAAAAATTAACATCCACAACATGTCCTTCAGGAAATAAATGGTCAATTATGTATGTCTATCAGTCTTGTGGTAAGACGCTATGCTCAAGCACAATTGGGACCCAAAGGACTCTAAAAATCCTCTCCATAATCCCAAAGTTAAGTTAGCATCCTGGTATAAATATATCATAGAGGTAAATCCAAGGAGATGTATTATCTCTTGTATAATATAGTGACCCATGGGATCTACTAAAATAGTCCCTCAGATAGCTAGGAGGTGGTATGACTTGGTGAGTAAGACTAAAATCACCTATACATAATCATGTCCCCTAGAAGTATGTAACGTTCCGGTTCTAGAAGCCACATAATGGGTGCCCCGAACCCGGTTGGTCACATGACCTAAAAAGCATTTCCACAAATTCCAGAGGCTGCCGACTAGTAGCGAGGCCCTATGTCTGATAGTAGGAAACCTATGCCCTCATTTGTCAAAGTGTATCATAGTGGAAAAAAATAAACATACCCAAAGTGGAAATTGTAAACAATACAGAGTTGAAATGACTACGGTACTGAAGCAAAATATACCAAACATTTATTAATATATAATGATGCAATATGTCCTATTTCTAAGAAAGAAGTAAAAAAACAGTTACACTGTAATCAAATACTACAACGCCTCGACCCAAGTAGCCTAGAGTCAGTGTATTATTACTTATCATTGGCATGATCATAAAAGATCAAGTCTCAAAAGACCAATTATTTTAGTAGCCTTGGAAGTACTAGATACATTAATAAGGTTTACATTAAATCATAAAATGGAAAAATACAACAACATTGTTTCCTTAGATAACCCTGAGATCCCATAGACTATCCCTACAGGTCAATCATAATATACTTCTTCGCATCCTATCCAAAAAACATAGAAAGGGGGGAGCTTAGATGCTCAGTAAGGATAAAAATATATCGAAAACATTCATAAATAAGCATAAACTTTTAAAGCAATGTATAAGAAAAAAAACAAAAGCCTTTTAAACTTGGACTTCAATATAATATAGCAATGATAAAATCAAATAATTCCATTTACTTATTCACATGGATATTCTACTTGTCAAATAATCACAAGAAATATCAATAAATAATTTTATAATGATGGAATGCATAATTCCAGGCCATCAAAACCACATATTCAAGGAATTATGCCAAGACTAAAAATAAGATTTTGTCAAGGCCTTATGCCAAGACACTAGTTTGTCTCACGAGACCTACCGATAACTCGAGGAGCTATATCGGGCTCCACCCATCACTTACTATGTCCAATGCATTCCTCATATGAAAAGGATTAAACATAACATAAACATTCGTATTAAAAATATCATACGAAATGTAAATACATTAACCATAAACCGTGAATGGTATAAAAATAACACATCCAAATTCAAAAATATCGCAAAACCTTCAATACAATATAGAAGTATTGTATCATAATAAATCAACTTCAAATATGTTTAAAATCCATTGAAGGGTGTTGATATAGATTATAATGATTTGTAAAACTCTTTGTGAAAAATATACCTTTTTCATAAAAACATTTAAAATTCACACAATTTATAAACAAAGACATTTAAAGACATTTATGAATCAAAGTGTACCATACAACTTTGAAACTTTTGAATGGAATTAACATGTTAAAAACATTCTTGTCCATATAAATAAATCCCTAAAAACCATTTTGAAAACATGGACACTAATGAAAATGATTTATAAGAATAAATATTTAAATAATTTAAAATGGTGATATAGTTAAAGATTCCCTTAAAATATTCCTTTTGAAAATATTTTTATGAATCATGGACATTGATGATAAAGAGGTCCCAATAGATTCTCACGTAAAACCAACCTCAGATAATGAAGAGATTGTAGAATTAACACTTACCCTGTACTTTTCCTTGGTAGATGGTAGGTTAACATCCTATATAATGGTGAAATAATTTCTATTAAATTATACAATAATCATATACATTAATATGATATCCTATATGATCTTTTAATATTTCTTTGTTAATAATATCTTAGTATTGTCATCGTTCCGGGTGTTAACTAATTCATTTTCCTTTATATGATTTGTTACATAAGTAATGTTTTTTACGGATAGGATGTATCTTCTTCAATTTAATAATTATATTAAGTATTTAAATATTATTTTTAATCATCTAATGAAAATTAGTTTTGAATGGATTCGATGGGAAATGAATCTCATTGCGTTCTTGGAGACGGTAATCCGTACGTATGAATGAGCGGTAATATCATTATTTTGATATTAAAAAAATATATAATTTCATGGTATATCCTATATACAGAATCATTGTCAGGTTATATATATTATTTACATCAATTACACATCATTATTATACCCATCAAAATAATAATGTATTGAATAACAATTAAACCACGACGTGGAGATGGTAAGCCGTACGTACTCACGTATGGTGACATGTAATTAAAAGGAAAGACATAATAATGAATATGGTTGTACCATATTTATAATAACATCACATTATATAGAAGATACTGTAGTTATTATTTTATAATGTAAACAACAAAGAAAGAGGAAGTGGAAGAAGAAATGAACTTAAAAGAGGTGATGAAATATTTACCTCTTCTTCGGGTTCTTCCTTTGGATTTAATCAAAAGGGCTCCTTAGGTTGGATTTATGACTAAAGGAAGGACTCTAGGATAAAGGGAGGAAAGTTGAAAGGTTATTTTGATAGGGGTTGAAAGATTAAAAAGGCTTTGAAGGTGTGAATTTGAGGGAAGGGGGAGTTCCCTTTTATAGGAGGGGTGAGGGGCGCCCTTGGAAAATCTTGTAATATTATTTTATAATAAAATAATTTCCAGTTTCTAATGGCTCCAAAATGAATTATTCAAAGTCTAAGGTGGGTCTGGATCGAAACCCACTCAGCCAATTGGTTTTATACAGTTTTGAGTCACTATATTAACTTTATCTTTTAGATTTAACTCTTAGTTAAATAGTTTGACATTTACCATGTCTCTTGGTATTTTTATATTATATGGTTAATAAACATATGATATACTTCCAAGAAAACCCCAAGTGGTTCATTAATTATACACCTATCATTATATAAGTCTTTTGGCTGAACCATAGATTTTTAGTAATATAATATCAATTAATAATATAAAATTTGTTTTAAAACACTTTTATGTAACTTTTGACATTATTTGGTATTTTGTTTTTATTAAATTCCAAACAGCATTATTAATTCAAAACAAAATTCATCTAACCAACCCTAACATGTCATATTAACCTAAAAAGTTATTTTAATTCATTAAAAGTCTCAATTTACATTTATTTGGATATTTATAATATTAATTATTTTAATATTTCATTAATTAGGTAATTACTACATCATCATTCTGTCATAAATAAATTAACTTATTTAATGTCAAAAAAATATAGAATTATTTGGGAAATGGTTTTATCTTTCTAATGAATATTTATTGTCGAATTTATCTATTGTGTAACCCTATATTAGATATAGTTAAGTTATGAGACATTGAATTTTACACTTTTTACTCTTCTTTGAATTAAATAATAATAAATGTCCTAAGCTAATCCAAGTAGACCTAAAGGATCGTATTTTATTCCTAATGTTGTTTTTTTGTCTAATTATACTTATCCAATACAATTAGTACATGTGTTAGGGTAATAACAATATCATTTTTACCCTTAATTTCTCTATTTACTTTTAACCGTGGTAAATAAAAGTAAAAACATACTATTCCCCAAAAATTATTTTCATCTTATTGGAAAAAAATTTACTTACTGATATCAACCATGTATCTCAGATTTTTAAATTTCAACTCACAGAAGCGTTAAAATTTTGTTTTGTGTAAATTTTCAAATGCTTCTAAGAGGGGTAAAAGATAGTAAAAAGTTCAATAAAATTTTATATATCTAATATTATTACAAAATGAATCCAATGAATTAAATTGAGAATATATAGGTATTATGTATCTATTTTGACCTAAAATAATTTTAAATAAAATATTTAATTATTAAAATAAAAATTTGGTTTTTAACTATAACTCAGTGTTTTTCACTATTCATCAAAAAATAAAAGTATTCAGAAAAATACCTAAAATTCACACTTAGATAATTTTTATATTCTGAATTCAAAAATTTAATCTATTTTATGAAATTCAATACATATAAGTTTTATTTAATAATATAATATTAATTTCCATTGTCAAAACCAAAAACTGTGTTTTTTTGAAATAATAACTAACAAAAGATTTATACTTGTTTATGTTCAATTTCTAAGTGAAATTATTTCAAATGAATAAAATTAGACTGAATTGTTGAAATATAATATATTTATACTTCGAAACCATTCAAATTTATAATTTAAAACTATAAATTATTTTTATTAAAAAAAGTTTTTTTCAGTAAAAATATAGTATTTTTCACTATTTCCCCAAATATAAAAGTTATCAGAAAACACCAAAAATTTATTGAAACTAAATTCTCTTATCCCAATTCTAAAGAAGAAGTTAATTTTGAAAAATTGAAAATATAAAAGTTTCAAATACTGAATTTAAAAAGGGTTTTCCCTTAAAAGGAGGTAAAATTGCATTAAAAAGACTTATTTTATCTGAAAAAATGAATTTGTTTTTTAATTATGTCTAATAAACTCATAATATGGATTCTAAAAATATGAGGATTATATAAATTTAAAATTTTAGTTAATACTATTCGTAACCTTTTTTGAATGGCTAGTTTAGTAAGTCGTGGTAGGCTTGAACTCAGTGTTGTGTGTAGTTCATGTTGTTGAATTACCCTAAATAAATAACGTACAATGAAATCTTGGTGTGTTACATTATTACCCCTTAAATAAATTGTTTCCTCACAATTAGAAATTGTTCATCGAAAATAAAAGGTTGAAAATAGAAAGTACCTTTGTGGGAAAACCCACATCAGAAATTGGGTTAATAAAATTTAGTCGTAATAAGAGGAAAATTGGAGTGAAAATAGTCACCACAAAATAATGATCTCAATTAAGAGGACATTGGTGGAAATTAGAGACAAATAATTATAGAAAAAATGTAAATATTTATAGGGAGTGATTGAGGTCATCAGTCACAAAAAATTGTAGAATTGAGGGCCTCAAAGCCATCAATCTCTGATGATTTAAAATATCATCAGTTCAACAAAACATAAGGTATTAGGATAACACATTTTTAGTTTTAAGATCCCTTACCTAAATTTTAAGATTAGTTTTTTCATAGAATAAGAGATGAAATAAATATATACTTGACAAGTATAATTCCATCCTGTAACTAATTTCAACCACAAACTCATCTTTCACTCTAAAAGATAATAGAACGTAAAAAATATATTCTATTTATCCAATTCATATAGGGTTCAAAAAAATGAATTTATAATTCACCCATCAGACCATTTAAAAAAAGAAACTACATTATACAATCCAGGGACTTCACGTAGTCCAGTGGTAGGTGATAAATCCCAATCACACTATGGTTGTGGGTTCGATTCCTGCAGCTTTGTCTGACGCAACGGGTTGTGACACGATCTAATTGGTGTCCTTTTTATAAAAAATTCAAAAATAACCTTAATAATAGTATCCAATTTCAATCTTAATCCATTCCAACCTTTAGACTTACCCAAAATAATTCAATCCAATCTCACAATCCAAAATTTATAAGGAAGTTAAAAAAATAAAGATTCTTTTTTCCATATAATAACATGTGAACACCTTCATCATGTATTATTTTAAAACATGGTAACACCCTGAGTTACCATAAAACCTTATTGATTACATTTATGCTCCCTTATCATTTATACAATACTGGATATATTCTTTATATCCAAAAATATTGAATATTCCAACCATGATGAAACAAACAAACTCTTAATCAGTTCCAAAGAAGTCAATAATATCCAATACAATTTATCCAAACCAACCATCTCTTATTCCAAAATCACTACATCATTATTAGGACCATATTAAGGATTACATTTCCATCAACCACGTATGTTTCCAAAAATTGTTTCTTACTATTAAGTCATTTTCTTAGAACCATATAATCTCAATTCCTCAATAAAATAGTACTGCAATACAATCCTTATTTATCTCCATAATTTATATAACCAGTATATTATTGATACAACACTCAAATGAAATAATTCTATAATAACAACATAAGAACACTAGTCATTCCTCTTCATCTGAGGTAGTATCATAACTTGATTATTATCCAATAGCATCATTTATGGTATACTATGATGACTGGGACATTGATTCGCATAGTGTACCAATTCCTTGCAGATGAATCATTGTACATTTGAAGCTTTTGTCTTAACCTTTCAATCACGTACTTGATGTCCTTTTTCTCCACACTTATAACAAACTTCCATTCCCTTCAAGAAAGTTCTTGGGTGTTTCTTTCCACATTTATTTCAGGATGGATATTCAACTTTTCAATTATTCCCCTTACTTCCATTCCTTCCACTATGTTTTATTTCAAAAAAAATAGCATAAACTAGAATTCTTTATGAATCACAATAGATAAATCCAAACTTTTAAAACACTTAACATAAATTGATAAGTTTATGGATATAATCCATAATCATAAAAATGTTTTCATTGAGGAAGTATTTACTCATAAACCCTTAAAAATGGTTTGTAAAGAAAATGAGAATTATCCTAAGCATATACCCCAGGAGTGTCGTAACCAAGAGTGCAGCAAAGCCTATTGTTGTGCACTAGTTCCTATTCGAGTCTCGCTCAAAGTGGTGTTTTTGGGTTTTACCCTTAGATACATCTGTGCCAGATCCACCTCTACCTGATCGTATCCATAAAGGGATATATTTCTTGGAAAACTCACAAAATATCTACAATACCGAAATTCTAGGCTGTTATTCTATATTAATCCTTAAATTATATCTTAGGGTAATGTTTTGTAATCAGAGTTTATCGAAATCTAGATTCCAAGGTTTGTACTAAACTTTCTATGATACCAACTGTAACACCCCGACCCCAGAAGCATAGAGTCGGTGCATTATTACATATTATTGGCATGATCACTAAAGATCACGTCTTTAACGACCAATTAGTTTAGTAGCCTTAGAAGTACTAAATACATTCATATTGTTTACATTACATTATAAAATGGAAAAATAAAACAACATTGTTTCCATAGACAACATAGAGATCCCATAGACTATCCCTGTAGGCCAGTCATAATATACTTCTTCACATCCTAGAAAAAATACCACATAGAAAGGGGTGAGCTCAGATGCTCAGTAAGGATAACAATATAGTAAAAACATTCATAAATAATCATAAACATTTAAGGAAATGTATAAGACTAAAAAAATCCTATTGAACTTGATCATCAGCAAAATATGGAAAAGATAAAATCAAATAATTCCATTTACGTATTCACAAGGATATTCTACTAGTCAAATAATCACATGAAATATCAATATACACTTTCATAATAATGGAATGCATAATTCTAGACTTCCATAACCACAAATTCAAGGCCTTGTGCCAAGACTACAAATAAGTTTTTTTAAACCCTTGTTCCAAGACACTAGTTTGTCTCATGTGACCTACCGATGCATTGAGGAGCTATAGAGGGATCCACCCATCACCTACTAAGTCCAATGCATTCCTCATATGAAAAGGTTTAAACATAACATAAAAATTCATAATAAAACTATCATACGAAATGTCAATACTTTATTAATAAACTATGAATGGAATAAAAATTCCACATTTACATTCAAACATATCACAAAAACTTCAACATAATATCGATGTTTTGTATCATAATAAATCAACTTCAAATAAGGTTAAAATCCATCAATGTATGTTTATATAGATGAAAATTATTCGTAAAACTCTTTGAGAGAAATATTCCTTTTTTTCTAAAAAAATTTAAATGTAACAAAATTTATAATTGAAGACATTTAAAGACATTTTTGAATCAAAGTGTCCCATACAACATTTAATAATTTTAAAGTAATTAACATTTTAAAAACATTCATGTCCATATAAATACATCCTTAATAACCATTTTGAAAATATGGAAATTAATGAGAATTATTTAGAAGAATAAATATTTAAACCATTTAATATGACGATCTAGTTAAAGAGTCCCTGAAAATATTCCTTTTGATAATATCTTAGTTTTATCTTCTTTTCAGGTGATAAATGATTAGTTTTCCTTTATATTATTCGTTACATAAGTAATGTTTGTTATGGAGAAGATGTATCTTATTCATATTCAAAATGATATTACTTCTTTAAAAATTATTTTTAATCATCTAATGAAAATCAGTCTTGAATGGATACGATGGTGAATGAATCTCATCGTGTTCGTGGAGATGGTAATATGTACATACGTATAAGGACCCAGCCTTAAAACATTACAAAATCTGGAATTAAATGAATAATTCACATTGAGGATATTTTCTAGTTTAGAGTTTTAGGGAATTAGGGCATAACTATTACATATCAAAGATTACAAAGTAGACAAATCTACTCAGTTTCAATTTTTTTCACAAAATAAAAACTCTTGAACAAAAGATTCATGTCTAATACCTTCTTTTAGACATCTTTACATTTCATTGATCCCATCCTTGACCCTATTCCACATTATGTCCTGTGAAAAACATTTCAAAAATGTGGAATGAGCATAAAAAGCTCAGTAAGAGTTATAACAATACCAAAAGAAAACATTAGTCCATATATACATAAGAATTGATGAAATCACACTTTACTCATAAAAAATAAGCACTTTAACATACCTCATTAAATCATATGATTTATGAATAACTCATTGAAATCATAAGACATAAAGGTAACTTGAGGCATTCATAACATTCTTACGTAGGGAGTAACCCTGATGGTTATGTTTGGAATACCCATCACATTATATTCCCTAAATCTCTTTAGATAAACCTTAGCGTTTAACTCCTTCGTGTTACCCAATGCATTGGAGATCTATATCGGGCTCACCCACCCTTAGTTTATCACGGAACCTCCCGATTTCATCCACATTTCCCAAGAACCAAAAAATAATAATAACACTTAAAACATGCATAAAATAAACATAAACTTTCCACATTTCAATCACAAGAGATCACATCATGATATTATCATAAATAAAAACATCTAATAAAATCATTAAAACTCTATGAGAGAAAAATCCCTTTATACTTTGAAAATATTAGAAGAAGACATTTAAAAGATATTTTGGAATCAAAGTGTCCCATACCACTTTGAAACTTTTTAAAGGGTTTTAAAACATTCATGTCCCTATAAATAAATCCTTAAAACCATTTTTAAAACATGGACAAGGATGATAAATGTTTAATAGAATAAATCTTTAAACCATTTAAAATAATGTTTTTATAAAAGAGTCCTTTTCCATTTTGAACATCTAAATTATAAGCCCCAAGAAAGTAGACCATTTTCAAAACAATTAAATGACTTTATTATAGACATAATATGGATATGGAATGTCAAAGGGGCTGTATATACACTTTATAAAATAATAAAAGTTTATATCATTAAGAAATGTATCAATGAAAAGAAATTGAGATGTAATCCCAATCAAGGGTCATGCCATTAGAGCAAGGATAAAGAAATGACATAATTATGTGTGATAAAAATAAATACACCCAATATAAGTTGATACTCAGTGTAAAACAATCAGATTTTATCCACACATATTCATATCTCGACATAATCAATAATTAGAGTTTTAACACAAAGAATTGAAATTGGGTTAAGAAGACCCCTTACAAAAAATCCGACATCCTAACGGCGCCACTTTAAAATTTAGAAAATGAGTTGATGAGAGAGAAAATGATATCTCATCACTTAGACATAAATTTACATCAATAAGGATACATAAGAACATATCCCAACATAATAAGATGTAAATTAAAAGGCATAACAAAATAAGTCTTTTAAAAAGAGGAGGGTGAAAGGTTCCCTTACCGATTTGGGTAACTTTCGAAACGTTCACCCCATGTAAGAAAGACCGTACAACGTTGATGTAAATACCCATAAAAAAAATTATATTACAAAAAGAGTAGAATAATGGGCAGTACATACACCACTCAAAGGAAATAGTGGCAAATGTTTCATAAATCTCACGGGAATAAAAGTGAGATGAAAAATCTCTAACGAAAACTCGACAGCCTAACAACGCCACTTAAAACATCCAAAACATGGATTGATGAAATCAAATAGGGTATCTCATAATATGAACATAAAATGTATAGTAAAAGGAATATAAAATAACATCCCCCAACATAATAAAGATTATCTTAAAAGAAATGTCATAAAAGAGAGTACTTAAAAAGAAAGAGAGAGGTAGGATCCCTTACCTCAAGTCTGACTTGTCTTGTTCGATTCTTTATATTCTTGAATAATAAACTTTTTTCAATTACTAATTGATTAAGGACCTCCATTAAAGTTTATTATTCAATTAATATCACATATTATAATGTTATAATAATTAGTTAATTATGTGAGTTCATATAAGACGTTTTTTGTCGATGTTCGGTACATGAGTCAAAAATGAACTTGTTTGAAAAGAGTTGTCCTTGTAGTTATAATTACACCATCTCCAAAATATTATTAATGATTTAATATCATATTTATCCAGTATATATTCATTTTACACTATTCCATAACATTTGGAGATAAAAAATTAAATGCACCGTTCATGGAGACGGTAGACCGTACGTACGCATGAACGCTACTTTCATTTCTTTGTCACATTAATGGAATTAAATCCAAATGAGACATATATATATATATTATAATTAAAATTTAATATATATTTTATATAGGTCACATTATTTCATTAATTTGATTTTTTATACATTCCATGTATTGCAAGAACGAGTCACATCACTTGAGGGGGCGATAGTCCACACTTCCTCAAATGAAATTATCGCATTTCCACAACATGCAAAGCATAAAGGTATGTTTTAAATGTAAAATAAAGAATCATAGATGGAAAATAAATATAATAAATATAATAAATAAATATTGTTCCATCATAATTTCCATCATGAGAGGTGGTAGGAGAAGATAGAACAATCATCATTTCATGAGGCAGTAATTCGCCATCCACCGAAACAGTATGTTCTTTAACCATTAGACGTAGGTGTGTGTAATTTTAGCTCGAATTATTCTAATAAAAACATCCTATTATATTCTATATACTGGTGTTGTTACAAAATAAAGGAATAAAAAGAGTTTAGAGGGTTGGAGAAGCAAAATAATACAAAAGAACATTGGAGAAGACTTTACCTTTAAATTGAGTAACTCTCCTTGGTTTGGACCAATGGGTTTCTTGAAGAGAATTATGACTAAGGGAAGGCTTTTATGATGAATATAAATATGGGTATAGATAAAGTGAGCAGATTGTTTCCGAGCCAATGGATCGAGAGGTGTGGGTAAGGTGGTAGAGGTGGGGGCCTTTTATAAGAGGGAGGAGGGGGACTCTTGGAAAGTCAAAAAATGTTACTTTATTATATAATGCGTTTCGTATTTTAAAGGTCCCACAATTATATATTTAGAGTATAAGGTGATAAGGGTTTGAAATCCACTCATCCAATTGGTCTTTGAAATGTTTATGTCTTAGATGTTACATTATCTTTTCATTTTATTTAAATCGTTCATTAATGAGGCAATCACTGCATCATCACGGTGTCATACAAAATTTAATTTATTTAATGTCTAAAAAATAAAAAAAAAATCTATGATGTAGGAAATAGTTTTAGCTTTCCAATTAATTTTTATAGTATAAGATATAGTTTATGTAGACAAAATTAAAATTGTTTTACTTTGGTGTTACATACTTTGGTTACATTTTGATTTATTTAAAAATAATATGATAAAGGGTCAGTAACACACTAATGTGATTCCATGGAGTCCCAAGGTTGGAACAAGGAATACCATGGTCGGAAATGACACCACCAGTAGAATTAGGATACATGTTGGGGACATTTTATATTTTTATGATATTATTTTATTACCCTTACATACCCGATTACTAATTAAACACGATAATTAAAGAAAACCACCATCGTTACTATTCATAATGTCCACAAACAAAAGAGTCTTAATTACATAATTTGGACCTTCTGATTCCGAATATGGAATCCATTTTATAAAATTCTGAACACAGAAATTGTAGTAATTAATATAAAATAATTCCCATTGTCAAAACCAATGACGAGTTTTTAAGAAGTAAAATCTATCAAAAGATTGATTTGTTTTTACATCCAAATTAAAAGTTAAATTACATCCAATGAAAAAAATTGTATTAAATGATTAAAAAATAATTAAATTAAAACTTAAAACCAATTAAAATGTAAATCTAACTATATAAATAATTTGGATGAGAAGGCACTTTTGAATTAAAATGTAGTATTTTTCAGTATTCATTGAGAATGAACATTTGTCAGAAATATACCAAAATATCACCTTAAGATATATTTTATATACAAAATTCAAAAATGATATCAATTTTACCAAATTGAAAATATATAAGTTACATTAATTATTTTTATAATCAATTCCCACTGTCAAAACAAATAGCGTGTTTTTATGAAACATTATATATTAAAAGATTAACACTTGTTTATGTCAAATTTCATAGTGAAATTGATTCAAATGACCAAAATTAGATTAAATGGTAAAAATATATATTTATTACACTTTAAAAACCAATTAAAAATATTATCTGAACATATAAATAAATTATACTAAAAGGAGGTTTTGAATTAAAATACAACATTTTACACTATTCATAAAAAAATGAACTTTATCAGAAAAATAACAAAAATTTATACAAAGTAAATTTTGATGTCACGATTCTAAAACTTAATTTTATTTTGTTATATATAACATATAAAATTGTCAAAAGTGGATTTAAAAAGGGTTCTCCATTAAAAGGCGGTTAATCGACCATTTAAAGAATATTAGAATACTTACGCTTAAAATTGGATTCATTCGCATTTTAAGAATCTAACATTTATTGAATAAATGAAAAAATATTTGATAAGAATATATAATCACTGTTTACTTAGTTATATTCATTCTTTCCATTACATTGACTAGGTGATTACTACCATTTACAATAATATTATTTTATTATTAGCGTGCGACATATGATTTCAAAGAAACTTGTTGTTGCGTATTGGGTACACCATCAAACATAGCATCCCATTTTATGTAATATTAAGATTTTATTCACAAATATTAACATATATGAACATTTCATATTCATTATTTACCTGGGATGTTACATCCTTCCCCCATTTTGGAAATTCCATCCCCGTAATTTTAAAATCGGGCTTGGAAACATTATTCAAAGACCCACATTGGAATAGGATTCAATTAAACTATCACTTTAAAAGAAAGAAAGGGAAGTACAAAGGTCACCCGAGTTAACCCATACTGGGACTCAATGTAGGAAAACATGGACATGGAAGAGAAAACAAAGGGTCATGTTCTAAGAGTGAGTGATAGAAAACATGATTAGGAGAAAGTTAACCACAAGAAAATTACAAAGTTGTGATGAGTTAAACAAAATTTGATTCCCCAGTAGGAAAAGTTAACAGACAAGATTTTTGTTTTAAGTTAATTTTAATTGAGGAATTTATTTATGAGCTTAACTAAATCATAAGGAAACATACTTACTGGTCATGTAGATGTTCACCTCTAACTATATTTCCTACACAAACTCATATTTCCTTCAAAAGGCGAGTATTTAGGATGACTCGTCCACATTAAGAGTGCTATAATCCACTTCTAGAGAATTACCTAATCCACAAATGGGCACTATATATTTCCCATGTCTTTAGACCAAAACCAAAACCAAAAAAATGTAAGTACGAGATCATATAATACCCAAAAAGGATAATACTTTATAAAAAGGAAAATCTATTGTTAATCTCCAAAATTTGTCCACCAAAACCCAAAGTTCAACAAAGACCATTTGATAAACAATTTTCCATAAAATTATTCAAAGTAAACAAAACTAACATTGAAACCCAAATCATTGAAGGACTTGATCACATAGTCTTCCGAGGTAAATATTAACATTTATCTCCAAATAACATCCGGTTCTCTTAAAGTATCATATTGAAAAGTAATTAACCTAATCAAATATCCTCCATGATAGGCTAATAATTTCCATAGATAACCCAAAATCAACTTATTCCTGATTCATAAGATCATATAACTAAAATAAATTAGTTATACTAACCAGGGACTTCACATAGTCCACTGGTAGGCGATAAATACCTGTCGCACTTTGGTTGTGGGTTCGATTCCCGTAGCTTTTTCTGACGCGATGGGTTGTCACACAGTCTGTGTGTTGTCCTTTTTACAAAACTATATAATTCTTAAAAAATTCCCCAAAAAGAGATAAAATATTCAAAAATAAACATAACATAATTTAACCTCAATTTTACCTCATTCCATTCATTTTTCATCATATAGTAACCCATAATTACCTCAAAAGTAAGGATCATATAAACCCTAATGGTTAGAATTATAATTATTACCTAAACTTCCACATCGAGTTGGTTCTCTCGTACATGATGAATCAGAGAACTCACCAAGGATCAAGTGGATAATCATTAATCCTTGATAGTTGGTTCAGAATAACCACAAGACTCCTCATTGAATCCCCCATTTCATCCAGTCTCTTAATTAGAGAACCACCATAGTTTCCTTGAAACCCATTGTCACTTTGGTGCCTCCTAGATCCATCCATTTACTAAAACAAAAAATGTCAGTGTGAGTATATCAAAGAAATCATCATGTACTAATGAGGAAGATAAACACTAAGATATACATACTCATTCACTTTATCTAAAAATTGTGACTCTTTCTGAAATCCTAGCCATTATGGTAATGTCACTTATGCTTAAAGAATACCCTAACCTCTAAAGTTATCTAAACCTACCTTTGATTCCAACTATAAGGACCCAACCGTAAAACATTACATAATCTTGAATTAAATGAATAATTCACATTGTGGATCTTTTCAAGTTTAGATTTGTAGAGAATTAGGACATAACTATTACATCTCAAAGATTACAAAGTAGACACATCTACTCAGTTTCAATTTTTTTTTTCACAAAATAAAAACTCTTGAACAAAAGATTCATGTCTAGTTTCTTGTTTTAGAGAGCCTTACATTTCATTGATCCCATCCTTGACCCTATTCCACATTATGTTCTGTGAAAAACATTTCAAAAACTCGGGATGAGCATTAAAAGATCAATAAGGGTTATAACAATACCAAATGAAAACATTAGTCCATGTATACATTAGAATCAATGAAATCATACTTTAATCATAAAAAATAAAAAATTTAACATACCTCATTAAATCATAAGATTTATGAATAACTCATAGAAATAATAAGACATAATGGTAACTTGAGGCATTCATAACATTCTTACATAGGGAGTAACCCTCATGGTTACGTTTGGAATACTCGTCATAGTATATTCCCTAAATCTCTTCGGATAAAACTTGGCTTTTAACTCCTTCGCGTTACCCAAATCATTGGAGATCTATATCGGGCTCACCCGCCCTTAGTTTATCACGGAACCACCCGATTTCATAAACATTTCCCAAGAACCATAACATAATAATAACACTTAAAACATGCATAAAAAAAACATAAAATTTCCACATTTCAATCACAAGAGATCACATCATGATATTATCATAAATAAAAACATCTAATAAAATCATTAAAACTCTATGAGAGAAAAATACCTTTATACTTTGAAAATATTAAAAGAAGACATTTAAAAGATATTTTAGAATCAATGTGCCCCATACCACTTCAAAAATTTTGAAACGGTTTTAAAAAATTCATGTCCCTGTAAATAAATACTTAAAACCATTTTTAAAACATGGGCATGGATGATAAATGTGTAAAAGAATAAATCTTTAAAACCATTTAAA
The DNA here is from genome assembly GCA_963277665.1 of Viscum album. Taxonomy (NCBI): domain Eukaryota; kingdom Viridiplantae; phylum Streptophyta; class Magnoliopsida; order Santalales; family Viscaceae; genus Viscum; species Viscum album. The sequence continues at coordinate 719,782,774 of OY728135.1, forward strand.
ACAATGTTTTAATAAAGGAGTCCTTTTCTATTTTGAACATTTAAATTATAATCCACAATAAAGTAGACCATTTTAAAAACAATTAAATGACTTTAGTATAGACATAATATGGATATGGAAGGTTAAAAGGGGTGTATATACACTTTATAAAAGAATAAAAGTGAATATCATTAAGAAATGTCTCAATGAGAAGAAATTGATATGTAATCCCAATCCAGGATCATGCCATTAAAGAATGGATAAATAAATGACATAATTATGTGTGAAAAATATAAATACACCAAATATAAGTGGATAATAAGTGTAAAACAATCAGATGTCATCCACACATATTCATAGAACGACATAATCAAGAATTAGAGGTTTAACCCAAAGAATTGAAATTGGGTTAAGAAGTTCCATTACAAAAATCCGACAGCCTAACGGTGTCACTTTAAAATTCAGAAAATGAGTTGCTGAGAGAGAAAATGTTATCTCATCACTTGGACATAAAATTTACATCAATAAATATAAATAAGAACATATCCCAACATAATAAGATTTAAATTAAAAGGCACAACAAAATAAGTCTTTTAAAAAGAGGAGGTTGAAAGGTTCCGTTACCAATTTGGGTAACTTTCGAAATGTTCACCCCATGAAAGAAGGACCTTAAAACGTTGATGTAAATACCCATAAAAGAAATTATATTACACAAAGAGTACAATAATGGGCAGTACATACACCACTCAAAGTAAATAGTGGAAAATGTTTCATAAATCTCACGGGAATAAAAGTGAGATGAAAAATCCCTAACGAAATCTCGGCAGCCTAACATAGCCACTTAAAACATCCGAAAAACCGATTGATGAAATCAAATAGGGTATCTCATCATATGAACATAAAATTTACAGTAATAGGAATATAAAATTACATCCCCCAACATATGAAAAATTAGCTTAAAAGAAATGTCATAAAAGAGAGTACTTAAAAAGAAACAGAGAGGTAGGATCCCTTACCTCAAGTCCGACTTGTCTTGTTTGATTATTTATATTCCTGAATAATAATCTTTGGTAAATTACTAATTGATTAAGGACCACCTTTAAAGTTTATTATTAAATTCATATCAAATATTATAATTTTATAATAATTAGTTGATTATGTGAGTTCATACCAGACATTTTTTGTCGATGTTCGGTACATGAGTCAAAAATGAACTTGTTTGAAAAGAATTTTCCTTGTAGTTATAATTACACCATATCCAGAATAGTATTAATGATATAAATATCATATATATCAAGTATATATTCATTTTATAATATTTCATTACATTTGGAGATAAAAAATGAAATGCACGGTTGATGGAGACGGTAGGCCGTACGTACGCATGAAAACTACTTTCATTTCTTTGTCACATTAATGGAATTAAAACAAAATGATATATATATATATATATATATATTATAATTCCAGTTTAATATTTATTTTATATAGGTCACATTAGTTCATTATTATCATTCTTTATACATTCCATGTATTTCATGAACGAGTCACATCACTTGAGGGGGCGGTAGTCCACACTTCCTCAAATGAAATTATCATATTTGCACAACATGAAAAGCATAAAGGTATGTTTTAAATGTAAAATAAAGAATCTTAGAGGGGAAATAAATATAATATATATCATAAATAAATATAGTTCCATCATAATGTCCACCATGAGAGATGGTAGGAGAAGATAGAACAATCATCGTTTCGTGAGGCAGTAATTCACCATCCATAGAAACATTATGTTCTTTAACCATTAGACGGAGGTGTGTGTAAGTGTAGCTCGAATTATTCTCATAAAAAATCCTAGTATATTTAAGATACTGGTGTTGTTTCAAAATAAAGGAATAAAAGGAGTTTAGGGGGTTAGAGAAGAAAAATAATACAAAAGAACATTGGAGAAGACTTTACCTTTAAATCGAGTAACTCCCCTTGGTTTGGACCAAAAGAGTTTCTTGAAATGAATTATGCCTAAGGGAAGGATTCTATGATGAATAGAAAGATGGGAATAGATAAAATGATCAGAGTTTGGCCTAGAGAATGGCTTTACAAGTGTCGGTAAGTTGATAGAGGTGGGGTCCTTTTATAAGAGTGTAACACCCGAGACTTTTATGTTATATAAATCATCAAAGGAATCTATTTCTACACAACACTTGCATGGCTTGCTTTACACGAAATCACGACCTTCCTCGATAGCATGCGTCGTACGCAATACCGAGTTTCACTAAACAACGATATGCTATTAAAATATTATTAAAACTAGCCGTTATGAATAGTAATAACCACTTTTTGAAATTTTATAAATTTTATTTTTCAAAATGGACTTCATTTTTGGATTCATAATATCGAAATTAGCCAAGGGTGAAATTTTGGTATTTTTATGAAAACTTTCAATTTTTGATGAATAGTGAAACCACTAAGTGGTAGTTAAAAAAACTAATTTTTTCATAAAAACTATTTTTACCGCTTCTGTGAGTGGAATTTTGAAAATCCGACAGACATAGTTAATATCAAGGACTAAAATGTGGTTCAATGAGATGAAAATAATTTTTGGTGAATAGTAACTCTTTACTTTTATTTTCCACGTTTAAAAGTAAATAGGGTAATTAAGGGTAAAAATGATATTATTATTACCCTAACACATGTACTAATTCTATTGGACAAGTTTAATTCGACCAAAACAACCTTAGGAATAAAATATGACCATTTAGACCCACTTGGATTAGATTAGGACATTTATTATTAATTTCTTTAAAGAAGGGTTAAATAGTTAAAATCAACGTTTAATAAGTAAATCATTTTTAATATGGGGTTATAAATAAGATAAATTCGACTATAAATATTCATTAGAAAGATACAAATATTTCCTACATAATGGTATTTTATTTGTAATTTTTAGACATTAAATAATTTAATTTATTTATGAAACAACGATGATGAGGTAATTATATTATTAATGAAATATTGACATAATTGATGTTATAAATACCCATATAAATGTAATTTGAGACTTTTTATGAAGTACACTAATTTTATAGGTTAATATGACATGTTAGTATTGATTTAATTAACTTGTTTTGAACTAATTATTCTGTTATGAGTTTCACAAAAATCAATTACTAAATAGTGTCAAAATTGACATAAAATAGTTTTTAAAACAAATAATATATTATTAATTGTTATTTTATTCCTAAAAATCTATGGTTCGTCCAAATGACTTAGATACGGTTATATATATTAATAATAAACAACTTGGGGTTTGTTTGGATGCTTATAGTAAGTTTATTAACCTTATAGTATAAGAACACAAGAAGACACGGTAAAAGTAAAATTATTTAACTTAATGTTAAATCTAAATGATAAGGTTAAAATAGGAACCTAAACTTGTCTAAATTCTATTGGATGAGAGGATTTAGACCCATCCCCACCTTAGCTTCGAAATATATCAATTTGGAGATATTTAAAACCTAATTTGACTTTATAATAAAATAATAGTTTTAGTTATTCCAAAGGTGCCCCTCTCCTCCCTTATAAAAGGGCACCTCCTCCCCCTCTTGCTCACACCACATTGAGCCTTCAAGCTCGGCCAACCCCTGCCGATTCCTCCTATCCACTTCCCTAGAGACATCCTAGAGGTCCTGGTCTTCTTCAAAGACCAATTTTAGTGCCCTAAAAGAAGTTCTCAAAGAAGCACTTCAATGAAGTGGTAATGTCTGTTACCGAATCTTTCATCTTTATTTCTTCTTACAAATCTTCTTCATTAGTTTTTTCATTATGAAGTAATAAAATCAGTATCACTCATATAATGATATGTTATTATAAGTATGAAACAACCCTATTTCACCATCTATCCATCCCACGGAAAAAGAAATCACCGCGCGTGCGTACGTACGGAATACTGTCTCCACGCTGTTGTGTAATCTATTTTCCACCACCACCTTAATTGGATGGGAATAATGGTGTAAATAATGACTATATATGACTATTATAAAGTGATATTCTTTTTTAAATATTATACATACACTCCAATACAATTCCACTATTATAGGAACGATATCATCACTCGTGCGTACGTACGGAATACCGTCTCCACGATGTGAGGCGACTCGTTCTACATGATCTTCATTTCATAATGATTATATAAATGAATTGAATGAATGAATATGATATATATTACACTAATACCATTCTTTAAATGAGGTATCTATAACCTAAAGAGAAGAATAAGAATTTATTCGACAAAACACGCATAAGAACAAAAAGTTATAAACACCCGAATAACAAGTAGCAATGAAATATTACTACTAAGAAGCTAGGAATATGACCATATATGATATCATAAAAATAAGTATGATTCTGTAATAAGTAAATAACATTATTTAAATAATTATACAGGAGGTTTGGATACGTACAAAGCATATCAGACATAAGGTAAGGGGAAATATCACAATCTCATTTTATCTGAGATTGTTTGTACTTTGGTATTTACTAGGGTGTATTTTATCATCCACATCCATGTTTCCTCAGTATGTAATATTATTTCCATCCACCTACAATTGTTTAAATCCAATTTTACCCTTCGGTGAGTCATTAGTAAAGGATATGATAGGAATCTTTTGTCGTTTTTCGTACGAGGTACTTTTTGACTTTTCCGACAAAAGTACGAGAATAATGTTTTTTTAACTTATACGGCATGAATGGATTTTAAAAACATTATTTCCAAGAAGCTTCCTTTACAAGTTTTCAAGTTTATTTTTAATCAACTTCTTTTAGTTTAGAATTGTATGACATGTTAAGAAAGGAAAAGTGTTTTTGAAGCAGAAAGGATATTTTCCTCAAGAATGGAGTTCAAGTGTTTTATCAAAATTATTATCCATATAAGACAATAAAGGGTTATGTTTCTATCCCTATTATTAAATTGATTTGATTATGTTGTGATGGAATTATATTTTTATGAATTCCTTTATCTTATATAAATTGTTTTATGATGTCCCGAAGTTTAAGATTCCCATTTTTATTACATGGGTTATGCTATGATGTATGGTCTATGATTTTGTGGCACACATAAGAATGGTATAATTATGAGATGGGTGGGACCTATATCTCCCTCCAATTCATTGGGTAAAGATTTTATATCTCATGAGATAGACATGGCTGGAACGGTAGGTTATACCGGTTCAGTGAAACAGGACTGAAACGAGGAGTGAACTCAGTTCAGAAAGGGACTTTGTCCACTAAGATAGTCTTGGAAATGAGTCTTGACTAATAAGAAATGATTCTCTATGATTATGCGTGTATGCCACAAAGTTTCATGTTTTACGTTATGGATTCCATTTCACTACTATGATTTATCCCATGTTATGAAATTATGATCTCTTTTTCAGGTTAAGATTTCCAAAAGATATGTTCTTATGAATATGATGTGATTTATATTTCTTTTGTTTACCCTTACTGATCATTTGAGCTCACCCTTTTATGTTTTCTTTTCCCCAGGACATAATGAAAGGATTTAGGTTAAAAAAGAAGATCTTTATGGGAGATGTTGAAGATCTTTCACCATGATTAGAAGATTATATTCCGAGTTTTCAAAGACACTAAACTATTACGGTCCTTGTGTGTGTGTTTTTGTTATGTAATAAGTGTTCCGCAAATGTAATGTAATGTCCATGTACGTCAAGCTTCGGGTCTCTACAGTTGGTATCAGAGGAAAGGTATAGTCAACCTTTGGAAACTAGGATGCGAAAGCCGTAGTAAGAACCCTAAGGATAATTATAAGCATAGAACACAATCTTAGTGTTTTAGAAATGGCCATGAATAACCTAGAATAAGACCTTAAGTGTGCAATTTTATTCTTGATTATGTGGTTTTCCTATTATAATTAGTGTTTCTCACACTATTCTTCTTGGTTTAGTCAATGGCTGGAACCCGAAGGAACCGTGTTAATCCGGAATGCGACGGGCAATGCAATGATTGTCCCCCTGAGCAACCAAACGTTATGGGAGCTGGAATGCAAAATCTTGTAGCCATGCTCACACAACTTTCTCAAAATATGAATCATGCAGGACTTCCAAACGAGCAAAGGAAGGAGAAACATTCTGTTGAATCCTTCATGAGATAGCGTCCACCTTCATTCAGAGGGTCTACTGATCCATTAGTTGCTGAACAATGGATTAGTACTATTGAAAAGATATTTTCAGTTCTTCAATGTTCTGAGCATGATAAAGTCATCTTAGCAGTGTATCGTTTGGAAGGTGATGTTGATCAATGGTGTAATCTTATTAAGAATACGAGGCAAAGGGATGAAATTGAGTCCATGGAATGGGACGAGTTCAAGAACTTATTTTTCAATAAGTACTTCCCTCGTATTCTCCGAACAAAGACGGAGAAAGAGTTTCTTGAACTGAAACAAAAATATGATGAATCTGTTGGTACCAATGAAGAAAATTTTACAAGACTTGCAAGGTACGCTTCTGGTATTATTATCCAACCTGAGAGTAAGATCGGTTGATTCTTTAGTGGATTAAAACCAAGTCTTCGAAGGGCCTTAGCCATAAGGGACTTCAATAGCTTCGAGGAAATCGTTGGATGTGCTCTCAAAGTTGAGATGGAGATTGGAGTAACCCATCAGTCATATGGGTTTGATAAGAAGAGGAAAATGGAATTCAAAGGAAAATCTAAAGAGAACACTGAAAAGAAGATGAGCTTTCCCTTATGCTCAAAGTGTGGAAAGAAACATGGAGGGAGTTGTATTAAAGGGACAAGTAAATGTTTCAAATGTGGAAAGGAAGGTCATCGAGCATTTGAATGCCACGATGATGGGAAGAAGATGTCTAATTATGCAAACACAGGAATGGATACACAGAATGAACCTACTACACTTCAATGTTTCTAGTGCAAGGAGATGGGGCATTATGCTAATCAATGGCCAAATCCAAGGGTTGATGATGATGGTCGACGTCAACAAACTCTTAAGACTAAAGAAAAAGGAACGTCACATGCAATTTCTATCAGCTATGTGGAGTACGATAACGATGTGGTGAAAGGTACGCTTACCATCCACTCTAAAGTAGAAAATGTTTTATTTGATTCTGGATCCACCCACTCTTTTATATCTGAAGAATTTTCTAAGGGTATCATCGTATTACCTCAACAATTAGATGTTTAGTTAGCTGTGACAACACCTAATGTCACAACAGTCGCATCAAAAGTTTATAATTCTTCTCCGATTGAAGTATGTGGGAAAGTGCTTCCTGCAAATCTTGTGATCCTTCCTATAGTGGAATTTGATGTTATTCTTGGCAGGGATTGGCATTCTCTACATGGAGCTCATATCAATTTCCAAAGAAGGGAAGTCACATTTCATATTCCAGATCAATCTATGAACGTCTATCGATGCAAGGATGAACATAACCTTCCAGTGGAAATTCCTTATACCTTATGGGTGTTGATTCCACTAAGTGAAGGTTATTTATCTCAAATGGTTGGTTAGAAACTCACGATTAAGAATATTCCCATTGTATGGGAGTTTGATGATGTCTTTCTGGAGGAATTACCAGGTCTTCCACCAAATCGTGAAGTTGAGTTTTCAATAGAACTCGTACCAGGTGCTTTGCCTATTTCAAAGAAACCTTATAGAATGGCCCCAATTGAGTTGCAGGAATTGAAGAAGAAACTCCAAGAGAATCTTGATAAGGGATTCATATGCCCTAGTGCGTCACCTTGGGGAGCACTTGTTGTATTTTTTAAGAAGAAAGATGGATCAATGAGACTCTGCATTGATTATCGAGAACTTAACAAGATCACTATCAAGAACAAATATCCTCTTCCACGCATTGATGACTTATTTGACCAACTATGCGGAGCTCAATACTTTTCCAAGATTGATCTTCGTTCAGGGTATCATCAATTAAGGTTCAAAGGGGGGGATATACCAAAGATGGCTTTCCGTACAAGGTATGGACACTATGAATTTATAGTGATGCCATTTGGTCTTACTAATGCCCCTGCTATCTTCATGGATCTGATGAATAGAGTCTTTAGAGACTATCTTGATCAATTTGTGGTAGTCTTTATAGACGATATTCTTGTCTATTAAAAGAGCAAGGAAGAACATAAAGATCACTTGAGAATTATATTGAAGACCCTGAGAAAGGATAAGCTTTATTCCAAATTTACCAAGTGTGAATTTTGGCTTCAAAAAGTTTCATTTTTGGGTCACACAATCTCAAAATAGAGGATATCTGTGGATCCAGCAAAAATAGAGGTTATCGAAAGATGGTCGAGACCAACAACAGTAACTGAGATCCGATGTTTTCTTGGTTTGGATGGATATTATCGACGTTTTGTGAACGATTTTTCACGATTATCTAATCCACTCAGCAAGTTGACTCAGAAAGGATTTATGTTTGTCTGGACGGAAGAATGTGAAGAGAATTTCACGGAGTTGAAAAGAAGGTTATCCAGTGCACCTGTGCTCACACTGCCTTGTAGTGGAGAAAGGTTTGTGATCTACAGTGATGCATCCAAGAAGGGATTGGGGTGTGTTCTTATGCAAAATGATATGGTGATATCTTATGCCTCACGACAGTTGAAAATCCATGAGCAAAATTACCCAACACAAGATTTGGAGTTAGCTGCGGTAATCTTTGCATTAAATATTTGGAGGCATTACCTTTATGGAAAAAGGTGTGACATTTATACTTATAATAAAAGTTTAAAGTATATTTTCACACAAAAGGAGCTGAATATGCGTCAAAGAATATGGTTGGAGCTGATTAAGGATTATGACTGCTCAATCCATTATCACCCTGGGAAAGCAAACAAGGTGGCAGATGCATTAATTCGACAAGACCATGCCAGTTTATCCATGATGAGGATCACAAAAGATCCAATATTTATGGATTTACAACGGATGGATCTTGGAATTATAATGGAAAGGGGAAAAATCTTATCTTTCTCAAATGAATGTTCAACCATCTATACATGTGAATATTAAAGAGGCACAAAATGAAGATGTCGAGTTACAAAAGAAGCTGAGAAATGTTCCGGAATTCAACCTTGATTGTGATGGGATAATAAAGTTCAGGAATCGGGTTTGTGTTTCTCCCATCCCCGAATTAAAGATCGAGCTGCTGGATGAGGCTCATAGTTCTTCTTTCTCTATTCATCCTGGATGCACGAAGATGTATAGGGACCTGAAAGAGTACTTCTGGTGGGATGGCATGAAAAGAGATGTTGCTGAATATGTCTCTCGATGCTTGGTTTGTCAACAAGTTAATGCTGAGAGATAGAAGTCTAAGGGGATGTTACAACCATTACCCATACCCGAATGGAAATGGGAAAACATCACTATGGACTTTGTCACAGGACTTCCTAAAACATCCAAAGGCAATAATGCTATCTGGGTCATAGTTGATCGTCTTACCAAGTATGCACACTTCATTGCTATTAGAGAGGATTTCTCTCTGGATCAGCTTGCCAGGATATATGTAAAGGAAGTGGTAAGATTTCATCGCGTACCACTTTCTATTATATCTGATCGGGATCCGAGATTTACCTCAAAGTTCTGGCGAAGTCTTCAGCATACTATGGATACAGAGTTTAGTTTCAGCACTGCTTATCATCCTCAGACAAACGGTCAGTCTGAGAGAACAATTCAAACTCTAGAAGATATATTGAGAGCTTGCTCTATGGATTTAAAAGGTGGTTGGGATCAACACCTACCTTTGGTGGAATTTTCTTATAATAATAGCTTTCACTCCAGTATTCAGATGGCTCCTTATGAAGCTCTCTATGGAAAGAAATGCTGGACTCCAACTTTCTAGGATGAAGTTGGGGAAAGAAAGCTATTAGGACCTGATCTCGTTGATGAAATGGCAGAAAAGGTCAGATCTATTCAACAACATATAAGAGCAGCTCATAGTCGACAGAAAATTTATGTCGACAATCGAAGAAAAGACCTAGAGTTTGAAGTGGTTGATAAAGTGTTCTTATGAATATGTCCCTGGAAGAGGGTCATGAGATTTGGAAAGAAGGGGAAGTTGATCCCTAGATATATCGGTCCTTTCAAAATACTGGATCGTGTTGGGAAGGTAGCTTATCGATTGGTGCTTCCACCGAATCTCTATCAAGTTCACGATGTGTTCCATGTATCTCTCATGAGAAAGTACATACTTGATCCTTCACATGTACTTAGCTTAGAAGTTGTACCGCTGGAGAAAGATCTTTCTTATGAAGAACAACCGATAGAGATTCTAGATCATAGCGAAAAAGTCCTACAAAATAAGACCACTCAATTGGTGAAAGTTTTATGGAGGAACAACCAATTAGAAGAAGCTACATGGGAGCTTGAGGATATGATGAGGGAGAGGTATCGTCATGTGTTTGTTACAAAGTGACGAATTTCAAGGGCGAAATTAATTTTAAGGGGGGTAGAATGTAACACCTGAGACTTTTATGTTATATAAATCATCAAAGGAATCTTTTTCTACACAACACTTGCATGGCTTGCTTTACACAAAATCACGACATTCCTCGATAGCTTGCATCGTACACAATACCGAGTTTCACTAAACAACGATATGCTATTAAAATATTATTAAAACTAGCTGTTATGAATAGTAATAACCACCTTTTGAAATTTTATAAATTTTATTTTTCAAAATGGTTTTCATTTTTGGATTCGTAATATCGAAATTATCCTAGGGTGAAATTTTGGTATTTTTCTGAAAACATTCAATTTTGGATGAATAGTGAAACCACTAAGTGGTAGTTAAAAAAACTAATTTTTTCATAAAACTTAATTTTACCGCTTCTGTGAGTGGAATTTAGAAAATCCGAGAGACACGGTTAATATCAAGGACTAAAATGTGGTTCAATGAGATGAAAATAATTTTTGGTGAATAGTAACTTTTTACTTTTATTTACCACGGTTAAAAGTAAATAAGGTGATTAAGGGTAAAAATGATATTATTATTACCCTAACACATGTCCTAATTCGATTGTACAAGTTTAATTCGACAAAAAACAACCTTAGGAATAAAATATGACCATTTAGGCCCACTTGGATTAGATTAGGACATTTATTATTAATTTATTTAAAGAAGGGTTAAATAGTTAAAATCAAAGTTTAATAAGTAAATTATTTTTAATATGGGGTTATTCCTAAGATAAATTCGACTATAAATATTAATTAGAAAGATAAAAATATTTCCTAAATAATGGTATTTTATTTGTAATTTTTAGACATTAAATAATTTAATTTATTTATGACACAACGATGATGCAGTAATTATCTTATTAATGAAATATTGACATAATTGATGTTATAAATACCCAAATAAATGTAATTTGAGACTTTATATGAATTACACTAATTTTCTAGGTTACTTTGACATGTTATTATTGATTTAATTAACTTGGTTCGAACTAATCATTCTGTTATGATTTTCACAAAAATCAATTACTAAATAGTTTTAAAATTGACATAAAATAGTTTTTTTAAAATATTATATTATTAATTGTTATTTTATTCCTAAAAATCTAAGGTTCGGCAAAATGACTTATATAAGGTTATATATATTAATAATAAACAACTTGGGGTTCTTTTGTCTGCTTATAGTATGTTTATTAACCTTATAGTATAAGAACACAAGAAGACACGGTAAAAGTAAAATTATTTAACTTAATGTTAAATCTAAATGATAAGGTTAAAATAGGAACCTAAACTTGTATAAATTCTATTGGATGAGAGGATTTAGACCCATCCCCACCTTATCTTCGAAATATATCAATTTTGAGCTATTTAAAACCGAATTTGACTTTATAATAAAATAATAGTTTTAGTTATTCCAAAGGTGCCCCTCTCCTCCCTTATAAAAGGGAACCTCCTCCCCCTCTTGCTCACACCACTTTGAGCCTTCAAGCTCGTCCAAACCATGCCAATTAATCCTCTCCACTTACCTATAGACATCCTAGAGGTCCAGGTCTTCTTCAAAGACCAATTTTAGTGTCCTAAAAGAAGGTCTCAAAGAAGCACTTCAAAGAAGAGGTAATGTCCGTTATTGATTCTTTCATCTTTATTTATTCTTCCACTTCTTCTTCTTTGGTTGTTTAACTATGAAGTAATAACATCAGTATCTCTCATATAATGATATTTTATTATAAGTATGAAGCAACCCTATTTCACCACTTGTCCATCCTACAGAAAAATAAATCATCGCGCGTGCGTACGTACGGAATACCGTCTCCACGCCGTGGTGTAATCTATTTTCCACCACCACTTTACTTGGATGGGTATAATGGTGTAAATAATGACTATATATGACTATTATAAAGTTATATTGATTATGAAATATTATACATACACTCCAATACAATTCCACGATCATAGGAATGATATCATCACTCGTGCATATGTACGGAATACCGTCTCCACGATGTGAGGTGACTCGTTCTACATGATCTTCATTTCATAATGATTATATAAATGAATTGAATTAATGAATATGATATATATTACACTAATACCATTCTGGAAATGAGGTATCTATAACCTAAAGAGAAGAATAAGAATTTATTCGACAAAACACGCATAAGAACAAAAAGTTATAAACACCCGAATAAGAAGTAGCAATAAAATTTTACTACTAAGAAGCTAAGAATACGACCATATATGATATCATAAAAATAATTATGATTCTATAATAAGTCAATAACATTACTTAAATCATTATATAGGAGGTTCGGATACGTACAAATCATATCGGACATAAGTTAAGGGAAAATATCACAATCTCATTTTATCCCAGATTGTTTGTACTTTGGTATTTACTAGGGTGTATTTTATAATCCACATCCATGTTTCCTCAATATGTAATATTATTTCCATCCACCTACTATTTTTTAAATCCAAATTTACCCTTCGGTGAGTTTTTAGTAAAGGATATGAAAGGAATCTTTTGTCGTTTTTCGTACGAGGTACTTTTTGACTTTTCTGAAAAAAGTATGAGAAGAATGTTTTTTTAACTTATATGGAATGAATGGATTTTAAAAACATTATTTCCAAGAAGATTCCTTTACAAGTTTTCAATTTTATTTTTAATCAACTTCTTTTAGTTTATAATTGTACGACATGTTAAGAAAGGAAAAGTGTTTTTGAAGAAGAAAGGATATTTTCCTCAAAAATGGAGTTCAAGTGTTTTATCAAAATTATTTTCCATCTAAGATAATAAAGTGTTCTGTTTCTATCACTATTATTACATTGATTTGATTATTTTGTTATGGAATTATATTTTTATGTATTCCTTTATCTTATATAAATTGTTTTATGATGTCCTGATGTTTAAGATTCCCATTTTTATTACATGGGTTATGCTATGATGTATGGTTTATGATTTTGTGGCACACATAAGAATGGTATCATTATGAGATGGGTGGGACCTATATCTCCCTCCAATGCATTGGGTAATGATTTTATATCTCATGAGATAGACATGGCTGGAACGGTAGGTTATACCAGTTCAGTGAAACAGGACTGAAATGAGGAGTGAACTCGGTTCAGAAAGGGACTTTTTCCACTAAGATAGTCTTGGAAATGAGTCTTGACTAATAAGAAATGATTCTCTATGATTATGTGTGTATGCCACAAAGTTTCATTTTTTATGTTATGGATTCCATTTCACTACTATGATTTATCCCATGTTATGAAATTATGATCTCTTTTACAGGTTAAGATTTCCAAAAGGTATGTTCTTATGAATATGACATGATTGATATTTCTTTTGTTTACCCTTACTGAGAATTTGAGCTCACCCTTTTATGTTTTCTTTTCCCCAGGACATAAAGAAAGGATTTAGGTTTAAAAAGAATATCTTTATGGGAGATGTTGAAGATCTTTCACCACGATTAGAAGATTATATTCCGAGTTTCCGAAGACCCTAAACTATTACGGTCCTTGTGTGTGTGTTTTTGTTATGTACTAAGCATTCCACAAAAGTAATGTAATGTCCATGTACGTCAAGCTTCGGGTATCTACAAAGAGGGAGGAGGGACACTCTTGGAAATTCAAGAAATGTTACTTTATTATATAATGAGTATCGTATTTTAAAGGTCCTACAATTATATATTTCATGGATAAGGTGATAAGGGTTCTAAATACACCCATCCAATATGTCTTTGACATGTTTATGTCTTAGATGTTAAATTATCTTTTCATTTTATTTAAATTGTTCATTAATGAGGTAATCGCTGCATCATCATGGTGTCATAAAAAATTTCATTTATTTAATGTCTAAAAATTATAAAAAAAATACTATGATGTAGAAAATCTTTTTATATTTCCAATTACTATTTATAGTCTAAGAGATCGTTTATTTAGATAAAATAAAAATTGTTTTACTTTGTTGTTACATACTTTGGCTACATTTTCCTTTCTTTAAAAAATATATGATAAAAGGTCACTATCACACTAAAGTGATTCCATGGGGTACCAAGGTTGGCACAAGGAATCCCATGGTCGGCCATGACACCACCAGTAGCATTAGGATAAATTTTGGGGTCATTTAATATTTTTATTATATTATTTGATTACCCTTAACAACCTGGTTACTAATTAAACACGATAATTAAAGATAACTACCGTCGTTACTATTCATAATGTCAAAAAACAAAAGAGTATTATTTAAATAATTTGGACCTATTGATTCCGAATATTTACTCCATTTTATCAAATTCCAAACACAGAAATTGTAGTAATTAATTTAAAATAATTCCCGTTGTCTAAACCAAAGACCGGTTTTTAAGAAGTAAAATCTATCAAAAGATTGATGTGTTTTTACATCTAATTTATAAGTGAAATTACATACAATTACCAAAATTGTATTAATTGATGAAAAAATAATTAAATTACATATTAAAACCAATTAAAATGACAATTTAACTATATAAATAATTTGGATGAAAATGAACTTTTGATTTAAAATGCAGTATTTTTAACTATTCATTAAAAATGAACATTTGTCCGAAATATACCAAAATTTCACCCTAAGATATATTTTATATACCAAATTCAAAAATGATATCAATTTTAACAAATTAAAAATATATAAGTTACATTAATTAATTTTATAATCAATTCCCACTGTCAAAACAAATAGCGTGTTTTTAAGAAACAATATCTATTAAAATATTGACACTTGTTTATGTCCAATTTCAAAGTGAAATTAATTAAAATGACCACAATTGGATTATTTGGTAAAAATATATTTTGATTAAACTTTAAAACCAATTAAAAATATTATCTGACCATATAAATAAATTATACTAATACAAGGTTTTGAATTAAAATACTACATTTTACACTATTCATAAAAAAATGAACTTTATCAGAAAAATACCAAAAATTTATACAAAGTAAATTTTGATGTCCCTATTCTAAAAAAGAATTTTATTTTGTCATATATAACATATAAAATTGTCAAAAGTGGATTTAAAAAGGGTTCTCCATCAAAAGACGGTTAATCGACCTTTTCAAGAATATTAGAATATTTACACTTAAAATTGGATTTATTCGCATTTTGAGCATCTAAATTTATTTAATAAATATAAAAATATTTGACAAGCATATATAATCACTTTTTACTAAGTTATTTTCATTCTCTCCATTACATTGACTATGAGTTTACTACCATTTTCAATAATATTATTTTATTATTAGCATGCAACATATGATTTCAAAGAAACTCGTTGTTGCGTATTGGTACGCCAACGAACATAGAATCCCCTTTTAAGTAATATTCATATTTTATTCACAAATATTAAAATATATGAACATTTCATATTCATTATTTACCTGGGATGTTACATCCATCCCCCCTTTTAGGAATTTTGTCCTCGCAATTTTAAAATCGGGCTTTGAAACATTATTGAAAGACCCACATAGCAAAAGGAGTCAATTAAACTGTCACTTTAAAAGAATGAAAGGGAAGTACAAAGGTCACCCGAGTTAACCCATACTAGGACTCCATGTAGGAAAACATGGACATGGAAGAGAAAAAAACGGGTCATGTTCTGATGGAGAGTGATAGAAAACATGATTAGGAGAAAGTTTACCACAAGAAAATCACAAATTTGTGATGGGTTAAACGGTATTTGATTCCCCAGTAGGAAAAGTTAACAGACAACATTTTTGTTTTAAGTTACTTTTCATTGAGGAATTTATTTATGAGCTTAACTAAATCCTAAGGAAACATACTTATTGGTCGTCTAGACTTTCACCTCTTACTATATTTCCTACACAAACTCATATTTCCTCCAAAAGATGAGTATTTAGGATGACTCGTTCACATTAAAAGCGCTATAATCCACTTCTAGAGAATCATCTAATCCAAAAATGAGCACTATATATTTCCCATTTCTTTAGACCGAAACCAAAACCAACAAAATTTTAGTACGAGATCATATAATACCCAAAAAGGATAATCCTTTATTAAAAGGAAAATCTATTCTTAATCTCCAAAATTTGTCCAACCAAACCCAAAGTTCAACAAAGACCATTCGATAAAAAATTGTCCATATAATTCTTCACAGTAAAACACACTAAGATTGAAACCCAATTCTTTGAAGGATTTGATCACATAGTCTTCCAAGGTAAATATTAACATTTATCTCCAAATAACATCAGGTTCTCTTAATGTATCACATTGAAAAGTAATTATCCTAATCACATATCTTCCACTATAGGCTAATCATTTACATAGATAACCCAAAATCAACTTATTCCTGATTCATCAGATCATCTAACTAAAAAATTAGTTATACTGACCAGGTACTTCACATAGTCCAGTGGTAGGCGATAAATACCAGTCGCACTTTGGCTGTGGGTTTGATTCCCACAGCTTTGTCCGACATGACGGGTTGTCACACAGTCTGCGTGTTGTCCCTTTTACAAAACTATATAATTCATAAAACATTCCCCAAAAAGAGATAAAATCTTCAAAAATAAACATAACATAATTTAACTTCAATTTTACCTCATGCCTTTCATTTTCCATCATATAGTAACCCTTAATTACCTCAAAAGTAAGGATCATATAAACCCTAATGGTTACCATTATAATTATTACATGAACTTCCACATCGAGTTGGTTTCATCGTACATGATGCATCAGAGAACTCACCAAGGTTAAAGTGGTCAATCATTACTCCTTTATAGTTGGTTTAGAATAACCATTAGACTCCTCATTGAATTCCCCATTTCATCCAGTCTCTTAATCAGAGAACCACCATAGTTTCCTTGAAACCCATTTTCACTTTGGTGCCTGCTAGATCTATCCATTTACTAAAATGAAAAATGTCAGTGTGAGTATATCAACAAAATCATCATGTACTAATGAGGAAGATAAAAACTAATATATACATACTCATTCACTTTATCTAAAAATTGTGACTCTTTCTGAAATCCTAGCCATTATTGTAATGTCACTTATGCTTAAAGAATACCCTAACCTCTAAAGTTATCTAAACCGACCTTTGATACCAACTATAAGGACCCAACCTTAAAAAATTACATAGTCTTGAATTAAATTAATAATTCACATTGAGGATTTTTTCAGGATTAGAGTTTTATTGAATTAGGACATAAGTATTACTTCTCAAATATTACAAAGTAGACACATCTACACAGTTTCAATTTTTTTTTTCACAAAATAAAAACTCTTGAACAAACGAGTCATGTCTAGTTCCTTGTTTTAGATATCCTGACATTTCATTGATCCCATCCTTAACCCTATTCCACTTTATGTCCTGTGAAAAACATTACAAAAACTTGGGATGACCATAAAAAGCTTAGTGTGGGTTTTAACAATACCAAAAGAAAACATTAGTCCATGTATACATAAGAATCAATGAAATCATACTTTACTCATAAAAAATAAGCACTTTAACATACCTCATTAAATCATAATATTTATAAATAACTCATAGAAATCATAAGACATAAAGGTAACATGAGGCAATCATAACATTCTTACATAGGGAGTAACCATCATGGTTACGTTTGGAATACCCATCACAGTATATTCCCTAAATATCTTCAGAGAAACCTTAGAGTTTAACTCCTTCGCATTGCCCAATGCATTGGAGAGCTATATCGGGCTCACCCTCCCATAGTTTATCACAAAACCACCCGATTTCATAAACATTTCCTAAGAACCATAACATAATAATAACACTTAAAACATGCATAAAAGAAACATAAAATTTCCCCATTTAAATCACAAGAGATCACATCATGATATTACCATAAATTAAAACATCTAATAAAATCATTAAAACTTTATTAGAGAAAAAAATCCCTTTTTACTTTGAAAATATTAAAAGAAGACATTTAAAAGAGATTTTAGAATCAAAGTGTCCCATACCACTTCGAAAATTTTCAAAAAAGTTTAAAACATTCATGTCCATATAAATAAATCCGTAAAACCATTTTTAAAACATGGACATGGATGATAAATGTTTAAAAGAATTAATCTTTAAAACCATTTAAAACAATGTTTTAATAAAAGATCCCTTTTCCATTTTGAACATTAAAATTATAAGCCACAAGAAATTAGACCATTTTCAATACAATTAAATGACTTTAGTATAGATATAATATCAATATGGAATGTAAAAGGGGCTGTATATACACTTTATAAAAGAATAAAAGTGCACATCATTAGGAAATGTCTCAATGAGAAGAAATGGAGATGTAATCCCAAGCAAGGATCATGCCATTAGAGCCAGGATAAAGAAATGACACAATTATGTGTGACAAATATAAATACACCTAATATAAGTGGATACTCAGTGTAAAACAATAAGATGTCATCCACACATATTCATAGCACGACATAATCAAGAATTAGAGGTTTAACCCAAATAATTGAAATTGGGTTAAGAAGTTCCATTACAAAAATTCGACAGCCTAACGACGTCACTTTAAAATTCAGAATATGAGTTGATGAGAGAGAAAATGTTATCTCATCAATTGGACATAAAATTTACATCAATACGGATATATAAGAACATATACCATCATAATAATATGTAAATTAAAAGGAATAACAAAATAAGTCTTTTAAAAAGAGGAGGGTGAAAGGTTCCCTTATCGATTTGGGTAACTTTCTAAACGTTCACCCCATGAAAGAAGGACCATAAAACGCTTAGGTAAATACCCATAAAAGAAATTACATTACACTAATAGTAGAATAATGGGCAGTAAATACACCACTCAAAGGAAAAAGTGTCAAATGTTGCATAAATCTCACGGGAATAAAAGTGTGATGAAAAATCCCTAATGAAAACTCGGCAGCCTAACATCGCCACTTAAAACTTTTAAAAAATGGATTAATGAAATCAAATAGGGACTCTCATCATATGAATATGAAATTTACAGTAACATTAATATAAAATAACCTCCCCAACATAAGAAATATGAGCTTAAAAGAAATGTCATAAAAGAGAGTAAATAAAAAGAAAGAGAGAGGTAGGATCCCTTACCTCAAGTCCGACTTGTCTTGTTCGATTATTTATATTCCTAAATAATAAAATTTGGTCAATTACTAATTTATTAAGGACCTTATTTAAAGTTTATTATTCAATTAATATCCCATATTATAATGTTATAATAATTAGTTAATTATGTGAGTTCATATCAGATGTTGTTTATCGATGTTCGGTACAAGAGTCAAAAATGAACATGTTTGAAAAGAATTGTCCATGTAGCAATAATTACTCTATCTCCAGAAAAGTATTAATGATTTAAATATCATATATATCCATTATATATTCATTATATACTATTCCATAACATTTGGAGATAACAAATGAAATGCCCCATTCATGGAGACGGTAGGCCGTACATAGGCATGAACGCTACTTTAATTTCATTGTCACATTAATGGAATTAAAACCAAATGAGAGATATAAATATATATTATAATTACAGTTTAATATATATTTTATATTGGTCACATTAGTTCATTAATTTCATTCTTTATACATTCCATGTATTGCATGAACGAGTCACATCACTTGAGGGGGCGGTAGTCCATACCACCTCAAATGAAATTATCGCATTTTCACAACATGCAAAGCATAAAGGTATGTTTTAAATGTAAAATACAGAAGCGTAGAGGGTAAATAAATATAATATATATCATAAATAAATATAGTTCCATCATAATGGCCACCATGAGAGGTGGTAAGAGAAGGTAGAATAATCATCGTTTCGTGAGGCAGTAATTTTCCATCCACGGAAACAATATGTTCATTAACCATTAGATGGAGGTGTGTGTAAGTTTAGCTCGAAATATTCTCATAAAAACATCCAAGTATATTTAAGATACTGGTTTTGTTACAAAATAAAGGAATAAAAAGAGTTTTGGGGGTTGGAGAAGCAAAATAATACAAAAGAACATTGGAGAATATGTTACCTTTAAATCAAGTAACTCCCCTTGGTTTGGACCAAAAGGGTTTCTTGAAGAGATTTATTCCTAAAGGAAGGATTATATGATGAATAGAATTATTGGTATAGATAAAATGAGCATATTCTGGCAGATCTAATGTCTTGAGAGGTGTGGGTAAGGTGGTAGAGGTGGGGGCCTTTTATAAGAGGGAGGAGGGGCACTCTTGGAAAGTCAAGAAATGTTACTTTATTATATAATGAGTTTCGTATTTTAATGGTCCCACAATTATATATTTCTAGTATAAGGTGATAAGGGTTCTAAATCCACACATCAAATAGGTCTTTGATAAGTATAAGTCTTAGATGTTACATTATCTTTTTGTTTTATTTTAATCGTTCATTAATGAGGTAATCGCTGCATCATCATGGTGTCATAAAACATTTACTTTATTTAATGTCTAAAAACTATAAGAAAAATACTAGGATGTAGGAAATATTTTTATCTTTCAAATTTATATTTATAGTCTAAGATATCGTTTATGTAGACAAAATTAAAATTGTTTTACTTAGGTGTTACAAACTTTGGTTACATTTTCCTTTCTTTAAAAAAATATGACAAAAGGTCACTATCACACTAAAGTGATTCCATGGGGTCCTAAGGTTGGAAAAAAATCCCATGGTCAGCTATGACACCACCAGTATCATTAGGACACATGTTGGTGTCATTTTATATTTTTATGATATTATTTTATTACCCTTAACAACCCGGTTACTAATTAAACACGATAATTAAAGATAACTACCGTCGTTACTATTCATAATGTCCAAAAACAAAAGAGTATTAATTACATAATTTGGACCCTTTGATTCCAAATAGGTAATCAATTTTATCAAATTCCAATCATAGAAATTGTAGTAATTAATTTAAAATAATTCTCGTTGTCAAAACCAAAGATGGGTTTTTAAGAAGTAAAATCTATCAAAAGATTGATATGTTTTTACATCCAATTTAAAAGTGAAATTACATCGAATGACCAAAATTGTGTTAAATGATAAAATAATAATTAAATTACACTTTAAAACCAATTAAAATGACAATATGACTATATAAAATAATTTGGATGAAAATACACTTTTGAATTAAAATGCAGTATTTTTCACTATTCATTGAAAATGAACATTTGTTAGAAATATACCAAAATATCACCCTAAGATATATTTTATATACCAAATTAAAAAATGATATCAATTTCACAGAATTAAAAAAATAGAAGTTACATTAATTAATTTTATAATCAATTCCCGCTGTCAAAACAAATAGCATGTTTTTATGAAACAATATCTATTATAAGATTGACACTTGTTTATGTCCAATATCAAAGTGAAATTAATTCAAATGACCACAATTGGATTAAGTGGTAAAAATATATTTTGATTACAAATTAAAAACAATTAAACATATTATTTGACCATATAAATAAATTAGACTAAAAGGTGGTTTTGAATTAAAATACAGCATTTTACACTATTTATTAAAAAATGAACTTTATCGGAAAAATACCAAAAATTTATAAAAAGTAAATTTTTTGTCCCAATTCTAAAAAAGAATTTTATTTTGTTATATATATCATATAAAATTGTCAAAAAGTGGATTTAGAAAGGGTTCTCCATCAAAAGCCGGTTAATCGACATTTTAAAGAATATTAGAATATTTACGCTTAAGATTGGATTTATTTGCATTTTAAGAAACTAACATTTATTGAATAAATGTAAAAATATTTGACACGCATATATAATCACTTTTTATTTAGTTCTGTTCATTCCCACCATTACATTGACTTGGAGTTTACTACCATTTACAATAATATTATTTTATTATTAGCGTGCGACATATGATTTCAAAGAAAATCGTTGTTACGTATTGGGTAAATCATCGAACATAGCATCCCCTTTTAAGTAATATTAATACTTTATTCAAAAATATTAATATATATGAACATTTCATATTCATTATTTACCTGGGATGTTACAGTACACACTAGCGATAATATCATTCTTTTGATATTAGAATAATATATAATTGGATGGTCTATCATATATACATAATCATTATCATGTTATATTTATTATTTACATCAATCACACATCATTATTATACCAATCCATAGAATAATGTATTGAATAGCAATTACATTGCGACGTGGAGACGGTAAGCCGTACGTTTTAACGTATGGTGACATGTCATTCAGAGGATGGATAGAATAATGAATATGGCTGTACCATATTTATAATACCATCACAGTATATAGAATATACTGGAGTTATTATTTTATAATGGAATAAAAAAATAAAGAGTATGTGGAAAAATAAAGGAACTTGAAAGAGGTGGTGATATATTTACCTCTTCTTTGGGTTCTGTTTTTTTTGATTTGATGAAAAGGGCTCATTATGATGACTTTATGACAAAAGAAAGGCCTCTTGAATAAAGGGAGGACTATTGAGAGGGTATTTGAGAAGGTTTTTACTAATCCAAAGGGATTTAAATGTGTTAATTAGAGGTAATGGTGAGTGCCCTTTTCTAAGAGTAGTGAGGGGCACCATAGGAAAAGCTAGTAATATTATTTTATAGTAAAATCATTTTCGGATTATAATGGATCCAAAATTAATTATTTAAAAGATTAGGGGGGTATGGATTGAAACCACTCAACCAATTTGTTTTAGATAGGTTTGGGTCACTATAATAACATTATCTTTTACATTTAACTCTTGGTTAAATAGTTTGACATTTACCATAACTCTTTGTATTTTAATATTATATGGTTAATAAACATGTGGTATACTTCCAAGAGAACCTCAAGTGGGTAATTAATGATACACCTATCATTATATATGTCTTTTTTCTGAACGATAGATTTTTAGAAATATAAGATCAATTAATAATATTACTTTTGTTTTAAAAACTCTTTTATGTCAATTTGGACACTATTTGGTATTTTGTTTTTGCTAAATTCATAACAACACTATTACTTCGAAATAAAATTATTTAACCAACCCTAACCTGTCATATTAACCAATAAAATTAGTGACATCCATTAAAAATCTCAAATTACATTTATTTGGATATTTATAATATCAATGAATTTAATATTTCATTAATTTGGTAATTAATACATCATAATTGTGTCATAAATAAATTAAATTATTTAATTTCAAAAAATATAAATAATATACCATTATTTAGTAAATATTTTTATATTTATAGTCTAATTTATTTTATTTGTAACCCTATATTAAATTTTTTAGTTATTAAACCTTGAATTTAACACTTTTAAACTCTTGTTTAAATTAAATAATAATAAATGTCCTCATCTAATCCAAGTGGACCTAAAGGATCATATTTTATTCATAAGGTTGTTTTTGGTCGAATTATACATTTCTAATAGAATTAGGTCATGTGTTAGGGTAATAAAATATCCTTTTTACCTTTAATTACCCTATTAAATTTTATGTAAATTTGTAAATGCTCCTAGGAGGTGGGTTAAAGACGATAAAAAGATCAATAACATTTTATATATATATAATATTATTACAAAATGTCTCCAATTAATTACATTTAACATATATAGGTAATACATATCTATTTTGACATTTATTAATTTAAATAAAATAATTAATTCTTGAAATAGAAATTCAGTTTTAAACTATAACTCAATGTTTTTCATTATTCATCAAAAATGGAAATTTTTCAGAAAAGTACAAAAAAATTGACCCTAAGCTAATTTTGATATTATAAAATAAAAAATTTAGTCTATTTTACAAAATTAAAAACATGGAAGTATCATTTATTAATTTAAAATTAATTTCCATTGTCAAAACCATTAAGTGTATTTTTATGAAATAATAACTAACAAAAGATTGATTCTTGTTTATGTTCAATTTCAACGTGAAATTATTTACAAGGAATAACATTGGATTAAATGGTAAAAATAAAATCTATTCACACTTCCAACCCATTAAAATGTATAATTTAACACAAAAAATTATTTTTATTAAAAAAGATGTTTTAAGTAAAACTATAGTATTTTCACTATACACCCAAATATGAAAGTTATCAGAAAAAAATTTATTGAAAATAAATTCTTATTTCCCAATTCTAATGAAGAATTTTATTTTGTCAAATTAAAAATAAGAAAGTTTTAGATATTGTATTTAAATTTTTTTTTCCATTAATAGGCACTAAAATTGCATTAAAAACATACTTCTTTTATCTGAAAAAAATGAATCATTTTTTTCACTATGTCTAAAAAAATCATAATATGGATTTTAAAATTATTAGAATTATATAAAGTTCAAAATTTAGTTAATACTCTTCATAACCTCTTTTGAAAGTCTAGTTTGGTAGGTCATGGTGCGCTTGAACTCAGTGCTGTGTGTAGTTCCAGTTATTGAATTATTTTAAAGAAATAACGTACTATGAAATCCTAAGGTGTTACAAATACAATATGACACAAAGCATGAAAAAAAACAAAACAGTGTAGTATGAACTCAGCTACATCGCAAGCCTAAGTTCAGTCTCGTGCTCTCCCACACCTCTGCAATAATCAAGTTCCTATATAGGGACTCTTTCCTTTATCGACACCTGTAAGAATATAATTTTTTTGGGCCCAAGACATGGCCCAAACAGGTTGTGAGAAATAAATCCCAGAGGGAAACCACTAAAGGCCCATGTCCAACTATCAATGAAAATGCGCAACAGCAGTGTGCAATATTGAAATGCAGTAAACGAGGAATTACTTAAATGTACACATTCTTACCAGTCACATTGCCATTTTAATAAATTTTTAACAATTAAAAACATGTGCTTTAGCTTGGCAGGTACTCTGTAAGAAATCAGCACAATGAATTTTCAAAAAAACATTTTCCTCAAACATGTAAATCCTTACCCTCAGGTAAGTAGAACAGAATCCCACAGTTGACTGACCAAAGACATAACGAATATTTCCCTCAGGCATACAAGATGTCACCCTCAGGTATAGAATATACCACCCACAAGCATAAGAAAAGTTCCCCTCAGGATAAATGAACCACTTCCCTTAGGATAAGCAAGTAACCAATCTGATACCAACTCATAAGCAAGTATTAAAAATGATTCCTCTCAAGATAACGCAAAACATTCTATCATCACTTCATACCCACAGTTATCCTGGCCAAACAGCTAAACCAGGTAAATACACCCATGGGTGGCCCTAGATCGAAGCAATTATCTCAAACATAATTTTATTTTTATCATTATATTATCTATTATATTCAAGATATCTTAACAGCTAATTCATCAGCCATACTACACCCCAAACATGGGCGCATAGCTCAATGATACACAAAATCAACTCAACAGTTGGAAATAAACACCAGACCACCTACCTCAATCTTTTATGATTGATACATGTGAATGATACCTTTTGACTCAATTGAAAATATTATAGATCTAGGATAACTTTTACCCTTTCAAATGTAAATAACTTCCCCTATGGAAAGAAATGGAGGGAAACACTCAAGAATATAGAAGAACTCACCTCTGTGGTTCAAACGATATCGTCAGTGAAGGAATTGATGTCCCGATGTGCGGTCAGGAGATCTTCCAAGATCCGGCCTTCTCTCCCACAGATCTCAGGTGGTCTAAGCCTCCTCTGTCGAAAGAGGAGGCTACTGCCTATTTTAAGTGAAAAAAATAACTACACAGTGTGTACTCTCAAGTACGCGGCCTGCACTTTCCATTTTTTTAATTATTCCTCTGGCGGCCACTTTCCACCGCCTCATGGTTCATCTGCCGACTTGGTACACATCGTGTATTACCAACTACATGGGGTGTACAATCATTCTTCTAGTGGCTACTATCACTTCCTTACTATTCAACTACCGACTGATTACACGACATGTATTACTAAGTACATGTTGTGTAGTTAGTTTTTACACCTGGAATCACCGACAAGCCTACACGCCCTGTATTCTCATCCCACACAGAAATAGTACAAGGATCATGGAAAAGTACCCGGCCTATACCCATAAATTTTGGATTTTCCACCATTTTCCTTATTTTCTCAAAAACATTAAAGGAAAAGGAAAAGAAGAAACTTCTACCTCAAGAAGAAGAATCTGGTTCTTACAAACATCCCCCTTAAAGAAATTTCTTCTTCGATTTCCTTTCCAAGGGTGGTGAAGACAATGCTTTGAACAACTCTGGCCACTGAGCACGTACGTCAGTATCCTGCTCCAAGGTTTCATCCTGCACTCGGCCATGTAGCCATAGCACTCATATGAGAGGAACTGACCTACCTCGAAGAACCTTTATGCTCTTGTCAATAATACAAATCAGATGCACCTCAAGGATGCATCGACCAGATGTTTGACCTACTCGGGCTGAAAAACATTAGACGGGTCTGAGTTATAACGGTGCAACTGAGATACATGGAGAACTTCATGCATGGCCCGATACCACTATGGTAACTGTAACCGATAGGCAACCAGCCTGACTCACCCCAGAAACTGAAACAGTCTTACATACCTCGGTGAATGTTTACCCTATCTCCTGATCTGCCTGTGTCCTAACCTTAGTGAAACACGGACGAAAACTTGATCCCTTACCACGAACTCCAATGGTCATATTTAGAGATCAACATAAGATTTATGATGAGACCGTGCAGTATACATCCACTTCTAAATCAACTAGGCCTACTCTGAAATCTACTGCATGAGACGTGGTCCCAATATAGCTGCCTCACTTGCCTCCAACCAGCACAAGGGTGATCAGCATGACATACCATATAAAGCATTATAAGGTTCCATATCAATAATTTTAAGAAATTTATTCTTATAAGAAATCTCGAATAGGGGTATGTGCTTCTCCCAAGATCCCCCAATGTCTAGGATGCGTGCACGCAGCATGTCCTCTAGCACCTATATTGTACGCTCTGACTGGCCATCATTCTGAGGGTGGAAATTTGTGCTCAAAAGCACTTGTGTACCCAGTTCCCTATGAAAACTCTGCCAGAGATGAGACGTAAAATGGTTGTCCCTATCTGAAGCGATAGAATGAGGGACCCCATGAAGATGTACAATATCTCAGATATAAAACTTCCTGAGATTGTCAAAAATAAAGGTATCCTTGATGAAAAAAAGTGAGATACCTTTGTAAGTTTGTCCACAACAACCCACACAGCATCATTGCCTCAAGGTGGCCTCGACATCCAAGTCACGAAGTCCATCGCGACATCATCCCATTTCCACTATAGAATGGGTAACTATTATAACTATACTGCTGGCCTCTAATGCTCTGCCTTCTTCTGTTGACTGGTGGAACATCTAATAACAAAACTATCTACCTC